>CM046029.1:7943680-7996180 GCA_025215565.1 Flaveria ramosissima
GTTCAAGATCGTGAGTTGTGTAATTTTTCTCGTGAACTTTAAGTTGTCTTGAGGCATAAGCGATAACTTGACCTCGTTGCATGAGAACGCAACCGAGACCTTGTTTGGATGCATCGCAAAATACCACAAAATCGTCGTTTCCTTCAGGGAGGGCTAAGATAGGAGCATTGCAAAGCATATGCTTTAGAGTTTGGAAAGCTTCTTCTTGTTTCGGTCCCCATTCGTAAGATTTTCCCTTATGAGTTAATGCGGTGAGGGGTAGCGCGATTTTGGAGAAGTTTAGAATGAAACGCCGATAATACCCGGCCAAACCAAGGAAGGATCGAACTTCGGTAGGTGTGGATGGAGTCTTCCAATCTTTTACGGCCTCAATTTTAGCGGGATCAACATGAATACCTTTATCGTTAACGATGTGACCCAAAAATTAACTTCTTTTAGCCAAAATTCACATTTCGAAAATTTGGCATAAAGTTGTTCTTTTCTTAGGAGATCGAGTATGGAACGTAAATGATGCTCATGCTCGGCTTCGGATTTAGAAAAAATGAGGATGTCGATTACGAATTTATCCAAAAATGGTTTACAAACACGGTTCATGAGGTCCATGAATACCGCGGGTGCATTGGTTAATCCAAATGGCATAACCATGAACTCGTAATGTCCATACCGCGTACGAAAAGCAGTTTTGGGAATGTCATCTTCGTGAACACGCAATTGATGATAACCCGATCGAAGATCGATTTTGGAGAAGCAAGTTGCACCTTGGAGTTGATCGAAGAGGTCGTCGATTCGAGGCAAAGGTAACGATTCTTTATGGTGAGTTTATTGAGCTCACGGTAGTCGATACACATGCGAAACGAGCCATCTTTCTTTTTCACGAAGAGAACGGGTGCACCCCAAGGAGATGAGCTTGGACGGATAAAACCCTTATCTGAGAGTTCTTGGAGTTGGTTTGACAATTCTTGCATTTCAGAAGGAGCTAAACGATAGGGAGCCTTGGCTACGGGAGTTGCTCCGGGCACAAGGTCGATTCGAAATTTGACGGGACGGATGGGTGGAAGACCGGAGATGTCGTCGGGAAAAACATCAGGAAAATCACAAACAACGTGAATGTCTTGAATTTTCCTTTCTCCGGGGTCTTTTGCCACCGCTTGAGCTAGGAATGGAACGTACTTTTTGCGTACGTACTTTTGAGATTGAGAACACGACATGAGGTTGAGCTTTTTGGGAGACGTTTTGCCAAAGATTTTGAGAGTTTTACCATTGGCGAGTGGAATTCGAATGAACTTATCATAGCAAACAATTTCAGCACGATGCAAGGCTAACCAATCCATGCCTACTATGATGTCGAAACTTCCCATTTGCATCGGGATGAGGTCAATTGAGAATTTATGCTTACAAAGAGTGAGTATGCAATCGCGGATGACCGAATCGATAGTGATTGAGCTACCATTGGCGACTTCGACAGAAAAAGGTCGAGAAAGTTTAGTACGGGGTACGGCAAGGGTTGATTCAAATTTAAATGAAATAAAACTCCTATCAGCTCCGGTATCAAATAAATTGAAGCAAAATGCTCATTAATTAAAAACGTACCGTTCACCACATCGTTGGCAACTTGGGCTTGGTTAACATTCATCATAAAAGCACGCCCTTGGTTGCCGTGGGTGACTTGTGGAGCTTGCGAAGGCGGGGGAGGAGGAGCTTGAATTGATTGGGGCGGTTGAACCGGAGGAGCCATGAGTTGTGGGACTTGAGGTTGGTAAGTTTGCAATTGGTAGGCTTGAGTTGTGTAGTATGGTGCGGGCATGATTTGGGCTTGATTTGCAAAAGTGAGTCGGGGACAAGCATTGCGGAAATGATTCGGGTCTCCACAATTGAAACAAGCTCTCGGTTGAGGAGGAGTTTGAGCAAAAGGCATGGGTCGGTTTTGAGGATTATGCGGAACAAACCTTGGTAGAGTGGTTTGTCCACGGGAGGCTTCACGACACACATTGCTAAGGTGACCGTAACGATTGCAATTTGAGCATTGGCGACAAGCGGAGTAAGATGGGTGGTGGCGTTGACAAGTGTTGCACAAAGGATGGGGACCGGTGTAAGGTTTTCGATTTTGGGCAGCTTGAGATTGAGATTGGGGTTGAGTTTGGTGAGTGACGGCAAAGTTTCGATGGTTCGGTTTATGCTTCTTTTTAGAGTGGTGAGATGAGTTGGAGTAATTGATGGATTGGGGTTGGGATTCAACTTTGGAGCTTGGAGATGGATCGGTGATGGCCTTGACATTTGGTTTCTTGGAATCCTTTCGGGATAAAGTCCCCGCTTTGACATGGTTCTCCGAAAGGGCGGCGGCAAGAGTGATCGCATCATTAAGTGTTTGTGGCTTGCTACTCATGACGGAATCTCGAATTTGCATTGGCAAACCCGAAACGTACTTGTCGATTGCCCTCTCGAGTGGGGTAACCAAATGGGGCACTAGAAGGCTAAGCTCGTGGAAGCGGTTTGAGTAAGCGAAGTTGTTACCGCTATCTTGTTTAAGATCCCAAAATTCGGCCTCCAATTTTGAATTTCATGCTTGGGGCAAAACTTTTTGAGCATGATATCCTTCAGTTCATCCCAAGGGAGAGTCATAGCGACTTCCGCTCCTTTGGCATTCATGATGCTATTCCACCACGTTAGGGCGGTTAGCTCGAACACACTTGATGCGAAAGTGGTTCGCTTGGCCTCTGGGCATTCACAATGCAAGAACACGCTTTCCATGCGTTCAAACCATTGAAGGAGCGTGGTAGCACACTCCTCACCCACAAATTTCGGTGGATTGGCACCCGTAAACTGTTTATAAGTAAAGGTAGCATGAGAGGGTGTGGCTTGAGTAGCAACAGGTTGCGGTTGGATAGCTTGAATTTGAGCAACAAGGGTGGGGAGTACAGCGGCCATTTGAGTTGTAACCAATTCGGCTATCTTAAGGTCGGAGTTCTTGGGGCGACGGGTTCGACGTGCTTGACGAGCTTGACGATGAAGGGGAGGCATTCTAAAATAATAAAAGTGAGACAATATGAGATTTTGGGTAACTAGTGTAATATGATGGTGATAAATGTAAATATGAGATTGTAGTGAAATATTTTGTGAACCTTACAAAAAAACCATTTTAACACATGAATATATATATATATTTGAAATTTGAATCGTTAAGATTTGAGGCGGGAAATACATACATGAATCACCATGACTTGTTGTCCCGACAGTAATCTTAAAGAAATACAAGGTAATGCGGGGAGTCGAAACGTTGCGCGAATCACCGCGTCTTTCATGTTCCAACCAAGATCATAAAATGGGATAAAATGAGAAGTCAAAAACACTAGTTCACGTATCACCGTGGCTTTCATGATTCAACTCAAAGAAAATCAAAATCGAGGGATGGATCAAAACACTAGTCACGTATCACCGTGGCTTTCATATTCAATCCAACAATATTAATAGAGGTAACCGGAACGGTTACGGTGACTGCTTAAAGTTAGCAACCCATATAACGCGCATTCGCTTTGGCCTATAAGGTCAAACCTTGACTTGAACCTTCCAGGTAAGTAAATCACCTTTGATTCTCGGAATCGTTTTGCCAAAGGTTCACTCTAGGTATTTTCCCTCTTCCAGTTAGTACGAACCCGTTATAATGTCACGCTTTAAGGAGATGAGAAATATCGAAAAATTGATACCCAAACTCAAATTTTGAGATCCATAATTTGATTTTTATTATTATTTTTTTATTTATTAATTTTTTTGAGGTAAGGTAAGGATACCTTGGATTTCTATAAGAGTGTGTGTGCGTGTAAATGAGGGTAAATGAAACAAATAAGTAAAGAGCAAATAAACAATCAAGTAGGGTAACACGTATAGGCAACACGTTTTGGGACCCTAAAGCATAAACTATAATAGGTCGTTACGTCTAACCACCTATGCTATAGTCATGGCTCTGATACCAATCTGTCACACCCCGACCAAAGCGGCGGAACATGCCGGGGCGCAACTAAGATTGTTCAAATGCACACGACACTATTAAAATGACAATATTTAATCAATCCATTCATTTCATAACATGTTCTTACAAATACAAGAAAATAAATAGTTCTTAACTAATAACCTAACGGTCCAAAATAAAGTAACGTCTTTAAATCTTCAATCAACCGATAATCAAACCTGTAGCATTGCATAAAATATGTTTTGTCAACATGTATGTTGGTGAGAAATTCCATGACTTTATTAATATAATATAAGGCAAAAATCCACAACTCAAATATGTGAAACCGTAAATAAAAGCGACAATTGAGGTATATAAATCATAAATAAATGAGGCTCCTTTCTAATTGATAAAACTACCATATTACAAGGAGGAGCGTATGATCATACTTATTGAGGATGAGGATGAGGCTAACCGAGTAAAAGCAATAAACATGTAGCAATTAATCATATGAGGTATATAACATACAATTGGACAATTATTCTAAGCAACACATAACCTAGAGGTTGTGGGTTGAGGATCTAGGTATTAAATATGTTTTTTTTGGTTGAGTAAGTATGCTTGCTACCCCCAAAGTATAGAAGAGAAAACGGGGATGAAATTACTCATTTGAAAAAAAACGGCGTTGATGAATAACTTAGAATAAAATCCTCAAGCAAGCGAGTCCGACGGTTTAACGTGCGTGTCCTAAATTAAAAGATCTTTAGTAAGTATTGAGTCTTGAAGATGAAATATAAATGGTATAAAAGTTCATAAAAGTAAGGCTTGGGTTTTCGGGAGTTTTAGTTATATTTTAAAAAGTGTGTTTAAATAATGTAAGTATAAAATGAGTTTTACAAGAAAACGGGTCCTTGATGTTTAGTTTTACTCAACCATTGTTAAGTTTCACATACGGGAGTTGGTTTAGTGCTAGTGTGCACGATCCCGTTAATGTAAGCATCAATATCCGACTTACACTCTCTTAAACCCGAGTTTGAGACTTTAATTAATAAAGAAATTTGTTTAAACCCGATCTTAGTATAAAACCAAGTTTGGTTCCGTCATACCAAAATCTTATTACTATAAATAATATAAAGTGAAACATAAGTAAAAAAATAGTTAGGAAATATTGTTTTGGCGTTTTGAACGGTGACTAGCTCGTTAAGACGATAAGTTCGACTTTTACTCGGGTTTATATTTACCCGAAATTTGGTTTGAGCTAATATTTGTTCTAACACTTCCAAAATCTTAAGTAATATAAGTAATATAAAGTAAAACATAACTAAAAAGATAGGTTGAACTTTTGGTGGTTTGAACATTGACTAACTCGTTAAAACGGGTGTTCGGTTTTACTCGGTTTTTACCCGAAACTTGGGTTCAAGCCAAGATTTGTTCTATACCTCCATATCACCATATAATAACTAAAATATCAAGAAAAACTCAGATCTAAAGTGTTTGATGTAACATGGTCGCTTAAAGTTATTTAAAGTGCTTAAACGAGCGTTCGGTTTGGTTCGGTCTTTGACTCGGTATGAACCGAGGATGGTCACCACATGTCCAAAACCATTGGACTAAAAATAAGGTAAAATTTCCAGATCTAAACTCAAACAAGAAAGTTAAGCGAGTAAACTTCCCGAAAACGACCCAAACGGGTCTAAAATGCATAAATATGAGTTTGAATACCCACAAGCCTTAAATAAAGATGAAAATGGTTTTGTAAACATAAAATAACTTAGAAAAACTGAAAATATCCAAAAACACATACCCGAAATGATTTGAAATGCAAGATTCGGTTCCGTTGACTTTTTAAAGTCAAACTTAAGCAAAACTAGCTAGAACAACTTACAAGATCAAAAATTTTGGAGAAGAAGATGAAAATGTGCAGGTGAAATAGTGAGAATGAGTGGTATTTATAGGGGAAAATTAGGGTTTGAGGAAATGGGTAATGCGTTTATCCGGTGGGTAAAAGGGTGCACTTTGATTCTTTTATTTAAAATTAATTTTGATTTAAATAAATTATGACCAGGTATAAGACATGTTAGGAGGGTTCTAGAATAATTATGGGTTAGGTCTTGGTTGGTTTGGATGGTTAAAATACGAGTCCGGACCTTAAACGAGCTTAAACGAACCGAAAACGTTAAAAAAACGGATTTTGCTGAAACGAACTGTGGGTCACGCCACGACAAGTATGAAACATGATTACAACATAAAATCCATCATTTTATTAATATTCAAATATCCGAAGACCAAAACGAGTCGGGTTCACAATACAAAATAACAAATATAAAGATAGTCGAAAATGACGAATGTCACAATAACAAGTATCATGAGCATTCTTCCTAGGTGTGTTTTGTTAGGATTTGATAGTTGTTTCAATTTGGGGTAAAAACTCAACTAATACAGACTTCAAGTTACAACTTGACAAAATAAATATTGCTCGTTATACTCTCATCTCTGTTATGGGTTATACTTACCAATCAATACCGAAATAGCATAAAGGAAACAAACTATCTCATTGACATTCAAAAGTCATGTATAATAGTTCCTAAAACTTTAATTTGTGTATGATTATAAATTATTATAGGGTGTTCACGGGAATCGACCTTAACCACGACATGTTCTGTGCTCCGACGTCTCCGAAGATGGTGGTGTGTGGCGGTGGCTTATGGTGGAGGTGGTAGTGGAGTGGCGGTGGTGATTGAGATGAGATTGAATGAGGAAGAAGAAGGGTAAAATGATCATTTTGCAGCCAGTTAATTGAATTAATTAATGACCGTTAGATACGGGAACAAAACTTATTATTACATGACTAGTGTGACATTCCAACCAAAAACAATAAGAGGTTAATGAAAACACAAACCTACATTTCATCACCATTCCACCGGTAAGGTAGTTGAGACCTCCGCCCATCGTCGATACACACGAGGCCCCCTTCCTCCATTAAAACCTTCACATTTCAATCGAATCATCTTCAACCTCCAAACACCACCCATCGAATCACCACCAATGGCTCACCTCCTCAACTCCACCTTCACTCCCACCACCACCACCCTCCGCCGTCACTCTCCGTCACTCGCCTCCACCCACCGGACCAAATCCACCCAAATTCACGCCAAGATCCGCGAGATCTTCATGCCCGCATTGAGCTCCACAATGACCGAGGGCAAGATCGTCTCGTGGGTCAAATCGGAAGGCGATAAGCTCTCTAAAGGTGAGTCCGTTGTCGTTGTGGAGTCTGATAAAGCCGATATGGATGTTGAGACGTTTTACGATGGCTATTTGGCCGCCATCATGGTCGAGGAAGGCGGTGTCGCCGCCGTGGGCTCCGCCATCGCGCTTCTCGCAGAGACGGAGGATGAAATTGCACAAGCTGTGTCAAAGGCGAAAGATCAATCGTCTTCATCGTCTTCTTCAGCTGCTCCGGTGGAAAGTTCACCGGCGGTGGAGTCGGAGGCGCCCAAATTGGCCCCTGCTCCGGCGGTGAAGGCGGCGGCGGTGGCGGTGGCGTCGACGCACCCGGCGTCGGACGGTGGGAAGAGGGTTGTGGCGTCGCCGTATGCGAAGAAGCTTGCGAAGGAGTTGGGTGTTGATTTGGGTGGTGTGGTGGGTAGTGGGCCGATGGGGAGGATTGTGGCTAAGGATGTTGAGGCTGCAGCTGTTGCGGCTGCGCTTGCGGTGGCTGAGCCGCCCGTGGCGGCACCGCCTGCGGTGGAATCGGGGTCTGTTCCGTTTACTACGATGCAGAGTGCTGTTAGTAGGAACATGGTTGAGAGTCTTCAAGTGCCTACGTTTAGAGTGGGTTATACCATTACTACTGATGCTCTTGATGCTCTCTATACAAAAAGGTAGCCTTTTTATCGCGTATTTGATCGCGTGTTAGTTTAGTGATTGATATATTCAATCTGTGATTAGCTGTTCATTTGGGTTTTGTGTTGAATGAGATATTCATGTTTTGGTGTTTTAGTGTTTTACCATGTGATTATATATATGTGTGAATTTGTTAGATTAAGCCAAAGGGAGTGACAATGACTGCACTGTTGGCAAAGGCCACCGCGCTTGCATTGGCTAAACATCCTGTTGTTAATTCGAGTTGTAGAGACGGAAAGAGCTTTACATACAACAGTAACATCAACATTGCTGTTGCAGTGGCGATAGACGGTGGCTTGATCACTCCAGTTCTTCAGAATGCTGATAAGGTGGACTTCTATACTGCAGTATTAATTAGTTTGAGTTAATGGTAGTCATGCTGATAAAGTAAACTTTGTGTTTTATTGTTTTGTTAAGCTTGATATTTATTCACTGTCGAGAAAGTGGAAAGAGCTAGTGGATAAGGCCCGGGCAAAGCAGCTGCAGCCCCATGAATACAACACAGGTATTCTTTCTGTCAACAGTCAACTTCATGATAATTGATATTTGGACCGTACGTACTGTGGTTTGTGCCAACCCACCAAGTAGAATTCAAATCCATATAAGTTCACAAGTTGTTTGTGCCATAGCCCTGTATTCAGACTCTGCACTTGAATGATATACAACACACTTTGTTTCTTTCTATTGGAAGATACAAGATTGCCTCCGATAAAGAGACAATAATGTGTAATAGATTGCATATTAATAGTGTTACCATTGTAAAAGGCATCAATAAGCGCCTTATGATGTGGCGGTGTACTGTTCATTTTGATAGTAGATCCCATGCCTTAGTGCACCCTGTCAGTTACCATTAAGTCGTTCCCTTAATAGATAATGAGTAACACAATAACTAGGACAAAATGAGATGCTACATTTTAAATCACATTGGGCTTGCATAATCTAACATCAACCCTGATTCAAGTGAAGCCCTACACGGCCATTACGGTATTGGGCCTAATCTTGTATCTACATTGTAACAAAAGTCACAGTTGCTTTAGCACCCTTTCGTGTTATGCAGAAGTTTTGGTTGGATTTGTTGTGTTCACAATTTGTTTTTGATGTTGAGGCTAGAGGGTATCTTATTTATCACTAGACTTAAGGCTGTGTGGTTATTAGATGTTTTGTTATTGGTTTTGAGTAGAGGTGGCGCCACCAACCCATCTATATGAAAATAGGTCAATTGGGGTTGATGGTCAAAGGTGTAAAAGTTACCTATACTAAATTGTCATCGTGATTTTATTTGAACATCTTAATTACTCTTTGGAAAGAAAAGAAGTGGACAAAAGAGAGTTGGTTGGTCGATTTCATCATCCTTACAACTTGTACCGATTTGACTTGCAACTTTGAGGCATTTTATGAGTCCTTACCAAACCAATATTAAGTAGGGAACTGTGAAAACTGCAAAAGCATCTGTACGTAGTGCATTATGGATAAATCACATGTAGTGGGAAAGAGAAAGAGAGGTTATTTTCAAAAACCACACGTGTCCCATTTAAAGGGGTAGGTGGCCTTTAGGGGCAGAAAGCTGTGAAAGCTAGATTTGAACTTGAGACCTCTATTAGAGGAAATCCCTAGACATGAGACTTGAGAGGTCTCGGACTCTCGGGAAGGGGATCCGATTATTTTGAAGTATATAAGCCATATACTGGATTTTTTTTCAGCGCAAATTCTGCACTTCTGAATTTATGATGAAACTAGAACCACAAGTAGCTTATATTTTAATCTATAAAGAAGTCGGGGCATAATTTGCAATAGACTTGTCAAGGAAGTCATAAACTGAAGTATGCTTGTTATTCTCATGGAGGATGTAATTTTCGTCGAATACTCTCCCTTTATGGTTTTATTAACTCCACTTCAAAAGAACGATATTAAATTTGAATATCTTGCAGGTACATTTACTCTTTCCAACCTTGGAATGTTTGGTGTTGATCGCTTTGATGCCATCTTGCCACCAGGAACTGTGAGTTATCTCATATTCAATCATGCAAACTCTTTGGATGAATTTATTTTAACCAATTTGTGATGATGTTTGTGCAGGGTGCAATCATGGCTGTTGGGGCATCTGAGCCCACAGTTGTTGCCACCAAGGATGGCCGAATCGGCATGAAGACCCAAATGCAGGTATGTATCGTCTCAATTACTTCCATACTACTGTTTCTGATCATCTTTTGTAGAATCTCGCCAGATAGAGGTGGGAAATGGGCAGGTTGGTTGTGTTATGTAACATTTCAAAATTGGTTTTTTGTTCAAAACTTCTACTCTTTTGGCACGTATTGAAAAGTCAGGTTAACCCGATATGCTTTGGGCCAAATAATTTATACATAGCGAGCCAAATATGGTAAAGAAAGTACTATATTATTTCACTACAGTACACTTTAGCACTACTTTCAACCTTTGACTCGTTCGACCCATTTTATCCATTTCTTTGTGTGCTAGTTTATTTATGTTTTACCCTTTTGACCTGATAGAGATGTTACTTGACCTGAATCAACCTTTTTTAAGTAAATGGGTCAAAATTACAACCTAACAGAGTGATGTATATTTATGTGTATGTATGGGCAAAATGTATTGCTTACATGGGTGTTTATACAGGTAAATGTTACAGCTGATCATCGGGTAATATACGGGGCGGATCTCGCTCAGTTCTTGCAGACATTAGCAAAGATCATTGAGGATCCTAAAGACCTGACATTCTAGTTAAACTCTGATTGGTTCTTATTTCAAGTTTCTTAGAATCAACGTGAGCAGATTTTTCAAGAATCCCAAACTCTGTTTTGTGAAATTTCAGACTAATTGCATTTTGTTATAATCATATCTTTAATGAGGCTTAATTTTTCATTTTTGCTTCTTGTTCATTATTAACATGATGAAAATGACAACTCCGTTTGTGTTATAGGGAAAGATGTTATGTACTTATGTTTGGCGGGTCGAAGTTAGTTAGTAATTAGTTGTTCAGGATGAATCCACTGGGAACATGTTTTTAGCCGGTTCAGTCTAAACTACTGTACCGGCAAAAACTTAGGGTATTTTTTAATGCGAACTACCTATAAATATTAAACTAGTTGATTCATGCTTGAAAATGATATATTTACAAGTATTCTTTGATAGCTTCGGGGATGCGGTGTAACGCTACATGCACATATACATAGAGCCTTTTTTATTACAAAACCAATTTGTAAGTATAAAACTGCGATGGACTGCATAAACATGTGTAAATATTGCTTTAACTGTGATATATAGAAAAGAGAGCGGGATGAGAAGCCGTTAACTAAGTCACTTTGACATGCTTTCTTCGCTCCAAGAACATACCAGATCATCCCTATAGAGAAAAAGTGTGAAAACAAGAAACGCTTGGCCTTAATTTCTCGCGTTAAGGAGCATAGGCAACACACTCCTCATATTGGGTCTTGCTTCGGGGGAGACGTTGACACAGGCTAAAGCAACCTTTAGGACGGCCAACATCTGGTCTCGAATGGCTGATGATGTTCGACTAACACTGGAGTCGAGTATTTGGTCAAAGTTGTGCTTCTCTTTCGACTTGGTAGACACCCACTTAGCTAATTCAGATCCTTCACTAACCGCGGTCTTCCCTGTCAACAGTTCAAGCAATATCACCCCAAAACTATACACATTTCCAGCCATTGTCACCCTCATCGCGTAAGCATATTCTGAAACCCAAAAACACAGTTGTAGTTTAGGATTCGACCCGTTTGATATAAAGCAAAAATCAAATTTATAAGTAAATGGGTCAAACTTTTTAAGTTAGATGATGACGTATATGCATCAAAGATTCATGTAAAGCGTATCTTTGAAATAAGAAACGATACCTGGAGGAACATAACCAACAGAACCCGCAACATCAGAAAGGTTTCCAATACTTTTTGAAGGATCAATCACTTTAGAAAGCTCTATATCTCCGATCTGGGGCTCGTTCAAAGACTTGAGCATAACGGCTTTACTGGAAAGATCAAGGAGGATGATTGGACCCGAGGGGCAGCTGTGGAGAAAAGCCAGCCCGTTAGCAACACCTAACGCGATACTGTATCGACTGGTCCAGTCTAAACAATTTCCTAAGCTTCCATGAAGAACATCAAAAAGAGTTCCTTTCTCAGTGAATTCGTAGAAAAGATACGCACTATCGGTAGTCAAGGCATACGCGAGTGGGATCATGACACTTGAATTTCTAAACCTCCCAACGGTTTCAAGCTCTTGTTCGATCAAATCATGGCTACCAAGTTGGAATATTTGGGGACTACAGTTAACCTTTTTAACAAAGTAAGTCATACCCGATGGCATGACTGCCTTGTAATAAGTAGACAACCGTGTCTTTGAAACAATACTAGAGGCACGACCCACACACTCCATCGCCTTGGTGAAGTCAAGATTCGTTCTATGAATCACATTCAAAGTCAAAAGCTTGCTTTTGATCACCTCGAGCTGAGACGCATGACGACTTTCCTCATCACCGACCCTATGAATCTTCCTGGAAACTATAACAGCCAAAACTGCAAATATCACAAGTGCAACAACAGCTGCAGTAGAAGCTGCAACAATTCCCACAGACACTGTCTTCTTATTCTTCCAGCCTGCAGACGGGTCTGATCGCGCAAATGACAAATTTGTATTCCCGCCGATAGATATTATAACATTTGGATTAAACCGAGGAACCAACCCTGTAAGCGAATTGTTGGAAAGTAGTATCTCTGTCAAGCTTCCCATTTGGGCCAAGGAACTTGGAATCTCACCCGAGAATCGGTTGTTTGAAAGATCCAGTACTTCAAGCGCTCGTAATCTGGATAGTGAATCGGGTATGCGCCCTTCAAAGTTGTTGCTACTAAGATTCAACTCAATCTGCAAGTTACTGGGTAGAGACCTTATAACACCACCAAGTTTGTTGTTCCCAAGTTGAAGCTCCAACAGCGAACCCATGTTAGCAAACGAGTCAGGAATCCGACCACTCAGGTTGTTGACTTGTAAGTCAAGATTCATGAGCTTTGACAACGTTGAAAGCGATGGTGGTATGGAACCACTCAGTGAATTATAACTCATGTTTAGCCTCACAAGAATCTGTAAACCACTGATTTCGGTCGGGATCTCTCCTGACAAAGTGTTGTGCTCAAGCAGAACAACTTGTAACTGCTTAAGATCACCCAACTCTGAAGGAATGTAACCCGATAGACTATTACGTGACAAGTCCAAAAGTGAAAGATTCTTGTATACTCTCAACTCGGGTGGGATCATCCCGGTTAAGCTGTTGTTACCAATTTCTAGATAAGCTAACGACGGAGCATCATCCTCGAAGGACCACACTGGTATAGTTCCCAGTTAACCGGTTGCTACCTAGCCTCACCCTGAACAAACTTTTCGACGCGTTTAGAGGTATAGAACCCTCTAAGTTATTAAAAGATAAATCAACAGTTAACAGATTCGGCTGCGACAGAAGGTCACTCGCGATTGACCCGTGTAACTTATTATAACTCAAGTCTAAATAACTAACATAACTAGTAATCCCCTGTGGTATTACACCAGTAAAACCGTTCTGGTTCGCAGAAAAACGCTTTAAAGTAGCGATTAGCGCGATGGACCGTGGGATTTCACCAGTGAGGTTATTAGCAGAGAGAATCAACTGTTGCAAACTTGACAGTTGGCCCACACCAGCAGGAATCGACCCGCTGAGGCGATTATAACTCAAATCAAGAAAAGAAAGATTACGATATTCTGTAATCTGATCGGGGATGACACCCTCGAACGAATTCATCGAAAGCTGAAGCTCCTGAAGCGCGATTGATCCACCAAGATTAGCAGGAACAGGCCCTATGAACCTGTTGTGGCTAATGTTCAAACTCTTGAGCTCCTTCAAACCATCAAACTGTGAACCAATAGAGACGGCATCAAACATGTTACGAGAGATATCCAACACCTCCAACGATCGAAAACTTTCACGAAAGCTCGGTAACACGCCCGTCAATCCGTTGTTACTGAAGTTCAAAGCCTTCAAACCACTGCAGGAAGACATCAATGGAGGTGGGATAGAAGTGAGCTGATTGTTGGAGAGATCAAGATCCTCCAAAGTGTCGATCTCGCAAACGAGCGAAGCCCACGAAGAGCCATTAACGACGTCCGAAAGGGAGAAAGCGGAGAGCGAAAGCTTGGTGATGGACGAACCATTTCGACTGCAGAAAACACCAGTCCATGAACATGGGTTTGATGAGTTCCATTTGGAATTGTTGGTGGTGGTCGTAATGAGCTCATGGAGGTTGTTCATGGTGGTCAATTGAGCAGATGGTAACTGAGAAGAAGCATAGTTGATGATGATGATGAAGAAGAAGAATAGGGGGACTATGGGTGTATAACAGCTGATCATTTTAATGGTGTTTGAAGTTTCAGTGATGGTGGATGAAGGAATAACAATGATAATAATAATAATAATAATGATAATGAGATTAATGGAGATGTGAGTATCGTGTGGGTTTGATTACTTACATAAGCGAGTCAAGGGGTTGACGGAGAAGACGACCGGAGGTGGGGATATCTTTGAATGACGTGTGGAAAAAATTGTTATGTGGAATAAGAGCAACGACTCTTTCAACCAACTTTATGGTTGAAAACCGTTTTTTTTTATATTGGATAGAATATTAATGGGTGATAGTTTACGGGTTGACGACGGGTCGTGGGTCGAACCTAGACATGACACGAGTTTGGACATGACACAATTTGAAAATCGTTTTTGACACGAGTTTTTATCACCGTTTTCAGACTCGGATCGGACCAGCCGGTTGAACACGTCGGACTGGGATTAGGAGGTCGGACCGGTCCGGTCGATCCACCCTAAATCGTTTTGTTTTCAAGGAACCGGCCGGTTCGAACCGGTTCGGTGGTCGGACCGGGAACCGGGTTGGACCGGAATTTGAATAATTATATAGTTTTTTGGATATTTTAATGAGTTTAACGAGTGATTCAAACTATGAATTAAAGTGTTTGACATAAGATTATTGTTGAGTTTTTATATATAACTATAAACTATACATATAAAATATTTATATTGAATATAACTATATATAATCATGATATCATCCGGTTCTTAAATCCGGTCCGACTAGTTCGACCAGTCGACTAGTAAGGTGACCGGCTCGCCGTCCGATACATTGGTTTTTATAAGTTGAAATAAAGAGAGGCGTTTAACTCGGAATTTTATTAATTATATGTGTCACAGTTAGTGCAATATCAATGGCCAAATGCTCAAACCATCACTTTATTCTTATCATACATATGAATGGTCAAAGGGTTCAAACACAAAGACCCACCTAATTAGTCTTTGGGCTAGCTGTTATTTAGTTTTGATTTAAACTCTTCAAGACTTTTGCGGTGCGACTTTGTTATTTTTATCAATGTTTTAATATCATCATTTTTTTGACAAGGATTTTTTAACGGTTTCATTATTTAATATCATGTTTCGAATATTATCAACACCCCACGTGTGGGTTTACATCAAAGTTCGTTAACTGATTCGTGTTTTCGGCGCGACGTTTGGGGCTTTGATACTAGGTTTCACACAAAAGTAAAGTAAGGTACTTTGACTAGGTTGGCGATTAATGATTACTTAATAGTATATAGCTTTATTGGGCGTAGTAAGATATTATGGCATGACTTATGCAACAACTTAGCTACATGTATTCATGGCAGAAAAGCGTGGGGCCAAAACCTAGTACCGTGCTCATATCCGATGTTTGAACAATTGCATTAGAAGTGGAGAGAAAAAAAACCCGGCCTCGGGTGGGAACATCACCCCCACACCAAAGGATAAATTTAAGGCCATTGCCGCTGCCTGGTGAAAATTCACCGAGTACCATTGAGTCCTTGTCCCTGTTTCTTTGACCATTTGCACATTTAAAACAAGAAAACATGGAAAAATTGAGACGACACCCTGTAAAACGAAGAAAAAATGAGGCAAATTGAACATAGCGCTAATGTGTTACACATGGATAACCGGGAAAACAGAGAAAACGGGAGGACTGGTATTGGCCTTAGCTTTTGTGTTTACATGGACGGAAGTTGAAAATGAACTAAACCAGTGACGGATGTGGAACCTTGCTAATAGGCCACTGACAGTCGTTAGTCATCACATTCTCCCTGCTTTCCCGTGGAAAACATATCAGCACCACGTCAAACTTTCCTATTTTTCTCTAATTTTTATTGTTTTATAGGGTGTCGACCTAGTTTTTCCCCATTTCCTCTTTTTAAATGTGCAAACTATCAAAAAAGAGGGAGGGAGGGGGGAGGACGCGTTGGTACCCTATGAGTTTTCACCGATCAACAGCCTTAAATTTATTCTCGAATCTTGGGATGGGGGAGGGGGGTGGGGGTATTCCCACCTGGGATCGGGTTTTTCCTGCCACACCTGAGCACGACACCATCCGCTCCGGCTAAAAGTAGGTGTAAAATTGTACATAACATTACAAGACATAGTCTTCTAGGTTAAACTAAGATATTAGGTGTTGGAGTAGGTTTATTATTCAAGGGTAGACATGGCATATCCTCATAGCTAGTAAATTTAGTCTAGTAGTGACCACCTAGTTAAGTAAACGAGAGAGTAGTGGCTATGTATTGTTTTGTTATGTTTGATGGGGCAATTGCATATTTTTCCTATTAGTGTTCATTATACAATTGATGATGCATAGTAAAAACTCAAACACACTATTAACAATATAACTACATGTTTATATGCGTAAAAAATAAAAGATGAGAGCGGAGAGATAATTAATTAATTAGTTTGAGAGAGAAATATTCAATATATTATCATTATATTTTATATTTTGTTAAAAAATGATCCACAGGAGTTTTAAGTTCTTCGCAATCTCTCCCATATAGCTAGCATATTTCTTGCCTTAATGAAGTGCAAGTTTAGAAATAAAATGCTTTCACCAATTCAATTAAGGTGGCTTTTGGTTGGAAGAATGGAATGGAATGGAATGAAATTAAGAAACTAATATAATTTCCAAATAAAATTATGTTTGAGTGAGTAATGAAATATAAACCCAAGGGAATGTTTCATCTCAAATTCCCTTAGTTGTGAGATTTCAAATCCCTCTCTAGGTGGAAGGATTTTGAAATTCCACAACCAAGGGAATTTGAGGTGAAACATTCCCTTGGGTTTACATTTTATTACTCACTCAAACATAATTTTATTTGAAAATTATATTACTTTCTTAATTCCATTCCATTGCATTCTATTTTTCGAACCAAACGCCCCGTAAGAGTTTTTCACATAATTTATAAACCTTTTATAAGAAAAAAGTCATCTGGAATCTGGATTTTGGATTGCACAAACGGGCTTGGGCCCTAGACCGGTCCAATAAAAGTCCAAATATACCCATAAAAGTCTTGTAGGGGTTTTTAACTGGTTTGAAAATTTGATAACCCGTTTGGTTTGGGTTGAGTTTTAACCGGATACAAACCGGTTTCAAGCTATAAGGTTACAAAACAATTTGTATCCTGTGGTTTGAGTTGGTCCCTAAGAGCATGGTTCTCGTCAAATCAGTTTCAAAATCGTTTCTACGACCCTTTTTCCCTCTAAGGTCGATAACCCATAAAAATCTACTTTATAAATCGGAAAATCTCCGAATAATGATAGGGTTACTCACTTACTCCGTTTTGTAACCTTTATTTGAAGTGTCGGAAACTTACAATTGTTTCCATTTTTCGCAACTTTTCACTTTACGATTATTTACAAGCTGACTTGGTTCTACAAGATTTGTTATTTTATCTAAGATTTTTACTAAGTTATGTTACGCATATATTCCAAATTCCGATCATATATACTTTACTGTTCTAGAGGTCTTGTACTCTTGTTGTAGCGTTTTATGCTAGAAATAGTAAAGCGAATCAGCTTACGCTAGACAAATGACCTACAAGGAGTTAAAAAAAATCAATAGAATTTGGATTCTAACCTTAAGACCTTTGCTAAGGGGCTCAAATGCTTACCATCATGCCACCCTCTTGAAGGTGTAGGGATTGATTCGCCCTTGTTGTCGATCAAGAAAAATCAGCATCAAATTGAGATCCAAAATAGTAGCTTTGATACCAATTGTTAATATACGCGAATTCATAGAGAACGAAAAATTTAAAACCTATTGCGCGCTTTGTGATTGAATTTAAATCACTAGGTTCTTTTTACATATAGTCACAACCTCATAGAAGTACATTAATAAACAAAAAAACCCATATCTAACCTGTTGTTCGTCTACGTTCAGAGTGATGAAGCAACAATATCTTCTTCAACACATTAACCAACACCACCATGCTCCGCCTCCTTCCTCCGCCACACGCCACCGTAACCCCACCGTCCTTCTCCCCCCACTCGGGCAACTCACGACCGAAATCACACGACACACGACCGTTATTCCTCCTTCTAACAACACCAATCTCCTCTTCATAATTCAAATCCTCCCAAATCACATCCATGTTCTCCCCACTCCCCTCACCATCCTTCCTCCTGATATACGATAACACGTTTATCGCCTTTCGATCATCCAACGTCAGCTTGCATTCATATTCATGTTCATGTTCATGTTCTTGTTTGGTGAGTTTTGTTTGGAGGAGATAATTATGAGAATGTGACGATGAACGCCATAGCCGAGGGGACCCGATGAACCGCGGTGGCGAGCATGTGGTGGTCGGGAAGCTGAAGTCGTCGTCGACGTCGACATCGTCTTCTCCGGCCATGAGTTATGAGGATCGGTGGTTGTATGTGGTGTATGGATGTGTGTTTGGTTAGAAAGTTTGTTTTGGTTGTTTATATGATGTTTTGGGGTACAATATTTAGTTCAACTTCCATGAGGACCATTGTTTTCTTCTTATTTTTCTATTAAGTGGTAGTGGGACCATTAGAAGGTGAATTTAATTTCTTTTTGAATTACTCGTGATCTGCTTTAAAATCCATCTTGGTTGGAAGAGAATTTGAATCTTTAAATTTTAGTGTTTTACGCACAAGGGTAACATTGATCTAAATATTCGATGATAGGGTGATTTTTAGTGAAAATAATTTTGTAAAAAAATATTAAAATCATATAAAAAAACCAATATGCTTATAGCTTATTACTTCTTTATAAAAAAACTTATTTAACCTAAGTTTAATATACTAACGCTTTTAAACTCTACATTGATTGTGACGTATTTTAAAATAAGGTTGTGTTTGACAGACATAAATAAAAGACAAAATGGAATGAGCTATTATTTGAAAATGATAAAACAAGTTTAGAAATCATCTATTAGATAAGGATTATTATTCGCTTTCAACAGTTCAAAATCATTCATCTGCCCTTGTTTTGTTATTCTGGTATTCACTCTTTAATCCTGCGTTTTCACCGCCACCACCCACCACCACCATTGCGTTGTAATTATTTCATCTTTTACTACCTATCAAACAACATAAAGTAGTATTGGAAAAGATTAGCTAGAAAAAAACTTTCTGTGGGGTGGGAATGAAAATGATAAGAAGACACATGATCAAGTTGCTTTGTAATATATGGTTTAATCGAAACAACAAGGTGGTTTAAGTGTTGGTCGTTTGAGCTCTAATGCTCTATTAATGCTTTTTTTTATTTGTAAGCAATGGTGATTATGGGTTAATATCGTATGATATTGTATCGATCGACAAACTTTTTGGAGAGTTTTACTTTCAAAGAAGCAGAGGACGCTTGAGATGGATCGAAGACAACTTGGGTAACTTCTCGGTAAGATCTTCTAGCACAGTAGCGCACAAGCCAACTTATGGCGGATTCTATGTCAAACGAGAGTTCAATGAAGAGTTTTGTTAGGTCAAATAGGTTCCCATCAAAGTTAACCGTTTCGCCCTAAGACTGTTTCAGAATAGAGTTCGGGTTCGGGCTAATCTTTTGTGCTCAAGAGTTCAATTACATTCATGTATCAAACTTTTATATACTAGTTTAACATTAATCAACTTCTTCTAAATATCATTCAATAAATATATTTTACATAAATAAGGGATCTAAATATAGTAATTAGAAACAAAAGAACACATAACGATTATTAAGTAATAACGCTTTCTTTCCTCTGTTTTTGATTGATGGATGAAACAAATAATTGCAATAAAGTGGTAGGTAAACGGACAATAAGTTACCTCGCAATCCTCTTGTGGATAGCAAAACCAATCATACTTTATGTAACAATAATAGTTATAATTTAAAGTTACAACTAGAGAAGATATAATCATATTTATACGTTATTGTGATTGCGGTAACATAAAACATTTGACTTTATTTTGTGAATTTGATATTGTATATCGTAAGACATAAGAACAAATAAATCTCATGTCTTTTTAATGATGTAATTTCGTTACAAAATAATATTTTATTACTTACTTTATAGCACAAACCAATAGAAAATAGCAAAATGTGAGAAATAATACACGTGTTTAAGTTTAAGCCATTATTTTAGTTCATTTTTGTTACTTGGTGTACGTGTATAAAAGTTATGAAATATATAAATTTAATTAAAAATAGCTTTTGATGATGCCGGTTGGCAATCGAACAATGATACTAAGAAATGATAAATATTTTAATATATTTTATAAGATATTTTTATATTATAATGATTGGAAAAGGGTTCAAAGACTTGAAGGTAAAGTCGAAGATGAGGTTCTTGATGTCACTTTCATGAGTTAGTCGTGAACCACATTTGATGCCGGAATCATCGGTAAGTAGACTTTTAATTTTTAATTTTCTCTTAGATTGTGATTGGTGATACTAATATTAGTCACCATGAGAGCTTAGTCGAGTTAGTATTAAATTGAGCTCGAGCTTATAATAATATACCGGTGAAATCTTAAAATGGTTTGGCTCGTAATATTCAATCCTTGTTGAAAGTTGAGTTGATATTCGGCTCATATCCGACTCGAGTAAGGTGTTTCTTAACAAGTTAGACTGATGATTTTGTATCTTATTTCATACAAGTTTTATATAATAAGTTAGTAACAATCTAATTATAATTCTTAAATAACGATCGACACACAACCTTTAGAAATAGAGGAAATCTGTTGACAACTAGCAACATGATACCAAAAACAACAGTATAGAATGTCAATTTAGGAGACAAATTTATTTGACTGTGTCAACCAATGATCTAGGGGCGTTTAGGGTTTGAAACCGACTTGAAAGCTTGCAATTTGATTAAAAAGTATTTAAATTTTGTGTTTGGTTATAAAATATTATATATAATATTATATATGTATGCCGGTTTGCACAATGTATTTTTAGGTTTTCCCAAATTAATCACCAATTTTTTATAATTTGCACAAAAGCACCACTTCATTTTTCCTATTAGTTTCTGTTGGATCAAGTAAGGCTGATACAACCAAAATAAACATTTAGACAATTTTGGTGCAACTGATGAAGAACTCTCTGAGATACCATGAAGAACTCTCCGAAGCCAATTAACCTTCGGAAGAATCTACTAAGAACCAGTGGACATAAGTATGGTCCTTCTGACACTCCGCTGCAAATCTCTGAGATACTGAATGGTGCTTTCCTACGCCCATGTAGTTGACCATACTTTATTCCACTGTTCATTTCTTATCAGTTAGTACAGTTACCAACTTTAGTTGGTGACAAAAGATAAGTCATGGACATGTCATGACTACCATATATTAGATAATATTTTATCTAAGATACCTTATCTTTAGCAATGTAGTATTTGCTTTAGTCATAGGTTTCCAGCTGGTATCAAAGTATATCCGGCTGTAGGTATATAGTTTCTCATTGTAACTCATGTAATATGCTTGTAAGAGTCTTGTATTACTTTGACTTGAGAAGTAATATATACAAGTACCTTGAAAATTATCATCTTGTGTTTTGATTACTTAGTATTATATTATTAACTCTTAGAGGGACTCTGCATCATCTAACCGAGTGTGATTCAGTGAGTTTGAGAGACAACATAAGTGTTGAGTGACAAAACTCGATCCTGCAATTGGTATCAGAGCTTTTTAGGCTCTTGATTGTGAGATCTTACCATCCAATCAACCTTTTCTTCACTCATTCTTTCACCACACTAAAAAAATGGCCCTCAATAAAAAATCTGAATGTGAACTGGGGACGATGACCAACCTATCATCACCCCTGAAAACTTCAGATCATGGAGTAGACGTATTGAAGGCTTCATCAGATATCAAGACAATAAGATGTGGAAATCTATCACCAATGGTCCTTACAAGCCAAAGGTTGCAGCACCGGGTGGAAATGATGCTATGATAGAGAAGGCGGTAGAAGATTATTCTGATGAAGACAACAAACAGCTAGACATTGACAGCAAAGCTATGACTGTTCTCATGTCTGCCATACCCAACTCCATCATGGTAGGCTTTGAGAATTGCCAGTCAGCCAAAGAACTCTTTGATGCTTTGACTCAGATGTATTCAAGCTCCAATAACTCCAAGAAAGATTCACTGAAGCAACAATTTGAAAATTTCACTTATATTGCTGGAGAGACCCTTAGCCAACAATACTTCAGGTACATGAATCTTTTTCTTACTTCACTTCCATGGAGTGTCTCCTGAAATGAGAGATATCTCAAGAAAGTTCATGAGTGATCTCCCAAACGAGTGGACGTTCTACTATGTCTCTATCAAGAGGACAGAAAATCAGAACTCCCACACCATGAGTGAAGTATATGACATCCTTGATGGATACCGTTTAGAAATGGAGAGCAAGAAAGGCCATCGGGTGAGCAGACCCTCAAGCCTTCCTGCTAGCAACGCTTTAAGAGCTGCTGAAGGCTCAGGACCCCCCAACCTCAGCAGGACCTGACTTACTCCCAGCAGCCATCTTGTTCTTCTAGGCCATACATTACATTCCTTTAGACTCCAAGGTCTCAACAGGCTCAACCAAGTCCCTTCCAGGACAGTTGTGCTTTTGTCCAGGAAATGGACATTCTAGTGATTTTCAGTTTTGCTTTGATGATCTAGAATGTTTTAGCCTAGATGATGTCGAGTACATGGACATTGTCCAACAGATGACTCTGTTAACTTACAGGGCGAAGAAGTTCTTCAAGAGAACTAGAAGGCAGTTTCCCCAAAACCCAACTAACAGCAAGTTTGGGTCTGACAAAGCAAAGGTCAAGTGTTACAACTGTAACCAGCTAGGCCACTTTGCAAGGGAATGCAAGGCTCCCAAATCCAATCCGGGATCCACTCAAGCTTCCATACATCTAACCACACCTAAGGCTACTGGAAAGTCAACTGAAACAACTGCTGTGTCTCAAGAAGTTGACTGGAGCTTTATGGTGCAGGATGTCACCCTTCTCAAGCATTGATGGCTGGAACTGATGACAACAAGGTATTTGAACACCTCTGTACTCCAGCTTGCATTGGTAAAATTAAATTATATCAGGACTATAATATGGAAATTAAATATGATATTGTCTTTAAATATCCTAAAATCTGATTTTAAAAGGGCTGAATCTGACTATCAAAAGAAAATTAAAGAGTTAGAGAAAACTATGTCCTTGTTAAAACATGAACATACCAACTACAAGACTCAAATCAAAGATTTAATCTCCAAATTGGCTAAGGCTCAAGCCCAGCTTGTCACAGCTGAGGCTCAAGCAAGGAAGCATGCTATCTCTGAGCAAAACTTCCAAGCCATTCTTGCATCATCCACTCACTCAAAACTTTGTTATCAAAACAAAGGTGGGTTGGGAACCAATGAAATTGCTCCACCACACTTTTATGAGTCTATTAGACAACCAAGATGTGGGACTGAAGAGAAAGAGGTTCCATCTGCTGACCCACCTTCCCATGAGTTAAAGAGTGATGCAACTATAGAGACCATCACAGGGAAGAACCAGGTAAATCAAACCTCATCCACCAGTGATGATCAACCCCTGACCACCAAAGCCAGAAGAAACAGGGCTAAGGCAGCCAGATAAACTGCCAAGAAAGTGGCTGAGTCCAAGCTAAAGATCGACCCAAAACAAAAGGGTGTATTCATTTCAGCTGGATTCTAGGTGGCGGGAAACTCTGATGAAAATAATATTAAGAAACAACAGTCTTCACATCCTGTCCTGTTGAAGGATCAGAAGTTAAAGGGAAATACTGTTAATGAAAACAAGAAATGTTTGATCTAGAAAGGCTGGTGCATCCAAAACCAAATCACTTAGACTATTTTGGTGCAACTAATAAAGGACTTCTGAAGCTAAGTGTAGAACTTCCGAAGGAAAACGAGTTCTTCCGAAGACAAAGTGTAAGATCAACTTCCGAAGGAAAACTCCAACTTCCAAAGACAAAGTATTCACTTCCGAAGATCAAGACTTAGAGTGAAAAATCAGAAGTCAACTTCCGAAGTATGAAAGAAGTCCTCAAGCCTCGGAAGTATAGTAGCCTCTTCCGAAGTATAAGTGGCTTTGGAAGAACTTGTTCTTCCGAAGCAACTAACCTTCGAAACACACTACTATTAACCAGTGGACATAAGTATGGTCTCTCCGACACTCCGCTGCAGACCTCTGAGATACTGCATGGCGTTTTCTCAAAAGTCATGTAGTTGACCATACTTTATTCCACTGTTTATCTTTATCAGTTAGTACAGTTGCCAACTTTAGTTGGTGACAAAAGGTAAGTCATGGACATGTCATGACTACCATATCTTAGATAATACTTTATCTAAGATACCTTAACTTGAGCATTGTAGTATATGCTTTAGTGTTAGGTTTCCAGCTGGTATCAAAGTATATCCAGCTGTAGGATCTAGTATATATAGTTTCTCATTGTAACTCTTGTTTCATGCTTGTAAAAGTCTTGTAATACTTTGAGTTGAGAAGTAATATATACAAGTGCCTTGAAAAATTATTTCTTTGTGTTCTTTGCTACTTATTATATTATTATCAACTCTTAGAAGAGACTGTACTTCATCTGATCTGAGTGTAGTATAAGTGAGTTTGAGAGAAATTCAAGTCTTAAGTGACAAAACCCGATCCTGCAATTGGTATCAGAGCTTTTTAGGCTCTTGATTGTGAGATCTTACCATCCTAATCAACCTGTCTTTCACTCCTCCTTACACCACACTCAAAATGGCCCTCAACAAGTCTGAAGTAGAGATGGGGACGATGACTAAAGCACCCATCATCACCCCTGAAAACTTCAGGTCATGGAGCAGACGCATGGTAGGCTTCATCAGATATCAAGACAGCAAGATGCGACAATCTATTGTCAATGGCCCGTATAAGCCAAAGGTGGCAGGTGGAAACGATGCCATGATAGAGAAAGCCGTTGAAGACTACTCTGATGAGGACCGGAAGAAGCTGGACATTAACAGCAATGCTATGACTGTTCTCATGACTGCAATTCCAAACTCCATCATGGTGGGGTTTGAGCATTGCAAGTGAGTCAAAGAACTGTTTGATGCACTTGCTCATATGTACTCCAACTCCAATGACTCCAAGAAGGACTCACTGAAGCAGCAGTTTGAGAACTTCACCTACATTGCTGGAGAGACCCTCAGCCAGCAATACTTTGAGGTACATGGACCTCATTTCTTCCCTTCAATCTGTGGGAATTGCACTTGAACTTAGAGACCTCACAAGAAAGTTCATGAGTGCACTCCCTAATGAGTGGACGTTCTACTGTGTCTCTATCAAGAGAACAGAAAACTTGAACACCCTCACCATGACCGAACTCTATGGCATCCTTGATGGATACCGTTTGGAAATGGAGAACAAGAGAGGCCATCAGACAAGCAGACCCTTGAGTCTTCCTGCTAGGAACACTTTAATGGTTGTTGAAGGCTCAAGACCCTCCCAACCTCAACAATACCTGACTTACACCCAGCAGCCATCTTGTTCTTCTGGCCATACATCACATTTCCAGAGACTCCAAGGTCTCAACAAGCTCAGCAAAGTTCCTTTTAGGACAGCTGTGCTTTTGTCTCAGGAAGTGGGCACTCTAGTGACTATCAGTATTGCTTTGATGATCTAGAGTGCTTCAGCCCAGATGACGTGGAATATGTGGACATAGTCCAACAAATAGCTCTCAAGCAAAGAAGTTTTTCAAGAGAACTGGAAGGCGATTTCCCAAGAACCCAACCAATAGCAAATTTGGGGTTGAGAAAACCAAGGCCAAATGTTACAACTGTAACCAACTTGGTCATTTTTCAAGGGAATGCAAGGCTCCCAAGTCTAATCCGGGAACCCCACAGGCCTCCACACATCCTTCTACACCAAAGCCCACTGGAAAGTTAACAGAAACAGCTGTAATGGCTCAAGAAGTTGACTGGAGCTTCATGGTACAGGATGTGACTCCTGCTCAAGCACTCATGGCCGGAACAGATGACAATATGGTATATGAACATCTCTGTACTCCTGCATGTATTGCTAAGGTTAAATTGTATTAGGACTACAATATGGAGATAAAATCCGATATTGAGTCTCTAAATGTTTTAAAATCTGATTTTAAAAAGGGCTGAATCTGACTATCAAAGAAAAAATTGAGGAGTTGGAGAAAACTGTGTCCTTATTAAATCATAAACACACAAACTATAAGACTCAAATAAAGGATTTAATATCCAAATTGTCTGAGGCTCAAGTTCAGCTTGTCACAGCTGAGGCTAAAGCCAGGAAGTATGTTATTTCTGAGCAAAACTTCCAAGCCATTCTTGCATCATCCTCTCACTCAAAACTTTGTTACCAAAAAAAAGGTGGGTTGGGGACCAATGAAATTGCTCCACCACACTCTTATGAGTCTATAAGATAACCAAGGTGTGGTACTAAAGAGCAAGAAGTTCTATCTGCTGTCCCACCTTCTCATGAGTGAAAGAGTGATGCAACCATGGAGACCATCACAGGGAAGAACAGGTAACTTTACCCACTCCTACCGGTGATGATCAACCCCTAAGCACCAAAGCCAGAAGAAGCAGAGCTAAGGCAGCCAGAAAAACTGCCAAGCAAGTGGCTGAGTCTAAGCTGAAGATAGACCTAAAGCAAAAGGGTGTATTCATCTAAGCTGGATTCCTAGTGGTAGGAAATTCTGATTCAGGAAAGGAGTGTAGTACCAACACTCCTGTCCTACCAAAGGATCAGAAGTTAAAGGGAAAGGTTGCTGATGAAGAGAAAAAGAACAAGAAACAACAATCCTCAAATTCCCAAAAGATTAACATTGCATGCATAATGTGTGGTCTGCAAAACCACAGGGCCAAAGATTGTTACTACAATCCTGCTAGCACACATTATGCAAATAATGTTAAAAGAGAAGGAGCCAGGGAAGGTTTCTCATTTGGACCATATCAAATGGTTCAAGTGATGAAAAAGGGAAAGCTTGTTTCCGAAGCAAGGTTGCTTTCGGAAGAAAGTCCTTCTTCCGAAGGGAAAATGGCTTCGGAAGCTAAAGCTGTCAAGACTCAAAAGAATAAAAGAGTCCCCTTGAAACCATCCCAGAAGAAGACTACTTCGGAAGAAAAGGTGGTGAAGACTTCTTCCGAAAAGAAACAAGCTTCGGAAGAATGCCATGCTGCAAAAGCTTCAACAAGCTCATCCTCCATGATCAACCAAGGGATGGAATGGAAGATCAAGGAAGATGCTGCAGCCCAAACCTCTTCTTCAAAGACATCCATTGAACCCCCATGCATAAACTTTAGTTCAATTATGTCACTATCATTGGAAGAACCCAAGACCAACAAGGATTGGGTTTCCAATCAAAACTAATCATCTCATCTTATGTGCAGGGACATCTATATGACAAGAATAACAATGTTTGGATTGTGGATAGCGGATGCTCTAGGCACATGACAGGAAACAATCTCTCCTTCAAAAATTTCAACATTATGATCGAGGTCCTATCCAGTTTGGAGGTGAGGCCGGAGGATATATTCCCGGCAGAGGAAGTATATCCAATGGAAAATTAAAAGTTGACAAAGTTCACTTTGTCAAACAGCTTGAATACAACCTGTTAAGTGTTTCTCAGTTCTGTGATCAAATCATCAATGCTCTTCACAGAACATGAGTGCATTATCCTCAAACCCGGGATGACAATTCCTCAGGAGTTGGTGCTTCTTAGATCTCCCAGGAAGGGATATGTACAAGCTTGATATGAAAAATGCTTCCCCAATGGGTGAAGTGTCATGCTTTCTTTCCAAAGCTGATGGTGATGAGTCAACACTATGGCATAAACGAATGTAGTCATGTAAATTTTAAAGACAATAAATAAATTGGCTAAACATAACTGGTACATGGTTGCCTAAAAAGGAATTTTTCTGCAAAGATAACTGTGTTGCATGCCTGAAAGGAAAGCAACCCAGGGCATCTCATAAATCCAAAGTTGTTAACTCCATCACCCTTCCATTACACTTATTACACATGGATCTATTTGGTCCCACAAGTATAATGAGAATTGGAAGGAAATCATACTGCCTTGTGATTGTTGATTATTTTACAAGAGTCACATGGGTATTCTTTTTAAGAACTAAAGATGAAACTGCTAAAACTTTAAAATCTTTTATTATTAAAATAGAAAATTAATTGATCACAAGGTTAAGATAATTAAAAGTGATCAAGGGACTGAGTTTAAGAATCAAGTTCTTGACTCATTCTATAACTAAAAAGGGATTGCCAGATAATATAGTGCTCCTAGAACTCCTCAACAAAATGGTGTTGCTGAGAGGAGAAATAGGACACTTATTGAGGCTGCTCGAACTATGTTAGCTGATTCAAAGCTGCCTTTAACATTCTCGGCAGAGGCAGTCAGCACTGCATGCTATGTGCAGAACAAGGTTCTTGTAGTTAAGCCACATGGAACTACCCCTTATGAGCTATGGACCAAGGCCCACCGTTCATTGGCTTTCTAAGGTCCTTTGGCAGCAGGTGTACCATACTTAACACAAAAGACAATTTGGCAAAATTTGCTGAAAAGTCGGATGATGCTATCTTTGTTGATATCCTCTCTAACTCTAAAGCTTATAGAGTTTATAACATTAAAAATCAACAATTTGAGGAATCTTTCTGTTGATACATGTATGTACCTAGATCATGATATGAATGTAATAGATCTTGTTTGTCTGACAATGATGTAATGTTTGGAATGATTAATGAAATGATATTGGTTGTTTGTGATTTATAATGTTTAATATTTCATTAATGAGACGATGTTGAATTGGTTAAATAGGTGTGTGACTGTTTGAATTGTTACACGTAATGTTATATTAATTAATACATTCAAACTTAACAAAATGAAGTTCTCATGCGAATGGCCATATGAATGGACCATACGCATGAATAACTCCATACGAATGACTCAGTCGCACGACTGAACCTGGAGACTGGATCAGTCGTATGATTGTAATAAGATTGGCTCAGTCGCACGACTGAACACTCAGTCGTGCGGATGGATCAACCGCATGGTTCAATCGCACGACTGAACCATACTAATGGTTCAGTCGTACGAATGACAACACTAACCTATAAATACAACCCAATTCGTGGAAAAACGTAAACATTCATTCTATTTCGACTCCAGACGTACCCTAGCCGTCCAGAAGCCTCCAAGTTCGTACTCCAAGTTCATAGAACGCTGTAGATCGATTCCCAATCGATTCTTAACGTTAGATTCAATACTTTATTGATTCTACGTGCGTTCTCACTGATTGGATCGCCAATCAAATAGGATTCCGCACTATTTGGTTCGGTTTACACGTTAATCATTCGGTATTTCGTTCAAATACCAGGTCCTAACAAGTGGTATCAGAGCTTTGGCTCTTGATTACGTGTGATTCAATCAAGTTTGATACAAAGTTTGTGTTTTTACTCTAAAAACACAATCTTTTTGTGTCAAAAGTTGTCTTGGACGTCCCCTGCTCATCAAGTTTCGGTTTCTACGGTATTAGGCGATTAGGGTTGGTGGAAATTCGAAGTTTTACGGCCAAAACACGTTTAACCTAGAAATTTTTCGCAAAACAGCAGCTACAGTCGCACGAGTGAGCCATTCGCACGACTGGACTTCATTCGCATCTTCCAGACGCACGATTGGACCTAGTCGCATCTCCATTCGTACGACTGAACCATCCGTTTGTAGTGTTCATACACATCAGCTTCATTCGCACGACTGAACCGATCGCTTAGTTCAGCCGCATGATTGAACCAGTTGCATAGTTCATTCGCACGGATAGCCCATTCGCATCACTCCATTCGCACACAGTTGACAGTTTGTTTAGTAGACTTAAAGTTATTCGACATGGAAGATCATATGTCAGCGTTTACTGCCGGGAAGGACTCAAGGATCTAGAACCTACTGTTACTTGAGAGTGAGGTGGGGAATCATAATAAACCCCCAAAGCTCTTAACGTTAGATGAGTTTCCCCACTGGAAACAATGTTTTGAGATCTACCTCAATGGAGTGGATCCAAATTTGTGAAGCTATCGAGACGCAGTATAGACAGGTTACAGTATGCCGGTGGGAGCCGATGGAGTAAAGCTTACTTTGGGAGGGATGACTGATGCTCATGAAGTTAAGTATAATGCAGAGAAGAGAGTCTATGCATTGATCACACAGTCTATTCCTAAAGATATTTTGCACCATTACTCGGAGAATAAGCAGGCCAAGAAATTGTGGGATGAGCTGGAAAACAGATATGACGGGAATGCTTCGCTAAAGGCAATTAAAGCTAAGGAGCTAAAGAAAGAATTTGACAACTTCTCATCGATGGGAAACGAGAGTTTGGACGACGTTATTGATAGATTCTACCATCTGATGAGTGAACTGCATACACATGGGGTTGCTACTACCATGGAAGAAAAAGTGTCAAATTTTGCAAACGGATTGCCAGAAAAGTGGACTTCTTTTGTGTCAAATCTGAGACAGAATGAGATGCTGGCAAAGTTGGATATCAATGACTTCATTCTAAAGCTACGAGAAGAAGCACTTAGGATGAAGTACCGAGTTCAGAAGTCTTCATACACTCAGAATCCAGCTTTGTACAATGCCACTCCTCAAGCTAACATCTGGAGCACCTCTTCAGACTGCATTTGTGTCTAGCTCATCGGGTCCTTCACAAGCTTCTCCTTCAGGATCAGAAATGTCAGGGTCTTCTTGTACCCATTATATTGGATCTGAAGCAAATGCTACTAGACTGAAGACCGAGAACCTCGGTTACGTGACTGTGGAAGTAGCTCGAGAGCACATGGATCTCTTGGCAGCAGTGGTGCATTCTTATGATGGACTTGTTGCTGGGAAGATTGGAAACTGCCATCTGGCAGATGAGGACTACGAGCAGGTGGATGGAATGGAGCTGGAGAGGATGGACATTATGTGGGCCTTAGCAAGCGCTGTCCGGAGGGCGAAGAAGTTTGTGAAAAAGACCGGACAAAACTTGGTTGCTACTAAGGACACCACATTTGGTTTTGACAAGAGCAAAGTGACCTGCTTCAACTGTGGAGAGAAGGGGCACTTCAAGAGAGAATGTGTGAAGCCAAAGAAGACTGGGAACGGGAACCCATTCTCGTCCTTTACTCATCAAGACAACAAGCTAGCAGCTCTACTTTATCAAGCAAGGATCCTAAAGCCTTGACTGCCCATGATGATGAAGGACAGGACTGGAGCTTTCGGTTTGTCTCTCCGGGGGAATCTAATATTGCAAACGTAGAAGACTTAGATGATGATTCCGCGAGTGAAGGAGATATAGCAGTTGAGATAGCGATGTCAAATAGTAAAGAGACAACTGCAACTGAGGTCAGCTACAAGCCTGAAGAAGGGACGTCCACAGCGAAGACAAAATCACCAGAACCAGAGACATCTGATGCTGCGATGATGGCTAACTCTTCAGAATCTTCTCAGGTAAGTACCACTGACCAACTGTTTAAAAATCATGCTTGTTCTGATTGTAATACATTTAGAGATAGCATAGATCAGAAATTTGCTAGGTTATTAGATCATAATGATAACTTAGTAAAGGATTTGCAACTGTGCACTGAGGCTAATAGAGTTTTAAAAACAAAATGAGCATAGTTACAAAGAAAAGATAGACCTTTTGACTAAACAGCTTAGGGAAACTGAAGTAGTTGCATTTAACCAAGCTAATGACATTAGGTACTATCTAAACTCCCTAGAAGACACTAAGAAGCAAAAGGCAGTTTTAGATGTAGAAGTAAACTCTTTAAGCAAAAACTGCACAGTTGGATGGACAAGTTCTTCACACATTGTCCAACACTTAGTGAGAGAACGTAACAACGGGGAAGGTTTGGGTTATAAAGTGGTTCCACCACCACCTGAGACCTTGATGAACACAAAGAGTAGACCAATAAATAACAATCCCATCAAGGATCATGTGGTGTCTACTCCTCTTGTTAGTGATCCAGATTCCTCATGTTCATCAATTGAATCTGGAACTAAACAAAAAGAGGCCACTTCAAAGGCAAAGGGTAAAATGCCTTGTGTTAATCTGGAAAAAGAATTTGAAAAGGTTAATATAAAGTTCGGGTCAAACAAAGTCAAATCTGAATCTAAAAGGACTGCTAATGTTAATCTTTCACAAGTTTCATGTCAAAAACCAGTTAACCAAAAAGAAAAAGATGTTTAACCCATTCGCATGACTGGACCATGAATATGGACCAATCATGCGAATGGGTCCCATTCGCACGACTGGACATGAGATTGAACCATTCACCAGAATGGCCTATCAGACTGATCCATTCGACCAAATGAAAGGGTGCGAATGAGTCAGTCAACCGACTAAGCCTCAGTCGGTCAACTGAAGGTGCGCATGAAAGGGCACGAATGAGTCAGTCGACCGACTGAGACTCAATCGGCCAACTGAATGCAACTGACTGGGCCAATCGCACGACTGAGCTTCAGTCGCCCGAATGAACTGAGCGAATGAGGCCAGTTGGCTGATTGAACTCAGCTTCAGTATTTAAAGGGTCATAGTCGATCGCATTCTACTCATCACCCTCATCGCTCCTAAATCGCACCTCGTACCGTTACTCTGCCAAAATTTCTCTAGACCTTGTTTTCTACATCTTTATTGATCTTCTGACGTGCGTTGACAGTTATACAGGTAGATTGAAGTGAAATCTCACCGAAATCAGAAGAAATTGAACCCTAATCTGTGATATTCAAGTGAAACAAGAATCGGACTCTAAACGACCTAATAACCAACTGAAACTAAGCAACATGTTAAAATCAAGTTTAATAGGTTATTAGTGACGAGATGGCGAGTCTAATGGACCATTAAACCATGTTAAATTACTTGTTTTGATCAAGATTCGAACCGCAGGCGACTGAACAGTGAGACAAGCGACTGGTCGTCCGGATGAACTCCAATCGCACGATTGACTCTTGCGATTGGGCCAATCGACCGAATGAACCATGCGAATGAGCTCAATCGGCCGACTGAACAAATCGCAGACTCAGCCAACAGATTGAACTCAGTCGCATATCTCATTCACCCGAATGAACTCAGTCGCATGAAAGGACAACCGACTGACTTCAGTCGCATGATTCATTCGCACAATGAATCAATCAGAATGAATTTAAACAATACACTTAGAACTGAATTGTGATGTATGACTTTCTAATGGTTCTGTCTTGTGCGTTTCAGGTCAATAGCTGATAGATGGTCCATCAACCCAAGCACAATATATGTGCTCATTTGGACCATACGACTCGGAATGGGGCCGAGTTTACAGAGATTATTGCTTTCCTTCAACGTTCTCGGATCCATAAGGCTATTTCTACACCGTGTACTCCTTACAGGTTGTTACATCAGGCATTCTGGGAGAATGCCTCCGTTGATCGTTCACGTGAGCCTTACAGCATACGGAGCTCCATTCGTGGTCATGATATTGAGATTACAGCAGCTGGCATCCAGAGAGTACTTGATTTTGGGGACGATACTGATCACCCCACCAGACTACATCCACTTACAGTCAGAGGTTGCTTTCTCAGGATTAAGTACGCTGGGGACATCAACTCAGGTGTGCTCAACAAGAGCAACCTGTGTCCCCATTGGCGCATGTGATCCTGAAGTGTATTGCTTCTCGGAGGGGTGGGATTGATGACCTGTCAGACCAGATTAAGAATGCCTATATGGTACTGGTGCTGAACCACCCTTTCAGCTTCTCGAGCATGATCTTCTCATATCCTGTGGAGAATCTGGAGGCCAAGGGAAGGAGGTTTTTGTATGTACCCCATATTTCTGCAGCTGATCTTCAACGAGAAGCTGCCATCACTTCCCAAGGAGAGCCATGATGCTGTTGCCTTGGAGATTATGGATGACACGACTCTGGGTCGTATGAGAGTGTATCGGGGTAAGCAGGTAAAGCCCCAGGTGAAGAGATTGATCGGCCATCTGGCCAATGAGAGGTATGTGGCGCCGGGTAGACGCAAGTGGCGTCATGATGACAGCGATTCAGATGATGAGAGGCTATTGCTCCCAGAGCATGATTCAGATGATGATGACAGTGGGGATGCTGGAGATGACATGCCCATTCCACCGAGGGGCACAGCTACAGACGTTATACCTCCAGTATCTGCCCCAACAGGAGACATTGCAGAGTCAGCAGGATTCCACCAGGACTTCATACCTGGTGAGGAGGAAGAAGAGTCGGATGAGGAGCCTTTGACGAGGACTGTGGGAAGCAAGGTTGTTCCCACAGAGCATGGACTACGGGCGGTTGGTGAACGCCCTAGGGATTTGGGAGAGACTGCTGCAGATCCCAACTATGCTCCAGAGCCTTCTAGCCGTGTTCTAGGGGGAGCATCCACCTCGACTGGATCGAGGAAGAAAAGGATGGCTCAGCCCCACGGCCAGAAGAAGAAGAAGAGAAGACTCACCTTCGTCACCACCACATCCACCTCAGCTACCACCACCACTACCACCTCTACAGCCACACCATCCACCACCACAGCCACCACAGCTACCACTGCCACCACCACATCTCCCACCACTGTACATATGCCAACCACCACCATATCTTTCATTCCTACATCACCTCCACTATCTTACAGACCCAATCCCATCTTCACCACAGCCACCACCACCACCACTAGCCACCAAGCAGGACCCTCTTCACATCCCTCACATATATACGGATCACCTCTACCTCCAATAAGGGTAGAGGAACAACTTTCTGCGCTGAACCGGATGGTGATGCGTTTGTTAGCTGCGGATGAGGAGAAGACATCGTAGATCCGTCACCTGACAGATCTTACTGCGGCGCAGTCTCAGCAGATCTCGGAGCAGGCTCGGTTGATAGATGAGCAGGCCCAACAAATGGCTGCTCAGAGCCTCGAGATCGCCCAACTCCAAGAGCACAGTGTCACATCTGCTAAGAAGATTGAGGAGTTGGAGGAGGCTAAGAAGACCATCATGCTAAAGCTTAAGGGATCTAAAGATGAGCCACTAAAGATTAAAGAGGGAGATGGTGATGATGGTGATGATGAGGATGAGGATGATGATGTGGACGATGATGATGAGACTGATGATGATGAGGGGATTGAAGAAGAGAGGACAGAGGAGAGGAATGAGGATGATGATGAAGAGAGGAGATGCAGCTGCATCTGCCTCGGCTCAAGGTCAGGAAAGGAGATCTAAGAAGAACCAAGACCAACGAGCTTCCTCCTCTGCTCCACCAAGTGATGATCCAGTGATCCAAGACACAAAGTAATGATTAGATGTCTATGTATTTGATTACTTTTGTATTTGAATCATGTATTTAAACATATGTATTTGATGTTTATATTAAGATTAATGCATTTCTAGTTTGATTATTAACTAATGGTTGATGTGTTGAATGTTTAAATCAATAGATCCAAACTATCAAAGGGATGAATTCGATGTTGCTCCCCTTCAGTAGGTCAAGACTGAGTTAACTATGATTCTTGATCTGCAAGGGATCGTCAGGAGGTCGGTGAGTTATACCCCTGAAGAAGGGGAAATAATTTACGATCTATCAAATGAGCAACTAGCTGAGATCTTCAAGCTAAATCCCGATGAGATTGTAAAGGATGCTCCAACGTGCGACTCTACAAGTGACGAAGAGCTAAACGACGTGGATGAAATAGAGATAGAAGATGTCACTGCAGAGCACTACCCTCAGTATGCTGACAATGAGGGAAATATGGTCCCCAATCTGGGTGAATCCCTTGTCAGTGATACGTTTGAGGTGTTAGATAAGATGGAGCAGGAGTCAGAGAAGACAGAAGGAACGGCCCAAGCCTCAAACGATGATGTTGACATCCGAAAGGCTGAATGGGCTGCTTGTTTGAAGAAGTTCGAGCCCACCGCGCTGCACCTATACAGGACGCCTACACCAAACTCTACAGAGTCAAGAAACATCATAAGGTGTCAGGCAGGATTATAGCGTGGGCATATTTTGAGGACCTAAACGTCTATGCAGTTAAGAGGGAGAAGGGCATAGAGTACTTTAGATTTCCACATGATCTAAAGACTCTACCAGGTTTTGAGCTCAACCAGCTGGCCAAATAGAAGCTGTTGTATGCTGACCCAAGAAAGATGTCAGGCTGGTTTGAGGCTGCCCTAAGGAAGGAGTACCACACCAGGTGGGTTAACTTCAGACCCCAACAACCTACAAGGTACATCACAAGGTCTGAAGTTGATGCCATTACAGGAAAGCCAAAGATAGTGCTGAAGTGGAGTCCTCCGCGCACGATGTCAAGAATCCCGCTCAGGGAAATGCCACAGGACTTCACTCCACACTTTAAGTGGTGGTACTATGATTGGAGGACAGGAGAAGCGGTCATAGTCCTAAATAAAGAGGGCCAAATGGATAGTATTAGGGTATTTGACCCAATGTGGCTTACCAACTTGTCAGCTAATGATGTCTACACTCCATACAAGTGGCCACTATTCTATGACATGCAGGATATAGTACAAGCCCTCCAGTTCCAGAACGTCATAAGACTCTGCTTTGCGTTTGAGATTCACGCAGGAGTCACAAAAGAGGAAAAGTACAAAAATATGAGAAGGTGATGCAGAAAACAAGACATTAGAGAGATCTAGGTCCAAGGGGGAGTTTGTTGATACATGTATGTACCTAGATCATGATATGAATGTAATAGATCTTGTTTGTCTGATAATGATGTAATGTTTGGAATGATTAATGAAATGATATTGTTGTTTGTGATTTATAATGTTTAATATTTCATTAATGAGTCGATGTTGAATTGGTTAAATAGGTGTGTGACTGTTTGAATTGTTACACGTAATGTTATATTAATTAATACATTCAAACTTAAAAAAATGAAGTTCTCATGCGAATGGCCCATACGAATGGACCATACGCATGAATAACTCCATACGAATGACTCTATCGCACGACTGAACCAGGAGACTGGATCAGTCGTATGATTGTAACATAAGATTGGCTCGTCGCACGACTGAACACTCAGTCGTGCGGATGGATCAACCGCATGGTTCAATCGCACGACTGAACCATACTAATGGTTCAGTCACACGAATGAACAACACTAACCTATAAATACAACCCAATTCGTGGAAAAACGTAAGCATTCATTCTATTTCGACTCCAAACGTACCCTAGCCGTCCAGAAGCCTCCAAGTTCGTACTCCAAGTTCATAGAACGCTGTAGATCGATTCCCAATCGATTCTTAAACGTTTGATTCAATACTTTATTGATTATACGTGCGTTCTCACTGATTGGATCGCCAATCAAATAGGATTCTGCACTATTTGGTTCGGTTTACACGTTAATCATTCGGTATTTCGTTCAAATACCAGGTCCTAACACTTTCAACATTGTACTTAATGAGCACACTCCTTGTGTTTGGGGGAATGGACCTGATCATATCTATGATTTAGAATTGTTTCCAATCTATTCTAAACCTTCTTGTGAGAATGTTTCAGCTGGAATATGTATTCAAAGTGATTCTGATGATGATCAGCAGTTTGAGCTACCCAGACCTCTTCCAAGTTCTCCAAGAGTTGCTGAAAATCAAGCTCCCACAATTGGCAGATATGATAGCATAACTATCTCAAGAACTAGTGGAGCTTCAACAAGTTGTCAACAAAATGAGCTTCAAAACTCATCCGGTGATAATGAACAACACCAAGCTGAAGGAAGTAGCATCTTGAAGGAACATACAACTATTAATGCTGCTTCACAGCCAACAGATAATGATGCTTCTCATCCATTCAATCAGTCCTCATTGAATGAGTATGAAACAACAGCGGTCCAAGTGTTCAAGTTCCATCACAAAATATGTCCAATTTGGATCTATCTTTGCAAATGGATGTGGTCCCTAGGCTTAGGATTCACAACACTCATCCAGCTGAAAACATCATTGGAGATGTCTCTGAAGGTGTGAGAATAAAGGGACAAACTCACAATGGGAATGTCTGCCTGTACTCATGCTTCTTATCTCAGATGGAACCCAAGAAAGTAGAAGAGGCCTTGAAAGATAGTAACTGGGTTGAATCAATGCAAGAGGAATTGCTTCAATTCAAAAGACAAAAGGTTTGGAACCTATGTCTGCTACCATCCGGTCAAGTACCAATAGGCACCAAATGGGTTTTTAGTAACAAGAGAGATGAAAGAGGCTTGATCATCAAGAACAAGGCAAGACTGGTAGTTCAAGGATACACTCAAGAGAAGGGTATCAATTACACTGATGTTTTTGCACCAGTTGCAAGACTTGAGGCAGTGAGGATCTTTCTTGCTTATGCTGCGTCCAAGAATTTTACTGTCTACCAACTTGATGTCAAGTGTGCTTTTCTATATGGGGATATAGATAGGAAAGTCTATGTATGCCAGCCAAGATTTGAAGACCCACAACACCCGAACTATGTGTGCAAATTGGATTAAGCTCTCTATGGGCTGCACCAAGCACCTATGCTATGGTATGAGACTTTGTCTTAGTTTCTCCTGAAGAATGGATACACCAAGGTACCATTGACAAGACTTTATTCATAAGAAAGTTTGGGAAAGACATCTTGCTCGTACAAGTCTATGTTGATGACATCATATTTGGTTCCTCAAATGACCAAATGTGCAAAGACTTTGAGAGCATTATGAAGAAGAAATTTGAGACGAGTTCCATGGGAAAAATAGACTTTTTCCTTGGAATTCAGGTAAAGCAGATGAAGGAAGGGTTCTTTATCAATCAATCTAAATATGTCAATGACATTTTAAAAAGATTTGATATGAAAGATTGTAAGCCAGCCAAGACACCTATACCCAGAAATCACAATCTTTATCCTGACTCTAAAGGGGAGGATACTGATCAACATCAGTATAGGGCAATCATTGGTTCTCTGATGTATCTCACAGCAAGTAGACCTGATATTATGTTCGCAACATGCATCTGTGCAAGATATCAGGCTGCTCTAAAGGCGTCTCACCTAGTTGCTGCCAAGAGAATCCTCAGATACCTCAAAGGAGCACCTAAACTGGGTCTCTGGTATCCAAGGAACAACAATTTCAATCTCCATGGCTATTCTGATAGTGACTATGATGGCTGCAATATTAACAAAAATCAACATCAGGAGGATGTCAATTTCTTGGTGGAAGGATCATCTCATGGCAATGCAAGAAGCAATCGTGCGTTTCAACATCTACTGCTGAAGCTGAATACATTGCTGTTGCTAGTTGATGTGCTCAGCTGCTGTGGATTCAAAACCAGATGATAGACTATGGATTCAACTTTATGAGTACTCCTATCCACATTGACAATAATAGTGCTATCTCCATTACAGAAAATCCAAACAAGCACTCCAAGACAAAGCACATTGATATCAGGTATCATTTCATTAGAGATATCATGAGAAAATCTGATTAAACTAATCAAAGTTGATTCAAATGAACAATATGCTGATTTGTTCACCAAAGCATTTGATGAACAAAGATTCAAGTATCCTGCAGGACCGGTGAAGGGTATGCACTTACAACACAACAACACAATGAGGAGAGTTGCTTAGAACACTTAACAGATCAAATAGGGAACTGGTTAACTTGTTAATGAAAGATGCTAAGAACACAAGTAAATGTGAGACAGAACAAGATTGAAAACAACACAAGTATTTGGTTTTCAAGAATGTTGTATATTGCTTCTCAAGTTCTATTACAAGTTACAAAGCATCGATAGAAAGTTACAAGTACTTGAGATACTTTATACTACATCCTACAGCGGCCATACTTTGAAGGCCAGGTGGATACAATTGACTAGACAACTACAAAATCAAAGTAGAGTCAAAAGGCATATCTGCCTTTTGACTTGTGACTATGACATGCCATAACTCACATCCTAATATATTACAAAAAGGATAAAAGTACATAAAGTAGAAAGCATGGACCCAAGACCTCAATGTACAGTTACCAAAAGCATGGACCTTTCACCAACTTATGTAAGTTGGTGACTTTACAGAGTTGCAGCGGAAAGGTGGTCCAGCTTTATGGTAAAGTACATCAGATAAAGTATATCTCTAAAAGTCTTCGGAAGAAATCTGTCTTCACTCTTTGGCTTCGGAAGACTTTGTCTTTGAAGCTTCGGAAGACTTCACTTTTGGCTTCGGAAGATATTGGTCTTGGCTTCGGAAGATTTTACAGTTAGAATATTTCTAGTGCATGGTGTAAAACTTCCGAAGCATTTCTAATTCTGTTCTTTAGTGCATGCTTGCAGAGAGACTTTGGATGTTTTGGCTGCATCAGACTTATAGAATCCTTACAAACTCCCCTAGGCTGATGCTACCAAAACATTTAGAAAATCTTCAGATGTTTGTAGTCTTCAGCATAATGATGACCATACCCTTCTTCATTAGATGGTCAGGATCATTCAGACTCTCATAATATCTTCTCATCTTAAAGAGATCATGCAGAGGTAAGTTGATTATGTCTTGCCATGTATAGACATTCTCAACACCTTGATCTCTGATCACATGCCATCTCTCTGGATTAGTAGTGAAGGTCCAGGATAAGATGGGTGTCTCAGCTACAAGAGGAGCCACTTGAATTGGAGTTGATTGGGCTGCCTCTTCATGCACTTCCTCAGGTTGATCTGACTCAGCCTGAGGTGTAGAGGAGGTGGATGATTCAGGCTTCTTCTTCTTAGACTTTGGTTTAGAAGCCATCCTCTTCTTCCTCTTAGAAGACTTTAACTAGAAGACTGGTCTGCAACACCTTGTTGATCATCCTTGTCTTTCTCAGTTGGGTGTTCCTCCCTCACAAGTTCAGAAGGAGAGGGAGTTTGACCCTGCTATGGATCAGAAGATGAAGCTTGCTGAGGCTCAACAGGAGGTCTAGGTTGTGTTGTCTTAGGTTGTTCAACCTTAACCTCCACTTCAGGTGGGATTTGACTTGGAGGAGAGTATAAGTCAATCAGCTCTCCACTCTTGATCTTCTGCTTGATTACCCTGATATGCTCATCCATTGTGGATAGAGACATAGGGCCAAGTCTCCTTCCGGAGAATCCATACAGCTTCAAGAAGTTCATCATCCTTTGTCTGTCAGCAGACTTTTTCATACTCTTTTGGATGATAGCTCTTGACTTTGCAGCATCTTCCCTCATCTTTCTCTTTGTTGCCTTTTGTTCTTTGAGCACAAGGGAAGAAGTGCAGATGCCTGGTAGAACCTGTGGCACTCAGGTAGTTGATCATGTTTTGCCTATCTGTTTCCTTGTCTCCCTGAGGTTCTGTGTAGCAGCCACATCCTCTTGCACAGGACTTTCCTGAACTGGGGAGAGAGTTGGAGCATGCTTGTATAATCTTTTCTGTCTCTTCTCTTCTTTGAATTGGAGAAGTAATCTTGCATCCTCTTTTTCCTTCATCTCTCTTGACACTTTCCATGTCAGCCAGTCATCATTTAATTGCTCTAAGGAAGAGATATAATCTCATCTATGTCATAGTTCCTGGTCTGCAGGTAAGTAATCCTGACTGCCCTCAACTCATCTTCTGAGTGTTTGGTCTGGGGGCAGCCCTGATTGCAGCTTGCATAAATCCTGAAGACCCAGAGGAACTTTCTCCACTTAGCTTCCTCTTCCTCTCTTTCTCCTCCTCCTCAATCTCCTCAGGAGTCAAAATCCTTTTCCCTTTGTCACCCACAGACCTTATGACTCAGGTGGATAGAGGTTTGGCCTTCATTGCTTGGTGTAGCATCCAAGTTCTGGCCAGAGAGAGGTTGTGAGACACCTTCACCAGCAGGTGTTTCACTGAGGGAATGAATTTCTGAAGCAGTTTTTGGTGTGACAGGGCTCTCAGGCTCTATCACTTGGCCTTCAACCAAGGTTTTCCCTTTGAAGCTAATCTCAGGGTCTGCCTCAGCATCTAGTTGACCAATGACATTACCTGATTGCCTTTGTCTCCTTCTAAGCTAAACTCTTCAGTAATTCTGTCTTGAATCCTGAGTGCTAACTGTCAGCTTGTCTTGATTTGCTTGGGTTGACAAGTGGCATGTTGATCAGGTCAAGACCTTCATAGTAGTCCAAAGTTGAAAATTGAACACTTCTTGCTGCCCTTGAACTCTGTGAAGAATGAGGGCTCTTCTATCAGCATCATACCTCCACCCAATAATGTAGTTTGAAGTTCCTTAAGGTGGAGATGACACAGCCCTTGGAATGCCTTCCTCAAAGAGACTCCTAATGACAGAGTCAATTATGTCCACATTAATGTGAACTTGAGGAAGTTGCTGAGTATGCACAGTTGCAAGTGAGGATGGTGAATCCTCAATGTCCATACTCCCTGAAGAACTCCCAGGTTCTGTGATTGTAATGACTTTCTCCCCCTTTTTGGTAGCATCACCCCTCTTGCATAGGTGAGCTAGAGGTTAGGTCAACACATTCACAGGTTCTTGTGTTCCTGGTTGAGCTCTTCTTAAAGGTCTCCCAGCTAGTTTTTCCCTGAGATAAGATATCTCAAGTTGCTGATCATTGACCCTATTATGCAGGTAGTCACCTGAGATTCAAGGTGACTAACCTTAGAGACTAAATAGGAGCATGTTTTTGACAGTTTTGCACCTTTAGTCTCAGATTCCCCTCTTCTTCATCAGAAGAATCATTGGGGGATGAGATTATTGGACCAAAGTCCTCTCTCTCACCACCAGCCTCAGGTTCTTGGCTGCTGGATTTCCTCTGCACATTGACATCCTCAGTTGAGGTGTCAATGGGCTGAGTTGCCATGGTTGAGGTCTTAATGATGTAATCACTTGCAGAAGTGAGAGCCTCTTCCATATGGATATCCTGAACAGGTTCAGAAGTATCCACCTCAGTTATGGGTGACTGATGTGGGCTAGACAAAGGAGACTCAGGAGTACTCATCTCTCTTTGAGTAAGGGAGGAGTAGAGAGACTCATGGTACCCACTGAAACCTAAGTCTTCATCAGTATAGAATGAGAGGTTGGGAATGGGTTGATTTAAGTCTAATGGCTGGGGATGGTAACTTTCCTTGAAGGTTGTTCACTTGAGTGTTGAGACTCAGAGTGAAGTGTTAAGGCAGTTGGGCTTGTGAGCTCATCAGGGTGAGCATGAGGAACCTCAGTCCCTGATTGTTGAAGAGATAGGAGTGGTTTGCTCCTCAGGGAAAGTGGGAGCTCTAGTATCCACTTCCTCTTGTATGGGTGAGTATATGGGGCCTGCAGAGACTAAATAGCTTGAGCAGGGGTTCATTTGGATTTTCTTTGGTAGGTGAGGGTGACTTGGGGCCTTTTTGGTGATTGAGAGGTAGAAGGTGTGGGTTCAACACTAGCTTGTGTTGCTAGGTTGTCACCTTGAGCAATGAGCTCTAACATTTTTGGGACTAGGGCTGTTTCTACCCCTGAGAAGCCTATAGTTGGCTTCTTCATAATTTAAAGATGCCAGGCTTCATCTGTCCTAATTTAAGAATATTATCTGTTCCCTCAACTGTGAGCCCAGTTCACAGTTGAGAATGTGTTGAATATATCTAGGAAACATATAATAATCTAAGGAGTCCAAGTTAGCAAGCAAATTTGTATAAACAAATTGAGAGTACTTGAACTTGACCCCTTGAACCATTCCATGTATTATGAAGGAGAGATCCTCAGGAATTTGGTCCCACCCTCCATGCTTGTTTGACAAGCTGTGGATAACCACATGAAGCATGTATTTCCACTAGGATGAGACCTTCCCTTTCCTGAAGGTCTTTACAGAGAAAACTCCCTCATAGCCCATCTGCTCAAAGAAATGATTTACAGCTTCTTTAGGGAAGGACAACTCCCCTTCTTCATCATCCAGCTGCAAATAAGTTTTTATGATGGCCGGAGTGATGAAGATTGTCCTCCCTTGCACTGTGACAGACAGTGCCTTCTCCCTATCCATAATGACCTCTTGGCAGGCCTTCCAAAATTCAAGCAGATGATCCTCATAGAGAGTAGGATCAATGGTTAGGGAGGTGGAGTAATTTGATAAAGCTAAGAAAGCAAATCTCTGAGAAACTTTCATCTTTCTCAGAGCTTAACAGAGCAACTTGGTTATGTTGCCTGTGAAGTTGCATGGAGAAATCTGGGTTGTTTCTGATGTTTAGGTTGGCCATTTTAGAAGCTTAAGGATTAAGGAAAGATGAAGAACAAAAGGTGGTTTGGGAGAATTTAGGTTAAGAATAGTGTAATTGAGGAAGATATTGAAAGAGGGGGGAACCGTTGGGCATTTATGTGATAAGGATTTGAGACCAAGTTAATGAAAGAGGATAAACTTTGAAATCCGGATGTCGGTACCATCTCTGAAAAGTAGTTTACTTTTGCCCAAAAAGTAGTTTTCTTGGAAGTCGAGACATCTTCCGAAGGTTTGCTTCGGAAGTTCTGAAGAAAAAGCTTCCGAAGGCAAATTGGTTTCGGAAGAGATTTCAAAGGTTTTTGAGATTTTGCTTCGGAAGAGAGTTTTACACTTAGAGATTTTTATTCTAAGAAAAATAAATACTTCCAAAGGTAAATTGCTTTTTTCTTTGAAAACATACAAAGTACTTAGGTTGATTTTAAGCTTCGGGAGATATTTCAGAAATTTCTTCCGAAGGTAAGATCACTGAAGCAATTATTTGTTTACTAAGACATAAACTACTTCCGAAGGTAATTTTGAATCTTCCGAAGAAATCAAGATTTTTAAAAATCTAAGAAAAGTCTTATGAAAAGATTTTCTTCCAAAGAAAACAAGGGCTTATGAAGGTGATATAATAGACAACTTAGGACACACAGGTTTTAGAAATAAATATGATTAAGTTTTAAGAAAAGCTATTCAAAGTTAATCATCTCAATAGCTGATACAAGATATTTAAATCTCTGCTCATCAAAAGCTTTGGTGAACAGATCAGCACTTACAACACAACAACACAATGAGGAGAGTTGCTTTGAACACTTAACAAATCAAATAGGGAACTGGTTAACTTGTTAATGAAAGATGCTAAGAACACAAGTAAATGTGAGACAGAACAAGATTGCAAACAACACAAGTATTGGTTTTCAAGAATGTTGTATATTGCTTCTCAAGTTCTATTACAAGTTACAAAGCATCTATAGAAAGTTTCAAGTACTTGAGATACTTTATACTACATCCTACAGCCGGCCATAATTTGAAGGCCAGCTGGATACAATTGACTAGACAACTACAAAATCAAATGTAGAGTCAAAAGGCATATCTGCCTTTGACTTGTGACTATGACATGCCATAGCTCACATCCTAATATATTACAAAAAGGATAAAAGTACATAAAGTAGAAAGCATGGACCCAAGACCTCAATGTACAGTTACCAAAAGCATGGACCTTTCACCAACTCATGTAAGTTGGTGCTTTACAGAGTTGCAGCGAAAAGGTGGTCCAACTTTATGGTAAAGTACATCAGATAAAGGCATATCTCTAAAAGTCTTCGGAAGAAATCTGTCTTCACTCTTTGGCTTCGGAAGAATTTGTCTTTGAAGCTTCGGAAGACTTCACTTTTGGCTTCGGAAGATGTTGGTCTTGGCTTCGAAAGATTTTACACTTAGAATATTTCTAGTGCATGATGTAAAACTTCTGAAGCATTTCTACTTCTGTTCTTTAGTGCATGCTTGCAGAGAGACTTTGGATGTTTTGGCTGCATCAGACTTATAAGAATCCTTACATATCCTATTACAGCTGTTGGGATGATAAACATTGATTAGTCCATCTCATTTGAAAACCTTTTCAAAATGTGTCTTGTCTTTGTCAAAAAACAATCTAAGCCCTGTTACAAAAAGTTTTTCTTCAAAAATTTTACTAAGTATAAATTCTCCCGAAGAGAAATTAACCCTCGGAAGATGTCATATATATGTTCCGAAGAAGAATTTCTCCTTGGAAAATCATATCTTCTGAAGAGTTTTTAGTCTCGGAAGAAGCATTTGATGAAATATCAGATCTACTTCCGAAACTTATAAACTTCTTCACTCGGAAGACCTTTTTACTCTCGGAAGTAAAATTTTTCTTCGGAAGTAATATTGGCTTCGGAAGAAGATTACCTTCGGAAATGTCTTATACTCGGAAGAAAGCTTTACTGTTTAACGGAAATCTTTGGGCCACTTACTGTAAAAGGTAAAGATTTTATTAATGATGGCGGAATATTTAAATGGATTTAACCTTACCGCCCTTGTCACATCATACCCAAACCATCACTTCACCTTATCCATCTGCCATTTTCACCCATTTAAATACTTCCGACTCAACCACTTTAATCTTTTTACCGATTCTACTACCCAAAGCTTCCTTCGTCTTCAACTTACCTAAATTCAGACTCATTTCTCTGAACTTTTCTCACAAAAATGGCACTAAACCCTCAGCACAATCAAGTCGCACTCTTTGACTCTTCTAAGGATGCAGACTTCTCAGAAATCATCTTCTTCCTAACCCAATCCACCTACTTCACTATAACCGTCAACCCCACTGTTTACGAACCACATGGCTGAATTCTTGGAAAACGCTCAGATTGAAACCCTGAACGGAGTTAGGGTTCTTAGGGAGCATCTAGAGCTTCATAATGAAGGCTCTCCTACAGAGTTCCCCAAAGCAGACCTGGATGACACATATACCCAAATGGGATATGGTGGTGATGTGAGCAGGCCAACCATGTACAAGTTTAACTTCTCCTACAACTGGAAGTTCCTGCTTCATATAGTCCTTCACTGCTTGTCAAACAAGTCTGGGGGATAGGATCAAATTCCATATGAACTAGGATGCCTACGATTTAATTATTCAAAGTTTGTGCTGACTAATTTTGATGGGGAACCTTCAAAGGGAAACATTTTACATGTATCCCCGGTTCATTTAGCACATCATTAACTGTGAGTTGGACCAAAGCAAGCTTGTCTGTGCAGCTGCTCTGCCTGTCCCTCATATGAGGCCGCCATCTTCAAGGTGCTGAAGAGGATGTCCACCAACTTCACTGGAAGGCACACTGAGCTTCTTCCAGGTATGATTGAGCATATAGCTCCTGGTGACATTCCCTGTTAACCCCACAGGTGATGAACCCACACCAGCAATAACCCTCACAATGCCAAATCTACCTTCCTACCCCATCAAAATCACATATCAGAGACGATCCAAACGAACCCTTGTTCAATCTCCTCTAATTGAACAAGTCCCCCTGTTCAATCCAAAAAGTCTAGAGTGAAAACATGGGCTCCCACTCAGTCTGAGGTCACACCTTCCTTCACAATCGACCTCAATATGGGTATTGAGTCTCTTTAGTCTCAATCCCATGAGCCCGAAACCCAAGTTAAAACTTCTCAAGATGAGTCAGTAAACTCTCCTGAGCAGCCAAAAAAGGACAACCCTCACAAAGGCTCAATGCCATTAGACATTGATCAAAGTCCTGGGTCATTAGGTATAACTTCCATATCCTTTACCAACATATTGATAAGAACTGATGAGGAGATTATGTCTCTTCAAGGCAATGAAGTTGATCCACAACACCCTCTTAAGGATCAACTGAGCCTAGAGAGACCTCTTATCTCTAGCCCCCCATCAGCAAGCCCAAACTGAGGTGAGTCCCACTGATGTGGAGGGGACTCATGTAGATTCAGCTGCCACTACTGAAGGAGCCTCATTGGACCTTCTGGACAGTGGTAACATCTCTGAGACTGAATCTACGACAACCATGCCCTTTGATGACACTGAAAGAGACATCATCAAGCAAGGGAAACTAGGGTGCCAAGAAACCACATCTGGTGGTAAGGATGAACATACTAGGTATGTTACCTCATCTCCCCATGATTCTTCAAAAGAAGATGAGGGAAGTCTGCAACTCACCATAAGAGACCTACTTTCTAAAGTCTCAAACCTTGAATCCAGGGTTAAGACTTTAGAGGATAGGTCTGCCACTCAGCAACTTGAGATTGAAAGTCTCAAGGCCAAACTAGCTGAGAAACAAACTGAGAGATCTGTTAGGCATGTACCAATTCATGTCTCCTTGACCTCTTCCTCTAGCTCATCAAGCTCTCAAGATGATGTTACCAGAAAAGATGTTTTCAGAGACAAACAAATGAAGAACCACAAAGTTTAGCTCTTTCAATATTGACTTCAAGATATCCTGCTCAGCAAGCAACAGTTTTCCCTGAGCCTCCTCCAATCATTCTTCAAATGGACCCAAGGATGCTCAAAGATCTAAACGGGTGTTCCTGATGGGATCTTCTATTGATCAGCCAAGTCCAGATGTTGTTGTGGTATACTTTGGAGCTAAAGAGCTTCAAAGGTTGAATGCACCTTCTACCACTATCCAAGAAGTTGGTCAACCTAAGGTCCAAATTAAACCTGAGATTGAATTCGAAGGGGAAATGAGGACTGATGGCCCAGCAACTGAAACAGTTGGGACAGAAAGTGCAATCCCACAAACTTCCGAAGCTGAAGTCTAGGCCTCAGAAGAATTTATTCAAACTTTCGAAGCTGAGATAGAAGCTGCGGAAGGGCTATTTTCTCTATCCGATGATCTAATTGTCAAAGTACAATACTTGAACTAGCATCTGAGGTAAATAGTGAGGACTTTCTCAACCTACCTCTCACTCAAACACCATCATTACCACATGCTCCAATCTCCACCTAACCTCTATACAAGAACCTCCCAAGTCTCAAACTTCCGAAGACACTAAAGGGAAGAGAAAGATAATTACGGAAGAACTGCTAGAGGAAGAAAGGTTGAAAAAGCTGAAAAGAAAAGGTAGACTCCCCACTGGGAAACTACTAGCTGCAAGTAGCAAAGCAGCTGTAGCCAACCAGGAGGCTATCAACAATAGAAGGAGGGTGAAGATCATTGACATACTTGTCAATCTAGGAGCTGCTAGTGAAGATGTGCTCCTGCTACCACTAAAGGAACTGATTAAGTTAGAAAAGGCAACCTTGCTACGGATTGAGCAAGAAGAAGAAGCAACAAGGTTGGCCTTAGAGGAAGAAAGGAGGAGAAAGAAAGAAGAAGCTGACCAGCAGCTTAGAAGTGAAAGGATAACCTTACTAAGCTCTAGGGGATTCTCTCTTGAGGAATTAACTCCTCACAACAATGATACGATCTTGTGGCTTTTCAAGAAAGAACAGGATCAGATGGAGAAAAAGAGAAGGAAGGCCGCTAAGGAAAAACTAAGAGAAAGGAAGAAGAAAGATGAAGAAGCTGAACTTGCATCTGTCAAGAAACTGGATGAAAAAGCCTGGATGAAAGATTATGTCAGAGCCCATGGCTTCTCTGGCAGGCAAGTGGGTCCTATGTCTGAGAAGACCCTGCAACAACATGTCAGTGACATCAAAGTTGACATTCGCGCAGGAAGAAGGAAAGAGATGTACAGGAGAGTACACGGGATGACTTCCAAACCAACACCTCAACCTCAACCTGAACCAATCCCTTTCCCTTTTCCCATCAAAACCGAGCCAACCACTGAGCCATACACTCCTTAATCCACACCATCAACCATACCCTCTTCATCACACATTCAATCACAACAGCCACCTCAACTACCCATCCTCAAACCCAAAACACTCCCTAGAACCCAAACATCATTACCTACCCAACAACCACCCAATTCATCCTCTCAGCCTTCCAAACCTCTCTCCTTAGAGGAATTAAGGAGATCAAGACGAAGCTCATCAAGTGTACTACTTTTAGCGATATCTCTTGTGAGGAGGGGTCAGTTAAGCTAACCTATGTTGATGGCTCCTAATGTTCCCTCACTAGAGAAAAATTCCTGGATCTGCTAAGAGGAACACTGGACCAGGCTGCTAAACTTTTTGGCCTCAACTCTGACTCACTATACGAAGAAGAGAAGAAGCTAAGAAGAAGGCTGGTGACTCTACTGGATTCAAAGAAAGGGGACAGAGTACCAAGTCAGCCCCTTGTGCCTAGAAAGAAAATAATCCAATGGAGGTTCGAAGACTCTTCTCACAACTTTGTTGTTGAGAGAGAGAATGGTGAAACTAACAGGCTTAATGCCTCCCCTCTGCTACACTTGAGCAGATTTGATATTGCTGAGTTAGCAGAGAAACCATTCTCCAACCCCTCCAACTCTGAGATAGCTGCTCATATCAGAAATCATCTGAGCAGTCTTCATCTGGCTGAGCTACCCGCAAGGACTAAGATTGAAGAAGAGTTGAAGATAAGAGAGAAAGATGACAAGGAAGGATCAGCAACCAAAGGTAAAGCCTTTCTTCAAATGGTTGAAGGTCCTGAACTGGAGTCTATAGTTAGATGAGAGTATGAGTGCAACTTCCGTAAACTAACTCTCTTCAGAGGGTCACAACAGAGGATACACATCATTCAAAGTGACAGACTGGATCTCCTGTCTACGAATGATTTGTACAAACTTCTCAGCACCACATCTGGGAAGAACAAAGAGACAGATAAATATCTTCTCTCCCTGGTGCTGAAAGTTTTGAGAAGCAGAAACAAGTGAAGTTTTGGTAGCATCAGCCTAGGGGGAGTTTGTTGGATCAAGTAAGGCTGATGCAACCAAATAAACACTTAGACAATTTTAGTGCAACTGATAAAGAACTTCCGAAGGCAAATGCTGAGCTTCCAAAGGTCAAGTCTAAAGGAGCTTTCGAAGAGAACCTCCAACTTCTGAAGACAAAGTCTTGCTTCTTCCGAAGATCAACACTTAGAAGAAATCAAGACAATGACTTCCGAAGTATGAAGGCTTGAAGAAAGTCTCAAGCCTCTGAAGAAGTAGCCTCTTCCGAAGTATAAGTGGCTTCAGAAGAACTTGTTCTTCTGAAGCCAATTAACCTTCGGAAGAATCTACTAAGAACCAGTGGACATAAGTATGGTCCTTCTGACACTCCGCTGCAAATCTCTGAGATACTGCATGGTGCTTTCCCACGCCCATGTAGTTGACCATACTTTATTCCACTGTTCATTCCTTATCAGTTAGTATAGTTACCAACTTTAGTTGGTGACAAAAGGTAAGTCATGGACATGTCATGACTACCATATCTTAGATAATATTTTATTTAAGATACCTTATCTTTAGCAATGTAGTATTTGCTTTAGTCATAGGTTTTCAGCTGGTATCAAAGTATATCCCGCTGTAGGTAGTAGTATATATAGTTTCTCGTTGTAACTCATGTAATATGCTTGTAAGAGTCTTGTAATACTTTGAGTTGAGAAGTAATATATACAAGTACCTTGAAAATTATCTTCTTGTATTTTGATTACTTAGTATATTATTATCAACTCTTAGAGGGACTCTGCATCATCTAACCGAGTGTGATTCAGTGAGTTTGAGAGACAACATAATTGTTGAGTGACAAAACTCGATCCAGTGGTTTCTTTCCATGTTTATATTATAATGTTTATGAAAATATTTATATATAATAAATTCATTAAGAATACTTGGACCAATTTGTTTAATAATTATTATATCTACAAGTTCATTTAACTCTAACTTTTCTTTTACTTTACAGATTAATTATGATTATATTAAGCTCTCCTTGTGAACTACCACTATCATCTTCTTGAAAATTGTAAGAGTTAACTTAAATGCTGATGTAACCAAAAAGCTCTCAGCATGCACACTAAAGTACAAAGGAAGTTATTTCGGAAGATTTAACAAAACACAGAGAAATTCACTAAGTGTCAAATCTTACGAAGCCAAAAGACAATTTCTTCCGAAGCCAAAGATGAAGTATTTTGAAACTTCAAATACGAAGTCTTCCAAAACCAAGAGACTGATTTTTTCTGATTACAGAGAAGGCATATCTTCTCTAACATACTTTTGACAAAAGCTGAATCACCTTTCTGTTGTCATCTCTGAAAACTCAACAACTTATTCAAGTTGGTGATGTCTCCATACGTTTGTCAACTATAGATTAAAGTCATAGAGTCTATGACTTTCTACTTTTGTACTTTTATCTTTTTTGAAATAAATTAGGATGTGAGCTATGACATGTCATAGTCACTAGTAAAAAGACAATCTGCCTTTTGACTTTACATTGATCTTGTTGTCTAGATTCGTGTTCCAACTAGCCTTCAAAGCATAATCTGCTGTAGGATTTAGTATAAAGTATCTTATGTATTCAGTCCTTAGGACTAAGAACTGTAACATTAGTAATACATTTGAGAGCAATATACATCATTCTTGAAAACTAAATACTTTGTTCTGCTTTTGTTCTTTATCTTTGTTCATTGTTTCATAAGATGGTTCCCTATTTGATCTATTAAGTGT
>CM046029.1:8001180-8114729 GCA_025215565.1 Flaveria ramosissima
TGGGTGGTGTAAGGACTTTGATGAGCATGTATGATATTGATGTGGATTAGTAGTTAAGATATCATGCTTGGGATTGGAAATTGATTGTTGTGATGCATGTTGAATGTATGAAAATGGTTAGTGAATGTGAATGTGATCATCATACACGCGTGCGAATCTGAGGCCCCTACTTAGTAGGATTGGCAGGGTTAGGGTGTGAAGTCGTGAGTGGCTTCACATGGCATGTGGTGCGTGATTTGATCTTTGTGTGACATGTTAATTATGTTATAACTAGGGGACATGTTAATGTTCTAGATTCGCATGACTTGTATGATACTTGGTTGTATGATGATCTATGTGATACACCTGGATAATGTAGCATACTCATGAACCATTTGAATGTTAAACTTGTATGATATATGTGTATGGTTGCTTAAATGGTTTAAAACACATAAAGTCACCAACGGGTCAAACAGGTCAACTGAGTCAAATGTATTTATTTTCTGAAACCTTGAGTCTTTGGTTGTAGTGTACTTAGGGTTTCACATGTTCTCTGTTGCACGTACTCATATACTTATATGATCTAGGTAACCTCTGAGGGTTGTCTGTTCACTCTGTCAGTCAAGTCAAACTCTAAGTATCTATACGCATATCAGGTGAGTTCATGCCCCACTCTTTATTTAATCTCTTTTGGGGGAGATAGCATACCGGTAAACTACAAACGCTTTATATATATTTTAGTTGTGCATAATATTAATATAGTGCTGTTTATCATGGGAAAGTCCTCACACTTTCGAATTGTTAATATTGAATAGCGGGGAAACTTGGGTAGTACTACTGGGTCTGACGAGCCCCACCTGTGTGACTCGAGGTCAACCGGGTGCAATTTGTCCTATTGAACATTGTCACGACCTGTTGAGTCGTGACAGGAGGCAACAACGTAACACAGTCAGCTTCAATTGCGAAATCACTATGCATTAATATTTATTGTTAACGGACTAGCTATCCGTTACAATGCACTACTTGTATATCTCTATTATTAAACTATTTATGTTTGAATATCAACTCTTGAACTCACCAACCATTGTATTGACATTTTAGTATGCTATTCTCAGGTCATTAGCTGCTTGCCTTTAGGAGCACTCCACGGTTCACTTGCATACTAAGAATCGGTTTCAAGACATTTTTATCATTTATGGTTAATGTTTATTTCTCTTGGATTGGCGCTTGTTTTGCCATAGTTTACACATTTATTTCCTTGGGTTTGTTTTACAAAACGCTTCCGCACAATTTAAAGTTTGTACTTTGGTTGTTTTTATTTTTAATCATGGCATATAGAGTCGTTCTGAGTAACTATTGACTGTGATCCTGGTTTGTTCATACTCCTCGCGGTAAAACTCCGCACGTGGATTTTGAGGGTGTGACACCTAAATAGTTCCCATTCGCCTAGGTTTAGGCCAAAATTGGCTAAGTGTCCCATGCGCCTAACCTTCCCATGCGCCCGGGTGCCCATGCGCCCGGGTGCTCATGTGCCTACATAGTACCCATGCGCCTAGAATAATGCCCGAAATGACTAAGTGATGGGTCATGCGCCCAAATAGTGCCCATGCGCCTAAAAGCTCCCCATGCGCCTAAGTGTTCCCCATGCGCCTGAAAGGCCATGCGCCTGCATAGTGCCCATGCGCCTAAGACTTAGAATATTTTTTTGAATTTATGGGAAGAAAGAAAATTTTAGGCTTTGACTTGGAATATTCCTGGGGGTAATGTATGATGCTTATAAGATGATGTATGATGGGGATGTGTTAGTTATGATGATGTTATGCATGCTTATGATTATGTATGTTTATGTTATGTTTTATTTATGTTCCTTATTATGTATATTTCCATGACTTTACATGGTTTGATTATGAAAATGAAAGTGAAGTATTATGTAATGTAAAGCGGAAGTTAATGTTAATGAAAAGAGGAACGAAAAGAATGAACGAATGCATGCATTAATGAAAGGATGAATGTAAAGTCCTGCAAGCAATTGAAAGGAGGTGCATAACTCTAAAATGTTGTTAGCTCAACTATGTGTGGTTTAGCTGACCCGTAAGGATACACACAAGGGTCTAGTCTTTGTGACTGACCAAACGTATGGGATCCTTGTCGCTTGCCCCGGTACTGGTGCCAGGCTATATGCGTAATGTTAGGGGTGTATTTATAGACTTCGGCCCAGTACCCGCTTCGTGCCTACGTTTGGGGTGTAGCTTATGACATTGGTCCGGATGAAAAGTAATGGTTAATGATGAATGAATGAAATGTACGAGATGAAAGTGAATGAATCAATGAATGGTAACGAATGACGTACAATGATGAACGATGATGTAAGATAATAATAAGATTATCTATTTGTACGTATGATGTATGATCGCGTATGCAAGTAAAGAAACAGTTTTAAGCGAATGTAAAGCATTTTATTTATAAAGATAGAACTCACTCAGCAACGCTGACTTTTATGTATTTTTCAGTTGGCAGGTAATGGTTGCTGAGGATGGCACGGGGCAGCTACTTGGTTTTGGATGGCATCCATTTGTATAACTATGACGTTTTTGTGATGTAATACAAACGAGGATATTTTGTAACTGTTAACGATGATGTATTATTTTGCAAAAGCAGTCATTAATATATAAAATGGTTTTAAGTTATTCCGCTGCGATTGTTTTATTAAATTTTAATGTATATTTTATGTTTTATGTGCGATGATTGTCCAACTGAAAGCGTTCCGAAAACAAGGCCTTACAAAGAGAGGTTTGATGAGAGAGAAAGAAAGTATTTCTTTGACTGTTTCATCACACATGGATAAAGTTGTACCATGTGCTTGCAGGTTTGTAATATGCACATGGGTTTTAGTCACCCACATGTCAGTTTAGCATATGCAAAAAGCACTTGTACACTGACACATAGCGGTTGTAGGTCACTCTACATCCTGTTGTGAGTTGTATTTATATATATAATAAAAAGAAAAACAAAAGTTTTGCATTGCAAGTTGTATCTTGTACATGAGGACTTTACATTATGAATTGTTGCTTTTTTCTTTAAACGGATATTTGATGTTGCATTATCAATTGCTAGCATACTATTTTGAACTTTGACTAATTTGTATTTTGGATGTTGCAATTTTGGATTTTTGTAATTTATTTTTCTAATTTCAAAGACTTATTTATTTATTTATTTATTTCAATTTCCAAAGAAATTCTAGCAAGCTTGGATTGGTTGTAAAAAGGAAAGCTTAGAGGATATTTTTAAGTTTAATTATATTTTAACTATAGATTTAAACTGAATAAAATTAACTTGAATTCGTATGAATGCGGATGCTCGTATTAAAATTGAATTAAAGATCAAGCTGAAAATTCTAGAATTTGAATAACTAGATTTAATAAACACGAAGAACAAGAAATTCAGTTTGATGAGCGAGCTACCTTCAACTCAATGTTTTTATATGAGCCAAGTATGTTGATGTTTCTCAATCTAATACGACTTAATGAGTTGCGAATTATGAGTTGGTTGAACGTTGTATGTATAATTAATATTACACATACATGAAATAATGGAGGGAGTAACAAAGAGAGAGGGCCATGGAAGCTATGTTCTCTGTCGTAAGATGAAAGAATAAGAGGAAGGGGTATTACGTACACTATTGTACATTATGGATTGAAAACTTTTGTTTTGAGGGAATATGTAACTTAACAAGTTTTATAAAGAGATATATGTTATTCTCCCTTTGTTTTTAATACCTTTTTTTAACTACGAGTTATAATTATTTAACCTAAGTTTAACGTTATTAGTAAAAGGGACCAAATACGAATAAACTATGATGATTATATATTTAGTTTTTAAATAAATTAACCAAACTCAAAATACGACTTCAAGACAATGACTATTCATGTAATTTGCTTTTGTTTTAATTGTTTTGGTCTAATATGTAGCATGTGTATGTCACATTATCATATGACTTTCGAATAACCAAATTTCTATCATGATTTTCAACATATAGTTTTGTTTTATTTATTTGAGTTAATTAGACAAAGGTCCTGTTGGTATAGTCATATTTTATTTTCGGTCTATAAGTCTCGTAAATTATACCATTAGTCCAAACTTTACAAGTGGGTAACATAAAAGGTCCCAACCATTAATGACCGTCTATTACTTATGTTAACTTGCCCCACGTGTTGCCTAAGTGAGAGCACTGTAGTCTTTTCAAGTCTCCTACATCATGTCATAGACTAATATCACTGTCAGTTATCAAGAGTTGTAATTTCCTCCACCTTATTCGTCATTTCCATCATATTGAAAAACTTCACTAACTTGTCATCTTCATCATTCCACTCAATTTCAAGAATTGAAAATCAAAAGATGTGACTAATCTTGAACAACCCAAACAAAGTTAATTTTAGCAGGACTGGTTTTTGTCACTTAACACTTTGTTTTCTCTCAAACTCACTTGAATCACACTCGGTTCAGATGATGATGCAGAATCCCTTCTATGAGTTGATAATAATATACTAAGTAACAAAGAATACAAAGAAATAATTTCTAAGGTACTTGTATATATTACTTCTCAACTCAAAGTATTACAAGACTATTACAAGCATGTTACAAGAGTTACAATGAGAAATTTTATATACTATCACCTACAGCCGGATATACTTTGATACCAGCTGGAAACCTATGACTAAAGCAGATACTACAATGCTAAAGTTAAGGTATCTTAGATAAAGTATTATCTAAGATAAGGTAGTCATGACATGTCCATGATTGTTGGAGCTGTACAAGATAGTCTATATTATCAACACAGTCAAAGTCAACAAAAGTCAACGTCACGGTCAAAGTCAAACCCGACACGTTCGAGACGAAGAACCGAGACGAGACGTTGAAAATTTAGATGACTAGGAGTTTTATTGTAATAAATATATTTTGAGTGAACAAAATATATTTTATCTTATTTTAGTCATTTTTATGATTTATATGTAATTTCCATTAATTAGCCTAAGTCTAAGGGGTAAATGTAATTAGTGAATATTATATTCACTATAAATAGCCTAATTGTAATTAGGATTAGGCTAAGGGTTGCATGACCAATAGATTGTGGGATTACTTGAAAATATATTTTGCAATCTAATTGAAGATCAAAGGGTTTTATTGTGTTCATCTTAGTTTGATCTATAATCTTCATGTTATTTGATTCAAGTGTGTTCAACCTGGGCTAACAATTTGATATCATAGCCATTGTGGTTCAAATTCATTGAAGATTTGAAGATTTTTAGAGAGAGAAATTGACGTTTTTGGTTGTTATTGTTCAATATCAATATTTCATCAATTCCGGATCAAATTTGAGTGTATTTGATATGGAATTTGATTGAATTTTACTTGTTATTGGTTGGGAAAGCTCTGTTAATTATCAGTTCTCATAATCCATGGAGATTTAGGCGATTTTAGATTGATTTCATGTTGAAAAAGCCTTCCAGATTCATCCAGCGAAACTGCAGCCTCTTTCAGCGAAACTACAAGTGTTTTACACTTTTTAGTTAATTTCAGCATCTCAGCGAAAGTAGTGATCGTGAACAAAAGTTCAACAGTGCTTGTGTGCATATTACAAGCAAAATTGCTATCGAAAGTATCATTGAACGAAAGTTCAAGCTTGTTTCGTGCGAAATTGTCGGCAAAACTAAGCAGTCTCAAGCATTTGGTTAGTGAAACTACTGCCGAAATTTCCAGCGAAACTACTGTCGGCTCAGCGAAAATAGCTTTCACTGCGAAACTAGCTCTGCGAAACTATAATTTCGGCGAAATTATCATCTCTTCAGCGAAACTAGAATGTCAATGATGACTTCTTTCCCCCTAGTTGCTAAGATTGCATAGAGTGACATTTAAAAAAAATATTTTTTCGAGGGAGAATTATTTTACAATTTTGGGAAAAAATACTTTTGGGAGTGTTGATTGCAATAAACAAAATAAAAAATAAAAATAGCTTTTGCAAAATTGTTTAAATCCTTCGAATATGATAATCTCACAATTGCATAATGACGGGTTGATAATGTTACAGCTTTAAAGAATGAAAAGATGTCCGATTTGTTGATCGTTTTTTGTTGATGGCAAACAATCTGAAGAAGTTTGATACCCAATTGGGAAATCATGAACAAGTTATGAGATTGCTTGATTCCCTTCAATCAGAATGGAGCTCACATGGCAAGTCGATTAAACGAGATAGAGGCTTTTGGGATTACAAACTAATGGAGGTGATCAACAAACTGAAAGAAATGGAGTTGGATATCAAACGTCGTGAGCACTATGAAGCAACATATCTAACTCCAAAGACCACTTCAAACTCCAAAGAGAAACCAGAAGAGAGATCAGATTCTGGCACCAATTCTGAAGGTTTACCGAAACATGGAATCGAAGAGGTACAAGGGGAGCTTAACCAAACGTCAATGGGTAAAGGTGGAGCTGAGTTGAATGATGAAGCTTATGATGCTGAGAAGAAAGAGGAATGGAAGCGAAATACCAGAGTTTGCAACTGCGAGAAGGCTCTTACTGCTGAAAGAGTCATCCTGGATCTTCCATACGAGACAGTTCAGGATATGTGTTCTGCTTGCAAAATTCGTTTATTTGGTGTGTATAAAACTAATAGGTTACTTTTAGATAACCAAAAGGAATTAACCACCATAAACTCACAACTTAAAAAGAATAAAACCAAGTATTTCATAAAATTAAATGAATCTTTAAAAGAAAATGATCATTTAAAATGAACTCTTCTTGAAAGAAATGTTGAAATTAATCTTTTAAACGAAAGAGTCACCTTGGCTGAATTTGAAACAAGCAAGCTTAAAACAAAGCTTGATAGATGGACCATATCCGGAATGAAACATAAAGAGCTACTGTGTAAACAAAGGGGAGCTAGGATTAAAACGGGAGTGGGTTGTGGTGAAAATCCATACGTTTATCCTACTCCTAGCACCCATTGCTACTATCCTATGCCTCAACCTCATCCATCTAATGATTTGATTGAAGCTGCAGAAACTAATAGTTTAAATGCAGGTTTAAGCAACGTTAATCTTAAAGAGGTTAGAGATGTGAAGGATTCTCCTGTAGGTTTGGGATTCCTCGGGCAGGGATCTGATAAGAAGATTAATGACGATTCCACCTCTGGTGTTCCAAAACAAATATCAGTTGCTTCTCCAATCTTCTTCAACAAATTCAAAACAGGTAACATTCCTTCGTTTGTTCTTGTCTGGTTTGTCAAGAAGGAACAATTGTAGAATAGTCAGGCAATCAGAATCCTATAACCAAAGTCGACACAATAGGAGGTGTCAATGAAGATCCGTTGGAGAAAGATCTGTGTATACGAGACTGGATAAGCTTAGATGATGAATCAATCACAAAGGAGCGCGTTGGTTCCTCATAGATCAAGATATCTCCTTACATTGTCAAGTTTCAAAAGCTTCCAAAAGCTAAATCAAGACAAATACGGATCTCTTCTCCAATTGCAAAACAACCCAGTCAATCAGTGAAGATCTCATTCCCTGTTCAGCACAGGAAACTTCAGAACAAGCAAGAATCTACTACATGCTGAAAGCAATCCTCATCACCACCTACACAACACAGGACTACAAAGAATTAAAAGCCTTTCAAGGCTTGTTTTGAGTGTGGAAAAGAAGGTCATGTAGTAAAGAAGTGCCCTCAAAGACTTGCTTCGAATGGTAAATGCAAACCAAATTGCTTCTCCGGATGTAAGTCTATAAAGAATGTTCCAGTTGCTAAAGGCAACACGGGTTGCTTCTCTGGATCAAGAGGTAAAAAACACATATATTTGAATGGTTGGATGTAAAACCCTCCATCCACATATTTTTATGTGAAGCCGGTTTCATATGATTCAAAGATGAAAATGACCAAAGGTTCAAAACCAAATTCTTTTTCTTCCGATCTTAAACAGAAATGATTTCCAAACTTAATTCATTCAAATCCAAATTAATTGAACCGAAACAAATTTGGAAAATTAAAAAGAAGGATACAACAATCCCCGATTGTTTAAACGGTTGTGTGCAGAAGCAGGTGACTTATATTGATGAAAAAGGAACTTCCAGGACTTCGATGGCCTGGGTTCCCTTCTCTAACTAATTCCGTATTGAGTGCAGGAACAATTCAGGAGGACTGTTAGTAATCTGATTTACTGACAGAGATTGTTCCTAATTCAAATTTGAGGCGGAACAAAACAGGTTAAGGTCATGGTATTTTATCCACATCTTATTTTTATCTGCACAATCATAGGTCTCACTTCACAATCATTGCATATTTCTTGATAATTCATTTCTTATCTTTATATGATTGTAGTTTGGAATATCTTCTTTGGTAAATTTTTATTTTTTGTACAGTTTTATAATAAAAAACATAAAAAATATAAAAAAATTAAAAAAAACAAAAAAAAACAAAAATAGGTTTGCAAAAATAAAAATTTAGGGGGAGAGTATAATACATAAAAAATAAAACGAGAACTGGGAACTTGATTCGAGATGACTAAGAAATGATTGTATATCATCTTGAAATGCTTGTTTTTGCATGACTTGCATTTATAAAATGAGAGATGATAGTAACTGATGTTGTTATTTGATTCACATCTTATTTTTAATTGCAAATAAAAGAAAACAAACAGATTCTTTAATAATATGCTTGGTAGACTCAGCCTGAAGAATAAAGTAGACAACAACATAATGATTTAAATTAAAATCTATACTTAAGGATGTCTGGATTTACACAATCATTTTGGCCTGCACGAAAACTGAGTCGCGATAAAAAATTGGATTGAGAATTGATCTTTCACCCATCATGATACAAATCATATAAGCTATATCTTTTTTCCATGTTTGGTGTATTTATGAGTCCTGATAAAAAATTGGATTGAGAATTGATCTTTCACCCACCATGATGCAAATCATATAAGCCATATCTTTTTTCCATGTTTGGTGTATTTATGTGTCTTGTGTTTGTGCTAATCTCCTCTACTGTACGGAAGTACTGATCTAGAGTGATGATCTCCTTTGCTGTACGATAGTATTGACCTGGAGCTCTCATCGGCACATGATTAAATGGTCATCTCCTTTGTTATACGTGAGTATAGACCTGGAGCTCTCATCATTTTGGTCAAAGTTATGTCAAATCATCTAACGATGAATTCACACAGAATGTAATATTCTGTTGATAATCACTTGCACACTAATGCACAAGCCTTGCTCTATAAAGATCGTAACAAAATTCAAGAAATCTTGAGGTCGGGTAAGGGTTTTTGCCAAATGATTGTGGGGTCCTAGCATTCTAAAGTATTTAACCGAACCTTAACGAATCATGTGCTGCTTGTTGAAAAAGATATGGAATGGGTTTAAGTGGACAAACATATCAGCAATCGTTATTGATCTTGTTTGAGAATTTCAAAATCGTTCAAAGACTGTGATTAGATTCAGTTATTAGTATGATCTCATTACTTGTCGATGATTAAATTCATCTTTGTGCCAAAGTATATCTTGAGGATTTGATCTCATGATCGATTTAGTTCTCGGTTCTAAAAAATAGATAAAAATGTTATAATAAATGTATATAATAAAAATAAAAATGATAATAAATTTTCATTTCAAAATTCTTTTAGGTCTTCCATATTATGCTGTCACAATTTTATCATTTTTCATGCATTTCATAGAAATTACGCACAAACGAACACGGGTTCGCTTGTTTTCAAACATAGATAAACACGGGTTTATTTTATTAAAATAAAATGATCTAATTAGAAATATCGAGATTGTGTTTGTGAATGTGTTTCAGGTTTTTGCTGTAAGTGATGGCCGATCATCAGTTGAGCAGTGTACCTGATCAAAGAACCTGTTCCTCAAGTTTGCAGAAGATACCGAGCTAGGAATCCTCCTCCTACATCTTCTGAAGCACTCAAGATTAGAGATTTGGGAAAGCTGTTCCAATATCCTCGCAAAGGTTGCATTAAAAAAGAGGGAGCACATAAATAGAGGGAGCACATAAATAGAGGGAGCTTATGAGATGAATAATTTTTCTCATTAGATTCAGAAAGCTTCAATTTGAAGATCTTTCTACTGTTGACTTCTCGGTGCTAATTTTGTTTGAAGACGTTGATAATGATAGACTAAGGGGGAGTATTGTTGGAGCTGTACAAGATAGTCTATATTATCAACACAGTCAAAGTCAACAAAAGTCAACGTCACGGTCAAAGTCAACAAAAGTCAAACCCGACACGTTCGAGATGAAGAACCGAGACGAGACGTTGAAGATTTAGATGACTAGGAATTTTATTGTAATAAATATATTTTGTGTGACCAAAATATATTTTATCTTGTTTTAGTCATTTTTATGATTTATATGTAATTTCCATTAAATAGCCTAAGTCTAGGGGGTTAAATGTAATTAGTGAATATTATATTCACTATAAATAGCCTAATTGTAATTAGGATTAGGCTAAGGGTTGCATGACCAATAGATTGGGGGATTACTTGAAAATATATTTTGCAATCTAATTGAAGATCAAAGGGGTTTTATTGTGTTCATCTTAGTTTGATCTATAATCTTCATGTTATATGATTCAAGTGTGTTCAACCTGGGCTAACAATGACTTACTTTTTGTCACCAACTAAAGTTGGTAACTGTACGGACTGATAAAGGTGAACAGTGGAATAAAGTATGGTCAACTACATGGGCTTGGGAAAGCACCATGCAGTATCTCAGAGATTTGCAGCGAAGTGTCAGAAGGACCATACTTATGTCCACTAGTTCATAGTAGTGTCTTCCGAAGGTTAATTGTCTTCGAAGAACTTGTTCTTCCGAAGCCACTTATACTTCGGAAGAGGCTACTTCTTCCGAGGCTTGAGGACTTCTTTAGATCTTCATACTTCGGAAGTCGTTGTCTTGATTTCTTCTAAGTCTTGAACTTCGGAAGAGAGAAGACTTTGTCTTCGAAAGCTAGAGTCTTCATTCGGAAGATCCTTTAGGCATGATCTTCAGAAGTTCTACCTTTGCCTTCGGAAGAACTCCATTTGCTTTCGGAAGTTCTGTACTTAGCTTCGAAAGACCTTTACTAGTTGTACCAAAAATGTCTAAGTGTTTTGGTTTTGGTTGCACCAACCTTTCTAGATCCAACAAACTCCCCCTAGGCTGATGCTACCAAAACCTCACTTATTCCTAATTCTCAAAACCTTCAGCACCAGGGACAGAAGATGTTTATCCGTTTCTTTGTTCTTCCCTGAAGTGGTGCTGAGAAGTTTGTACAAATCATTCGTGGATAGGGTATCTAGTCTATCACTCTGAATGATATGCACCCTTTGTTATGCCCCCTGAAAAGAGTTAGTTGACGAGAGTTGTAGTCATACTCCCATCTAACTATGGATTCAAGTTCAGGACATTCAACCATTTGAAGAAAGGCTTTGCCTTTGGTTGCTGATTCTTTCCTTTCCTCCTCCTTTCTCAGTTTCAGCTCCTCTTCAATCTTGGTCCTAGTAGTTAGCTCGGCTAGATGAAGGCTTCTCAGATGATTTCTGATCTGAGCAGCTATCTTAGAGTTGGAGGGGTTGGAGAATGGCTTCTCTGTTAACTCAGGAATATCGAGTCTGCTTAAGTGTAGCAGAGATGACGCATTGAGCCTGTTTAACTCTCCATTCTCTCTCTCAGCAACAAATTTGTGAGAAGAATCTTCAAACCTCCACTGGATGATCTTCTTTCTTGGCACAAGGGGCTGACTTGGCATTTTATCCCCTTTCTTTGAATCCAGCAGAGTCACGAGCCTTCTTCTTAGTTTTTTCTCTTCTTCATTTAGTGAATCCGAGTTGAGGCCAAAGAGTTTAGCGGCTTGGTCCAGTGTTCCTCTAGGCAGATCAAGGAATTGATCTCTAGTGAAGGAACATGAGGAGCCATCAACATAGGTTAGATTCACTAACCCCTCCTCACAAGAGATGTCGTCAAGGTTGTACATTTAATGAGCTTCATCTTGATCTCCTTAAACTCCTTTAAGGAGAGGCGTTTGGAAGGCTGAGGGGATGGTTTGGGTGGTTGTTGGGCAGGTAGCAGTGTTTGGGTTCTAGGAAGTGTTTTGGGTTTGAGGATGGGTAGTTGAGGTGGTTGTGGTGAGGAAGAGGGTAAGGATGATGGTGTAGGTTCATGGGTGTAAGGATCAGAGGTTGGCTCCGTTTTGATGGGAAATGGGAAAGGGATTGGTTTAGGTTGAGGTTGGGGTTGAGGTTGTGGTTGAGGTGTTGGTTTGAAGGTTATCCCCTGTCCCCTTCTGTACATCTCTTTCCTTTTCCCTGAGCGAATGTCAGCCTTGATGTCACTGACATGACGCTGCAAGGTTTTCTCAGACATTGGACCCACCTGTCTGCCAGAGAAGCCATGAGCCCTTAGATATTCCTTCATCCAGGCTTTATCACCTATCTTCCTTACAACAACAAGTCATGCTTCTTCTTCCTCCTCCTTCTTCTTCTCCCTCAGTTTCTCCTTTGCAGCTTTCTTTCTCTCTTTCTCCATTTGATCTTGCTCTTTCTTGAAAAGCCACAAGATCGTGTCATTGTTGTGAGGAGTCAATTCCTCTAGAGAGAAACCCTTGGAGCTTAGGAAAGTTATCCTTTCACTCCTTAGTTGCAGATCAGCCTCTCTTTTCTTCCTCTCCCTCTCTTCCTCCAAGGCCAACCTTGCTACTTCTTCTTTTTGCTGAATCTGCAGCAGAGTTGCTTTTTCTAACTCAATTAGCTCCTCTAATGGTAGCAGGAGCACATCTTCACTGACAGCTCCAAGCTTGACAAGCCTGTCAATGATTTCCACCCTCTTCTTATTGTTGATAGCCTCCTGGTTGGCTGCAGCTGCTTTACTCTTGTAGCTAGCAACTTCCCAGTGGGGAGTCTACCTTTCCTTTTAAGCTTTTCTAACCTTTCTTCCTCTTGAAGCTCTTCCGCAGTCATCAACCTCTTCCCTTTGGTATCTTCGGAAGTGCTAGACTTTGGAGGTTCTTGTGTAGAGGTTTCAGGTTGGGAGGTGGTGGTTGGAGCCTGTTGTAGTGATGTTGTTTGAGTGAGAGGTCGGGTGAGAAAGTCCTCACTATTCACCTCAGATGCCAGCTCAAGAATTGCATCTGTGATGATTAGATCATCGGATAGAGAAAATAATCCTTCCACAGCTTCAATCTCAGCTTTGGAAGTTTGCAATGGTTCTTCCGAGGCTTTGACTTCTGCTTCAGAAGTTTGTGGGAATGCACTTTTTGTCCCAACTGTTTTAGTTATTGGGCCATCAGTCCTCATTTCCCCTTCGAAATCAATATTAGGTTCAATGTGGGCCTTAGGTTGACCAACTTCTTGGACAGTGGTAGAAGGTGCATTCAACCACTGAAGCTCTTCAGCTCCAAAGTACACCACAACTACATCTAGGCTTGGCTGTTCAATGGAAGATCCCATCAGAAACTTGGAAAAGAACTTGTTGAGATCTTTGAGCATCCTTAGGTCCATTTGTAGAACAATTGGAGGAGGCTCAGGAAAAACTGTTGCTTGTTGAGTGGGATATCTTGAAGTTAAAGTTGAAAGAGCTCGACTATGTGGTTCCTTATGCATTTGTCCCTGAACACTCTCCCCCTTTTTGGTAGCATCATCATCCTGAGAGCTTGATGAGCTAGAGGAAGAGGTCAATGAGACCTGAATGGTACATGCCTAACAGATCTCTCAATCTGTTTCTAAGCTAGTTTGGCCTTGAGCTTTTCAATCTCAAGTTGCTGAGTGACAGACCTATCCTCTAAAGTCTTAACCTTAGATTCAAGGTTTGAGACTTTAGAAAGTAGATCTTGAATGGTGAGTTGCAGACTACCCTCATCTTCTTTTGAAGAAATCATAGGGAGATGAGGTAACATACCTAGTATGTTCATCCTCACCACCAGATGTGGTTTCTTGGCACCCTAGTTTCCCTTGCCAAATGATGTCTCTTTCAGAGTCATCAAATGGCATGGTTGCCGTAGATTTAGTCTCAATAATGTTACCACTGTCCTAAAGGTCCAATGAGGCTCCTTCAGTAGTGGCAGCTGAATCTATATGAGTCCCCTCCACATCTGTGGGACTCACCTCAGTTGGGGCTTGTTGATGGGGGCTAGAGATAAGAGGTCTCTCTAGGCTCTGTTGATCCTTGAGAGGGTGTTGTGGATCAACTTCATTGCCCTGAAGAGACATAATCTCTTCATCAGTTCCTATCAATAGGTCAGTGAAGGATATAGAAGTTATGCCTAATGACCTGGGACTTTGGTCAATGTCTAACGACATTGAGCCTTGGAGACCCCGATGTGCATCCTCCCGGGGTAGCGAACCCACACACCGTTGGTAGGGCTGTCCCTTTTTGGCTGCTCAGGTTAGTATAGTGACTCGTCCTGAGGGGTTTCAGCTTGGGTTTCGAGCTCATGGGATTGAGACTGAGGAGACTCAATACCCATATTGAGGTCAAAAGTAAAGGATGGTGAGATCTCAGACTGAGTGGGAGCCCATATTTCCACTCTAGTCTTTTTGGGTTGAACAGGAGGAACTTGTTCAATCAGAGTTGATTGAACAAGGGTTCGTTTGAGGCGTCTCTGATAAGTGATTTTGATGGGGTAAGAAGGTAGGTTTGGCAGTGTGAGGGTTGTTGTTGGTGTGGGTTCATCACCTGTGGGGTTAACAGGGATGTCACCAGGAGCTATGCGCTCAATCATACCTGGAAGAAGTGGAGTGTGTCTTCCGGTGAAGTTGGTGGACATCCTCTTTAGAATCTTGAAGATGGCCGACCTCATGTGAGGGACTGGTAGAGCAGCTGCGCAGACAAGCTTGCTCTGGTCCAACTCACAGTTGATGAAGTGCTGGATGTACCGGGGATACATGTAAAATGTTTCCCTGTGAAGGTTTCCCATCAAATTGGTCAGCACAAATTTGGAGTAGTTAAAGCGGAGGCCTCTTACCAACCCATGAACTAGACAACCTAGTTCGTATGGGATTTGATCCAATCCCCCTGACTTGTTTGACAAGCAGTGAAGGACAATATGTAGCAGGAACTTCCAATGGTATGAGAAGTTAAACTTGTAGACTGTGGACTTGCTAACATCACCTCCATATTCCATTAAGGTATATGTTTCGTCAATGTCTTTCTTGGGGAACTCCATAGGAGACCCTTCATCATGGAGCTCGAGATGCTCCCTGCTGAGCTGTTCAGATATGATCAACAGCTGACCACAAATGCTCGACCTCAGAACCCTAACCCCATTGTGGGTTGTAATTTGTGCATTTCCTCAAAATTCAGCCATGTGGTTTGAATACACGGTGGGGTTTATAGTTAGGGCGATGAAGTAAGTGGATTGGGTTAGAAAGGATATGATTTCAGATAAGTCGACATCCATGGACGAAGCCAAGAATGCGACTTGATTGTGCCGAGGGTTTAGCGTCATTTAGGGAAAAGTTGTAGAGAAATGAGTTTGAATGTGGGTAAATTGGAGACGAAGAAAGCTTTGGGTAGCAAATTTGGTAAAAAGATTAAAGAAGTGAGTCGAGGTTATTTAAATGGGTGAAAAAGGTGGTTTTGGTGGTTGGATAAGGTGAAAGATGGTTTGGGGTAAGATGTGACATGGGCGGTAAGGTTAAATCCATTTAAATAATCCGACATCATTAACAAAATCTTTGTTTTTTACAGAGTGGGGCCCAAAAGATTTCCGTTACACAGTAAAATCTCTCTTCCGAATATAAAACATTTCTGAAGGTAATCTTCTTCCAAAGCCAATATTACTTCCGAAGGTAAGTTTCTTACTTCCAAGAGTAAAAGGGCTTTCCAAGTGGAGAAGTTTGTAAGCTTCGGAAGTAGATCCGATATGTTATCAATCGTTTCTTCCGAGACTAAAAACTCTTCCGAGAAGAAGATTTCCCTTGGAGGAATTTTGCTTCGGAAGATATACAAAACATCTTTCGAGGGTTAATTCCTCTTTGGAAGAATCTATACTTAGTAAAGTTTCCAAGAAAAACATTTTGTAACAGGGCTTAGATTGTTTTGACAAAGAAAGTTACACATTTAAAAAGGTTTTCAAATGAGATAGACTAATCAATGTTTATCATCCCAATAGCTGTAATGAGATATTTAAATCTTTGTTCATAAAAGCCTTTGGTGAACAAATCAACATATTGTTCATTTGAATCAACTTTGATTAGCTTAATCAGATTTTTCTCATGAATATCTCTAATGAAATGATACCTGATATCAATGTGCTTTGTCTTGGAATGCTTACTGGATTTTCAGTAATGGAGATAGCACTATTGTTGTCAATGTGGATAGGAGTACTCATGAAGTTGAATCCATAGTCTATCATCTGGTTCTGAATCCACAACAGCTGAGCACACAACTAGCAGCAGCAATGTATTCAGCTTCAGCAGTAGATGTTGAAACACAGGATTGCTTCTTGCATTGCCATGAGATGATCCTTCCACCAAGAAATTGACATCCTCCTGATGTTGATTTCTTGTTGATATTGTAGCCACCATAGTCACTATCAGAATAGCCATAGAGATTGAAATTGATGTTCTTTGGATACCAGAGACCCAGTTTAGGTGCTCCTTTGAGGTATCTGAGGATTCTCTTGGCAGTAACTAGGTGAGACACCTTTGGAGCAGCCTGATATCTTGCACAAATGCAAGTTGCAAACATGATATCAGGTCTACTTGCTGTGAGATACATCAGAGAACCAATGATTGCCCTATACTAATGTTGATTAGTATCCTCCCCCTTAGAGTCAGGACAAAGATTGTGGTATCTGGGTATTGGTGTCTTGGCTGGCTTACAATGTTTCATATCAAATCTTTCTAAAATGTCATTGACATATTTAGATTGATTGATAAAGAACCCTTCATTCATCTGCTTCACCTGAACTCCAAGGAAAAAGTCCTTCTTCCCTATGGAACTCATCTCAAATTTCTTCTTCATAATGCTCTCAAAGTCTTTGCACATTTGGTCATTTGAGGAACCAAATATGATGTCATCAACATAGACTTGTACAAGCAAAATGTCTTTCCCAGACTTTCTTATGAATAAAGTCTTGTCAATGGTACCTCTAGTGTATCCATTCTTCAGGAGAAATTGAGACAATGTCTCATACCACAGCCTAGGTGCTTGGTGCAGCCAATAGAGAGCTTTATCCAGTTTGCACACATAGTCAGGGTGCTGTGGATCTTCAAATCTTGGAGGCTGGCACAGATAGACTTACCTATCTATATCCCCATATAGAAAGGCACACTTGACATCAAGTTGGTAGACAGTAAAATTCTTGGATGCAGCATAAGCAAGAAAGATCCTCACTGCCTTAAGTCTTGCAACTAGTGCAAAGACATTAGTGTAATCAATTCCTTCATCTTAAGTGTATCCTTGAACTACCAGTCTTGCCTTGTTCTTGATAATCAAGCCTCTATCATCTCTCTTGTTCCTGAAAACCCATTTGGTGCCAATTGGTACTTAACCGGATGGTAGCGGACATAGGTTCCAAACCTTTTTTCTTTTGAATTGAAGCAATTCTTCTTGCATTGACTCAACCCAACTACTATCTTTCAAGGCATCTTCTACTTTCTTGGGTTCCATCTAGGATAAAAAGCATGAGTACAAACAGACATTCCCATTGTGAGTTTGTCCTCTTGTTCTCACACCTTCAGAGATTTCTCCAATGATTTTCTCAGCTAGAAGAGTGTTGTGAATCCTAAGCCTGGGAATCACATCCAGTTGCAAAGATAGATCCAGATTGGACATATTTTTCTCTGGACATTGAATACTTGGACCAGCTGTTGTTTCATACTCAGTCAATGAGGACTGATTGAATAAATCAGAAACAACATCGTCATCAGTTGGCTGTGAAGCAGCATTAACAGTTGCCTGTTCCTTCAAGATGCTACTTCCATCAGCTAGGTGTTGTACAATGTCACTCGATGAGGTTTGAGGCTCACTAGGTAGACAACTGGTTGAAGCTCCACTATCTCTTGATATAGTTATACTATCAGATCTGCCAATAGTGGGAGCTTGGTTTGTAGTAACTCTTGGAGAATTTGGAAGAGGTCTGGGCAACTCAAACAGTTGGTCATCATCAGAATCACTTTGAGTACCTGTTCCAGTTGAAACATTCTCACAAGAAGGTTTATAATAGTTTGGAAATAATTCTAAATCAAAGATATCATCAGGGCCATTCCCTAACACAAGGAGTGTGCTCATTAACAACAATATTGGAAGATTCCTCAAATTGTTGATTTTTGATGTTATAAACTCTATAAGCAATAGAGTTGGAGGAATATCCAACAAAGATAACATCATCCGACTTTTCAGCAAATTTTGCCAAATTGTCTTTTGTGTTAAGTATGGTACACCTACTGCCAAAAGACCTTAGAAAGCCAATAAACGGTGGCCTCTTGTTCCATAGCTCATAAGGGGTTTTTCCATGTGGCTTAACTACAAGAACCATGTTCTGCACATAGCATGCAGTGCTGCCTGCCTCTGCCCAGAATGTTAGAGGCAACTTCGAATCAACTAACATGGTTCGAGCAGCCTCAATAAGTGTCCTGTTCCTCCTATTAGCAACACCATTTTGTTGAGGAGTTCTAGGAGCACTATCTGGCAATCCCTTTTGACTTACATAATGAGTCAAGAACTTGATTCTTAAACTCAGTCCCTTGATCACTTCTAATTATCTTAACCTTGTGATCAATTTGATTTTCTATTTTGAGAATAAAAGATTTTAAAGTTTAGCAGTTTCATCTTTAGTTCTTAAAAAGAATACCCATGTAAATCTTATAAAATCATCAACAATCACAAGGCAGTATGATTTCCTTCCAATGCTCATTATACTTATGGGACCAAATAGATCCATGTGTAATAAGTGTAATAGGGTGGTGATAGAGTTAACAACTTTAGATTTATGAGATGCTCTGTATTGCTTCCCTTTCAGGCATGAAACACAGTTATCTTTGCAGAAAAATTCCTTTTTAGGCAAACCATGTACCAAGTTATTTTTAACCTGTTTATTCATGGTTTTAAAATTGACATGACACATTCGTTTATGCCATAGTGTTGACTCATCACCATCAGCTTCGGAAAGAAAGCATGATACTTCACACAGTGGAGAAGCATTGTTCTAAAATTGACATGACACATTCGTTTATGCCATAGTGTTGACTCATCACCATCAGCTTCGGAAAGAAAGCATGATACTTCACACAGTGGGGAAGCATTGTTCATATCAAGCTTGTACATATCCCCTTTCTTGGGAGATCTAAGAAGCACCAATTCCTGAGGAATTGTCATCCCGGTTTTGAGGATAATCACTCATGTTCTGTGAAAAGCATTTGGTGCTTTTGATCACAAAACTGAGAAACACTTAACAGGTTGTGTTCAAGCTGTTTGACAAAATGTACTTTGTCAACTTTTAAACTACCATTGGATATACTCCCTCTGCCAGAAATATATCCTCCAGCCTCACCTCCAAACTGGACAGGACCTCCATCAAAATGTTGAAATTATTAAAGGAGAGATCTGTTCCCTGTCATGTTCCTGGAGCATCCACTATCCACAATCCATACATTGTTATTCTTGTCATATGGATGTCCCTGCATATAAGATGAGAAGATTAGTTTTGATTGGAGACCCAAGCCTTGTTGGTCTTGGGTTCTACCAATGATAGTGACATAATTGAACCAAAATTTATGCTTGGGGGTTCAATGGATGTCTTTGAAGAAGAGGTTTGGGCTGCAACATCTTCTTTGATCTTCCATTCCATCCCTTGGTTGATCATAGTAGATGAGCTTGTTGAAGCTTGTGCAGCTTGGAATTCTTCCGAAGCAGTCTTCCTCTCGGAATGTCTCAAAGGAACTCTCTTGTTCTTTTGAATTTTCTTAGCCTTGTCTTCCGAAGCAATTTTCCCTTCGGAAGAATGAGTTTCTTCCGAAAGCAACTTTGCTTCCGAGACAAGCTTTCCTTTCTTCATCACTTGAACCATATGATAAGGTCCAAATGTGAAAACTTCCTTGACTCCTTTCTTTTTAACATTATTTGCATAATGTGTGCTAGCAAGATTGTAGTAATAATCTTTGGCCATGTGGTTTTGCAGACGACACATTATGCAGGCAATGTTAATCTTCTGAGAACTTAAGGACTGTTGTTTCTTGTGCTTCTTTTCTTCATCAGCAGTCTTTCCTAGGTGTGTTGGTACTACACACTTTTCCAGGATCAGATTTTCCCACCATCTGGAATCCAGCTGAGATGAACACACCCTTTTGTTTTGCGTCTATCTTCAACTTGGACTCATCCACTTTCTTGGCAGTTTTTCTGGCTGCCTTAGCTCGGCTTCTTCTGGATTTGGTGGTCAGGGGTTGATCATCACTGGTAGCAATGGATAAAATAATCTGGTTCTTCCCTGTGATGGTCTCCATAGTTGCATCACTCTTTGACTCATAGGAAGGTGGGTCAACAGATGGAACCTCTTGCTCTTCAGTCCCACACCTTGGTTGTCTAATAGACTCATAAGAGTGTGGTGGAGCAATTTCATTGGTTACCAACCCACCTTTGTTTTGATAACAAAGTTTTGAGTGAGAGGATGATGCAAGAATGGCTTGGAAGTTTTGCTCAGAGATAGCATGCTTCCTGGCTTGAGCCTCAGCTATGACAAGCTTGGCTTGAGCCTCAGACAATTTGGATATTAAATCCTTGATTTGAGTCTTGTAGTTTGTATATTCATGTTTTAACAAGGACACAGTTTTCTCTAACTCTTCAATTTTGTTTTGATAGTTTGGTTCAGCCCTTTTAAAATTAGATTTTAAAATATTTAAAGACTCAATATCAGATTTAATTTTCATATTGTAGTCCTGACATAAGTTAACCTTTGCAATACTAGCTGGAGTACAGAGGTGTTCATATACCTTGTTATCGTGTGTTCCAGCCATGAGTGCTTGAGCAGGAGTCACATCCTGTACCATGAAGCTCTAATCAACTTCTTGAGCCACAACAGCTGTTTCAGTTGATTTTCCGGTAGCTTTAGGTGTAGAGGAACGTGTGGAGGCTTGTGAGGTTCCCGGATTTGATTTGGGAGTCTTGCATTCCCTGGCAAAGTGACCAAGTTGGTTACAGTTGTAACATTTGGCCTTTGTCTTGTCAAACCCAAACTTGTTGTTAGTTGGATTCTTGGGAATTCCAGTTCTCTTGAAAAACTTCTTTGCTCTATAAGTTAACAAAGCCATCTGTTGGACTATGTCCACATACTCCACATCATCTGGACTGAAACACTCTAGATCATCAAAGCAATACTGATAGTCACTAGAGTGCCCATTTCCTGAGACAAAGGAACAACTGTCCTGGAAGGAACTTTGCTAAGCCTGTTGAGACCTTGGAGTCTCAGGGAATATGATGTATGGCCTAGAAGAACAGGATGGCTGCTGGGTGTATGTCAGGTACTGCTGAGGTTGGGGGGTTCTGAGCCTTCAGCAACCATTAAAGCGTTGCTAGCAGGAAGGCTTGAGGGTCTGCTCGTCTGGTGGCCTCTCTTGTTCTCCATCTCTAAACGGTATCCATCAAGGATGCCATATAGTTCAGTCATGGTGAGGGAGTTCAGATTTTCTGTCCTCTTGATAGAGACACAGTAGAACGTCCACTCATTTGGGAGTGCACTCATGAATTTTCTTGAGAGATCTCTAAACTCAAGGGCAATCCCCAAAGACTGAAGGGAGGAAATAAGATCTATATACCTGAAGTATTACTGGCTGGGGGTCTCTCCATCAAAATAAATGAAGTTCTTAAATTGTTGCTTCAAGGAATCTTTTTTGGAGTCAATTGAGCTTGAGTACATTTGGGACAAGGCATCAAACACTTCTTTGGCTGACTTGCAATGCTTAAACCCCACCATAATGGAGTTGGGTATAGCAGTCATTGGAACAGTCATAGCGTTGCTATCAATGTCCAGCTTCTTGCGGTCTTCATCAGAGTAGTCTTCTACAGCCTTCTCTATCATGGCGCCATTTCCACCTGGTGCTGCCACCTTTGGTTTGTAAGGACCTTTGACGATAGATTGCCACAGTTTGCTATCTTGATATCTGATGAAGCCTTCCATGCATCTGCTCCATGATCTAAAGTTTTCAGGGGTGATGTGCTTTAGTCATCGTCCCCATCTCAACTTCAGACTTTTGGTTGAGGGCCATTTTTGAGTGTGGTGAAAGGAGGAGTGAAAAACAGGTTGATTTGGATGGTAAGATCTCACAATCAAGAGCCTAAAAAGCTCTGATACCAATTGTAGGATCGGTTTTTGTCACTTAAGACTTTGTTTTCTCTCAAACTCACTTGAATCGCACTCGGTTCCGATGATGATGCAGAATCCCTTCTAAGAGTTGATAATAATATACTAAGTAACAAAGAACACAAAGAAATAATTTTCAAGGTACTTGTATATATTACTTCTCAACTCAAAGTATTACAAGACTCTTAAAAGCATGTTACTAGAGTTACAACGAGAAACTATATATACTATCACCTATAGCCGGATATACTTTGATACCAACTGGAAACCTATGACTAAAGCAGATACTACAATGTTAAAGTTAAGGTATCTTAGATAAAGTATTATCTAAGATAAGGTAGTCATGACATGTCCATGACTTACCTTTTGTCACCAACTAAAGTTGGTAACTGTACTAATTGATAGAGGTGAACAGTGGAATAAAGTATGGTCAACTACTTGGGCGTGGGAAAGCACCATGCAGTATCTAAGAGATTTACAACGGAGTGTCAGAATGGTGATACTTATGTCCACTGGTTCATAGTAGTGTCTTCCGAAGGTTAATTGGCTTCGGAAGAACTTGTTCTTCCGAAGCCACTTATACTTCAGAAGAGGCTACTTCCTCCGAGGCTTGAGGACTTCTTCAGATCTTTATACTTCGGAAGTCGTTGTCTTGATTTCTTCTAAGTCTTGAACTTCGAAAGAGAGAAGACTTTGTCTTCGGAAGCCAAAGTCTTCCTTTGGAAGATCCTTTAGGCATGATCTTTAGAAGTTCTACCTTTGCCTTCGGAAGAACTCCATTTGCCTTCGGAAGTTCTGTACTTAGCTTCGGAAGACCTTTACTAGTTGTACCAAAAATGTCTAAGTGTTTTGGTTTTGGTTGCACCAACCTTTCTAGATCCAACAGTCAAGTCTAAAGGAGCTTCCGAAGAGAACCTCCAACTTCCGAAGACAAAGTCTTTCTTCTTCCGAAGATCAACACTTAGAAGAAATCAAGACAATGACATTCAAAGTATGAAGGCCTGAAGAATGTCTCAAGCCTCGGAAGAAGTAGCCTCTTCCGAAGTATAAGTGGCTTCGGAAGAACTTGTTCTTCTGAAGCCAATTAACCTTCGGAAGAATCTACTAAGAACCAGTGGACATAAGTATGGTCCTTCTGACACTCCGCTGCAAATCTCTGAGATACTACATGGTGTTTTCCCACGCCCATGTAGTTGACCATACTTTATTCCACTGTTCATTCCTTATCAGTTAGTACAGTTACCAACTTTAGTTGGTGACAAAAGGTAAGTCATGGACATGTCATGACTACCATATCTTAGATAATTTTTTATCTAAGATACCTTATCTTTAGCAATGTAGTATTTGCTTTAGTCATAGGTTTCAAGCTGGTATCAAAGTATATCCGGCTGTAGGTAGTAGTGTAAATAGTTTCTCATTGTAACTCATGTAATATGCTTGTAAGAGTCTTGTAATACTTTGAGTTGAGAAGTAATATATACAAGTACCTTGAAAATTATATTCTTGTGTTTTGATTACTCTGTATCATCTAACCAAGTGTGATTCCGTGAGTTTGAGAGACAACATAAATGTTGAGTGACAAAACTCGATCCTACAGTTTCTTTCCATGTTTATATTATAATGTTTATAGAAATATTTATATATAATAAATTCGTTAAGAATAATTGGACCAATTTGTTTAATAATATTATTTCTACAAGTTCATTTAACTCTAACTTTTCTGTTACTTTACAGACTAATTATGATTATATTGAGCTCACCTTGTGAGCTACCACTGTCATCTTCTTCAAAACTGTAAGAGTTAACTTAAACGCTGATGTAACCAAAAAGCTCTCAGCATGCACACTAAAGTACAAAGGAAGTTATTTCGGAAGATTTAACAAAACACAGAGAAATTCACTAAGTGCCAAATCTTACGAAGCCAAAAGACAATTTCTTTCGAAGTCAAAGATGAAGTATTTCGAAACTTCAAATACGAAGTCTTCCAAAACCAAGAGACTGTTTTTTTCTGATTACAGAGAAGGCATATCTTCTCTAACATACTTTTGACAAAAGCTGAATTACCTTTCTGTTGCCATCTCTGAAAACTCAACAAGTTGGTGATGTCTTCATACTTTTGTCAACTGTAGATTAAGTCTTAGAGTCTATGACTTTCTACTTTTGTACTTTTATCTTTTTTTTGCAATAAATTAGGATGTGAGCTATGACATGTCATTGTCACTAGTAAAAAGACAATCTGCCTTTTGACTTTATATTGATCTTGTTGTCTAGATTCGTGTTTCAACTGGCCTTCAAACCACAGTCTGTTATAGGATTTAATTTTTATGGTCCGACTTTTGAATGTTTCTACTTTATTTTAAAGTAGTATTAAGAACTCTGTATTGTGGGGAGCATAAAATCTTGAAAAACTAACGTTGAAACGTTACCGCAAACACATATTTTTAAAGATAAGAAAAACAAAACCTAAAAGTCCGTTAATAACAATAAAAAATTTATATAAAAATTAAACCATTGCAAACCCATGATTGAGTATGGAAATAACTAAATAGTTAGAAGCATTAACTTTGACAAAAATACGCACGTACAATTTTGAATTTCATATGACGTGTAATTCCGCTTTGAATGAAATTACATCGAAACATGGATAAAATAACGTGTTGTAATGGTATATTCCAAATTTGATAAAACTTTTTTTTTTTAATTTTTAAAAGAAAAAAATTTATGAATGTGATAAAAACATATATATATATATATATATATATATATATATATATATATATATATATATATATATATATATATATATATATATATATATATATATATATATATATATATATATATATATATATATATATATATATATATATATATATATATATATATATGTAAATGTGCAATTTAAAGTGTAGCCATAACTAAACTTGAGAAGATAAAATACAACTTTTCAGGGTGTTTAATGTACATTAACTAGTTTTAGTACTCGCGCTACGCAGCGGGCCACTTAGTTTTTCCTTCTTAGTTATAGTCATAATTCGTAGTTATGTATTTTACGATGCCTAGGAGTGTTATTGTGTTATAATTTGTAACTTAAAAATAAGATGAAACTCAAACAAAACGTTAAACAACTAAAATCAAAATTAATAGATGGAGAAAAACAAATGTAAAAAAAGGTGAATTAAAAAAAAGAAGTTAAGATACCCAATCACATCACGTTAGCATTCACATCCTAATAGCTTGTACAATATACTAATTGTTAACTGATGCTCAATATAAAAAAGTATTCTAGTCTTTATTACTTTATATTACTACAGTACTACACTATATACGGATATCATTAGCATTTATCTAAAATCTAGCTCTATGAAGATCAAATATGTAAAAATTTGGCATCTAACAATCACAATAATATTTTCTTCACCTATCTATTAAGTTATTTCTTTGTAATAAAATTTCTATGAAAGGCCCACGTCTAACCCTCATCTCTTTTAATCGACAGAACCTTCAAGAACAACATATTAACTTATGTTTCAAACATTATAAAGACTATAAACCCAAATGAAGAAATCAAACAAAATATAAGTTACAAATTATGTTTCAAACATTATAAAGGCACATTGCAAAGATAACCGATCTCGCAAAGACAACAACCCTATCGTTGTCGTAGTAAACTCTAGCGAAATTGCAGGGATCGGTGGTGAAATCCCATGAATAAAAGTAAGTAGACCTCAACATATCTTCTAACGATTTTCTAATCCATTGGAGTGCTAGAAAATCAGCAGGATCCAACATTGCAGAGCAAATTCGAAACCAATGAAGAGCAATTAACAACATAATCACCCCCAAATCAAACATTTTCTTCATAGGAAGCAAACTAGAATGGAGATTCGAAAGAAGAAGATTAATATTCGAAAAAGGATAAAACCCGCAAAAGGAAAACTCATCAAGCTACCAGAGGTAACAACACAATCATCGCTGATGAATCAAAGCTGAAGAAACGTTAGCGCCATCGTCCTTTCAGCTTAATCCAAGAGAGAAAGGGAGTTTTGTGTTGTTGATTAGAGAAAGAGAGGTTTGATGAGAGAGAAAGAAAGTATTTCTTTGACTGTTTCATCACACATGGATAAAGTTGTACCATGTGCTTGCAGGTTTGTAACATGTACATGGGTTTTAGTCACCCACATGTCAGTTTAGCATATGCAAAAAGCACTTGTACACTGATGCATAGCGGTTGTCGGTCACTCTACATCCTGTTATGAATTGTGTATATATATAATAAAAAGAAAAACAAAAGTCTTGCATTGCAAGTTGTATCTTGTACATGAGGACTTTACATTATGAATTGTTTCTTTTTTCTTTAAACGGCTATTTGATGTTGCATTATCAATTGCTAGCATACTATTTTGAACTTTGACTAATTTGTATTTTGGATGTTGCAATTTTGTATTTTTGTAATTTATTTTTCTAATTTCAAAGACTTGTTTATTTTTTTATTTATTTCAATTTCCAAAAAAATTTAGGAAGCTTGGATTGGTTGTAAAAAGGAAAGCTTAGAGGATATTTTTAAGTTTAACTATATTTTAACTATAGATTTAAACTGAATCAAATTAACTTGAATTCGTATGAATGCGGATGCTCGTATTAGAATTGAATTAAAGATCAAGCTGAAAATTCTAGAATTTGAATAACTAGATTTAATAAACACGAAGAACAAGAATTCAGTTTGATGAGCGAGCTATCTTCAACTCAATGTTTTTATATGAGCCAAGTAGGTTGATGTTTCTCAAACTAATACGACTTAACGAGTTGCGAATCATGAGTTGGTTGAAAGTTATATGTATAATTAATATTACACATACATGAAATAACAAAGAGAGAGGGCCATGGAAGCTATGTTCTCTGTCGTAAGATGAAAGAATAAGAGGAAGGGTTATTACGTACACTATTGTACATTATGGATTGAAAACTTTTGTTTTGAGGGAATATGTAACTTAACAAGTTTATAAAGAGATATATGTTATTCTCCCTTTGTTTTTAATAACTTTTTCGTAACTACGAGTTATAGTTATTTAACCTAAGTTTAACGTTATTAGTAAAAGGGACCAAATACGAATAAAGTATGATGATTATATATTTAGTTTTTAAATAAATTAACCAAACTTACAATACGACTTTAAGACAATGACTATTCATGTAAATTGCTTTTGTTTTAATTGTTTGGTCTAATATGTAGCATGTGTATGTCACATTATCATATGACTTTCGAATAACCAAATTTCTATCATGATTTTCAACATATAGTTTTGTTTTATTTATTTGAGTTAATTAGATAGAAGGTCTTATTGGTATAGTCATAATTTATTTTCGGTCTATAAGTCTCGTAAATTACACCGTTAGTCCAAACTTTACAAGTGGGTACATAAAAGGTCCCAACCATTGATGACCGTCTATTATTTATGTTAACTTGCCCCACGTGTTGCCTAAGTGAGAGCACTGTAGTCTTTTTAAGTCTCCTATATCATGTCAAAGACTAATATCACTGTCAGTTATCGAGATTTGTAATTTCCTCCACCTTATTCGTCATTTCCATCATATTGAAAAACTTCACTAACTTGTCATCTTCATCATTCCACTCAATTTCAAGAATTGAAAATCAAAAGATGTGACTAATCTTGAATAACCCAAACAAAGTTCATTTTAGCTATGATTGAAGATTCCATGGGTTATAAGAGGCCCACATAATGATATAGCTGTGAATGAAAAGTACGGTAAGTTTCAAATTTGTAAATGTTCTATCTTTCTCAAACAAAATCCAAAGAAATGTTGATTATTTACAGATCTGGTTGTCGAGACTCGATCAAAAACAATTTAATTTATCGGTCTTAGCTACCTTTATTGTGCAAGGGTAAGTAAGGTCGTCTCCTCAGGGAATATATGGAAAATGTTTAATTAACGTGACTCGATTAACTAAAAGACTCAAACTTTATAATTAAAAATTGAAACTTAGAATGGATTAATGAACACAATTGCATAAAGCAACAAACTTTATTACGAACTTAATTCAATAGCGAAACAATCACTTTCGGGTTTCCAATTCTGCAAGATCAACAATTGGTACTTTTAAATTAGGGTTTGTAAGAAACAATACTTCAAGATCTTAGCTTTTGATTAAAGTGATAACATAGGAACAATCTTTTAAGACTCGTTCATTCACAATGTTACCAATTCACTTATATCACGTTGCCTACTTTTCTTAATGAGTTCACGATGCAAGGAAACTGAAAAACTGATAATCAAGCAAACAACTTTATTTATAAGTAGATCGTTTAAATCAATCAAAACATAATGTTGCATTCACTAGATCAATGTTTAATACAAAAACCTAATCAATCATACCAATCGTCTCACTTTACAAGAATCGTACTCCCGAAAGCAATCAAGAGAACTTAGCCACGCATCATCTTTGTTCAATCTTCAATCTTGACTTGGAGAATGTTTGTGGATGATTTGGGGAGCCTTAGAACACCAAAAATCACCTCAAGTTCGTCACTTTTCGTCTCCAAGAAGTTCTAGATCGAATTAGGGTTGTTTTCGCTTAAATAAACTTGAAATCCCATGAAAATAGGGATTTGTTAGGCCACCGGCGTATCATACGCCCATACCCGACGTATCATACGCCGACCCTTTGGAATTTTTGGCTAATACGCCCATCAATACGCCGGCCGGCGTATGATACGCCCAGAGCGGCGTATCATACGCCGGGCCCCTGTGAAATTTTGATTTTCACATGTAACTTTTCACGAGCTTTCCATTGACTAGTCGTGGGCCCCGTAACTCTTTTCCTAGCCCAAGTTATGCCCATTTTAAGTTACCATGGTCTTGAACTTTCGGTTTTTGCATTTCTTCACTTCTCGGGCTCCGATTTCCATCCCGCTTCTTCCCTGCTCTTCATGTTTCACCAAACATAGTTCCGGTTTCCCGTTTTGCATCTTTTCATCCAAAATAAGCTTCCTTTAGCTCCAATCACCTATAATCCAAAACATAAACAACTTGAACTTGTTCCACCATAATCATTGTAAAATCAAACATTTAGATCAATTAAACACCAAATTATTGACACGTGATCATTAACTCATCTTCATGTTTATGTTAACAGGGTATGAATCAAATATATATCTGTGAGGATTCATCATAGTAATGTGTTTAGGAACTTCCCTAGAAGACGCGACACATATGGTAGGGTTTCATATGCTGACCTAATAGACACTGATACCTTTTTAGCTTAAGCAATGAACTTAATGATGCAAGAACTAGGGTTGATTCAATTGCAAGAGGGAATTTTATTATCATTTCTGTATTTTATGTAAAGACCTAGATTTTTGGTTACATGCTTTAGGAAATGACATTGATGTTTTAGAGTTAGGAAAAATATGTTAAAGATCAAAAGCTTTTAATGTCTACATTAAGCATGGTGAGACTAAGTTGAAGACCTATATAAAAATTCTGCTTGGTATGGTCTTGAGCAGGGGTGGAACTAGGGTCTTAGGTACGGGGTCAAGTGACCCCATTGATTTTTGAACCCATAGTGTAACGTATAATACCGAATTTTTTTAGTGAACCCATAGTTTTACAGGTAGTGAACCCATTAGCATATTAAAGTTTATAATATATCACAAATAGATAGTTGGTTCGCTGGTTTAAGCGGGCCTTCTCCAAACAGAGGTCGCGAGTTCGAAACTTAGAAGTTGCAGTTTGTAGTTTTTTTCCTTCTTTATTTATGTAAAATTTCTATAATAACCTTATTCTAATAACACATAAAACCCTAGCCTCCATTCTTTTCCCCCATCGAGGATCCATTCGAACTGCAGTCTGCAGCCCCTGCCCGGTTCCCCCCTCGTTGTTGCTGCCTTGCGCCCTTGCTGTCCTGCTGCTGCTCATGTTCACTGCTGGTCGCCTGGTCTGCTGCTGCTCGCTGCTCATCTGTTGGTCTGCTCATGGTTCACTGCTAGCCCCCCATCTTTAACCTCGTGGTTGAGTAGTTCACCATTGATTCGTGAAATTTGAAAAGGTTAGTTTTCTTAATTGTTTGTTCAAAGTTTAAAATCTTTAACATTTTCATTGTTAGACTTAACTTATTTTACTTAATTTGTTTGTTAATTTGTGTATTAAGAATTTAGGAATCTAGAATTTATACTTTGTTTGTTAATTTAGGTGTTTAAAAATCTTGAATCTATATTTTGTAAGGCCCCGTTCCCGGGACGCTTACAGTTGGATCCTCATCGCACATAAAACATATATTTTCATCAATCTTACATAAAAGCGTTGCAGCGGAAACATTAAAAACAACATTCCATTTAATAATAAAGACTTTTTCAATTTAATACACCGTTTTCCAATTACAAAATACATGTCCCATTTCATTACAAAAGCATTATAAATATGGACGCCATCCAAAAGAGCTGAGTAGCCGCCCCGTGCCATCGTCAGCATGATAGGATCGGATCAATAAGATTTTGAATTATGCAGCGGAATATCACGAATTAAGATCGAATTCAAGCAAGAAAGTAGGTAATGAATATGCAAAACACTCAATCGCAATTATAGAGAGAATATTTCTGTTAAAGGAATGTTTTCATTCACGCGTAATGCTTCGGTTGGAATACAGCTAGGTCAACATCCCTTATATAGAGCTGGTTAGTCATTGATCGATGTAACAATTGATCATTGAAACTGCTCTTTTGATAGCGAAGGTTGATTGAATTAGCATTTTTGCAAGAATTGATTATAGAGATTGTTTTTCTGTTGCTTCCGGTTAATTAATTGAGATTCTAACTGTGTTTTCTAATTGCGTTGTTGAGTTTTCAAACTAGACCGATTTTAATCTCATTGAATTCGATTGAATTAGTTAAAATGACTACTTCAATGAATGATCCTCACAATACTGGCTCCTCAACTAAGCCTCCAATGCTTGTTAGGAGTGAGTATAACATATGGCAACGCCGAATGCTCCATCACCTGTCTGTTAACAGTTCAGGTTGATGGAAGTCTGTGGTTCATGGACCATACAAGCCTATGGTGAGTAATCCTGAAACCAATGAGATGGTTCCTAAAAAGAAGGAACAATATTCTGATGAGGATTTAAATCTGTTTGAGATTGATGCTAAAGCCCATGGAATTCTGGCCATGGCACTGCCTAATGAAATCTATTCTGGGCTCATGCATCATGAAACTGCTTATGATCTCTGGGTTGCTCTGAAGGAACAATTTGGAGGAACTGATGAGGTCTTAGCAAACAATAGAGAAATTCTTGCCTAGCAATATGAGACATTCTCTCATAGGAAGGGTGAGACACTGACTCAACAGTTTGAGCGGTTTTCATGTTTAATTTCTGAGCTTAAAATGGTTCAACATGAATACACAAACAGCCAGATGAATAACAGATTCCTCAGATCCCTGCCTGAGAGATAGGACACTTACACCATTGTCCTACGCTCTAGTGCAAATCTGGATACTCTATCTCTCACCCAACTTCATGGGAAACTCTTAACATTTGAGAGAGAGATAGAACAGAAAAGGAAACTATCTTTATCTAGAAAGCTCATTGATAACTTTGTACCAGGTAACACTGCTCTGGTTGGTCATGAGTCTGAATATGCTTCATCTGAAAGTTCATATGATGAGCATATTGATTTCTCTTCAAACAGTGGAAATCATGCTTTTGTTGGAGTTGAGGGAAACTCAGGTTTTAATATTGATAATTTGTGTTTTATGATGGATGATTTGAAAGGAATTGCTGATGATGATCTGGAAGAGATGGATATTCTGAGTCAAATGGCATTGATTAATATCAGATCTCAAAAGTTTTATAAAAGAACAGGTAGGAAATTTCCTGGTCTTTCTAGCAAAACCAAGGTTGGTTTTGACAAGAGTAAGTTGAGATGTCACAAGTGCCACAGACTTGGACATTTTGCTAGAGAGTGTAGATCATCTGGATCTAACTCATCTGCACCCTTTGTGACTTTTCCAAGCAATAATTCACAATCCAAAGGGCAACATCCTACTAGTTCTGATCATCATTCACAACATCAATCATCTCCTGCATACTTTGTCCCTCAAAGCCCCATGCCATATCCTTACCCATGCTTTTACATGCCTCAATCTGGTCAAGTTTCTGTACCCATGGCTCAACAACCACATGCTCTACCTGATCCTCAGCCATATCAAACAAATCAGCAATCTCAACCTCAATCTCATCAGAACTTTTTCACCCCTGAGGTTGTTGACTGGAGCAGCCTACCAGATGATGTCTCTGGTTATTCTGAGCAATTTGTTGGTGCTGGTCAACATGGTGGTGAAAACCCTTTTGGAAACCTTGCTTTAATGGCCCTGGAATCTACTGATGACAATCCTTCATCATCACAGGTACCACAGGTATCTTCTGAGGCTAAGGCCAAGTTATGTTCTGAATCATGCATAGCTGCTTTTGTTTCTATTAGGGAAGCAAATGTAACTTTAATTAATCAAAACCTTGACCTAGAAAAGGCAATTTCCAAAAGAAAAGCTGAGTTTGAGTCTGTTTTAAAAGAGAAGGATGAGGAGATTTATAAACTTAAGCGTCAAATTACTGATGAAAAAGCAAAGGTAGAGGTCATTCTAGAAAATCACAAGAATCTCAAAGAAACACTTGCAGCTACCCAAGTTGATTGTGAACGCTGGGTAACTTCTTGCAAGGGATTTGAAATGCTCCTCACTAAGCAAACTGCTTCCAATGTGAAGTTTGGGATTGGGTATAATCATACCATACCTCCCACAGATTTTACTCCCAAGTTAGAAGTACAATCTGAGGTTGAGTGTCATTCCCAAACCACATCATCAGGTGTTTCATCCTTAACTGATAATTCAAAATCTGAGGATGAAGATAGTGTGAGTATCTCAGTTAATCAAATAACTGATGATCCCACTGCTTCGAAACACTTGATCAAGAAGAGGCTGAGAAATTCAGGTGTTGTTCCACAAGGTACTCAAAGTACTGAAGGGCAAAACACAACACCTGAAGAGCATTTTAAATCAGAGGAAAACAAGCATTCCTTGACAACTGCTGAAGAATCTATCAGGATTCTAAAAATACTGATAGAAAACCACTGAAGAAGAAATTTTCAGTTGTTGAAAATCCTTCAGTACTTCCCAAAAGTACTGACAGGAAGAAAGTACTGAAGAACAAATCTTCAGTAGTTTCATCAACTTCAGCAGTTGATCAAGAAAAGATGAAAAGAAAGCCATGTGAAATATGTGGTTTGTTCAATCATCTGACTGATGAATGCTGGTATAACAAGGGTTTAAAATTCAATAAAGAGAAAATCATTAAGAAGGAAATGCATAAAATGAAAAATGAATTTCAAACCAAGTGTGTACCACAATCATCTCATTCTGATAAACCTAAGCTTTCTCAAAAAGTCACTAAGGAGGAAGGGGTTTTTCAAACAACAGCTACAAATATTCCTCAGGGAATATTAAAAACTCAGACTAAGTCTGTGTCTTTTCAAAAAAAGGATGTAGTGAATCACAAGAACAAATCATCTACAAGTACTGATGTGTCAACTGAGTTGAAAACTCTGTCAACAAATCAGACACAACTTGTGATGATGGTTCAACATCTATTGGGGCGAGTTAACCAATTAGATGTTTCTGTGATTAAACCACTGAAAAGGACACCTAAGCCAAAATCCAAGGAATCCTTTTCAGCACCATCTACATCTTCAAAAGCTGTTAATCATGCACAACATGTTAGTTTAACATCTGTTGATGAAAACAGACCCAAAACCAAAAAGGTTTGGGTCTCAAAGGCTAACTAATGTTTGTGATAAATGCAGGGTTCTTCATCATGCCAAAGAAGCATCTGGTATGTGGACAGTGGAGGATCCATGCACATGACAGGGAGCAGATCTCTTTTTCATGACTATTCCCAAAGGAAGAAGGGATTTGTTTCTTTTGGAAATGATGCCAAAGGTTACATCATTGGGAAGGGTTTTGTCTCAAATGGGGAGATAATATTTGATGATGTTAACCATGTGGAGAACCTCAAATACAATCTTTTGAGTGTCAGTCAAATGTGTGATAAAGGGCATGTTGCACTTTTCACAAGTCAAAACTGTCGGATTCTGTCTTCCAAAGTTTTGCACAAGATAGACAAGATATTGGATGAGTATACTCTCCTGAAGGCCAACAGGATTGGAAGAGTATATGCTTTAGATCTATCAAAGAAAATTGATCTAAAAGGTCATCCATGTCTGTTCTCCAAAGCCTCTCCTCAAGAATCTGAACTATGGCATAGAAGGCTGGGTCATGTAAATCTCAAGAACATGAATCAGCTCATTCATCATGGTTTAGTGAGAGGTTTGCCATTGAAGGAGTTCAAGTGTGATGATAACTGCCCAGCTTGCTTAAAAGGAAAGCAACACAAAGCTTCATTTCCTCCTATAGAAGAACCTAAGTCCACTGCCTGCTTGCAATTACTGCATATGGATCTCTTTGGTCCTGTGAGAGTAATGAGCATGGCAAAGAAAAGGTACTGTCTGGTAATTGTGGATGACTACTCCAGATATGTATGGACTTTCTTCTTGCATTCCAAGGATGAGGCTGCTCAAAGTATCATCTATTTTGTGTTACATGTGGAAAAGCAGCATTCACTTCCAGTTAAGTGTGTGAGAAGTGATAATGGGACAGAGTTTAGGACTCACACTCTTGATGAATTCTATTTGTCTAAGGGAATCAAAAGACAATATAGTATTCAAAGAACTCTAGAGCAAAATGGAGTGATGGAGAGAAAGAACAGGACCCTGATTGAAGTCGCAAGGACAATGTTGGCTGCCTCTGGTTTGCCACTAACCTTTTGGGCTGAAGCTGTCTACACAGCTTGCTATGTTCAGAATAGAGTATTAGTGAATCAGAGGTTGATGAAGACTCCTTATGAGCTTTTACATCATTTGGCTCCTTTGATTTCGTTCTTTAGAGCATTTGGGTGTCCATGTTATATTCTTAACACAAAGAGTATACTTCAGAAGTTTGAATCCAAGGTGGATGCAGGGTATTTTGTTGGGTATTCATCTACTTGCAAGGCATACAGAGTTTTCAACTGCAGAACAAAGATTGTTGAAGAGACTTTGCATGTCAAGTTTAATGAATCCCCAAAAGACAAGATTCCTCAAAACCCTGTTGAGATGTTTGACTTGGACATACTGCAATATGTTCCATATCAGCCTCCACCTGTTGTTGTCTCTGAAGCTCCATCCTCTCCAACTGAAGATACAAATGCAAGTTGTAGTGATAATCTGCCTGTTTCTACTACACTTGATGTTCTTGTAGCCTCAGCAGCTCCATCCACAACAAATGCTGATGAAATCTCTGAATCCTCTACTTCATTTGAACTGCCATCTCAGTCTAGGTTTCAAGAGTCTACATCAACATCTGCTGCTGCTGAATCTCCTACAAACACTTGCACTGATATTATTGCATATCAAGAATTGAAGAATCATCCCATGTCCCAGATCATTGGTGACATAAATGCTGGTGTTTCAACAAGAAGTCAATTGTCCAATTTCTGTCTCTATGCTCTCTTCATCAGTTAGCAAGAGCCAAAGAATTATCATGTGGCCTTAAGGGACAATGGATGGGTTGAAGCCATGCAGCTTGAGCTTCTTCAATTTCAAAAACAGCAAGTGTGGGAACTAGTTCCTCTACCCCAAGGTAAGTGTGCAATAGGCACTAAATGGGTGTTTAGGAATAAAACTGATGAAAAAGGCCAAATTGTCAAGAACAAGGCCAGACTGGTTGTACAGGGGTTTTCACAAGAAGAAGGTATTGATTATGATGAAACCTTTGCCCCTATAGCCAGACTGGAGGCAATTTATGCTGCTTTTCATAACCTTAAAGTTTTTCAAATGGATGTCAAAAGTGCATTTTTATATGGTAAAATAAAAGAAGAAGTTTATGTGTGTCAACCACTAGGTTTTGAAGATCATAAACACCCTGATTGGGTGTATAAGCTTGATAAGGCTCTTTATGGGTTGAAACAAGCACCCAGAGCCTGGTATGAAACATTTTCTAACTTTCTTCTTCAAAATAATTTCACTAGAGGCTCCATAGATAAAACTTTGTTCATAAAGAAAGCTGGCATGCATAAGCTCCTTGTTCAAATTTATGTTGATGATATTATTTTTGCAACATCTGATCCACAGTTGTGTGATGCATTCACAAAATTGATGCAACAAAAGTTTGAAATGAGTGCAATGGGAGAATTACAGTTCTTTCTGGGTTTACAAATCAAACAACTGACTGATGGAACTTCCATTCATCAGTCAAAATACACAAAAGATTTGTTAACCAAGTTTGATTTACAAAACTGTAAAACTTGTTCTACTCCCATGTGCAGCAACACACAACTGGATGCTGATCAAAAAGGTAAAGCAGTTGATGAAACTCTTTACAGATGTATGATTGGTTCCTTGATGTACCCAACAGCTTCTAGACCAGATATTATGTTTGCAACTTGTGTCTGTGCTAGATTTCAGGCTGCTCCTAAGGATTCCCATATGATTGCAGTCAAGAGGATCTTTAGATATTTGCAAGGAACTAAATCTCTAGGACTATGGTATTCCACTGGGCACTCTTGTAAATTGGTTGCTTTTTCTGATAGTGACTATGCAGGGTGTAAGTTAACCAGAAAATCAACTTCTGGTGGATGCCAATTTCTAGGCAATTGTTTGGTCTCTTGGCAGAGTAAGAAACAAACATCAGTTGCTACATCAACAGCTGAAGCAGAGTACATTGCAGCTGCAAGCTGTACATCTCAGGTACTCTGGCTTCAAAATCAGTTATTGGATTATGACATTACAGAGACTAAGACTCCATTATTAATGGATAGTTCTTCAGCTCTTTGTATTGTTAAGAATCATGTCCAGCATTCTAGGACCAAACATATTGAGATCAGACATCATTTCATTAGGGATTGCTATGAAAAAGGTCTGATTGATCCAAAGTTTGTGCCTAGTGCTGATGAGCTTGCATATATATTTACTAAGCCTTTGGATAGTGCAACTTTTCATAATCTTGTACTCAGGCTTGGTGTGCTGCAACTAGAATAATTTGACAACTACTGATGCTCTTAGTCCATAAATACTGATGAGCATTAGTATACTTTTGTCAAAAATAAGTGCTGATAAGTCATTTTATCTTCAGTTGTTTTACAACTACTGAAGACTAAATTACTTAAAAGTACTGAAGTACTTCATTTGTTAGAAAGTACTGATGTAGTTCAAACTACTGATGTCTTTTATAATAAATAAGTACTCATGACCAATGAAACATCTGAAAATCAGATGATCTGATGAGTAAGTGTTAAGGTCATTGAAACAGCTGAACTTTGTGAATTGACGACAACTACTGTTTCATTTCCAAACAACTGAAGCCAAAACCAAGTCTTCAGTAGTTTTACAACTACTGATGACCAACACCAAGTCTTCAGTTGTTTACAACATCTGAAAGTTAAAACCATATCTTCAGTTGTTTTCTAACACCTGATGACTAACACCAACACTTTCAGTTGTTTTCCCTCAGCCGTTTCATAACCTATATATACCTAACCCTAACTTCAAACTTTTCATAACCCACTTTCCAAACGTTCATCTTCCATTAATGGCGACCATGCAAATCAAACCTCGACACAACTGTGTTGCTCACCTTACCAAATCACCTTTCTGGAACAAGTTTGATGCTGCTATTGACTTGATGGTTGATTCCCAATACCGCACAGCCTTTCTCTTAAATCCTACCATCTACCCCGATACCCTGTGCCAATTCTGGACAAACGTTACTGTTCATACTGCTGAGAATGATGACACCATCACTCTCCAGTCGTTTGTTAACCAGAAACGGGTGGTCATTACTCCTGAGATCATTCGTCAAACCCTAGACCTGCATGATGCCACCTATCCCACCAAGTACCCCAAAGGCACCATTGATCTTTCTTTTGCTAATCATGGTTATAAAGGTGACCTAAGTGCTACTACCATCCTGAAGAAGCACTTCCATGATGCCGAGCGACTCATATTTCACATGATCAATGTCTGCCTTGCTCCCAAAACATCCTCTTGGGATCAAATGTCCTCCAGATGGCAACAGGTATTATATTCTATCCTTGAACATCAAAATCTAAATTTTTCTGATATTATCTTTTTGGAACTGAAAGATTTGGCATTAATACCTGTGGCAAATAGATGGATATTATATCCAAGGTTTCTTATGGCAATCATTTTAAATCAATTAAAATCTGATGGCCTTGTTGGCCTTGGAGTCCCTGCTCTGCTGGTTTTGCCAGAGGTATACTCCAGGCACAACTCAAACCCACAACTCAAAGAGGCTGCCAAACTGCTCAAACCCAAGCAGAGGGAACCCACAGCCTCCACCTCCAAATCTAAAGTCCCCTCCAAACCAAAACCAAAGAAACCCAAAAAGGCTACTCAGGGAGTTGAGTACCCTATTGATGCCCCTGTAGCACAAACGCAGGATGAGACTACAAGCCTTAGTCCCCTTGTAGTTTCAATGACTCCACCAGCTGAAACCGCTCAGGTATCCTCTCAACAGGATCCTGATGCAACCAATATTGGGGAATCCACATTACTGGAATCTATCTCACTTGAGAAGATTTCCATTGAAGAGCATCTCTCTCCCCAGGTGCAAACCTTTTCAACCCCATCTCCCACTGATACCACCCCTACAAGCCCAACTGCAGTCATTGCACAAGTGCTGACTCAGCTACATTCCTCTACCCCTCCCCAGAAACCTGTTACTACTGGGAAAACCTCAACACCTAAGGGAGAGGATCAAAATGTAGTTGATAACCAACCGCATAGGGATTCTAAAGTTCAGTCTCCTAGTGTAGATGTGGAGACTAGAACATCTGGTGAGGCTACCTCTTCCCCTGTTTCAACACATGAACAGGATGAAGCAGGTATCATCTCTAAGACCTCACCAGAGGCAACTGTCAATGAAGGACTTGCTCCTGAGGCAGGAAGTCCCCAGTTCCAAGACAAAGGGGCACATGTGATCACTGATTTACACTCAGCACATGTTCATCCTGATTCACTCAGGAGGTCAGCTGATTCAGTTTATACTGATGATGACCTGGGCTTTTTCTTTGAAGTCTTAGCCCAAAACACCATTCTTGAGACTGAGGTTTGTAGATTAAAAGACCTGCTTACCAACATGTCTCAGGAATTAAGTCCATCTGCCCCAATAAACCCACAGATGGCAGCTTCTGTTGAAGCTTCACCAAACACTGAGCCACTCAAATCAAACAAACCACCAGCCTCTGTTTCAGGCACCATTTCTCAGGGAGAGAACCCCTCTGAGCAAATGGCTGCTGCCTTCAAATCTTCCTTACCTCTCATCACCCCCATCATCACATCTATTGTTCATCAAACCATTGATGAGAGGATCTCCTCAGATCTTAAATCCCTTGTGACTGATGCTATGTCAAAGCACCTTTCTGACATTCAAACTGTAAGGATTCCTTAAGTCTGATGCAACCCAAAACATCCAAAGTGTCTCAGCAACATGCACTAAGTACTGAAGTGAAGAATGCTTCGGAAGTTTTACACAATGCATTAGAAAATACTCTAAGTGTAAAATCTTCCGAAGCCAAGACCAATATCTTCCGAAGCCAAACATGAAGTCTTCCAAAGACTCAGAGACAAAGTCTTCCGAAGCTTCAACCTATGAAGATAGATTTCTTCCAAAGACTTTTAGTACACATGCTTTATCTGATGTACTGTTCCATAAAGCACCTTTTCCGCTGCATCTCTGTAAAGTCACCAACTTACATGAGTTGGTGAAAAGGTCCATGCTTTTGGTAACTGTACATTGAGGTCTTGAGTTTGTAACTTTCCACTTTATGTACTCTATCCTTTTTGTAATGTATAAGGATGTGAGCTATGGCATGTCATAGTCACAAGGTCAAAAGGCAGATATGCCTTTTGATCCTACAATTGATTTTGTTAGTGTCTAGTCAATTGTATCCAGCTGGCTTTTCAAAGTATAGCTGGCTGTAGGTTGTAGTATAAGTATTTCAAGTTTTTGTATCTTTCTTTATGCTTTGTAACACTTGTAAAAGAACTTGAGAAAGCAATATACTGCCTCCTTGAAACCCATACTCTCTTGTTATGTCTCTTGCTTTACTTGTGTTCTTTGTATCACTTTGGTTAACCCAGTTCACTGTTGGATTAAAGTTTAGTTAATCTCCTCATTGTGTTGTTGTGTTGTAATTGTGTTAAAGCCCTTAAACGGTCCTGCAATTGGTATCAGAGCATTCCAGGCTCTTGATATAAGATCTAACCATCTTAAGATCCCTCACACACACAAAAACTAAACTCTTCAAATGGCTTCCATCTCATAGACTGATATGGAGACTGGAACCATGAACAAATCCCCACTGATCACTCTTGATGATTTTAACACCTGGTGCATGAGGATGGAAGGCTTCATCAGGTCTCTTGATTCAAGAATGTGGGAATCTGTTGAGAATAGACCTTTCATACCAAGCACCCCCTCTGCTACTGGTGCTGGTATGATTCCTAAAGATGTGGCCAACTACTCAGATGAAGATAGAAAAAGAGTAGAGATTGATAGGAAGGCCATGACTGCTCTTCAGACTGCTCTCCCAAACTCTGTATACAGAGGTTTTAAGAAGTGCAAGACAGCCAAACAGCTGTGGGATGCACTGAAGCTGATGTATGAAGGCTCCTCTGAAGCCAAGGAGAACAAGAAAGATCTTTTGAAGCAGCAGTTTGAAAACTTCACCTTCAAAGCAGGTGAAACCATGACCCAACAATACTTCAGGTATGTTGAGATTGTGGATACCCTAGTGGATGGAGGAGTTCCTCTTGAGAACAGGGACATTGTAAGGAAGTTCATGTCCTCACTTCCTAGGCAATGGACACACTATTGTGTGGTGATCAAGAGGACTGAGAACCTTAAAACTCTTACTCTGACAGAGTTGTATGGGATTCTCAGTGGATACCAGATGGAGATGAACATGCAAGGTTCATCTGGCAACTCCAACAATCAAATGGGTTCAGCCCTTCATGTGGTTGAAAGGGACAGCATAGAACCCCAACATCATCTCATATGCTACCCTGACAACTCACAAAAGGGTCCTTTCATCACCTTCCCGGAGACACCAAGGGAGAACTTTACTCAAGGAAGCCCATTCCAAGAGACAAGTTCTTCTCAAGCCTTTGTGTCTACTGATGAAAGCTGTGGGAATTATCTCTTCACTCTTGAAGACCTGGACTGTATCCATCCAGATGACCTGGAATACATGGAGATAGTTCAGCAGATGGCTCTCCTCACTCACAGAGCCAAGAAGTTCTACAAGAGGACAGGAAGAAGATTTCCAAGCAATGCTACCAGTGGAAAGTTTGGGCTGGATAAAAGCAAAGTTAAGTGTTACAACTGTAACCTTATGGGTCACTTTGCTAGGGAGTGTAAGGCACCTAAAGCAAATGGGGGCCAAACACAACCCAGACCAAACTACACTGACAAAGCCCCTCAGGCTGAGAAGACAAAGCAACATGCTGCTGTTGCTGTTGAAGAGGGAGGCTTTGACTGGAGTTTTCAGGTGGAAGATGCTTCTCCAAACCAAGCACTGATGGCTGACCATGATGAAGCCAAGGTATTGGAACATCTCTGCACTCCTGAATGCATTGCTAAAGTAAATAGATACAGGTCCTACAACTTAGAGATGAGATCTGATCTTGAGTCATTAAACATATTAAAATCTAATTTTAGAAAGTCTGAAAATGATTACAAGTTAAAGATAGAGGACTTGGAGAAAACCATTTCAGTACTAAAACATGAACATACAGATTTTAGAACTCAGATCCAAGATCTCATAACTAAGTTGACTGAGTGCCAGGCTGAGCTTGTGATCAGCAAAGCCAAGGCAGAGAAAAGTGTTCTTGAAGAAGAGACCTTCAAGAACATGATATCCTCATCCCTGCACAACAAAGTCTGTTATCAAAATAGACAGGGACTAGGATCAAATGAGATAGCTCCTCCACACACAATCTTGTCTGTAAGATCTCCTAGGTGTGGAACTTGTGAAGATGAGCTTCCTCTCATAGATCCTATAAGTGAGGATGATGAAGAAGTGATAGTGAAGAATTCCTCTGAGAAGAGTGAAGAAGAGGATTCTTCCAAGGGCCACTATCCTTCTGAGGAGAAGAAATCAACCGTGATGACCAAGTCCAAGAGAAAGAACTTGATCAGGAAGAGCAAAAGGAAAGCAAAGAAGGCTCAAGAAATCAAGGCTACTTTTGATGCTAAGCAGAAACAATTGTTTATCTCTGCAGGTTTCAAAGTAGTAAGGACTGAAGACATCAACCAAGACTCCTCAGCTAAGAGTCCTGGTTCATGTTCAAATCATCTCAGTGCAAAGAAGAAGACTGAGCTGCTGTGTACCACTGCTGCACAGCCTGGACCATCAAACTCCAAGAACAGTTCAAAGCCCAAAAGAACTGTCTCAGCATCTACCAAGATGAAGGTGGAGAAGGGATGTGACCAAAGCCAGTCTTGCTCTCAAAAGGAGACTTGTTTGAAGAAGAAAATGTTGTGTGTCATGTGTGAAAGTACTTCTCACATTGCTAAGGATTGCCCATACAATCCTAAAAGTACTGTCCACATGACCAATACAAAGACTTCAAAGAGTCTCAAGAAGTCTCAAGCTTCGGAAGGAAAGTCTGTTTCCTTCGGAAGCTCCAAATCAAAGAAGAAGGTAAATGGAAAATTACCTTCGGAAGCAAAGTTGGTCTCGAAGAAAGGAGTTCTTCCGAAGCACTGAAGTCTGCTGCAGTGACTGTAGATTCTTCCGAAGGTTCAGTCATCAAAACTTGTGAAGTTCCAAAAGCTTCTAAGGTTTTGAAGGTCAAGTCCAAGACTCCAAAGGTGGTGTGGAAGTCTAAAAAGACCAAATGACTGAGGTTTCTCCATCAACAACAGCTGAAGATCCCCATAGTACAACCATAGGATCTATTACTGTTGCATTACCTTCTATTATACTTAATGAGCCCAAGACAAGTAAGGCTTGGGTTTCCAAATGTAACTAATCATTTTCTTTGTGCAGGAACAGCTCAAGACAAACAGGAATGTCTGGATAATTGACAGTGGCTGTTCCAGGCACATGACAGGCAATAGGTCTCTACTCCATAATTTTGAGAGAATTGATGGAGGACCAGTTGCTTTTGGAGGAGATGAAGGTGGTTACATTTCTGGAAGGGGCAAGGTCACAAATGGTAAGCTCAGCATTGAGAAGGTAAACTTTGTTAAGGAGCTTGGGTACAATCTTCTGAGTGTATCCCAATTTTGTGATCAGAGTCATAACATGCTCTTTACTGAGCATGAGTGCATTGTTCTCAAGCCTGGAGTGGTCATTCCTCATGAGCATATCCTGCTCAGAGCCCCCAGGAAAGGGAACATGTACAAGATGGATTTGCAAGAAACATCTCCCTCTGGAGAAGTTTCATGCTTTCTATCTAAAGCAAATAGTGATGAGTCTTTCCTATGGCATAAAAGAATGTGCCATGTAAACTTTAAGAACATGAATAAATTAATTAAACATGATCTGGTAACTGGAATGCCAAAGAAAGAGTTTATAAGTGATGATCATTGTGTTGCATGCCTGAAAGGGAAGCAACACAAGGTATCTCACAAGCCTAAGGAAAAGAACTCCATCACTACTCCCCTACACTTGTTACATATGGATCTCTTTGGCCCCACCAGTGTAATGAGTTTAGGAAGGACCTCTTACTATTTGGTGATCACAATGATTTTACAAGATTCACTTGGGTCTTCTTCCTTAGAACTAAGGATGAAACCCCTGAGATTCTGAAGAATTTCATCTTAAAAGTTGAGAATCAATGTGATCACAAGGTCAAAACCATAAGATGTGATCAAGGAACTGAATTCAAGAACCAAATCCTTGATACATTTTGTGATGAAAAAGGTATTACAAGACAATATAGTGCTCCCAGGACTCCTCAGCAAAACGGAGTTGCTGAGAGGAGAAACAGGACACTTATTGAAGCTGCAAGAACTATGTTGTCTGACTCTAAACTGCCTATCACCTTCTGGGCAGAGGCAGTTAATACTGCTTGCTATGTGCAAAACAGAGTTTTAGTAGTTAAGACACATGGTAAGACTCCTTATGAACTTTGGCACAAGAGGAAACCTTTCATTGGTTTTCTCAGGTCATTTGGATGTCCCTGCACCATCTTGAATACCAAAGATCAAATTGCCAAGTTTGCTGAGAAATCAGATGATGGACATTTCATTGGATACTCTTCCCAAGCTAAAGCTTATAGAGTATACAATCTCAGAACTAGAATTGTTGAGGAGTCAGCCAATGTGACTTTCAATGAGCACACACCCTGTGTGGCTGGTTCTGGTCCGGATTGGCTGTTTGATCTTGATTTAGTTACCAACTGTTTTAACAAATCTTGTGAGCATGTTTCAGGATCTGCAGAAAATTTAAATACAGGTGATCCTGATCCAAGATTTGAGCTAGGAAGACCCTCAACTCATACATCTTCAGCTCCAGTTGGAACTACTTCAGCAAATGAGGTTTCTATCAGCACAACAATGACAAATTCAGCTGATACATCTGGTATGCCTTCAAATTCCAGCTCAGAGGCTTCTCAACCAGATAAAGACACCTCACTTGTAGAAGACAACAATGGTGATGGTGATAGTGATCAGGAATTTCTTGATGCTAATAACCACACCATAGATGACAACATCAATGATGTCACACACTCATTGGATCAAGTTAATCTTGATAAGTGTGATAATGTGGAGGGTGAATCTTCCAGGCCAGATCTAAATTTCTCAAATTTGGATCTTTCTCAGCAACTTGCTGTGATCCCTCAGCTAAGGATCCACAAGTCTCACCCCACCACAAACATCATTGGAGATGTTGTCACAGGGGTAAGAACAAGAGGACAAACCCATGAAGCAAATGTTTGTCTTCACTCTTGTTTCTTATCTCAGATAGAGCCCAAGAAAGTTGATGAAGCTCTAAAGGATGGAAGTTGGGTTGAAGCTATGCAACAAGAGCTGCTTCAATTCAAAAGGCAGAAAGTTTGGAACCTTTGTCCTCTTCCTCATGGGAAGACTACCATTGGAACCAAATGGGTTTTTAGGAATAAGAAGGATGATAGAGGAATCATCATCAAGAACAAGGCAAGACTAGTTGTTCAAGGATACACACAAGAAGAAGGGATTGACTACACTGATGTCTTTGCTCCTGTAGCAAGACTAGAAGCTGTTAGGATATTCCTGGCATTTGCTGCATCCAAGAACTTCAAGGTCTACCAACTTGATGTAAAGTGTGCTTTCTTATATGGAGTGATTGATGAGGAGGTTTATGTCAAACAGCCACCTGGTTTTGTAGACCCTGATCATCCTGATTATGTCTGCAAGCTTGACAAAGCTCTTTATGGGCTGCATCAGGCACCCAGAAAGTGGTATGAGACACTATCTGAGTATCTTTGTAAACATGGATACAGGAGAGGTACTATAGATGGAACTCTCTTCATCAAAGGACAGGGAAATGACTTATTGCTGGTTCAAGTATATGTAGATGACATCATCTTTGGTTCAACTAATCCAAAGCTCTGCAAAGACTTTGAGAAGCTGATGAAAGACAGATTTGAAATGAGTTCAATGGGAGAACTCAACTTCTTTCTGGGAATTCAAGTGAAGCAGGTTGAAGATGGCATCTTCATAAGTCAGTCAAAGTATGTTCAAGACATACTCAAGAGGTTCAACATGACTGATTGTAAGATTGCTAAGACACCCATAGCCAGAAACCACTCCCTTGGTCCAGATCTTGAGGGGGAGTGTGTAGATGAACACCTTTACAGGGCTATGATTGGGTCTCTTATGTATCTTACAGCTAGCAGGCCTGATATCATGTTTGCTACATGTATTTGTGCAAGATATCAAGCCAACCCTAAGATGTCTCACTTAATCACTGTGAAAAGGATTTTAAGATACCTCAAAGGTGCTTCAACACTTGGTCTATGGTATCCAAAGAATCCTAATTTCAATCTGTATGCCTATACAGACAGTGATTATGGTGGTTGCAACATGACTGCAAAGTCTACATCTGGGGGATGTCAATTCCTTGGTGGAAGGGTTGTCTCATGGCAATGCAAGAAACAATCCTGTGTGTCTGCATCAACTGCTGAGGCTGAATACATTGCTGCTGCAAGCTGCTGTGCTCAAGTGCTTTGGATTCAAAATCAGATGCTGGACTATGGATTTAACTTCAAAGAGACTCCTATCCACATAGACAACAATAGTGCTATCTCTATCACTGAGAATCCTGTGCAGCACTCAAGGACCAAACACATCAACATCAGGTATCATTTAATAAGAGATAACTATGAAAAGGGATTAATTAAACTAGTCAAAGTTCATACAGATGAACAATATGCTGATCTGTTCACAAAAGCTTTTGATGAACAGAGATTTAAGTATCTGATATCAGCTATTAGGATGATTAACTTTGAGTAGACTTTTTCTTAAAACTAATTCTAATTATTTCTTCTTAAAATATGTGTGTCCTAAGTTGTCTAGTTCATCACTTTCATAAGCTCATGTTTTCTTTGGATGTAAAATTCTTTTTGAAGACTTTCCTTAGATTCTTGAAAAATTTTCTGATACTTCGGAAGATAAAGTTTTATCTTTGGAAGAAAAACATGTCTTCAAAATAAATAACTGTCTAAGAGATTTTACCTTCGGAAGAAGTGAAACTCATCTTCCGAAGCTTAAAATACCTATCTCAGACACTTATTTGTTTTTAAGGACTTTTTCCTTCCGAAGCAAAATTAACCTTCGGAAGCTTTGTTCTTATACAAAGCATCCAAGGGTTTATTTCTCTTCCGAAGCATAAATCTTCAAGACTCTCAGGAAAATCTTCCGAAGCCATTTTAGCTTCGGAAGCTTTTTTAAATAAAAACTTCCGAAGACAAATTACCTTCGGAAGCTTTTCGAATTCCAAGAAAACTACTTTTTGAGCAAAAGTAAACTACCTTGCAATTCAGTATTACATGTTTCCTAGATATGTTCAACACATTCTCAACTGTGAACTGGGCTCACAGTTGAGGGAAACAAGTAATATTCTTAAATTGGGACAGATGAAGCCCGACATCTTTAAAATAATGAAGAAGCCAACTGTAGGCTTCTCAGGGGTAGAAACAGCCCTAGTCCCAAAAATGTTAGAGCTCATTGCTCAAGGTGACAACCTAGCAACACAAGCTAGTGTTGAACCCACACCTCTTTTATCCTTACCACTAAAAAGACCAGAAATCACCCTCATCTACCAAAGAAAATCCAAACGAACCCCTGCTTAAGCTATTGAGTCTGTGCAGGCCCCCATATACTTAACCTTACAGGAAGAAGTGGACACTAGAGCTCCCACTTCTCCTGAGGAGCAAACCACTCCCATTATTTCACCTATCAGGGCTGAGGTTCCTCATGCTCACCCTGATGAGCTCACTTGCCCAACAGCCTTAAGCCTTCACTCTGAGTCTCAACACTCAAGTGAACAACCTTCAGGGGACAGCTACCATCCCCAGCCTTTGGATCTCAACCAACCAATTCCCAACCTATCCTTTTATACTGATGAAGACTTAGGATTCAGTGAGTACCATGAGTCTCTCTTCTCCTCCCCTACTCAAAGAGAGATGAGTACCTCTGACTCTCCTCAGTCTATCCCACATCAGTCACCTATTACTGAGGTGGACACTTCTGAACCTGTTCAGGATGTCCATATGGAAGAGGCTCTCACTTTTGAAAGTGATTACATCATTAAGACCTCAACCATGGCAACTCAGCCCACTGGCATCTCAACTGAGGCTGCCAGTGAGCAGAGGAAAACCAGCAGCCAAGAAACTCAAGCTGGTGGTGAGAGAGAGGACTTTGGTCCAATCATCTCATCCCCCAATGATTCTTCTGATGAAGATGAGGGAATTTGAGACTAAAGGTGCAGAAATTGTCAAAAACATGCATCTATTTAGTCTCTAAGGTTAGTCACTTGGAATCTCAGGTGACTACCTTAGAAAACAGGGTCAATGATCAGCAACTTCAGATTTCATATCTGCAGGAAAAACTAGCTGGGAGACCTTTAAGGAGAGCTCAACCAGGACACAAGAACCTGTGGAAGTGATTGACTTATCCTCCAGCTCACCTATGCAAGTGGGTGATGCTACCAAAAAGGGGGAGAAAGTTATTACAACCACATAACCTGGGAGTTCTTCAAAGAGAATGGACATAGAGGACTCACCATCCTCACTTGTTGTTGTGCATTCTCAGCAACTTCCTCAAGTTCACATTAATGTGGACTCTATAGACTCACTCATCAGGAGTCTCTTTGAGGAAGGTATACCAAGGGCTGTCTCATCTCCACCATAAGGAACTGGCAACTACATCATAAGGTGGAGGTATGATGATGACAGAAGAGCCCTTATACTTCACAGAGTTCAAGGCCAACAAGAAGTTTTTCAGTTCCAAAGCCTGAGCTTCTATGAAAGACTGGATTTAGTCAACATGCCACTTGTCAATCCAAGCAATTCAAGACAAGCTGGGAGGTTGGCTCAAAGAATCCAAGACAGGATCCTTGCAGAGTTCTCTCTAAGAAGGAGACTTAGGCAATCAGGCAATGTCATCGGTCAACTGGATGTTGAGATGGACCCTAAGATTAGTTTCATAGGGGAAACCTTGACTGAAGGCCCAGTGGCAGAACCTGAGACCCCTGTCCATCATCAACAACTGCTGCAGAGGTCCAAACTCCATCTGAGACACCTGCTGGTGAAGGTGTTTCTCAGCCTCTCTCTGGCCAGAGCATGGAAGCTACACCAAGCAATGAAGGCCAAGCCTCAATCCACCCTGAGTCACAAAGGTCTGTTGGTGACAAAGGGAAAAGGATAATGACTCCTGAGCAAATTGAGGAGGAAGAGAGAGAGAGAGGAAAAAGAGACTAAGGGGAGAAAGTTCTTCTGGGTCATCTAGCTTCATGCAAGCTGCAATCAAGGCTGCCCCCAGACCAAATACTCAGGATGATGAGTTAAGGGCAGTCAGGATTACCTATTTACAGACCAGGAACTATGATATTGATGAAATCATCTCCCTCCCCTTAGAAGAGTTAAATGAACTGGCTGACATGGAAGTGTCAAGAGAGATGAAGGAGAAAGAGGATGCAAGGTTACTTCTCCAATTCAAAGAGGAGAAGAGACAGAAAAAACTTTACAAGCATGCTCCCACTCTCTCACCAGTTCAAGAAAGTCCTGTACAGGAAGATGTGGCTCCACAAGAACCTCAGGTAGATAAAGAAGAAGATAGGATCAAGATGATCAACTACCTGAGTGCCACAGGCTTCTATCAGGGAGATGCACTTCTTCCCTTGTCCTATGACTTCATTGAGTTCGAGTACCTAAAGCAACTTGAGCTTGAGCTAGTCAAAGAAAGAAAAACAACCAAAAGGAAGCTAAGGGAAGAAGCTGCAAAGTCAAGAGCCATCATTCAAAAGAATGCAAAGAAGTCTGCTGACAGACAAAGAATGATGAGCTTATTGAAGCTATATGGATTCTCCGGAAGGAGACTTGGCCCCATGTCTCTATCTACTATGGATGAGCATATAAGGGTGATTAAGCAGAAGATAAAAGTGGAGAACTTATTGACTTGCACTCTCTTCCAAGTCAAGTCCCACCTGAAGTGGAGGTCAAGTTTGAACAACCAGAGACACCTCAACCAGAACCTCCAGCTGAGCCTCAGCAAGCTTCATCTTCTGATCCTAGGCAGGGTCAAACTCCATCTCCTTCTGAACCTGTGAGGGAGGAACACCCAACTGAGAAAGACACTGATGATCAACATGGTGCTGCAGACCAGTCTTCTCAGTTAAAGTCATCTAAGAGGAAGAAGAGAATGGCTTCTAAACCAAAGACTAAGAAGAAGAAGCCAAAGTCATCTACCTCTGCACCTCAGGCTGAATCAGATCAACTTGAGGAAGTGCATGATGAGGCTGCCCAATCAACTCCTATGCAAGTGGCTCCTCTAACAACTGAGACTACCATCTTGTCCTGGACTTATTCTATCAATCCAGAAAGATGGAATGTTATCAGAGATCAAGGTGTTGAGAATATCTACTCATGGCAAGACATAATCAACTTACCTCTGCATGATCTCTTTGAGATGAGAAGATACTATGAGAGTCTTGATGATCCTGACCATCTAATGAAGAAAGGAATGGTCTTGATTGTACTAAAGACTACCAACATTTGAAGATCTTCTAAGTGTTTTGGTAGCATCAGCCTAGGGGGAGTTTGTAAGGATTCCTTAAGTCTGATGCAACCCAAAACATCCAAAGTGTCTCAGCAACATGCACTAACTACTGAAGTGAAGAATGCTTCGAAAGTTTTACACAATGCATTAGAAAATACTCTAAGTGTAAAATCTTCCGAAGCCAAGACCAATATCTTCCGAAGCCAAACATGAAGTCTTCCGAAGCCTCAGAGACAAAGTCTTCCGAAGCTTCAACCTATGAAGACAGATTTCTTCCGAAGACTTTTAGTACACATGCTTTATCTGATGTACTGTTCCATAAAGCACCTTTTCCGCTGCATCTCTGTAAAGTCACCAACTTACATGAGTTGGTGAAAAGGTCCATGCTTTTGGTAACTGTACATTGAGGTCTTGAGTCTGTAACTTTCCACTTTATGTACTTTATCCTTTTTGTAATGTATAAGGATGTGAGCTATGGCATGTCATAGTCACAAGGTCAAAAGGCAGATATGCCTTTTGATCCTACAATTGATTTTGTTAGTGTCTAGTCAATTGTATCCAGCTGGCTTTCAAAGTATAGCCGGCTGTAGGTTGTAGTATAAGTATTTCAAGTTCTTGTATCTTTCTTTATGCTTTGTAACACTTGTAAAAGAACTTGAGAAAGCAATATACTGCCTCCTTGAAACCCATACTCTCTTGTTCTGTCTCTTGCTTTACTTGTGTTCTTTGTATCATTTTGGTTAACCCAGTTCACTGTTTGATTAAAGTTTAGTTAATCTCCTCATTGTGTTGTTGTGTTGTAATTGTGTTAAAGCCCTTAAACGGTCCTGCACAAACCCCTGAACCCAATGCAACCAAAAAGTGGGAGTCTAAATCAGTAAAGGATGATAAAAGGAAAAGAGCTGAAGAGGAAGAAGCTAAGGAGGAGCATAAAGGCAAAGAGATCATCACCTACAAAAGAAAGAAGAGTGTTGGTGAACAAATTGAAGATGAGAAGAGGTTGGATGAGATGATCAAAGAAGCTGATGACCAACATAGCAGATCCATGGACAGGATCATTGATCAGCTCTTTAGGCAAGGATTTGATACTACCAAACTTGACTCAGAGATCAGAAGACTTGAGATTCAGGAAATTGAGAACCGATGGGCAAGTTGCAATGAAGAAGAAAGGGAGAGATTAGAGGCTATGATCAGGTTTCTCTCTGAACACTTGGGAAGACCTATCATTGAGATCAAGTCATGGTCCAGAGATAGCATTTTGGAGATAACCACCAAAATATGCTCATCTGAAAGCTTCAACAAAGGCTTAATTATTGAAGCTCTGGATGAAGCTGGTGCTGGGAAGAGAACTGATATGGCCAAGTTATCCAAAGCCACCCTCACCAACAAAATTATAGAGCAGCCCTTAAAATCTCCTTTACCAAAACGATCTTCAAAGCCAACCTCACAACCAAAACAGCCAATCTCAAAACCTTCAAAACAACCAACCTCTCAACTTCCAAAACAATCAACCTCACAACCATCTAAACCAACCCCTTCACCCAAGAAACCCATTCAAGATTCCACCAGTGATGCACCCAAAAGAAAAAGAAGGCTGCTGAGGATGGAAGAAGAAGAAGAAGATGATGAAGAGGATAATCTGCCAATATCTGCTATTTTTGAAAGGATGAAACTGAAGCCTAGGAGTCAATCACAAACAATAACTCCTGAAACTCAAAGGCCAATGGTTAAGGTCAAAATTAAAGAAGAAGAACAGCAGAAGCAGCATGATGAGCAATTTCTTAGAATGGTTGACAAGGACTTCCCTCAGTCCTCATCCATTCAAGCAATGAAGAAGCAAGCTCAGAGGTTGTACACTCTTAGACATACCTTCCAACATCAAAAAGAAAGAGTGAGGATTTGGCCAGATCCCAGGGTAAGTTCTAGAATTCACAAGAAAAACTTACCAAGTAGATATCATGGCCAAGTAAGAAAGACTTTGAATGCTGCAATCATGTTGGCCATGGTAGTCTCACCCTGGGAAATCATTAAAGAATTCAAGAGAGCTCACACATCCAAATCAACCACTATGTCTATTCTTGAGATCAAAATGATTAAGAAGGGGTTTTTGTACAAAAGACTTGAAGATCTTCAAAAGAGTGAACTCCAGTTGCTGCTTGAAGGCTCTCATCCAGATGAATTTGCATATAGAGAGATAACAACTGTTGAGTTGAAGAATGGGAAGACAGTGAGGTATCTGTCTGAATACTATGGGCCTGAGTTCTTCTTTGAGGGAGAAGCAGAAGAACTCACTAAGGAGGAACAAGTTGTTCTCCTTGAGGCCTATGCAAGGGAGTCTTATAGACTTATTAATGGCAAAATAGGTTTCATGGTTGGGACAAGACTCTGTGTCCAATTTCCCCAAGACAGAGTTCCCTTCCATACTTAGCCAATCAAAAGATTAGAAACCTTTTCCTGGCCTATGCTTATCTGTCTACCTCTGAAGCTGATCAAGAGAGTATTTTTGCCAAAGAATAAGTGGGATCTTCAATAAAGTTAGAGGTTTTGGCTGTATTGGTTCAGGGGGAGTTTGTTGGACCAAAAGAACCAATGAGCCTGATCAGAAAAACCTCTAAGTCCCACAGACATTACAACTGCTGAAGAAGATCACAACAGCTGAAGACATCAGCTGATTACAAAGGTCTGAAGACAAAGTCTGAAAGTAAAGAACTGAAGACAAAGTCTGAAGATGAAGTGCTGAAGACAAAGACTGAAGACAAGAGTGATCAGCAGTTGTCACAACAGCTGAAGTTGTTAACTTCAGTAGTTGTGATGGTTTTACTTTTCAGTATTTGTAATTTTACATTTCAATAGTTTATTGTTTCAGTAGTTTTAAGTCAGTAGTTTCATGTATTTGTACTTAGCATTCTCTAAGATGTGATCAGTTGTTGAGAACATCTCAGTAGTTTGCATATTTCAGTTGTTTTGTAAATTCTGTTAGATGTCACTATCAAGTGACATCAGCAGACGTCACATTCCTCTATATAAGGGATGTTGACCTAGCTGTATTCCAACCGAAGCATTACGCGTGAATGAAAACATTCCTTTAACAGAAATATTCTCTCTATAATTGTGATTGAGTGTTTTGCATATTCATTACCTACTTTCTTGCTTGAATTCGATCTTAATTCGTGATATTCCGCTGCATAATTCAAAATCTAATTGATCCGATCCTATCACAGCAACATTACCTGCCAACTGGAAACACATAAAAAGTCAGCGTTGCTGAGTGAGTTCTAGTTATAATAAAACATACTTTTCTTTGTTAAAACCATTCTATACTTTCATGCGATCACACATCATACGTACACATAGATAATATCATTATTATCTTCATCATTCATTCATACTTTAACTTTCGTTCGTTCATACATTCTTACTTTCATTCGTTCGTTTATTATTACATCTTTTCTTTCCATCAAACCATACACTTTACCCTTCTGTTCATGGTACTGGACCTAGGCCTATCATAGACCTTCTATAACGTTGCACAGCACCTCATGGTCACAGTACCTAAGGTAAGGTTCAGGATCATTACATTGGTTATTTCATCACGTTCTGGATCAGCGTCAACAGCTATGCCCCAAACTGTATGGCTACTGGGCCGAAGTTCGTAAATGACTTCCACACCGCACATAGCCTGGCACCAACACTGGGGTAAGCGACAAAGATCCCAACTGTATTCTTCACCCCCAACATTATGGGTAACTCGGGTAATCGCTATAAACCACTGCATACTACACCCCTGACATTATGCATAACTCGGGTAACCATCATATACTACACCCCCAACATTATGGGTAACTATGACATACTACACCCCCAACGATATGCATAACTCGGGTAACCGATACATACTACACCCCCAACATTATGCATAGCGCGGGTAACTATTACCTACTACACCCCCAACATTATGCATAGCGCGGGTAACCATTACATACTACACCCCCAACATTATGCATAACGCGGGTAACAACTATACACTATGTACCACACCGATGGTCAGTCACAAAGACTGGAACCCCTGCGTGCACCCTTAAGGGTTAGCTGAACCATACGCGGTTGAGCTTACGGCATTTCAGAGCCGTGCACTTCTGTACATTTCGCTTGCAAGCCTTTCACATTTTCATTCGCTCACTAATGCATACATTCATTCATTCATCATATTCCTCTTTTCATTATCTTCCACTTTACGTTACATAATACTTTTCAGTTCATTCATTAATCATTCAACGTAAAGCCACGGAAAGATACACATACATAACAGGAATATAAACATAAACATACACACATCGCCATACAGGGCATCATCGTACATACATACCATCATACACACACATCAATCATACATCACATCATCATCATCACACACATGCCCAACATAACGTCTATGACCTCAAAGTCAACTTACACGAACTTCCGGGAACCTCCCTAGTCCAAAAACCCACAACTGCACTTTCCCTCGAAAGTCATAAGATAAACCGTTGTTCTTTTGGGCGTATGAACCCTACTTGGGCGTATAGACACCCTTCAGTCGCATGGCCTCCCAGGCGACTGAACACTTAGGCGAATGGACATCATGTGAATGGACCCTATGCGAATGGACCTATGGGCGAATGGACATCTATGCGTATGGACTCTCAGTCGCATAGCTTTCATGCGTATGGCCTTCAGTCGCATGACTTCAGGCGCATGGGCTTCAATCGCATACCCTTCGTGCGAATGAACCTCAGTCGCATGGCCTCCAGGCGCATGGACCTCAGTCGCATAACCTTCGTGCGAATGAACCTCAGTCGCATACCCTTCAAATCGCATGCCTTCCAGGCACATGAACTTCGGTCGCATGACTATCATGCGTATGGACCTCAGTCGCATGGCAATCGTGCGCATGGACTTCAGTCGCACGCCAATCGGCCGTATGGCCTCCAATCGCACTCCAGTCGGTCGCCTAGCCCTAGCTAATGCAGAATGCAGTTTCAGCCGAACGCAAACTGCCCCTTTCGGCCTCCACGCTCTTCCAAACTCGATTTTAGCCCAAATCAACCATCCTAAACCTTAGAAACACCTACCACAACATCATTCCTGCATACACAAGCCCAAAATCCAACCCCAAACGCATCAAACACACACATATGCATAAAAACGGGTCAACACCCAACTTTTCTAAAAACGGGTTTTAGATGTGTTCAGCCCCAAAATCAGTTGAAAACGTGTAAAAGAGGGGTCCTATAACTCACACAAACGATCCCGTCGAGTAGAGCTTCGATTTGACCCGCTACACTTCGATTTCCACGCTCGAATCCACCCGAACCAAGCTTTTCTCCTCTTTTCTCCTTCTCTTCTCTTCTTTGGCTGATTTTGCAAGAATGGGGAGGGTGTGTGCTGCCCTCCCCCTTTTATACTCCCACTCATCAAAGTTTCTTCCCGTTTTGGCAAGTTTGGTCCCTCAACTTTGGACTTTATTTCTTTTCTTCTTTCGTCGGCTTCAAAGAAAATTTCAGGGTGTTACAAGTCCACCACCCTTATATAGGTTTCGTCCCCGAAACCTGTTATTCCTTAAACCATCGCGGCAATATTATCTCATCTCTTCTTCAGTCTCCCACCTGGAGTTCAATCGGTCTACGTCGTTTATCCACACTCGACTTCTTGTCTATCTTTGGCTACCTTCATCTAGGCTTTGATCCTTTCGAGCTTCTCAGTCGTAGCCTCGATCACCTTAAACCGTCACCGTGACCCCGTCACGCACTGTCAACCGTATCATTTTCATGCGACACACAATGTTCGCCTCGAAGTCCGCTAACCAATCCCTCCCGAGAACCAAATCGAAGGGCGTATCTATATTCTTATTACTAACAGGTAACGTAGCAATGATAGTAGCAGGAATTAAACTTTTACTAGCGCCAGAATCGAACGACACAAAAGCTAAAGGTTGATTTACTAGAAACGTACCTGACACAACATCGGGGTCCATCCTAGCTTCCTCCGATCTTCTTCACTCCCGAACCTTCCGCCCTCGGCTTCTTGCAATCCCTGCTCATGTGACCTTCCTCACCACAATAATATCACCTCTCCATACCGCAGTTCTTCGCTACATGTCCGGTCCTTCCACAACAAAAACAGACATTGGTCCCCAATCTACATTCCCTGGAGTGCTTGTGTCCACACTTGTCACACCTTTCCGACCCCGCATCAGGTGTGACCACACGCTGGTCATCCACCCGTGCACCTTTGTTACTTGGAGCGGCTCCGCCACGTCCCAATCGCTTCCCGTTCCAATCCCGATCACCATCTCCTTTCTTGCTAACTTCTGTCACCACCGCCGATCTTTCGTCGTATAATCTCCCCGCCAAATCAACCGCCGACCTAAACGTGCTCGGTCGGGCTGCGATCATGTGCCTACGGATGTCTGCTGGCAAGCCATGAATATACCTCTTGATCTTTCATGAGTGAGGTGTCACCTGATCCGGCACCAGCCGTGCCATTTCGTTGAATTTGGTAGTGTACTGCTGATGCGTCATTGTTCCTGCCTCCAGCTGCAGGAACTCTCTTTCAACTTTATCCATCTCACGGTGAGGACAGAACTCCTCAATCACCAGCCTTTTCAACTCTGACCATCTCATCCTTCCAATAGCCCGACTGCCCTCAACTTGGACTATGTTGTCCCACCAGCACAAAGCTGAGTCCACGAAAGATTGGGTAGCAAATTTTACTTTCTGATCTTCTCGGCATTCACTGATATTTAAAACAGCTTCCATTTCCCTCACCCATCAGTGAGCAGCAACAGCAGTGCCATTGCCATCCAAAGTAGGGGGCTTGCATCGTTGAAACGCCCCATAATTACAGCCTCGTGCCGCCTCCGGCGCAGGCTCTTCTTCCTCCTCTTCTTCATCATCAGAGAGAACCGTTTCAGGCTCCGGTTGCTCCCGTCCTCATGAGGACCTGTTCCTCTCTTTCCTCTCTGCTTCCTTTACAGCCTTAATCACTTCGGTCACCCAAGACGGTAGGATCGTCTGTATGACCTGATGCACTTCCTCAACGATCGCCTCTCTCATCGAGGCCCTCAGATTAGCACTCTCATCACCGCCCTCTGGATGAGGGGTCTCGGGTTCTTCATGAGCCACCTCTTCGGCTCTAGGCCTTCCTCTTGTGACCCGTGGTTCAGCACCACGTCCACCACCACCTCCACCACGAGAAGCTTTCAAAGATCTACCACCGGCCATTCTTTAAACACACTGAAAGATTCAAACACTAACACGGTCATTCAAGGAACAACTCAGTTTATGTCAAGTATAGTAAGTCCCTAATTAAAGTGGCCAGTTGTGATTAGCCACTTACTTTACTCTTCATACCCCAAGCATCACCTGTCCTGACTACATCAGTATCTAAATCTACCAGCAACACGTAAATCACATAATATACGCACATAATACCGGTTAACATTACGAAAATACCTGATGGCACGCAGCTACTCAGATTGGCATCCCATTCCCCTTCCGTCCCATTCTCAGTTTAAGTTATGGTTTATTTTGAAAATTTACCCATTTCACCTAAACTTTGGCTCTGATACCAACTTGTAAGGCCCCGTTCCCGGGACGCTTACAGTTGGATCCTCATCGCACATAAAACATATATTTTCATCATCTTACATAAAAGCGTTGCAGCGGAAACATTAAAAACAACATTCCATTTAATAATAAAGACTTTTGCAATTTAATACACCGTTTTCCAATTACAAAATACATGTCCCATTTCATTACAAAAGCATTATAAATATGGACGCCATCCAAAAGAGCTGAGTAGCCGCCCCGTGCCATCCTCAGCAACATTACCTGCCAACTGGAAACACATAAAAAGTCAGCGTTGCTGAGTGAGTTCTAGTTTTATAATAAAACATACTGTTCTTCGTTAAAACCATTCTATACTTTCATGCGATCATACATCATACGTACAAATAGATAATATCATTATTATCTTCATCATTCATTCATACTTTAATTTTCGTTTGTTCATACGTTCTTACTTTCATTCGTTCGTTTATTGTTACATCTTTTCTATCCATCAAACCATAAACTTTACCCTTCTGTTCATGGTACTGGACCTAGGCCTATCATAGACCTTCTATAACAGTGCACAGCACCTCATGGTCACAGTACCTAAGGTAAGGTTCAGGATCATTACATCGCTTATTTCATCACGTTCTGGATCAGCGTCAACAACTATGCCCCAAACTGTATGGCTACTAGGCCGAAGTTCGTAAATGACTTCCACACCGCACATAGCCTGGCACCAACACCGGGGTAAGCGACAAAGATCCCAACTGTATTCTTCACCCCCAACATTATGGGTAACTCGGGTAATCGCTATAAACCACTGCATACTACACCCCCGACGTTATGTATAACTCGGGTAACCATCATATACTACATCCCCAACATTATGGGTAACTATGACATACTACACCCCCAACGATATGCATAACTCGGGTAACTGATACATACTACACCCCCAACATTATGCATAACGCGGGTAACTATTACCTACTACACCCCTAATGTTATGCATAGCGCGGGTAACCATTACATACTACACCCCCAACATTATGCATAACGCGGGTAACAACTATACACTATGTACCACACCGATGGTCAGTCACAAAGACTGGAACCCCTGCGTGCACCCTTAAGGGTTAGCTGAACCATACGCGGTTGAGCTTACGGCATTTTAGAGCCGTGCACTTCTGTACATTTCGCTTGCAAGCCTTTCACATTTTCATTCGTTCATTAACAGGAATATAAACATAAACATACACACATCACCATACAGGGCATCATCGTACATACATACCATCATACACACACATCAATCATACATCACATCATCATCATCACACACATGCCCAACATAACGTCTATGACCTCAAAGTCAACTTACACGAACTTCCGGGAACCTCCCTAGTCCAAAAACCCACAACTGCACTTTCCCTCGAAAGTCATAAGATAAACCGTTGTTCTTTTGGGCGTATGAACCCTACTTGGGCGTATAGACACCCTTCAGTCGCATGGCCTCTCAGGCGACTGAACACTTAGGCGAATGGACATCATGCGAATGGACCCTATGCGAATGGACCTATGGGCTAATGGACATCTATGCGTATGGACTCTCAGTCGCATAGCTTTCATGCGTATGGCCTTCAGTCGCATGACTTCAGGCGCATGGGCTTCAGTCGCATACCCTTCGTGCGAATGAACCTCAGTCGCATGGCCTCCAGGCGCATGGACCTCAGTCGCATAACCTTCGTGCGAGTGAACCTCAGTCGCATACCCTTCAAATCGCATGCCTTCCAGGCACATGAACTTCGGTCACATGACTATCATGCGTATAGACCTCAGTCGCATGGCAATCGTGCGCATGGACTTCAGTCGCACGCCAATCGGCCGTATGGCCTCCAATCGCATTCCAGTCGGTCGCCTAGCCCTAGCTGATGAAGAACGCAGTTTCAGCCGAACGCAAACTGCCCCTTTCGGCCTCCAAGCTCTTCCAAACTTGATTTTAGCCCAAATCAACCATCCTAAACCTTAGAAACACCTACCACAACATCATTCATGCATACACAAGCCCAAAATCCAACCCCAAACGCATCAAACACATACACATATGCATAAAAACGGGTCAACACCCAACTTTTCTAAAAACGGGTTTTAGATGTGTTCCAGCCCCAAAATCAGTTGAAAACGTGTAAAAGAGGGGTCCTAGAACTCACACAAACGATCCCGTCGAGTAGAGCTTCGATTTGACCCGCTACACTTCGATTTCCACGGTCGAATCTACCCGAACCAAGCTTTTCTCCTCTTTTCTCCTTCTCTTCTCTTCTTTGGCTGATTTTGCAAGAATGGGGAGGGTGTGGGCTGCCCTCCCCCTTTTATACTCCTACTCATCGAAGTTTCTTCCCGTTTTGGCAAGTTTGGTCCCTAAACTTTGGACTTTATTTCTTTTCTTCTTTCGTCGGCTTCAAAGAAAATTTCCGGGTGTTACATTGAAAATTTTAGGAACATGGACCGGTTTGTTGTGAAAAGAAAACCATCGAATGCTGCTTCTTCATCTAGTAATAGTATTCTAGCAAGAATTGATTTAGATGATCTTCCATGGGATCCTTCTGAACGAAAGCCAATCTCATCATATCACCCTAATCAAAAAGATGAAATTAGAAGAGCATACTTGTTTAGAGGTCCATGTCAACCTATTGGGCATGAGTTTCCACAACGAGATTTTAGTGGAAAATCTAGACGATTTCATCCCTAGTGGTTTAAATAATATAGGAACTGGCTAGAATATAGTGTGAAAACGGATAGAGCATATTGTTTGTTTTGTTATTTGTTTAAGAAAATTGGTCAAAAAGATGCATTTGTGAATGAAGGTTTTAATGGTTGGAACAAAACTGAATGATTTGCCATACATATTGGTGATGTTAATAGTCTTCACAACAAAGCACACAAAAAAGGTGAGAACTTGCTAAAACAAGAACAATCAATACATGTTGCATTTGAAAAACAAAGTGATAAACAAAAAGAGAGTAGAATCCGATTAAGTTCTTCAGTTCTTCTTGCAAAAGCGTTATTAAATGGTGGGTTATCTTTTCATGGTCATGATGAATCTGAGACTTCATTTTATAGAGGATACTTTATTGAGTTTTTTAAGTTGTTTGGGCAATTAAATGAAGAAATTGGTAAAATGATCTTAGGGAATGCTCCAGGAAATAGTCAAATGACACGTTGGAGTTCTCACCATAAGACACTTGTTCCTTTGCTCGAATTATACCCAATTATTATTGACGTGCTTGAGCATATTGAAAATTCGGGAGTTGATAATGCTAGCCAAAAACAAGCACGCGAAATTCAAATATATATGAAAACCTTTGATTTTGTGTATTATTTACACTTGATGAAACACATATTGGGGATTACTAATATATTGTGCGTAGCTCTTCAAAGAAAGGATCAAGACATATTAAATGCAATCAGAATGATTAAAGCGACAAAAGAAGAACTACAAACGTATAGACTTGATGGTTTTAATTTGCTTTTAGAAGATGTCACATCATTTTGTCAAAAGCATTACATTGAGGTGGTTAATATGGAAGAAGATTACATTGACCCGAAATATCGAAGAAGAAAGACTAACATCACCAATAGACATTATTACAAGTTTGATAACTTTAATATGGTTTTAGATATGCAAATCCAAGAGCTTAGTAACCGTTTTAACGAGGTGACCACCAAACAACTTACTTGTATGAGTTCTTTGAGCCCGTCTAACAATTTTTGTTACTTTGATATTCCAAAGATACTAAGGTTGGCGGAATGTATCCATATGATTTTGATTATGAAGAAAAAGACAAGCTTAAATATGAACTCGGGATATACATTAGAAGCATCAAAGAAGATACAAGGTTTGTCGATATTAATGATATATCTGCTCTTGTAAAAAAATGGTGGAAACAAGAAGACATATTGATTATTCTTTGGTTTATCGTATGTTGAAGTTATCACTTGTCTTACCCGTTGCAACGACAAGTGCTGAGAGATGTTTTTCTTCAGTGAAGCATGTGAAGACGGATTTACGCAATCGTATGGGTGATGAATATATGAACGATTCGTGTATTTGTTACATTGAAAAGGAGCTTTTCGCAAATGTGTCAATTGAAGATGTAATGGAACGGTTTCAAAAAATGAAGACGCGTAGGGAGCAACTATAAAATGTAAGTTTTATTTGATTTTTTTTGATATTATATTTTTGTTAACATTTTCTATTCAATTTAATTACATTTCGACCCGACCCAACAACCCAAAATTTTTATATTATCTTGTTACAAGACGAATCACCAAAAAATAGTGACCCCATTGGGAAAAATTCCTGGTTCCGCCACTGGTCTTGAGGAGCTAAAGGACGTAGGAGCTCACAACAAAACTAAACGAATCAACCTTTATCTTTATATTTCGAACTAGTTTTACTTTTCAACCTTTATTTTTACTAGTTATACCAGACAACCTTTATGTATCGTGTTGTTTTATCTTTGGCCCTTTAGTGTTGTTAGTTTTCTTCGTTGAGTTAGGTAACCTGATTATCACATGAGGGTAGATGTGGAAAAAAATAAGATAACCTTCGGTTGATATATAATCCAAGAACAAACCAACTATAGGAAAATACTATTAATAAAACCTTGATGCTAACAAATAAAACCTCAAACAAATTTTATATATTCTTATCAAGAAAACCTTGGGGTAGCATACTAGGCTTCCATGCAAGAATGCAATGACAACAATTTAGTATAAAACAAGAAATGATCAATAATTTGGACAACTAGAAACTTGATTACTACTTGTTTGTAGGTCGGATACACGAAAGAATGTTTATAATTTTACGATTTACCCCATCAAAAGTCTATGTAGCCCAAGCACCAACAACAATCATTCCATCAACTCACCCCATCAAATGTTTTTTTTATAGATCTACCTTCATGTGATAACCTTATGACCTAACTTAACGATTCAAACTAAAGACCATTACACTAAATAACCAAATATAAAATAACGTATGTATGTAAGGGTTGTCTAGTATAATTAATAAAGATAAATGTTGAAAATCGAAATTAGTTTGTAAGGGTTGTCTAGTATAATTAATAAAGATAAATGTTGAAAATCGAAATTAGTTCCAAAAATGAAGGTTTATTTATGTAATTTACCCTATGAATTTATATCAAACTAAGAATTTGATGATTGATCATTCATTTTAATTAACGAATGATATTGTGGTTGTGTAATCTCTTGCATAATTTGGTCTATTTGGACAAGTAATTAACCTAAACAATAAATTTATTTTAATAATTATTTGAATTAGTTAAATAAATAAAGTTAAATGATAGCACAAAATTTGAAAATTTTTAACCAAAGACTATCAAATAGTAATTAGTGAACAAGAAAATTACAACTTATAGATAATTATTAGAGTTGGAAAACGCAATAAGAAATAGTGTCACTCAAAAGTCAAAACAAAATAAACTTGAAAGTTTCTTTGATTGGTTTGGTGCTATATATCTAAATAAGAATTATGTCTTTTAAAATTTAAAAAGGCCCAATGTTTTATCAAGACTCAAATTACCTTTTTTTTTATCAATTGGTCTTGTTTTGGGTCTAGGACAGGCCTAGTCCAGTTGTCCCCTTCTACGGTTCTTCCACTAATCTTTTTTTTTTTATCAGACTCAATGACATGCTTTTTTTACAGCACAGTTATGCCCATGTCTTATTTGACGTTCGAAAAAGCACCAACCCTTTTTAGGAGGAACCTAATTAGCTTTTAAAACCTCTTGATTTGTATATGTTTGGAGAACTCATTGGCAACTCCTATTAATGATTGCAAGATTTTTTGCGTTGAAGTAAAATTTAAACTTGTGACCTTAATTCTACAGAGCTCTTATTCACACCAACTGGTACCATTGGACCAAATGGCCACTGACCAACAACCTTAAATACCAAAACAAAATAAAATGTCAAGTAAAATCTCACTCAACTAAAATCTCATTCAACTAGGAAGATTTAATAACAGTAAAATGAGAGCACACATTATCTCTCTCTTATAAAATATAAAAATTGCACATTCGTCTCATGAATCTTAAACACCTAAAGGTGTGTTTGGTATGGGGTAATGGAATGGACGAAGGAATGGAATGAATGAATGAATGGAATGGATGAGAAAATGGAATGAATCATTACATTTTATTGTCATGTTTGGTTACCCTTTAGGAATAAACTAATCATTACTGTGTTGTTTGTTAAGTATGAAAAAGCGAATCAATGAAATGTAAAATTGGTTATGATGGTGATGGCGAGAGATGGTGGTAGCCGGTGGTGGTTTCCGGCGGCAGCAGCGGTGGCCCGAGGGTGGTGGTCGGCGGTGGTTTCCAGCGGGGGCGGTGGCCCGAGGGTGGTGGCCGGCGGGGGCGGTGGCCCGAGGGTGGTGGCCGGCGGTGGCGGTTGCCCGAGGGTGGTGGCCGCGGTGGTTTCCGGTGGCCGGCGGTGGTTTCCGGAGGCGACGGTTGCCGGCGGCGGCGTTGGCCGACGGTGGTTTCGGTCGGCGGCGGTGGTTTCCGGCGGCGATGGTGGTCAGCGGTGGTTACCGGAGGCCGGCGGTGGTTTCTAGAGGCATCGGTGCCCGGCGGTGGTTTCAGTGGCGGCGGCGGTGGCCCGAGGGTTGGTTTCGGCGGTGGCGGGACTCGGCGATAGTTTCCGGTGGCCATGATTTCCGGCGATAGAAGTGGCCGACGGTGGTTTCTAGTGGCGGCGGTGGCCTTTGTGGTTTCCGGCGGTGGTGTTCCCGAGGCGGTGGTGACCGGCGGCGGGGGTGGTTGTTGTGGTGGGTGAGTGAGTGGTGTGGTGACTAATGATGGAAGAAGAGATGAAATGAAAAAAAAGAAGGGGTGATGGATGGAATGAATTTGAGGGAATGGAATCAACTATGTAATGGTTCATTCCATTCCCTTCATCAACCAAACATGTCTTTGTTCATTCACCCTCAATGGTTCATTCCATTCCACCCATCATTCATGTCTTAAACCTAAATTAAAAACTACTTAGATAACCATAATTCATAAACTACCTTTTATTTATCTAATGTGGAAAACATAATAACAAGAAATAACAGGAACTTGATGCCATATTTGTATATTACTTTGCAAAACACATAACATTTATAAAGGTCCAAATTCCATTGCATAAAAGTTGGGGTGCCGAAACTATCAACAAAGTATTGTATGATACTAGATAAACTAAGCATATACACACAATAGCGAGTACAAGTTTAACCAACATCTAGTGCATAATCTTGACCTTGCATTTATCACGAGAACGACTTTCACTTAAAATCACACGCCACACATGCTTGGCTTAACCGGATACACGGAATTGGAATCTCTGTCACAAGCAAATCTTTCTATCGGGAAAGCCTCGCTTATTCAATTCAAAGGGTTACTTATTTAGAACCTTGCTCATAAGATAAGTAAGAAACCTTTGGCTAAAGAGCAGATTGATGTTTTGAGTTTTTAAAAGAATGATGGATGCATGTGATTTTTATATCTGAAAAACCGCTTGTATTGATTTTTTTGTGTTTGATTTATTTGTTTAGTTGTCTATTTTGGTTAAAGAGTATTCTATGGCCATTTAACTTAAGACATAATCATTTATTTCAATATCAATATAGGACCCCATTTAACAATGATAAAGAAATACAAAGAGGGTTAAACACACAAAAAATCTATCTAAAAGTTCAAGGATTTAAATCCCACAAGATAAAATTATAAGTGGTTAATAATAAGTTTAATTTTATCTCTAATAAAAATCCAACTTTTTGACCAATGTAAATCATAGTTCCTTACGCATATGCATGACAGGCAAAACAAATTACCAACGTATAGATGATAAACACAATTTACAAGTACGTCCATTACTTAACACTATTATGTATGTTTATTAATTAAAAAGATAGTCCCTTTGACTATTCTCTAATCAAGTTTGACTTTTTGCAGAACATTCAAATCTTAAACCCAACTTCACAGATCTCAACATACACCGCAAGTGTACTCATCTCATGTTTGAGTTGTACCATTTCATGAGCTACAGGTCTTTTGTATGACCCTTGTTAATTAGCTATCGTTGTGATCTTAAGAGGACATTATGAGGTAACGCGCCTCCCTTTCATTGAAAAAGTTAAGAGTTTTTAAATCTTGCAACGTACATGTATAGATGGTTAATAGATAAGTATTAAAAATACACTACGAATTGATTTATGTTTTAACCAAATTCCTAGCTTATTGCCAAAGATTTCAACACGTTGGTATCTAGCCGGGATTAGTCAAAGTATACACTATACACCATCACAATCATCAATGATGAGCAATCAAAATCTTAGTTTTTTCTCATGGTCCATACGCCTAGTGGTGCGTTATCGTTCATTAATCACACACCTTTTATCGTAAAATAAAACGTGCAAGATTATATTTTAATAACTTTTTCTTTTTTGAACGGCGAATATTACTTTACTCTTGGCTAAACCACAATAAATTACAACACCCTGTCTTATATGAGACTCGAACCATTGATCTTAAATAGAGCTATGTGATTATAGCTGCATCCTAACTCATATTTAGCCATTATTGACCCTAATAAACAATCAATGATCTTCATTTACTCGTGAAGCCTCAGTCCATCAAAGCTTCAATGCGGATCGATTAGATCTCGCTTCCCTGCAACTAAAATTCTTGATTTAAACACAACTCGATTCAAGCAAAGTTACTCCAGAAGATGAACGGGTTTTTAATTATCCTACACCAAAATAGTTGGTCATCAAGATCATCATCTACACCAAAATCGTTTTTAACGTGTGACCAGGTTTTGATCGAACCTCCATGTGGTCATCTTCATTGTTCGCCTCCACCGTCTTTAGTGTTCATCTTTTACATCATTTGGTTTGGATTTCTCTTCCAGCTCATCAATTTCTACCTTGTTTTGGTTTGGTTTATTTGGATTTTGGATTTTGGATTTCGGATTTTGATGATTTGGATTTCAGCTATGTTTGATTCATTTGGATTTTTAATTTTGATGATCTAAAATGTTTAACTAGAATTTTTAGTTGTATTTTTGGGGTTTTGAAAATGGTAGGGTATTTTGGTGATTTATAAACATTTCATAGAAATATTTATAATTCCATCACATATGGTAAGGAAAGAGAATTCCATTAAGTAAAAGAAAAATTTTAAATTCCAATTACATCATGTGCGAACCAAACATTAGGGGTGTTCATCGGATCGGATACCGAATCATTCAAAATTTGGATCGGATTATTCGGATTTGAAAATTTCAGGACCCTATTTGAAATCCGATCCGATCCGAATAAAGAATTTTCTATGCGATCCGAATCTATCCGAATTCAATTCGGATCGGATTCGGATAATATCCGAATAATCCGAATTTATCAAAATAATCCGGATAAACCAAATAAGAATTTTTTTATTTTTTGTTTTTTGTTTTTTTTTTTGCTAATTTTTTAATTTTTAATATTTTATAAGTTGAAAATCACGATAAAAAATATAAAACTAAAAAAAATGAAGTGCACGCAAATTCAAAATAAAAACATAACATGTAATTGTATGAAACACAAAGATTAAAATATCTAATATAGAACGACGGTTGATTATTGCATAATTATTTAAGATTATGACTAGAATTTGTAAATATTCATGTGTATTGAGTTGAAAACATAATAGATAGTTGAGTAATGAGTTCTAGGCTAGAAAAATATTTGAAGTCTTATTCGGATTATTCGGATATCCGAATAATCCGAATAACCCAAATAAATTGTAATATCCGAAATCCGATCCGAAATCCGAATAAGAAATTCGGATTCGGATGAGATCAGATCCGAATATCCAAATAAGGATTCAGATCGATTTATTCGGATTCGGATACGAATCGGATTTCGGATAGTTTCGGATATCGGATTTTTTGAACACCCCTACCAAACATAATTTTTATTAGGAAACTTTTCAATTTGAATTCCAACCCATGGAATTTTATGAACCAAACACGACCTTATTGTTTGATTTTTTTTATGAGTAGAACATTGAGAAGCATATTTTAATTCAAAGCGTTGAAACATTTAAAAACTTTTTTTGTAATTACAAAAACTTATGAAGCATGTAACATTTTATTTGTTACTACAATAACTCGTGAAGCATGTAATAACTATTTAAATCCAAAGATTGTATACCAAACGATATACTTGTTAGTGACATGAGATGTACAAAAACTTAGGGGTGCAAGCGAGCCGAGCCGCTTGTGAGCAACTCGAGATCGGATCGATAAAAAACTCGAAACGAGCCGAGCTCGAGCTTGAAAGAAAACTCATTTAATTATCGAGCCCAAGCCCGAGCTTCATGTATCGAGCTCGAGCCGGCTTGCGAGCCTGAACGAGCTTTTTATTTATATATTTTTATTTAATTTATTAAATATATCTATACTATATATAAATAGTTTAAGAGGGGTATTTTAAGATACCCTAAAATTAAGAACAAATACTTTACTCCAAGCATAAGGTACAAACATTTTTAAGGGTAAAATAGTAATTATATCATTATGTACGGATTACTCCCTTACAATTAGTTACATAATAACCCTACACTTACTAACACTTACATAAAAGTTTAACAAATTTAAACTATTTGATATTTTAAATTTGCATTAGTTTATGAATTTAATAACTAATTATTCAACCCTATCCATTATTTTAGGGATTTAGTAAACAATTATTAAATGAAGTTTAAATTATGAGTTAATAGTGAATAAAAACACAACTTTAAATCTTTATATTAACACTTACGTAAAATTTTAAATCTGTATTTTGTGAGATACAATAAGTTAATGTGTAAATATACAAGTAGTTATACAGAACCCATTAATTTGGCGTTTTAACTGTTAGCTTAGAAAAAACATAATAGAATTTGTAATAATACTACAAGAATAAATAAATCATAAAAACACATGTCGGATGTAAAATGTTGTTCCGCCGCATTGCGCGGGCACCCTTCTAGTATTATATAAATAATATCTATTATATATAAAGTTATGATAAAAACAATTAAATAATATGAATAATGTTATATATAAAATATATAATTATATATATATATAAATTAAATATAAAAATATTAAAAATAGTATTTAAATAAATAAATGAGTCGAGCCCGAGCCGAGCTCGAGCTTGAAAAGTATTTGTCGAGCCGAGCTCGTGCTTTAAAAATAAAGCTCGAAACGAGCTGAGCTCGAGCTCGAGCTCTCCTAAGTCATCACGAGCCGAGCTCGAGCCCATACGAGCTCGGGATTGGCTCGGCTCGGCTTGTTTGCACCCTTACAAAAACTCTTTAAAATTGTTTGTGAAGTTGAAACGATTTTGTTTTGACAATTTATGGAGCAATTGATGGGTTGACGCCCTTCAAAAACTCAAAATGAAAACCAAAATCTTGCAAGAAAAAGATGATTAACGGTACCTAACCATTATTAACTTTACATGTAACAATTAGTGCCTCTTATTAATACTTTCTATTAATAGGAAGCATACACTACTTCTAATCTTATTAATTATAATCTATTGTTGGTCATAAATAATCCTAATTTTTATTAATTAAAAATAGTATTTAATCTAAAAAGCTTAAGAAAGATTGTATGCTTGCCTTTTATTATTTTATAGAGGAGGGCAATTAGGTTATTGTGTTAAATACATCAACTGATTTTGTTATATTCATTCATTGTGTCAAATATCAATTTATTTTGTCATATATTTTACATCATTTATTATACGTATTCATCATTGTGTTTTACGTTTTAGATCATTTATTGTTATTTTTGTCATTGATTCTATAAATTATATAAACTTGTTATTTATTATTATGTTTTAAAATTAAAATTGCACAGTTATATACTTTCACCAATGTATTGATCAAACTCATAGCATTGAAAATAAGACATTGTATTACTTTTGTCATTGTTTTTAACATTATATATATTTCCCTGTTATCTATCATTGTATTTTATAATTAGAAGTACACAATAATGTTATTTCACAAATATATTTTTCGAAACACATAGAGATAACATAATGATGATAAAAAACATAATGATACATTGTGTTATTTTGTCATTGTATTTAATGTTTTAGATTATTTAGTTAGTAATTAGTTATTGAGTTTCACATATTAGATATACACAACAATTGATTCCATCATAATATATATTTTTTAAAATTCATCAATTTAGAAAAACACAATTGTATTTAAAAAAATACAATAACTGACAAAAAGACACAATGAATTGCACTAAAAGACACAATGACATGATATGAGATTAAAAATATAAATAAATTTATTATCTTTTTATACAACAATATTGTACTGTTTTAAAGATAAAATACACTCGTTTTTAGGATGTAATTTTTATAAAAAAATAATATCGTACATAAAAGTTATGAACGTTTAGAAAAATGGAAAACTTGTAAAAACTTAACAAAAGTGGCTATTTCTAAAATATTACTCAAACAAATTTTTTCTTACAATTGATCTCAATCATTGATTAAAAAGATTGATGGTTGAGATTACTTCTTATGTTTTTTATTTTTATAACCCTTTTTATTTAAACATTTCTCTAATATTTTAACATTGTGTACAATCATTTTGGGACAAACATTTATATTTTAATTTTAAAGTATTTTATTTTGTTGATCGATTTTCAACAGAATTATTTATTTTATATTATATATATAGTAGGTTATTATCCCATGTATTACACAGATTGAAAAAATAAAATATTAAATAGTTAATATCAAAAATTTATAAATTATTAAATGATAATTTTGAGATAATATATGATTAAAATTTCTTATGATTAAAAATTTTAAGTAATAAAATGATGATATCATTTTTAAAACTTTTGTTTTTACTTTGTTGATGCTTTTTAGTAAAGTTGTTTTTAAAACATTTTGTGTTAAAACAAAACCGTTTTAAAACAATGTCATCTTTAAAAATGTCTTTATTATAACATTAAATTTTATTTATTTTTGTTTTATAAACATTTATTTCTTTAAAAAACATTGGTTTTTAAAAATTTCATATTTAAAAAAGTTTAATGTCTTAGAAAACTTATTATTCTAAGCTAGTCCTTTGAGACAAAGGAGAGATTTCGGAGTATTGAATTGGCCTGTCGATTTTGACCCTCGATTAACCCGTCCGACCCGATCTTACCCGTACCTGAAAAGTTCCGACCCGAACAACCCGTTACCCGAATAATCCAAAAACCGATTAAACCGATTCTTTTTCGGGTCGGGTTTAAGATATATTTTGAAACTTCAAAAACCTAAATAACCCGAACCGATTAACCCGAAATCCAAATAATCCGATAAACCCACATTGTAATTAAGTAAATTGTATGTATACAGTTGTTTAGATAGGCCAAATTAATCAAATTGTTTGTATGCAATTATATATATATAAGCATATGTTATAACTTATAAAAGTAAACTAATTTAAGTCAATTAATTTTATAAGATTTCAAAAGAAAACTCACTAAAATATACTAAATTAAGTTATAACATATGCTTATATATATATTCGGGTTGGGTTTCGGGTAGATATTTTTTTTTCAATTACCTTATTTTTTTCACCAATTTTCAAGCAATTTTTTTTTAAATTTAATTTAACTTGTTTTACGAATTTGTATAATTTACACGTGGTCTTAATTATTAATTTAATCAATCTTTTTATTTTTACAAATGATTTGCGACAAAATTAGTTTTTAAATTTTATTTTATTTTAATTTTAATTTATTTAATTATGGTTTACATTTTGCAACCGCTTTACGCGTGGTCCTTATAATTTAAGCTGTGACACATATATTAGAAGTTGTAGTACAATTGTACAAATATATTAATACGTGATAAATAACTTAAGTGGCGGTTCTATGATCGAGTGAAGTACACATAGCAGTATTCATTTTTGTTGTCGTTGTATGAGACTAAGGGTGTGTTTGGTTGGAAGGAATAAAATAGAATGGAATGAAAATAAGAAACTAGTATAATTTTCAAGTAAAATTATGTTTGAGTGAGCAATTAAAAGTAAACCCAAGTGAATGTTTCACCTCAAATTCCATTGGTTGTGTGATTTCAAAATCCTTCCACCTAGAGAGGGAATTTGAAATCCCACAACCAAAAAAATTTGAGGTTAAACATTCCCTTGGTTTTACATTTCATTAACCACTCAAACATAATTTTACTTGAAAATTATACTAGTTTCTCAATTTTATTCCATTCCATTCCATTCCTTCCAACCAAACGCCCCCTAAAAGTAAGATGCAATATTGTCTTGATGGAGGAATAAATCATTTGTTTGGCGATACCTTTTAACAAAACGTTATTATAATTTATTGTTATGTATAATAGTAGTTATGGATTAGGTCATTCATTATTATTAATAACAGGGATGCGGTTATTGTAAAAATATAAAAAAAAACTAAAAAAGATGAGCAAAATTATTATATATTAGACACTAGTCTAACCGTTGAAAAAATTTACATTTCATGAAAAGAATAATAAGTTAATTATGCACGATAATATAAGATAGTAATGTAAAAAGATCGTAACAGTTAATAAAATATATGTTTACAATTAAGTTACGCGAAAAACTTTAATACATTGGAAAAAAAGCATTACATTTTTACAAATCTCTAAAAACCTCCTTATATACAAGCCGAGACTTCTATTGATGGAAGGGGATAGTGAGGTTTTACTTGAAGTTTCACCATTCTCGTCTAATATAACCATCTTTAATCCATCTCTTCTCGTAACTCGTGACAATGCGACGTAAAGTTGTCCGTGTGTAAAAACTGGTTGTTTTAAAAGCAAATCAACTCTTGATAAAGATTGACCCTGGCTCTTATTTATTGTCATGGCAAAACACACAGTTAGAGAGAATTGTCTTCTTTGAAACTTAAACGGTAGCCTCTTGTCAGTTGGTATCAATGAAATTTTAGGGATAAAATTACATTCTCCAATGTTACTTCCAGATATAACCTCTGCTTCTATGACACGATTTCCTAATGATACAACTTGTAGTCGTGTTCCATTGCATAACCCACTTTTTTGGTCAATATTTCTAAGAAGCATTACTGGAAAACTGACTTTTAACACTAACTTGTGATTGGGCAAACTGCCAAGTTTTATTCCAGTGAGTATATTGGAGAGTATAAACTTTCATCTAAAATAGAATTCGGCATTTCTATTTGACATATAGAATCAGAACTAAGATATTCTCTTTCTTCACTTGGGAAAATTGAAAGCAATTTTTCATTTATCTCATGCATCACCTCATTCTTTGAAGTTAAAATTGCCCTTTCATGAAAGTAATTTGGTTATTTATAATTTTCTAAAACAGAAGTATATACAAAATCAATCAACTCTGAAACGGGATCAACTGAATTTTTTATGAGAAGATCATCCGGTACGTCAATAACTGCTTCACCATCATTCTTACCACCAATGGTACCTTCACATATGCTCAAGAGCCATTGTGCAAACATTCTGGTTTGCTCTATATTAGATGAATCATTACTAGAAGTCAACCTTAGGTTTTTTTGTCAATCTGAGCACCTTGCAATTTTTCTAAATGTAGGAAGAACTCAAAGAAGCATCAACAATTTGTTGCCTACTACCACTTGGGACAACCGGTAGAATTTGTCTAAAATCACCTCAAAAAACAATTACCTTCCCACCAAATTTTAAAGTGGATGCCGATCTTGATACAGAAGAAAATATGTCTTTTAAGATCTATCAAGAGCTTCAAATGCGTGTTTATGTACCATTGGTGCTTCATCCCAAATAATCAGTGAAATTTGTTTAAGTAGACGGGCAAGATTGTGGTCTGGTTTACAGTGACAAAAAGAATTCTCAACTAAGTTTAAAGGAATATGAAATCTAGAATATGCAGTCCTACCACCTGATAGCAAAGGAGATGCGATTCCGTTTGAAGCAACGTTCAGTACAATCTTTCCTTCTGATTTCACAGATGCTGATAAGGTTTTCCATAGATACGTTTTTCCTGTTCCACCGTAACCATAAACAAAAAACCTCCACCTTTATTCCTTAAAACTGCAGTCATTATTTTGTCATAAGTATGCCTTTGTTCATCAGTTAAGGAAGTGTAAAGGTTATGAAATTCATCTTGCAATACGTCTTTGTTCTATGCTAGTTCTTCATTAAGTAACAAATTATTTTTGCAGTAGATATAAGATTATGATCCGGATAAGGCATGGTCGAGAACCTTCGTAGACTTGAATTATTACGAAGCAAAAATTTTTCAATCTTGTACAATGTAAGGTTTTTAATCTGTTCTTTTGAAAGCACTAAATCTGAAAATAGACATATAAAACATAAAGTTGTATGAGATAATAATTCGTAACTTGACATAAATTATCTAATTTAAAAAACAGTTGATTTATTATACCTGAATGCTTTAAGGTAATACGTTGGTTGTAAACTATTCCATCATATAAGTAATTCCATGTTCTTTCCCAAACAAAATCAGGCCTAGAAAGGCTATCAAACATTAACATCTTAGCAAATAAACTTCGTAAAAAATAACCTGTCCCTGAATGCTTCAATATACTCATTATCATCATCCAAAAGTCCCCTTTAAAAACATGCATCTCTAAACGTATGACACACAAAACCTTTAAAAGTTCTAATATCCACAAAAGAAGTTGGTCCTTTAACCTTATTCAACAAAATTCTCAAATAATATGCTTCACCAAGAGATGGAGATACCGAATGTATTCTACCAATCGAAAAACCGACCTTTCTGGGTACCCAAGTATGTATGTCGGCTTTCCATACAAACTTTGTAGGAAATCCAGCATAATTGAGTTTACGTGCCTACGGTAAATTTTATCGCATTTCATCCACTCAGTAAATATCGAAGTAGACATGGATTGTTTTTCTTGAACATTGTCTATATGATCATCTGCATCGTATATAACTTGTTGTTGACCTGACAGATGGAAGGGAAGCCTAATAACTGAAGGAGTCCTATAATGAACATCATATCCAAAAATACGCCAAGATGCTTCACAAGTAGATATGTACCTACAGTTGTCATACTCTTTAATCTCGTCAACTGAGTCAACTGTTCCATTTTGTTCATTACTTGGAACAAAACAATCAGTCGCTCTATCATTATATTTGTTTATATACTTAAACAAATACTTGATTGAACCAGTTTGATTACACCATTCCACGTATATATGCACCTGATATCTTTTGAGAAGCTCTTTGTTGTACGAAACCACGTTTCGATTATCCAATTTTACACCTGATTTTTCTACAAATAAACCAGAATTCTGTCTTCTATACATCGGAAAACCATCAGAGTCAATACACGTTTCTTAACAGAACTTTTTTGGGAAGTTTTTTCGAGCATTAGCCGTCGATCATGCACAGACACTTCATATTCTCAACACCACAAGGACCATGTATCATGAACTCACTTACTAGAGAATATAGTTCTGGATGTTTTTTCCTGTCTGATATTTCGGCGGAGATAAACGGATCAATATGTTCAACAGTCAGTAATTTGTGCACCACCGGTAAAAGAGGAGGGTAATATAACTCGTTGATCGACAATGGATACATCAACGGTTCCCTGAAATTAGGGAGATACTGTGAAAATTATAATTATGTTATAATAATATAAACTGTAAATTTTTTCATAAAAAGAGACGCATACCAGTAGGTTTGAGCCTGTGTAAAACCGATCAATCAATACAAAAACCCATGCGACATCCTGAAACAAACCAATAGATCAGTTGTAAAAAAAGGGCTCTACACGTGTGACATCCGTCACTATCAGGTCCGTCAATTGACTCAAAACTCGTTAACTCTCTTTTCGTGCATTTATTATTTTGCGTAATTAATTTGTTGTCTAACCGAATCTCGTCGTATCTCCTTTCGTGCCAACCTTAATATTAAATAACGCTAATAATAAAAAAAATTTATTTTATTTTTATTTTTATTTTCGTAAATATTGTTAATATTATTATTAATAATATAATAATTATTATAATTAAGTCCAGGGTTTAAATTGTAAATAAAGCAAACTCAAGGGAATAATTAATAGAGAGTTCGGGGACCAAATTGTAATTATGAAAACTACTTAAATACAAACCAAACCGTCGGCCAAGGTTTCTTCCCCGAAACCCTACGCAGCCGTCGATCGTCAATCTCTCCGCGTTCAACCACCGAATCTGCTTCAATTCACCGCCGTTAGCCATCGCCGGTTGCCGCCGCCTCGCCGTTCGCTCGTTTTGCCGGTTGCCGCCGCCTCGCCGTTCGCTCGTTTTGCCGGTAACCGATCGTCCCGAACTTTGTTTTATTTCGTTTCGTTTCGGTTTATTGTCGCGGTTGGTTCGGTTTCGCTTCCGACTTGTTGAATGATTACTTCGGTTGATGTAATGGCGTGTATATATCGCGTATGTATGTATAATGTGTGTGCGTCGGTGTGTGTGTGTGTGTGTGGTGTGCGGGTGGTGTGTGTGTGAGTGAGTGTGTATCGTATGTGTGTGTGTGTTGTGTGTGTGCAGTGTGTGTGTTATGTGTGTGTGAATCGGTGTGTACGTATGTGATATGCATGTATGCGATGGTGTATATGTGTGTGTATGTACCGTTGTATATATATATATATATATATATATATATATATATATATATGTGTGTGTGTGTGTGTGTGTGTGTGTGTGTGTGTGTGTGACGTGCGTGTATGTATATATTTTATGGTTACTGTTCATGTGTGTGTGTTACGTTGTATGCATGAGTTCATGGATGTGTGGTGTGTACGTACATTGTGTGTGTGTGCACATGAGGATTGTGTGTGTGTTTGACTTTGTATGCTTAAATGGATATATTGCTGTGTGCGTACACCATGTATGTATATATAATGATGTGAGTGTTGTATGAGTGTATGTTTATGTATATATATGGATTGTAGGTGATTGTGTATGTTGCCTGTAGGAATATATATGTATTGATTTTTGCTCACATGTAGGTGTGTTTCGAATTGTATATATGTAGGTGTGTGTGTACTGATTTATATATATGAGTTTATGCGTGTCTGTAGGAAAGTATGCATCATGCATGCTTTTCAAGTATATATATATGTGTGTGTGTGGGTATGAATTATGGTTTTTAGTGTGTGTTGGGTGATTTGTATGTTATTGGTGCGTGTATGGTGTATATTATATATTTATGTGTGTGTGTCACGCGTCGAACTCGAACCAACTCAAAACCAACCGAACGTATTCTTTTCCTTATCGAACGTGTTTAAAGTTCAAATTATAATTAGTTATAGGTGTCTGATCGTTGTTTGCTATCATCCTTTGGAGTTTTGTCCATTTTAATTCGTCTCATTCAAGGTGAGTTTCGCGGCCCCGTTTTATTACAATTATTTACAAACATCAAGGGGGAAAAGTATGCTCAACCATTTTTATGCTGTGAACTTATTCAATTCTTTTGGGACTGTTGTGTTTACTGTTTTGTAATTATTTATATGCATGAGTTGTCTTTGTGGTTCTGTATTCACAACTATTTAACTCCGGTGTTGAAGCCGATGGACAGGTATTGATAGTACTATTGGGTTGACACCCCCACCCTTGTTTGTTAGTATACTAGTTGGGACTAACAGTGGCCAGGAACGGGCCCTAGGGTGAATATGTTCCGACAAAGTCTTTGTGTACGTCGTAGGTTTAGTTGTGATGTTCATGTGATATTACTTGCTTATAACTGTATGCACTCATGTCCTACTACACTATTATACAACATCAAATTTTGTTATTATTTAAACCTGCGAACTCACCAACATTATGTTGACCATTTTGAGCATATCTTTTCAAGTAATAATCATTGAGGATTGCTAGGGATGCTGCCTTAGCGATGACCTTAGACTTACATCATTTAAACTTTGGATGTCTTCGACAGTTGCATTTGACATTTACTTGTTATTCACATTTGATTACTTGTTCCCGGGTTGTGGGACTTATACTTATTTGTTTTGTATGACTATGTTTGTCGTGGAACTGACTAACCATGGCACAAGTCTCCGTTTGTGTCCGGTGACCTCATGACACGTTGACCTTAATCATTTAATGCATCTCTATTAATTTAACAATGTGTTATGACGATCCCGTCCGTTACATCCTTATGTTTCAGCTATAAGCGGGGGTGTGACAGATTGGTATCAGAGCCATTGGTTATAGAGAATTAGGTGGATCACTCGACCTAGACTATAACCTAAGAACCTACATGTAGAATGCATATTAGGACTTATGTGTATTTGACTATGCGTGTATGTTATTTAATTATTGAAACTATTCATGATCCGTAATGTGTTAATAATTCTATTTCATTTCCTTTGTTCAACTTCGGATAATTAACTTTTGATTATCGATCATACCTTTGATACTTCTATCTTGAATAACACTTTGTACTTGACAAGGCGGTTTGAATCGGTTAGGATGAGCTGGGGTTGACTATGCAAAGCAAATTACAATTATGGGTGCACACGTAAATGCAATTTGTCGTGCATGCGAAGTCTAGTCAATCTTGCCGCAAGATAACTGTCATTGTTAGTACGAATCCTCAACTCCATACCTTAGGACATTAGTGTCCTGTTTCTTATTAGACCTTATCAATCTTGATAAATCATCCATCACCTTATTACTTACGTGAGTTCTAACTCACCTAAAGACTCATGGGATCATATTGTCACAATGGTCCCTGTCCATATGAGATAACACCCTCTCCAGCATTTCAATGGTTATGCAACCAATTATTTCCTTGAAAAAAAAAATCTGGTCTTCAAAGGGTCGTAGCTCAGCAATGATACTCACTGCACATGTATTACTTTATTGATTGACTTTAAGATTTGGGGCTTACGTATTGTTTATGTTGACTAGAAAGATGCCGCCCAGGAGAATTACTCGCAATGCTAGTCGTGGTGGTGCTGTTCCAAGAGGTAGAGGTAGAGGTAGAGGAAGAGGTCCAGGAGGTAGGGGTGAAGCACCTGTAGGTGGAAATGAAGGTGGGCATGGTGATAATAACCAGGGAGCTGGAAACCCTGATATAGCTGCCAAGATTGCTCAACAACTTGCAGCACTCATTCCGACCATAGTGGCACAGGTGAGTGATAATATCATCAATCATAACAATGGAGGTGGTAATGAGGGTATTGGGCATGATGATGAAAATGATGGTTATGAAGAGAATAATGAAAATGAACATGGAAATGGTGGTGGAAATGACAATGGATAAGGAGGTGGAATGGGTGATGGAAATGGTAATGGAAACGTGAATGGAAATGGCAATAGAGGAAGAGTCGGTTGTACTTACAAGGAGTTCATGACTTGTAAACCAAAAGAGTTTGATGGAAAAGGTGGAGCCATCGCCTTGACCCGATGGATTGAGAAGATGGAATCTGTGATGGACATCAGCAATTGTGCTGAAAATCAAAAGGTGAAGTATGCTACATGTTCGCTAGTGGGAAAAGCGTTAACATGGTGGAATACCCAAGTGCAGGCTCGTGGAAGAGAGGCAGCAATGGCCATGACCTGGGCAGAATTCAAAGCCTTGGCAACTAAAGAATATTGTCTAATGAACGAAATGCAGAAGTTGGAGCATGAATTCTGGAATCATGCGATGGTAGGGTCAGGACATGCTGCTTACACCGACCGGTTTCATGAGCTGGCAAGACTGGTGCCACACCTGGTGACACCTGAATCAAAGCTGATCGAGCGTTACATTTGGGGTTTAGTGCCTCAAATACGTGGTCTGGTGACTGCTGCGGCACCCCCGACTATCCAGAGTGCAATCTTGAAGGCGGGCACTCTAACTGATGAGATGGTAAGAACTGGAGTACTAGGCAAAGGTGGTGAGAAAAGGAGAGACGCGGGGGAATCAAGCAGACAACCAGGCGGAAGATTTGATAAAAAGGCAAAGGTGACTAGAGGTTTTGTGGCAGTGAATCAAGGGAGAAAGGATTATGTTGGGCCACATCCTAAGTGTGGGAATTGCAATTATCATCATCCTGCTGCGGCGCCGTGTCGAGTTTGTGCGAATTGTAGGCGCCCAGGGCATCTTGAAAGGGACTGTAGAGTGGCACCCAACTTGGTTGCACCAAACAATGCAATCAATCCAACTGGAAACATTAGAGTTTGCTACGAGTGTGGGAGCCCCGAGCATTATCGGAATGTGTGCCCCAGGCTGAATCGGGCACCGGGTCAACAATGGAATAACCAAAATCAAGTGATGGCGATCCCTGGTAATCAAGGGCAAGGTAATCAAGGAAATGCTGCCCGAGGGCGTGCGTTTGTAATTGGTGCAAACGATGCGCGCCAGGACCCGAACGTTGTTACGGGTACGTACCTTCTCAATAATCACTTTGCATCTGTATAATTTGATACCGGGGCAGACAATAGCTTCGTGTCCGCTGAATTTGTGCCCTTACTTGGTTTGAACCCTAGTTGTTTAGAGACTAGCTTCTCAGTAGAAATGGCGAACGGTAAATTTGTGAGAGCTAGTGAAATAATTAGAGGGTGCACGATTACATTAGAAGATCATGCCTTTGACATAGATTTAATAACTTTTGAATTGGGAAGTTTCGATGTGGTAGTGGGAATGGATTGGTTGTCGAAGCGTGGAGCTGAAATTATTTGCCGAGAGAAGGTAGTACGGATCCCTATGCCTAATGGTGACGTGCTTAAGATTCAAGGAGAACGAGCAGGAGGGAGTCTAAAGATCATCTCATGTATGAAAGCTCGTCATTATCTGCTGAAGCAATGCTATGCGTTTCTGGCACATGTAGTGGAGAAGAAACCTGAGGAAGGGAAACTGGAAGACATTCCGGTAGTGCGAGACTTCTCGGAAGTATTCCCTGACGATTTGTCTGGTTTACCCCCTCCTCAACAAGTGGAATTCCGCATAGACTTGGTACCTGGGGCGACACCAGTAGCAAAGACGCCATATCGGTTAGCTCCGTCGGAAATGCAAGAGCTATCAAGTCAACTACAAGAGTTGCTAGATAAGGGTTTCATACGACCAAGTCACTCGCCATGGGGAGCACCGATACTATTTGTTAAGAAGAAGGATGGAACGTTTCGAATGTGCATAGACTATCGAGAGTTGAATAAGCTGACCGTGAAAAATCGATATCCACTTCCCAGGATCGATGATCTATTTGATCAATTGCAGGGAGCGTCATATTTCTCTAAGATCGATCTCCGATCAGGTTATCACCAGTTACGGGTCCATGAGGCGGACATACCAAAGACAACATTCAGGACCCGATATGGGCATTATGAGTTCTTAGTCATGCCGTTTGGGCTGACCAACGCTCCAGTAGTATTCATGGATCTTATGAACCGGGTGTGTAAACCCTATCTGGACAAGTTTGTGATCGTGTTTATAGATGATATACTCATCTATTCTAGATCCAAAGAAGACCACGAACAACACCTTCGAGCGATACTCAAATTGTTGATGGAAGAGAAACTTTACGCCAAGTTCTCGAAGTGTGAATTTTGGTTGCGGGAAGTGAAGTTTTTGGGACACGTGGTTAATGAAAAGGGAATCCACGTTGATCCTGGAAAGATCGAAGCAGTTAAAAAGTGGGACGCTCCTAAGACACCCTCAGAGATAACACAATTTTTGGGATTGGCTGGTTACTATCGACGATTCATTGCAAACTTCTCTAAGATCGCACAGCCGTTGACAATGTTAACACAAAAGGATAAGAAGTTTGATTGGGGACGAAAGCAAGAGGAGGCATTTCAGACGTTGAAGGAAAGACTATGCAACGCACCGATAATAACCCTTCCTGATGGGTCAAATGATTTTGTGGTGTTTTGCGATGCATCACATCAAGGCCTAGGTTGTGTGCTTATGCAAAAGGACAAGGTGATTGCTTATGCCTCACGTCAACTTAAGGTTCATGAAAAGAACTATACGACACATGATCTGGAACTAGGCGCAGTGGTATTCGCCCTAAAGATATGGAGGCATTATCTATATGGGACTAAGTGTGTCGTCTACACTGACCATAAAAGCCTTCAACACATCTTTGATCAAAAGGAACTGAATATGCGCCAAAGGAGATGGGTGGAACTCTTAAGTGATTATGACTGTGAGATTCGATATCATCCAGGGAAGGCGAATGTAGTAGCGGATGCCTTGAGTAGGAAGGAGCGTGTTAAATTACTACGTGCGCGAGCATTAGGATGACTATTCAATAAAACTTGAAAGAGCAAATACTGTTGGCGCAGAGTGAAGCGCTAAAGGAAGAAAATGTGGCATGTGAAGAGTTTCGAGGGTTAGACAAACAGATGAACTGTAAAGAAGATGGTGTACGGAATTTCATGGATCGTATATGGGTACCTAAGTGGGGTGATATTCAAACCCTAGTTATGAATGAAGCACACAAGTCCAAGTATTCTGTTCATCCTGGTGCAGACAAGATGTATCAAGATCTTAAGGAGTTGTATTGGTGGTCAGGCATGAAAAAGGATATTGCAAAGTATGTGAGTGAATGCTTGACTTGTTCCAAAGTCAAAGCCGAACATCAGAAACCGTTAGGTCTGTTGCAACAACCAGAAATTCCCGAATGGAAGTGGGAAAATATAACGATGGATTTCATCACTAAGTTGCCTAGAACAAGTAGTGGGCATGATTCAATTTGGGTCATTGTGGATAGAATGACGAAATCTGCTCATTTCTTACCTATTCGCGAGGACTACAAAATGGAGAAGTTAGCAAGGTTATATGTGAATGAAATAGTGACTAGGCATGGAGTGCCTGTGTCTATTATATCTGATCGAGACAGTAGATTTACATCTCGGTTTTGGAAGACTCTTCAGAAGGCGATGGGTACTCGCTTAGACTTAAGTACCGCCTATCATCCACAAACCGACGGTCAAAGTGAACGAACGATACAAACCTTAGAGGACATGCTTAGGGCATGTGTGATTGATTTTGGTGGGAGTTGGGATACCCACTTACCATTGATCGAGTTCTCTTACAACAACAGTTACCACACGAGCATTGGATGTGCTCCGTTTGAGGCGTTGTATGGAAGAAAATGTAGATCTCCGGTGTGTTGGGCGGAAGTAGGTGAAAGCCAATTGACAGGCCCGGAGATTATCCAAGAAACGACTGACAAAATATTTCAAATCAAGGATAGGCTTAAGGCAGCTCGAGACCGACAGAAAAGCTATGCTGATAATCGTCGCAAACCCTTAGAGTTCAACATTGGTGATCATGTCTTATTGAAAGTTTCTCCGTGGAAGGGAATCGTGCGCTTTGGAAAGAAAGGGAAATTGGCTCCGAGATATGTTGGACCATTCCAGATCACTGAAAGAATTGGTCCCGTAGCGTATCGGTTAAAGTTACCTCAAGAACTTATTAAGGTACACGATACATTTCATGTATCGAACCTTAAGAAGTGCCTAGCCGACTGATCCCTTCATGTACCGATTGAGGAAATCAAGATTGACGAGAAACTACATTTTATGGAAGAACCAATAGAAATCATGGACCGAGAGGTGAAACAACTGAAGCGCAGCAAGATTCCAATTGTTAAGGTGAGATGGAACTCCAAGCGAGGGCCTGAGTTTACGTGGGAACGGGAAGACCAGATGAAATCCAAATATCCGCATTTGTTCGTGGATACAACTTCAGGACCTAACTCCAGTTGAATTTCGGGACGAAATTCTCTCAACTGGGGGATACTGTGACATCCGTCACTATTAGGTCCGTCAATTGACTCAGAACTCGTTAACTCTCTTTTCGTGCATTTATTATTTTGCGTAATTAATTTTTGTCTAACCGAATCTCGTCGTATCTCCTTTCGTGCCAACCTTAATATTAAATAACGCTAATAATAAAAAAAAATTATTTTATTTTTATTTTTATTTTCGTAAATATTGTTAATATTATTATTAATAATATAATAATTATTATAATTAAGTCCAGGGTTTAAATTGTAAATAAAGCAAACTCAAGGGAATAATTAATAGAGAGTTCGGGGACCAAATTGTAATTATGAAAACTACTTAAATACAAACCAAACCGTCGGCCAAGGTTTCTTCCCCGAAACCCTACGCAGCCGTCGATCGTCAATCTCTCCGCGTTCAACCACCGAATCTGCTTCAATTCACCGCCGTTAGCCATCTCCGGTTGCCGCCGCCTCGCCGTTCGCTCGTTTTGCCGGTAACCGATCGTCCCGAACTTTGTTTTATTCGTTTCGTTTCGGTTTATTGTCGCGGTTGGTTCGGTTTCGCTTCCGACTTGTTGAATGATTACTCCGGTTGATGTAATGGCGTGTATATATCGCGTATGTATGTATAATGTGTGTGCGTCGGTGTGTGTGTGTGTGTGTGGTGTGCGGGTGTGTGTGTGTATCGTGTGTGTGTGTGTTGTGTGTGTGCAGTGTGTGTGTTATGTGTGTGAATCGGTGTGTACGTATGTGATATGCATGTATGCGATGGTGTATATGTGTGTGTATGTACCGTTGTATATATATATATATATATATATATATATATATATATATATATATATATATATATATATAATATATATATATATATATATATATATATATATATATATATGTGTGTGTGTGTGTGTGTGTGTGTGTGTGTGTGTGTGTGTGGTGTGTGTGTGTGTGTGACGTGCGTGTATGTATATATTTTATGATTATTGTTCATGTGTGTGTGTTACGTTGTATGCATGATTTCATGGGTGTGTGGTGTGTACGTACATTGTGTGTGTGCGCACATGAGGATTGTGTGTATGTTTGACTTTGTGTGCTTAAATGGATATATTGCTGTGTGCGTACACCATGTATGTATATATAATGATGTGAGTGTTGTATGAGTGTATGTTTATGTATATATATGGATTGTAGGTGATTGTGTATCTTGCCTGTAGGAATGTATATGTATTGATTTTTGCTCACATGTAGGTGTGTTTCGAATTGTATATATGTAGGTGTGTGTGTACTGATTTATATATATGAGTTTATGCGTGTCTGTAGGAAAGTATGCATCATGTGTGCATGCTTTTCAAGTATATATATATATGTGTATGGGTATGAATTATGGTTTTTAGTGTGTGTTGGGTGATTTGTATGTTATTGGTGCGTGTATGGTGTATATTATATATTTATGTGTGTGTGTCACGCGTCGAACTCGAACCAACTCAAAACCAACCGAACGTATTCTTTTCCTTATCGAACGTGTTTAAAGTTCAAATTATAATTAATTATAGGTGTTTGATCGTCGTTTGCTATCATCCTTTGGAGTTTTGTCCATTTTAATTCGTCTCATTCAAGGTGAGTTTCGCGGCCCCGTTTTATTACAATTATTTACAAACATCAAGGGGGAAAAGTATGCTCAACCATTTTTATGCTGTGAACTTATTCAATTCTTTTGGGACTGTTGTGTTTACTGTTTTGTAAGTATTTATCTAGTACATGCATGAGTTGTCTTTGTGGTTCTGTATTCACAACTATTTAACTCCGGTGTTGGAGCCGACGGACAGGTATTGATAGTACTATTGGGTTGACACTCTCACCCTTGTTTGTTAGTATACTAGTTGGGACTAACAGTGGCCAGGAACGGGCCCTAGGGTGATTATGTTCCAACAAAGTCTTTGTGTACGTCGTAGGTTTAGTTGAGATGCTCATGTGATATTACTTGCTTATAACTATATGCCCTCATATCCTACTACACTATTATACAGCATCAGATTTTGTTATTATTTAAACCTGCGAACTCACCAACATTATGTTGACCATTTTGAGCATATCTTTTCAGGTAATAATCATTGAAGATTGCTAGGGATGCTGCCTTAGCGATGACCTTAGACTTACATCATTTAAACTTTGGATGTCTTCGACAGTTGCATTTGACATTTACTTGTTATTCACATTTGATTACTTGTTCCTGGGTTGTGGGACTTATACTTATTTGTTTTGTATGACTATGTTTGTCGTGGAACTGACTAACCATGGCACAAGTCTCCGTTTGTGTCCGGTGACGTCATGACACGTTGACCTTCATCATTTAATGCATCTCTATTAATTTAACAATGTGTTATGACGATCCCGTCTGTTACATCCTCGTGTTTCCGCTATAAGCGGGGGTGTGACAACACGGTCTTCCTATGAACACAAAATATAAAACAACACAAACATGGTATTTAAGATGTAATAGTCCTGATTAAAGCAGGATTGATTAATACATAAAAGTTTGTTCTAAAAATCAAACAATATAGTTTTCCATAAAGTAATAACACAAACATGGTATTTAAGAAGGATGTTTAGAAAATAGTTCTTGCAACATAGCGTTTGATTTTAACTGAGAAATAGAGCAACACAAACCCATTCGAACACAAATCAATTTTAATTGAAGGTTGAAGCACACACGGTCTTTCACACAATTAAATTGAAGAAATCTAACACAAACCATGCGAACTCGAACGTTGAAGCACACGTGGTCGATATCAAAATAAAATCGAACAAAAACCTAACGAATTCAAGATGTGTGGTTTATTTCACAGGCAATAGTTTACACAATGAAAAAAACAAAAAGTAAGCGAAATTGACATGAGAGTTATGAATCAACGGAGGAAAAGAACTTAATGTGCTCATTAAACATTGAAATCAAACACTGAATCAGACGTGCTCGTTTATTTTTTGAAATCGAACAAAAACAAATATAACCGAAACTTTCATTAAATGATGATTGTCTAAGAAACAAATCAAAATATTCAGATTGTAAAGGGTTGCCTGAGCAACATGATTAATTGGTAATCGTCGTGATGCGAACGGAGGTAAAGATGGAGATTGAAATCTTGATGTAGAGAGGCGATTGTGTGGAGCGGCTGTGGAGAAGAGGGTGAGATTAGGTTTAGATGTCTTTCTTGGGCCTGTTTTATTATAACCCGAATAAAAGCATGGATCAGATTTAGATCTGCGGGTGTGTTACTTTAAAACATGGTGCAAACATGTGGACGTTCTATGTAAAAAAACATGCCATGTGGAAATTTAATTGTTAAAATCATGTCAAGTGGCTGAAATCCTTTCTTTTATTATGTATAGAGATTAGATACAAGGGCCAAGAAAATTCGATAGCATGGTAAATAATTAAAACCTTAAATGATAGACCAAGGTTATTTTGGTCTTAACCACATTTTCAAGTTTCACTTTTTCTTAAACGTTTGTAACTTATACATACAATATTATTTTTTAAACAAATGACACCATAAAATAAGAGTTTTTTTATCTTTAAAACACATATAATTTTGATATGTTCATGTTATTTCAACTCGTTTTGTAATATTCATCAGCTTATTGTGTAATACTTATCAGCTCATTGTGTAATATTTGGTATTGTGTAATATTATTCATATCACTGTGCCTAATGTTGACCATTTTGTCATACATTATGTTTTTAAAAATGATGATTTTCAAATAATATAATGCTAAAAATGTATTTTGTTACGTTTTCTAGTATATTGTGTAATCCTGATCGAGTAATTGTGTAATTCTCATCAATTAGCTCATTGTGTATATTGTTAATCATCGAGTCTAGTGCTAGTCATTATGTTACCCATTGTGTTAATATTAATCATTGTCTTTTCTAAAATGGTGATTTTTAAATAACACAATGCTAAAAATATAATTTTTGTTTTATGTTTTTCCAGTTTACTGTGTAATACTGATCAGGTCATTTGTAATCCTCGTCAATCAACTCATTGTGTATATTGTTAATTGTCGAGTCTAGTGTTGGTCATTGTGGTACCCATTGTGTATAATGTTGACTATTGTGTTATGATTGTGTTGTTTAAAATGATGATTTTTAAAAAACACAATGCTGGAAATATAATTTTTTTACGTTTTTCCAAGTCATCTTGTAATCCTCGTTAAGCAGCTCATTGTGACTAATGCTAATCATTAAGTCTAATATTGGTCATTGTGTTAAAAGGATGATTTTCGAATATCACAACGATAAGAAATGTAAAATTTTTATGTTTCAAGTTCATTATGTATACTCCATCAGATAATTTTGTAATTCTCATCAATTCAGAAGATTACACAATCATCTGACGAAATTACACAATGAGTTATAAAACTAAAACTTTGTTTTTTATAGCAACACTATACGCGTTTTGAAGATTAAAAACTGCTCATGGTGTATTTTTTTTAAAAAGTAATGTCGTATGTAAAAGTTATGAATTTTTAAAAAAATATGAAACTTGAGAAGGGAGAACGTTATCCATTTTGCCCCTAACCTAATTTTGATCAAAAGGACATGTGCCAACATCTTAATCTTTTTTACACTTTTTAGTTTTAGAAAAAATATGTATTTGAACCTTTCTCTAATTACATAGAACATCTTTTAGTTTAATGATTTTAACGATCTTGTCCTTTTAGTTAACAATTGTTAACTAAATGGGTTAAATAAATTCTATGTGCATATCACATGAGGTAGAATAGTAAAATCCGGCCCCTTCTAACGTTTAGAATAAATCTTTGTTGGTAAAGATAGACCAAATTATCCTTTCTCCCGTGCACTACCTTATACAAAAAATCTTTGGTTAACTAATTTCAAGATTATTCAACAAATATGAACCAACGAGGCCTCGAGCAATTAAAACATAACTTAAATTGAATTTACATTATCAAAACGTGTAAGGTTATATCAGAAAGGCTGATGCAACAAAGTAACCATAGAGCTTCCAGCATACATGCACTATTGTATAAGGTAGAAGTTACTTCGGAAGTTTTACACTTTTCATAGAAAATATTTTAAATGTAAAATCTTCCGAAGCCAAATACCAAATCTTCCGAAGCCAAAGATGAAGTCTTCCGAAGCTTCAAAGACAAAGTATTCCGAAGCCAATGAAGTGAAGACTAATTTCTTCCAAAGACAGAGAAGACATGCTTTCTCTGATCAACTTTTGCATAAAGCTGAGACATTTTCCTCTACAACTCTAAAGACTCACCAACTTGTACAAGTTGGTGAAAGGGTCCATGCTTTTGCAACTGTAGATTAAGGTTTAGAGTATGTAACTTTCTACTTTGTACCCTTTATCCTTTTTGTAATATATTAGGATGTGAGCTATGGCATGTTATAGTCACAAGTCAAAAGGCAATCTGCCTTTGATTGTACATTGATCTTGTTGTCTAGATTAGTGTTTCCAGCTAACATTCAAAGTATGGCCGGCTGTAGGATGTAGTATAAAGTATCTCAGGTTATTGTATTTTAATTCATGCTTTGTAACATTTGTAATCGAACTTGAGAGCAATATATATCATTCTTGAAAACCATACTTATCTTGTTCTTGTTCTTAGTTCTATCTCATTGTTTATATGTGTTCTTAGTATCTCTTGCATAAACCCGGTTCCCTATTTGATATGTTAAGTGTTCTAACACTCTCCTAATTGTGAGACTGATTGTATTGAACACCCTTAACTGGTCCTACAATTGGTATCTGATCTTTTTGGGTTCTTGATTGTAAGATCTCACCATCTTTAATCCCTTTAGTTTCACAAAACACTTAACAACTCAAATGGCAGCTATCACAAAGGCTAATATGGAAACCGGTACCATGACAAAGTCTCCACTAATCACTTTTGATGATTTTGATACTTGGTGCCAAAGAATGGAAGGCTTCATCAAGTCTCAAGACTCCAGGATGTGGAGATCTGTTGTCTCTGGACCTCATGTACCACCCACCTCTTCAGCTGCTGGTGGTGGTGGTATGATACCAAAGGAAGTGGCTGACTACTCTGAAGAATATTGGAAGAAGATAGATATAGACCAGAAAGCCATGACCGCCCTCCAAACTACTCTTCCAAACTCTATCTTTAGAGGCTTCAAGATGTGCAAGACTTCTAAGCAACTATGAGATGCACTAGAGCTCATTGTATGAGGGGTCAACTAAAGAAAAGGAGAACAAGAAGGACCTCTTAAAGCAGTAGTTTCAGAACTTCACCTTTAAGGCAGGTGAAACCATGACTCAACAATACTTCAGGTATGTTGAGATTGTGGATACTCTAATGGATGTTGGAGAACTTTTGAGAACAAGGATATTGTGAGGAAGTTCATGTCCTCTCTTCCTGGATAATGGACACACTATTGTATGGTCATTAAGAGGACTGAGAACCTTAACACCCTTACTTTCATTGAGTTGTATGGTATTCTCAGTGGCTACCAGATGGAGATGAACATGCAAATTCCATCTAGAAACTCCAACAATCAGCAGAGTTCAGCCCTTGATTTGGTTGAAAGGGATTGCAGAGAACCACAACATCATCTCATCTGCTACCCTGACAACTCATAAAAAGGTCTTTTCATCACCTTCCAGAATACACCAAGGGAGAGCTACATCCAAGGAAGCCTATTCCAAGAGACAAGCTCTTTACAAGCCTTTGTGTCTGCTGATGAAAGCACAAGCAACTTTCTCTTCATTCTTGAAGACCTGGACCATATCCATCCAGATAATCTGGAGTACATGGAGATAGTCCAGCAAATGGCTCTTCTCACTCACAGAGCCAAGTAGTTTTACAAGAGAATAGGGAGGAAGTTTTCTAGCAATGCAACTAGTGGAAATTTTAGGCTGGACAAAAGCAAAGTAAAGTATTATAACTTTAACCAAATGGGAAACTTTGCTAGATATTGCAAGGCATCAAGAACAAATGATGGCCAAGAACAAACCAGACCAAACTACACTGATGGAGCTCCTCGAATGAGAAGCCCAAGCAGCAAGCTGCAGTAGCTGTTGAAAAAAGTGGCTTTGACTAGGGCTTTCAGGTTGAAGATGAATATCCAAACCAAGCATTGATGGTAGATCATGAAGAAGCCAAGGTATTGGAATATCTTTGTACACCTGAATGTATTTTTAAAGTTAACAATCTGATCTTAAGTTCTTAAACATTTTAAAGGCTGATTTCAAAAGAGCTGATAATGATTAGAAACTTACAATAAAAGATTTAGAGAAACTATTTCAACTCTTAAGCATGAACTTACCAACTATAGGACTCAGATAAAAGATCTTATCACTAAGTTAACTGAATGCCAGGCTGAGCTTGTGATCAACAAATCTAGGATAGAAAAATGTGTTATTAAAGAAGAGACCTTCAAGAACATAATATCCTCATCCTTGCATGCAAAAATTTGTTATCAGAATAATCAATGACTGAGATCTACTGAGATGGCTCCTCCACAGACTCTATTGTCTGTAAGATCTCCAAGGTGTGAACTTGTGAAGATGAGCTTCCTCTCATAGACCCCATTGATGAAAAGGATAAAAAGGAGATAGTGAAGGATGATTATGAGAGGAGTGAAGAAGATCATCCTAAGAAGCATTATTCTTCTGAGGAGAGAAAAGAATTTGTGATGACCAAGTCCAAGAGGAAGAACTTGATTAGAAAAGCCAAAAGGAAATCAAAGAAGGCTCAAGAGATCAAGGCCACTTTCAACTCTAAGCAGAAAGAAGTGTTTATATCTGCAAGATTTGAAGCGGTGAAGGATTAACACTTAACTATTAACTCTAGTACCAGGAGTTCTAATTCATGTCCAACTCATTCCATCAAAGAGAAGAAGGTTGATCAGCTATGTACCACTACTACACAACCTGATCCATCATTTCCAAAAGCAAGCCTCACCCTTAGAAGCTTGTAGCATCATCTGTGAAGATGAAAATGGAGGTGAAAAGTGATAATGGTCAGTTTTTCTTTCAAAAAAAGACTCTAAGAAGGAAGCAAATGGTTTGCATCATGTGTGGTAGTACTTCTCATCTTGCTAAGGATTGCCTCTACAATCCTAAAAGTACTGTCCACATGATCAAGAAGAAAACTTTTGATAAGAAGAAAGAGAAGCTAGCTTCGGTAGGAAAGTCTTTTCCTTTCATAAGCTCCAAATTGAAGAAGAAGACAAGTGAAAACTTACCTTTGAAAGAAAAGTTGGTCTCAGAAGAAAGAAATGCTTCCGAAGTACTGAAGCCTGCTGTAGTGAAAGTAAGATCTTCCGAAGGTTCAGTCTCCAAAACTTCCGAAGTTGTCAATACTTCTGAAGTATTGAAGGTCAAGTCTAATCTTTCATGTATGGTGTGATTGGTGAAGGAAGACCATGGGACTGAAAGTTCTTCATAAACAACAATTGATGATCCTCAAAGCTTGAACATAGGATCAATTACTATTGCATTGTCTTCAACTCAATTTGACAAGCCCAAGACCAACAAGGCTTGGGTTTTCAGTTGTAACTAACTATCTCTTTTTATGTAGGAATAGCTAAAGACCAAGAGGAATGTATGGATCATTGATAGTAACTATTCTAGGCACATGACAGGCAATGTCTCACTGCTTAAAAATTTTGAGAAAATTAATGAAGGGCCAGTTGCTTTTGGAGGAGATGCTGGAGGTTACATTACTGGAAAGGGTAGGGTCACATATGGTAAGCTCAACATTGAAAAGGTAAACTTTGTCAAAGCGCTTGGGTACAATCTACTGAGTGTATCCCAATTTGTGATCAGAGACACAACATGCTCTTCACTGAGCATGAGTGCATTGTTCTCAAGACCGGGGTGGTCATTACTCAAGATCATATCCTACTCAAAGCCCCCAGGAAAGGAAACATGTACAAGATGGATTTGCAGAAAACATCTTCTTCAGTAGAAGTTTTTTGCTTTCTCTCTAAAGCAAATAGTGATGAGTCTTTCCTCTGGCTTAAAAGAATATGCCATTTAAACTTCAAAAACATGAATAAATTAATTAAAAATAATTTGATAACTGGAATGCCAAACAAAGAGTTTACAAGCGATAACCACTGTGTGGCATGCCTTTAAAGGAAGCAACACAAAGTGCCTCACAAGCCAAAGGAAAGAAATTCCCTCACTACTCCCCTACATTTATTACATATGGATCTCTTTAGTTCCGCCGGTGTAATGAGTCTAGGAAGAACCTCATATTGTTTAATGATCATAGATGACTTCACAAGATTCACTTGGGTCTTCTTCCTTAGAACTAAGGATGAGACTCCTGAGATCTTGAGGAACTTCATTCAAAATATTAAGAATCAATATGATCACAAGGTCAAAACCATAAGATGTGATCAAGGAACATAATTTAAGAACCAAATCCTTGAAACATTTTGTGATGAAAAGGGTATTACAAGACAATAAAGTGCTCCTAGGACTCCTCAGTAAAATGGTGTTGCTAAGAGGAGAAACAGGACACTCATTGAAGCTGCAAGAACCATGTTGTCTAACTCTAAACTACCCATCACCTTCTGGGCAGAGACTTTCAACACTACTTGCTATGCGCAAAACAAAATTTTAGTGGTTAAGACTCATGGTAAGACTTCTTATGAGTTGTGACACAAAAGGAAACCTTTTATTGGTTTTCTTAGGTCATTCGGATGTCCTTGCACCATCTTGAATACCAAAGATCAAGTAGCCAAATTTGCAGAGAAATTAAATGATGTACACTTTATTGGATACTCTTCTCAAGCTAAGGCTTATAAAGTATACAATGTTAGAGCTAGAGTAGTTGAAGAGTCAGCCAATATGACCTTCAATGAGCACACTCCTACTGTGAAAAGTTCTGGTCCTGATTGGCTATTTGATCTTGATTTAGTTACCAACTGTTTTAACAAGTCTTGTGAAAATTTTTCAGGATCTACATGTAACTTATCAACAGGAGATCCTCACCCAAGATTTGAGTTGAGAAGACCAAACAAGAATACTAGTTCAGCTCAAGTGGTACCTAACCTTATAGATGGAGTTCCTACCAGCACAACCATGACAAATCCAGCCGATACATCTGAAGTGCCTACTAATTCCATCACAGAGGCACAAAACTCAAATGAAGGAGTTTCAAATGTAGGAGGACATGGAGATGGCGATAGTGATCAAGAATTTCTTGATTCTAACAACCATTCCATAGAAGACAACATCAATGATGTCACACACTCATTGGATCAAACTTCTCTTGATAAGTGTGCTGATGTGATGGGAGACACTCAATCACCCGATCTAAAATTTTCAAATTTGGATTTATCAAATCAACTTGCTGTGATCCCTCAACTTAGTATCCACAAGTCACATCCCACCACAAACATTATTGGAGTTGTAGACATAGAGATGAGAACAAGAGGACAAACCCATGACAAAAATATTTGTCTATACTCTTGTTTCTTGTCCTAGATAGAGCCAAAGAAAGTTGATGAGGCTTTAAGGATGGAAGTTGGGTTGAAGCAATTCAAGAGGAGCTGCTTCAATTCAAAAGACAAAAGATTTAAACCTATGTCCTCTTCCTCAAGGGAAGACTACCATAGGAACCAAGTGGGTTTTTAGAAACAAGAAGGATGATAGAGGACTTGTCATCAAGAACAAGGCAAGAATAGTTGTTCAAGGGTACGCACAAGAAGATGGAGTTGACTACAATGATGTCTTTGCTCTTGTGGCAAGACTTGAAGTTGTTAGGGTATTCCTGGCTTTTGCTGTATCCAAGGATTTCAAGGTCTACCAACTTGATGTCAAGTGTGCTTTCTTATATGGGGTGATTGATGAGGAGGTGTATGTCAAACAACCACCTGGCTTTGTAGAACCATATCATCCTGATTATGTCTGCAAGCTTGATAAAGCTCTTTATGGGTTGCACCTAGCTCCAAGGAAGTGGTATGAGAAACTATATCAGTATCTCTATCAGCATGGCTATAAGAGGGGTACTATAGATGGGACTCTCTTTATAAAAGGAATAGGGAATGACTTAATGCTGGTTCAAGTGTATGTAGATGACATTATCTTCGGGTCAACCAATCCAAAGCTCTGCAAAGACTTTGAGAGCCTGATGAAGAATAGATTTGAGATGAGTTCCATGGGGTAACTCAATTTCTTTCTAGGAATTCAAGTGAAGCAAGTTGACAACGGCATCTTCATAAGTCAGTCAAAGTATGCACAAGACATACTTACAAGGTTCAACATGATTGAATGTAAGGTTGCAAAGACACCGATAACTAGAAACCACTCCCTTGGACTTGATCTTAAGGGGGAGTGTGTGGATGAACATCTTTACAGGCCTATGATTGGGCCTCTTATGTACCTCATAGCCAGCAAGCCTAATATTATGTTTTCCATATGCATTTGTGTAAGATATCAAGCCAACCCCAAGATGTCACACCTGGTTGCTCTCAAGAGGATTTTTAGATATCTCAAAGGTGCTCCTAAGCTTGGCCTCTGGTATCCAAAGAATTCTGACTTCAATCTGTATGCCTATATAGATAGTGACTATATTGGATGCAACATGACTACAAAGTTTACATATGGGGGATGTCAATAATTTGGTGGAAGGATAGTCTCATGACAATGCAAGAAACAATCCTTTATGTCTGCATCAACTGCTGAAGCTGAATACATTGTTGTTGCTAGCTGCCATGCTCAAGTGCTTTGGATTCAGAATTAGATGCTAGACTATGGATTTAACTTCAAAAAGACTCCCAACTACATAGACAACAAAAGTCCTATCTTTATTATAGAGAATCATGTGTAGTACTCAATGACAAAACACATCAATATCAGGTATCATTTGATTAGAGATAATTTTGAAAGGGGATTAATCAAACTAGTCAAAGTTAACACAAATGAAAAATATACTGATATGTTTACTAAAGCTTTTGATGAACAGAGATTCAAATATCTTGTATCAGCTATTGGGATGATTAACTTTGAGTAGATTGTAACACCCGGAAATTTTCTTTGAAGCCGATGAAAGAAGAAATGAAATAAAGTCCAAAGTCGGGGGACCAAACTTGCCAAACGGGAGAAAGATTAAAAGAGTGGGAGTATAAAAGGGGGAAGGCATCCCACACCCTCCCCCACACTCACCATATTTCAGCCAAGAGAGAAGAAAAGGAGAAAAGAGGAGAAAAGCTTGGTTCGGGTGGATTCGAGCGTGAAAATCAAAGTGTAGCGGGTCAAATCGAAGCTCTACTCGACGGGATTGTTTGTGTGAGTTCTAGGACCCCTCTTTTGCACGTTTTTGAATGATTTTGGGGCTAGAACACATCTGAAAATTGTTTTTGGGTATTTTGGGTGTAAACCCGTTTGTGTATGTATGTGTATGCGTATGATTCGTTTGGGGCTTGATTTTGGGCTTGGTTGTGCTTGAATGGTGTCGTTTAGAATGGTTGATTTGGGCTTAAAAGAGGTTTGGAAGAGTTTGGGGGTCGAACTTGGCAGCTGCAGTTCGGGATGAACTGCATTCTGCGCCCAGCTAGGGCTATGCGACTGGAGGTCCATGCGTCCGAATGGCATGCGACTGGGTCCATACACACGAAAGGAGTGCGACTAAGGTTCATTCACACAAAAGTAATGCGACTGAATGAATGCGGATGAAGGTCATGCGACTGAATGAAATACGAATGAAGGTCATGCGACTGAAGGTCGTGCGACTGGAGTCCATACGCCTGTGAGCCGTGCGATTGAGGTTCATATGCACGAAAGGTGTGCGACTGAGGGCCATTCGCATGAAGGTCATGCGACTGAGGTCCATACGCCCGGATGTCATGCGACTGAGGTTCATTCGCATGGGAAGCATGCGATTGGAGGCTATGCGACTGGAGGTCCATTCGCCTGAGTGTTCTTATACGCATGAGAGACCATGCGACCGAATAGGGTCCATAAGCCCGAATGACCATAGTATTGTCTGACTTTCGGGAAGTGCGGACGTTGGCTCGGACATTTGGGGTTGTAGATGATGTGATGGGCATGGATGATGTAAGATGATTTATGATGATGAACTGATGATGATGATGATGCAATGCATGATGATGTGTGATGCCGTATGGTTTTATATGATATGATGCGCGTGATTCGTGTGATGTTTGATGTCATGTGATTGTGCATGATGTATGTTATGTATGTATGATGTTGTCGTGTGTGATGATGTTGTATGTTGTTATGTTCTTTATTGTTATGTGTGATTGTCTTCCCGTGAATTGTGTTGAACGTTAATGAATGTAATGAAAGTATTATGTAACGTAAAGTGGAAGATAATGAAAAGAGGAACGTAATGAATGAATGCAAGCATGAACGAACAAATGAGAGTAAGGATGGCTTGCAAAAGAAGAAAGGAGGTTCACGACTCATTGAGAGTTGTTAGCTCAACTGTGTGTGTATTATAGCGTGCGATCTTGGCTAACTCATAAGGGGACATAGACACAGTAGGGAGTTCAATTTTGGTAAATGCTCCGATACGTGCGATGTGGTATTTACTGTGTGCTATGTAGCGTGCGATTTTGGCTACCTCATGTGGATTATGTAGCGTGCGATCTTGGCTAACCCATGAGATGGCGTGCGATTTTGGCTAAACCCTAAGAGTTCACACACACAGGAGTAGTCTGTCCTAGTGACCATATGTAGCGTGCGATTTTGGCTAACTCATGTGGGTTCATACACACAGTAGGGGGTTCAGTTTTGGTAATTGCCCCGATACGTGCGATGTGGTATATACTGTGTGCTATGTAGCGTGCAATTTTGGCTACCTCATGTGGATTATGTAGCGTGCGATCTTGGCTAACCCATGAGATGGCGTGCGATTCTGGCTAAACCCCAAAAGTTCTCACACACACAGGGGGAGTCGGTCTTGGTGACCACTCCGTTGGTGCGATTTGTGCGATATGTACGATGGATATCATAAGGGACTATAGACACAGTGGGGGTTCAGTTTTGGTAACTGCTCCAATACGTGCGATGTGGTATTTACTGTGTGCTTTGTAGCGTGCGATTATGTAAAATGATATTGTGTAATGAACGGTTATATTATTTTGCAAAAGCATTTTGATGAAATGAAAATGTTGTTTTTAATGTCTCCGCTGCAACGCTTTTATGTAAGATGATGAAAATATATGTTTTATGTGCGATGAATGACCAGCTGTAAGCGTCCCGGGAATGGGCCTTACAAGTTGGTATCAGAGCCAGGTTTAAGTGAAATGGTAAATTTTCAAAATAAACCTTAACTTAAACTGAAAATGGGACGGAAAGGGAATGCGATGCCAATCTGAGTAGCTGCGTGCTATCAGGTATTTTCGTAATGTTAACCAGTATTACGTGCGCATGTTATGTGGTTTATGTGTTGTATGTAGATTTAAATACCGATGTAGTCAGGATAGGTAATGCTTGGGGTATGAAGAGTAAAGTAAGTGGCTAATCATAACTGGTCACTGTAATTAGGGACTTACTATACTTGACATAAACTGAGTTGTTCCTTGAATGACCGTGTTGGTGTTTGAATCTTTCAGTGTGTGTGAGGATGGCCGGTGGTAGATCGTCTAAAGCTTCTCGTGGTGGAGGTGGTGGTGGACGTGGTGCTGAACCACGGGTCACAAGAGGAAGGCCTAGGGCCGAAGAGGTGGCTCATGAAGAACCTGAGACCCCTCATACGGAGGCTGGTGATGAGAGTGCGAATTTGAGGGCCTCAATGAAAGAGGCAGTTGCAGAGGAGGTTCATCAGGTCATGCAGACGATCCTACCGTTTGTGGTGACTGAAGTGATTAAGGCTATAAAGGAAGGAGAAAGGAAAGAGAGGAACAGGTCCTCAGGATAACGGGAGCAACCGAAGACTGAAACGGGTTTCTCTGATGATGAAGAAGAGCAAGAAGAAGAGCTTGCGCCGGAGGCGGCACGAGGCTGTAACTATGGGGCGTTTCAACGATGCAAGCCCCCTACTTTCGATGGAAATGGCACCGTTGCTGCTGCTCACCAGTGGGTGAGAGAAATGGAAGCTGTTTTGAACATCAGCGAATGCCGGGAGGATCAGAAAGTGAAGTTTGTTGCCCACTCTTTTGTGGACTCAGCTCTGTGTTGGTGGGACAATATTGTCCAAGTTGAGGGAAGCAGGGCTATCGGGAGGATGAGGTGGGCAGAGTTGAAGAGGCTGGTGATTGAGGAGTTCTGTCCTCACCGTGAGATGAACAAAGTTGAAAGAGAGTTCTTGCAGCTGGAGGCGGGAACCATGACACATCAGCAATATACCACGAAGTTCAACGAAATGGCACGACTGGTGCCGGATCAGGTGACGCCTCTGTCACGAAAGATTAAGAGGTACATTCAGGGCTTGCCGGCGGATGTCCGTAGGCACATGATCGCTGCCCGACCGAGCACGTTTAGGTCGACAGTTGATTTGGCAGGAAGGTTGTACGATGAAAGAACTGTAGTGGTGGTGGCTGAAGACAGTGAGAAGGGTGATGAAGACCAGAACTGGAGGGGGAAGAGAACTGGACGGGGTGGTGTCCCGACGAATAATAAGCATGTAAGGCCCCGTTCCCGGGAAACCTCACAGTTGGTTAATCATAGCATAAAATCATTTTAATAACAAAACAACGCAGCGGAAATAATTAGACATTCATTTAAAACTTGGAAATCATATTGTACTCATACATTTGTCCTTCATATGTAAATAAAACATAGTACTTTTTCTTAAATTACAATAAAAGATTTCGTAAACAGGTATGCCATCCATTGCCATCCAAGTAGCTTCCCACCTTGTGCCATCCTCAGCATCAGCATTTACCTGCCAACTATTATGCATAAAAGTCAGCTTCGCTGAGTGAGTTCTAGTTTTAGATAAATAAAAAAAATATAAACTTTATCCTTCATATAATGACCACGCATACATCATAATACAAAACATTTCTTGCGTCATAATAAGCATGTTCATTATCTTTCATTCTTTCATTATCTTTCACTTTCATCATAAACGAGATTGCACAAAGCAAGAGCTCCATGTTGATCGACAACGAATGTCGATCCCTGTCGGTACACATGAAAACGGTAGCTAACCCCCGACAGTTGATCCACACTGCAAGGCACATAGCCCGCTCATGAATACGGATCCATCATAATACTTCACTTAATAAGTACACAACATACCAAGTACTAGTCATCATAAAACATAACCGACCCTCCGCGGGACAGCGGGGGTTTGGGGGCGGCAGCCCCTGACAGCGAGGTCTTAGGGGCAGCAGCCCCTAGTAGGGTCCAAGGGGCAACGCCCCTGGCTGGGGCCGGGCTGCCAGGTCAGCGTGAAAAATTTTTATATTTAAACATTTATATAGCACATTTACTTATAGAAAAATTGATCTTCCTGTTAAAACCTCTTAAAATCTTGGTCATTTAAAAACGTATAATTAGTATGCATAATAGCCCCAAAACATGGAAAAACTTATAAATAGGGGGGTCTAGAACTCACCTGGATACCGCGAATAACTTCTAGACTAAGCTTTCTAGGCTAGGATCACACTACACAGCCTGCAGACAAGTTAACACTCTAAGGGGTTAATTTCTGCCTAAATTCGCTGCTAATTTCGCTGCCAGAAAAGCAGTTTCGCTGCCAGTATCGCATGACAGTTTCGCCCAACTTTCGTTGGAATTTTCATGGCTGCGAAATTACCTGCAAAACTATGGTTTCGCAGAACACCCATAGTTTCGCAGCTTGAACATGCAATTTCACTGGATAGATACACAGTTTCGCAGATCGAGCTGAAATGACGAACCAACCCATTTTTAACCCAAAATCGCAACTTTTTACGTCCAAACCCTTAGTTTATCATCCATGAAGCTAAATCTAAGCTTTATTCATGTTTTCATACGTAAAAATGTGACCTTTATGCGATTCTTTGCAACTTTTCAAAACCCAAAACCCTAGAATCCTGGTTTGATCTACAGAAGGGTTTAAAGGTCGATTCTTACCTGGATTTGTTGCTCCTTTCTTGTGGTTTGATGCTCCAACACCCAGATCTTCAATCCCTTGACCCTTGAAGCTCCAAATCTTGAGTTTCCTTCACTTTCTCTCTCTACGAATTTGGTGGCTAGGGTTACAAATGATGGAGATGGAGGCTGCTTTGGGTGGCTTAAGGGGCTGATTATGGGCCTTAATCACTTAGGCTCTGGCCCATAAACCCAATTTAGCCCATAACCCATTTCCTTTTTTTATTAAATACCCATTAATTAAGCCCATTATCCTTAATGACTCGTTTTGACTTTTCAGGGTGTTACAAGTCTCCCCCACTTATTTAGGTTTCGTCCTCGAAACCTGTCAGTCATCAAACAATTAAGGATAAAATTTCCTCATCTCCTCCTCGGTCTCCCACGTAGATTCTGATCCTTATCTGTGTCTCCACTGTACTCGTACTAGTGGAACCACTTTATTCCGTAAGAGTTTCTCTTTCCAATCAAGGATGGTGTTGATACATGTATGTCCCTAGATCAGGATATGAATGTAATAGATCTTGTTTATCTGATTCTGATGTAATGTTTGGAATGATTAATGAAATGATATTGATTGTTTGTGATTTATAATGTTTAATATTTCATTAATGAGTCGATGTTGAATTGGTAAATTAGGTTTGTGGTTGTTTGAATTGATACACATAATGTTATATTGATTAATACATTCAAACTTAACAAAATGAAGTTCTCATGCGAATGGCCCATGCGAATGGACCATACATGAATAACTTCATACGAATGACTCAGTCGCACGACTGAACCAGGAGACTGGATCAGTCGTATGATTGTAACATAAGATTGGCTCAGTCGCACGACTAAACACTCAGTCGTGCGGATGAATCAACCGTATGGCTCAATCGCACGACTGAACCATACTTATGGTCCAGTCGCACGAATGAACAACACTAACCTATAAATACAACCCAATTCGTGGAAAAACGTAAGCATTCATTCTATTTCGACTCCAGACGTACCCTAGCCGTCCAGAAGCCTCCTAGTTCGTTCTCCAAGTTCATAGAACGCTGTAGATCGATTCCCAATCGATTCTTAACGTTAGATTCAATCCTTTATTGATTCTTCGTGCGTTCTCACTGATTGGATCGCCAATCAAATAGGATTCCGCACTATTTGGTTTGGTTTACACGCTAATCATTCGGTATTTCGTTCAAATACCAGGTCCTAACAAGTGGTATCAGAGCGTAGGCTCTTGATTACGTGTGATTCAATCAAGATTGATAAAAAGTTTGTGTTTTTGCACTAAAAACGTAATCTTTTGTGTCAAAAGTGATCTTGGACGTTCCCTGCTCACAAGTTTCGGTTTCTACGACCTTAGGCGATTAGAGTTTGCGAAATTTCGAATTTTTACGGCTAAAACACGTTTAACCTAGAAATTTTCGCAAAACAGCAGCTTTAGTCGCACGAGTGAGCCATTCGCACGACTGGACTTCATTCGCATTGCCCAGACGCACGATTGGACCTAGTCGCATCTCCATTCGTACGATTGAACCATTCGTTCGCAGTGATCATACGCATCAGCTTCATTCGCACGACTGAACAAATCGATAGTTCATCCGCACGATTGAACCAGTCGCATAGTTCATTCGCACGGATAGCCCATTCGCATCCTCCAGTCGCACCAGTAGACAGTTTGTTTAAGTAAACTTAAAGTTATTCGAGATGGAAGATCAAATGTCAGCCTTTACTGCTGGGAAGGACTCAAGGATCCAGAACCCGCTGTTACTTGAGAGTGAGGTGGGTAATCATAATAAACCACCAAAGCTCTTAACGTTAGATGAGTTTCCCCACTGGAAACAACGTTTTGAGATCTACCTCAATGGAGTGGATCCAAATCTGTGGGAAGGTATCGAGATTGGGTATAGTATGCCGGTGGGAGCAGATGGAGTAAAGCTTACTTTAGGAGGGATGACTGACGCTCAGAAGGTTAAGTATAATGCAGAGAAGAGAGTCTATGCATTAATCACACAGTCTATTCCTAAAGATATTTTCCACCAGTACTCGAAGAATAAGCAGGCCAAGAAACTATAGGATGAGCTGGAAAAGAGATACGACGGGAATGCTTCGATGAAGGCAATCAAGGCTAAGGAGTTAAAGAAGGAATTTGACAACTTCTCATCGATGGAAAACGAGAGTTTGGATGATGTTATTGATAGATTCTACCATCTGATGAGTGAACTGCATACACATGGGGTCGCTAATACCATGGAAGAAAAAGTGACTAATTTTTCAGACGGATTGCCGGAAAAGTGGGCTTCATTCGTGTCTAACCTGAGACAGAATGAAATGCTGGCAAAGCTGGATATCAATGACTTCATTCTAAAGCTGCGAGAAGAAGCACTTAGGATGAAGTACAGAGCTCAGAAGTCTTCGTATACTCAGAATCCAGCTTTGTATAATGCCACGCCTCAAGCTAAGACATCTGGAGCACCTCTCCAGACTGCATTTGTGTCTAGCTCATCGGGTCCTTCACAAGCTTCTCCTTCAGGATCAGACACGTCAGGGTCTTCTTGTACCCACTACATTGGATCTGAAGCGAATACTACTAGACTGAAGACCGAAACCTCGGTAATGTGACTGTGGAAGTAGCTCGAGAGCACATGGATCTGTTGGCAGCAGTGGTTCATTCCTATGATGGACTTGTTGCTGGGAAGATTGGAAACTGCCATCTGGCAGACGAGGACTACGAGCAAGTAGATGAAATGGAGCTGGAGAGGATGGACATTATGTGGGCCTTAGCTAGTGCTGTCCGGAGGGCGAAGAAGTTTGTGAAAAAGATCGGACATAACTTGGTAGCTACTAAGGATACCACATTTGGCTTTGACAAGAGTAAAGTGACCTGCTTTAACTGTGGAAAGAAGGGGCACTTCAAGAGAGAATGTGTAAAGCCAAAGAAGACGGGTAACGGGAACCCATTTTCATCATTCACTCGTCAAGACAAGCAAGCTACTAGTTCTACTTCATCAAGCAAGGATCCAAAAGCCTTGACTGCTCATGATGATGAAGGACAGGACTGGAGTTTTCGTTTTGTCTCTCCAGGGGAATCAAACATTGCAAGCGTAGAAGACTTAGACGATGATTCCGCGAGTGAAGGAGATATTGCAGTTGAGATAGCGATGTCAAATAGTGAAGAGACAACTGCAACTGAGGTCAGCTACAAGCCTGAAGAAGGGACTTCCACAGCAAAGACAGAATCACCAGAACCAGAGACATCTGATGCTGCGTTGATGGCTAACTCTTCTGAACCTCCTCAGGTAAGTACCACTGACCAACTGTTTAAAAATCATGCTTGTTCTGATTGTGATACTTTTAGAAATAGCATAGATGAGAAATTTGCTAGGTTATTAGATCATAATAACTTAGTAAAAGATTTGCAACTGTGCACTGAGGCTAATAGAGTTTTAAAACAAAATGAGCATAGTTACAAAGAAAAGATAGACCTATTGACTAAACAGCTTAGGGAAACTGAAGTAGTTGCATTTAACCAAGCTAATGACATTAGGTACTATCTTAACTCCCTAGAAGACACTAAGAAGCAAAAGGCAGTTCTAGAAGTAGAAGTAAACTCATTAAAACAGAAACTGTACAGTTGGACAAGTTCATCACACATTGTCCAACACTTAGTGAGAGAAAGAAACAACGGGGAGGGTTTGGGTTATAAAGTGGTTCCACCACCACCTGAGACCTTGATGAACACTAAGACTAGACCAATAAATAATAACCCCATCAAGGATCATGTGGTGTCTACTCCTATAGTTAGTGATCCAGATTCCTCATGTTCATCAATTGAATCTGGAAACAAACAAAAGGAGGCCACTTCAAAGGCAAAGGGTAAAATGCCTTGTGTTAATCTGGAAAATGAATTCGAAAAGGTTAATATTAAGTCAGGGTCAAACAGAATCAAATCAGAACCTAAAAAGACTGTTAATGTTAATCTTTCACAAGTTTCAAGTCAAAACCAGTTAACCAAAAAGAAAAGGATGTTAAAATGTTAAAACAATTAATTTTGTTAAACAAGAGAAAACATCAAAAGAACCAGAGTCAAAACCTAAACTAAGTGATGTTACTAGAGTGTCACACACATCTCCACAAAGAAAGTTTAATCATAAAGTTGATAGCAGGTCGTGCTACAACTGTGGAGAGTGTGGACACATTGCTTCCTATTGTCCTTACTATCAGACACCTAGGAAGAAGATTGAACTTCAGGATTCAAAACCTAGGTCTTCTAAGAGGAGTTCTTTAACTCCACTAGAAGAACTAGTGAACATAAAGTTCAACCCATTAGCCAGTCGACTGTTTATCACAAACAGGCCTTACACAAATCTGGCTTATGGAAAGAGAAGTCATCCTCTGTGTCTGATAATGATGACAAGAAGGAACCTGAGCTACCCTCACCCTCTAAGGGTCAATGGGTTGAATTCATGATGTGTGATGCCTCTGGGAAACCCAAGCCAGTAAAGGCTTGGGTTCCTAACCTAAACTAATCTTTTAATTGTATGTGCAGGGTGTTCGCTACAGTGCTGAAACCAACACGTGGATTGTAGACAGCGGAGCATCCAGGCACATGACAGGAAACAGGGCTCTTTTATCAAACGTCAAACAAATAAAAGGAGGGCATGTTTCGTTTGCTGGAAACAAGGGAGGCTATATCACAGCTCAGGAGAAGTTGGGAATCAGAAAGTTAAGTTTGATAAGGTGAACTACGTTCAACAACTTCAAAACAACTTACTTTCTGTTTCCCAAATCTGTGATAAGGGATTTAAGTCATATTCGACAACAAGAAGTGTTACGTGCTAAAGAAAGACTCCTTGATTCGGAGGACCAAGTTCTGATGACAGCTTCAAGATATAAAGACTTTATGTTTTGGATCTGTCAACAGCTTCTACAACGGATCATGAAGTTCAGTGCTTTCTATCAAAAGCCACTGAGAAGGACTCCATCTCCTGGCATAGGAGAATGGGACACATTAATCAAAGGAAGATGAATCACTTGATCCAGAAGGATCTCGTGAGAGGAGTCAACGTCAAGAATTTCCAACTTCCTGATTTTTGTGTAGCTTGCAAGAAAGGCAAACAGACGAAGAAGTCTCATAAGGAAAAGAAAGTTCATTCAATAGAACTTCCTCTTGAACTTCTTCACATGGATCTGTTTGGTCCAGTCAGTACAAAGAGCATTGCAGGCGACTTGTACTGTTTTGTGGTTACTGATGACTACTCAAGATTCTCTTGGGTAATGTTTCTGAAATCCAAATAAGAAACATTTGAGTCATTCAAGGAGTTAGTAACCACACTGGAATCTCTCTACAAGCTGAAGGTGAGACAAGTACGCTCAGACAACGGGACTGAATTCAAGAATCAGTGGATGGAGGCTTACTGCAAGGAAAAGGGAATTGTGCATCAATTCACTTCTGCCTACACGCCTCAGATGAATGGTGTTGCTGAGAGAAAGAACAGAAGCTTGATAGAGACAGCACGGACAATGCTGGCAGACTCGAAACTGCCTATCCAATTCTGGAATGAGGCAGTGGCAAATGCATGTTATACATTGAATCGAGTTCTGATAGTCAAGCGCCACGGAAAGACATGTTACGAGCTACTACAAAGACGCAAACCGAATTTGGAGTATCTCGAACCATTTGGCGCGCCGTGCACACTTCTGAAGAAGACTCAAGAAGGTAAATTCAGCGAGAAGGCTGATGAAGGAATCTTCCTAGGATACAACATACCGAACAAGAGAGTTTACAACAACTCAACGGGTCTAGTAGAAGTGTGGTGTAATGTTGATGTTCAGAGATATACCACACCACCTACTGGCAAAGGACCCGCCTACTTTTTTGACTATGATGGATTCTTCAAGTCCTTCAACATCCCTATCTCTCCTTCGGATGACGAGTTAGCTACTCGGATGATGTATGATATCTTGAATACACCATCTCATGATTCAACATCATCGAGCTCACAGGGAGAATCATCTACTCAGTCAGGGGGAGTAGTCGACGACAGTGACTCCTCCTCAGAAGATGAAGCTGAAGAAAATGACCAGAACAGTCAGGAGGAACAGGTTCCAGTTCCTGAAAGTCCACAAGCATCTAACAGTGATGCACCTTCGACTTCGGAACCTCAAACTCCAACTACCTCAGATGCAGAACCAAATGTTCATAATCTTGGCTCTGAGGTAGCTGTTCCTACTACTCCAGGATCACGTCTAAACGTCTATCATCCCCTAGACAATGTCATTGGGGATGTCAGATCAGGAGTACAAACCCAAATCAGCTGTACTCAGCTGATTATGCCTCTGTTATGGAAAAGGGATACATTCATGATGGTGCTTATCGGTGTTTTGTCTCGCAGTTTGAGCCAAAATACGTCAGTGATGCACTAAATGATGAGGCGTGGGTGAGTGCCATGCAAGAAGAACTTCTTCAGTTCAAGAAGTTAGGTGTATGGACTCTGGTAGATAGACCTAAAGGTGCTAAGGTCATTGGCACCAAATGGGTCTTGAAATGCAAGAAGGATGACCAAGGGGTCATTATCAGGAACAAGGCTCGACTGGTGGTTCAGGGATTTCGCCAAGTCGAGGGGATTGACTACAATGAAGTGTTTGCACCCGTGGCAAGGATGGAAGCCATTCGTATCTTCCTTGCCTATGCATCGTACATGAAGATTAAAGTCTATCAATTAGATGTGAAGAGTGCATTCCTTCATGGGGAAATCAGAGAAACAGTCTATGTCAGTCAACCCGAGGGATTTGAAGATCCTTATCATCGGGACAGAGTTTACAAACTCGACAAGGCCTTATACGGGCTTCATCAAGCTCCAAGGGCCTGGTATGAGAAACTCTCGACTCATCTTGTGAAACACGGCTTTCGCAGGGGAGTCATTGACTGCACGCTGTTCATCAAAGAAAAGGATGGAAACCTACTGCTCGTACAGATCTATGTCGATGACATAATCTTCGGTTCAAAGAACGAAGACTTATGCAAAGAGTTTGAAGCAGTTATGAAGAAAGAGTTTGAGATGAGTGCTATGGGGGAGATGAAGTTCTTTCTCGGGTTACAGGTGGATCAGACACCAAATGGGATCTTTCTACATCAGACCAAGTATGTAGGAGACATTCTCAGTCGTTTTGACATGGAGAATGCTTCTGCTGCTGGGACTCCACTTGCTACAAATCATGATATAGCACCTGATGAAAATGGAGATCTGCTAGATGCCACAATGTACCGAGGAATGATTGGATCCCTCATGTACCTCACTGCCTCAAGACCTGATATCATGTATGCTACATGTTTATGTTCTAGATATCAGGCTAAGCCTAAGGTTAACCATCTGATCGGGGTCAAGAGGATATTTTGTTATCTGAAGGGTACACCCACACTTGGGTTGTGGTATCCTCATGATGATGACTTTGAGCTCACGGCGTATAGTGACTCGGATTACGGGGGCTGCAAGATGAACTACAAGTCTACATCAGCAGGGTGTCAATTCTTTGGGAGAAGATTAGTTACCTGGCAGTGTAAGAAGCAGACATCGATTGCATTGTCAACCTGTGAAGCTGAATACGTTGCTGCTGCAAGTTGCTGTTCACAAATCATCTGGATTCAACAGCAAATGCGGGATTACGGTTTAAAGTTTTCTTCTACTCCTATTTTTGTTGATAACTCTGCTGCAATTGCAGTAACTAAAAATCCGGTCCAACATCCAAAGACCAAACACATCGGTATTAAATACCATTTCATAAGAGACTGTTTTGAAAAGAACTTAATTGATGTGGTAAAAATTAATACTGATTTTCAACGCGCTGACCTCTATACTAAAGCCTTTGATAAACCACGTTTTCTATATCTGTTAGAGGTCAACGGCGTTAAAAAGAAAAGTGATGTTATTCCTGATGATGATCATGTGTAATCCGATGCAGTTTAGTTAATTTTTCTTTTTATTTTATTTTTCTTATTTGTTTAGTCTGTTTAAATTAAACTCATGTTATTTAGCTGTTTATTAAAATCCTAAAATAATTAAACCAGTTATGATTTTAGTATTTTAGGGGGAGAATAAGTCAGCCAGTAACATTAAAAAAAAACGAGGGAGAAGGAGTGGATAGCTGATATAAGGTAGATCGTATCTGTGATACCGATTCAAACCCTTTGGAAAATGATAGTACACAGGAACAAATCAAAAGGGACTTTAAAATTTAATTTAGAAAAGATGCAAAATTCAAAGTATAAGTCTTTGTAGTCTAAGCAATATAAAAGGGAAGATGATAGAAAAACTGGTAACTACTAAGGTAACACAAAGAAAGTAGACCTAGAGGTTGCTAGACCACAAATGATATGTCGGTAGATTCAACACAATAGATGATTAGACCTGACTGGTGATCTCAAGACCAAACTAAGTTGTTCAACTGACTGTGGGCTTTCATCTTATCACTGGTTAACACAATCAAAAATATTCCAATAAGGGGTAATGAGCATGTAAACGCACAAATGTGTGCGGATGACCATAAATAGAGCAAAGCACGAAAAAAATGAAAGACAAATGCTATCAAGCTAATGACTTATGTTGTTGGTGCATTTTGTGCAAAATAAAATTAAGCTGCTCTAACAAGGAGATAGGTTGTGTGCCTCTCTGCTGTGCGATGGCACTGACCTGAGGATAAGCATAACCTAGATATTCTAGAATTCATTGTTGTTTGCCGCCTCTCTGCTGTGCGATGGCACTGACCTGAGGATTGGCTTCTCTTTGAAAGCTCTAAGAATAGTCTCTTCTTGTAATAATAACCGTAGACCGCTCAAAAGCTCCTAAGGAATGTTGATTACCATATAAGTGTGGGATCCACAAATGTTAGTTGAAATAATTAAACCTAAAACTATCACAGTTTGTGTCAAAGTCTGTGTATGGATTTAAGAGGACAAAATATTGACAATCATTGTGGCTGCAATTCTTGAAAGTTCAAATCAATGTGGGAATCTAATAGTACCAGTGTGATTTCCTAAATTTGCTAACGACTCTGGATGAAAACCAAGAATTGAGCATCAAAAGGTTTTGATAACAAGTCCCAAATGATTTGACTTGCCTGTATGATTCCAAAATTGAATTGGTCCAGGTGTGGTCAAACTAAATTGAAGCTGCCTATTCCGGAACCAAATCCAGTAGATTTTTATCTTAGGATTTATCTCTCACAAAAAGCCAAAAACAAGTTTAATTTTTGTACTTTAGTTTAATTTTCTAATTTATTTAGTCATTTTAGTTTGTTTGTTTGTCGGACTACATCATGAAAATCAGTATGGGATCAACTCACCTAAAAGGGTCATGTCTGAGATGCCACATGTGTTTTCAAAGTTTAAAAGGGTCACGTTTGAGGTGACAAAATGTTAAAAGAGTCACGTCTGAGGTGACTAAATTGTTTAAAAGGATCACGTCTGAGGTGATCAAAGTTTTCAAGTTAAATGATCATGTCTGAGATGATCAAATGCTCATAATGTTAATTTCAACAATTAAAAGGGGTTTAAATGTAAAACAAAATGGCAGAAAATTTCATAAGTGTCTAACCCATTCGCACGATTGGTCACAAGTATGGACCAACCATGCGAATGGGTCCCATTCGCACGACTGGACATGAGATTGAGCCATTCACCCGAATGGCTTATCAGACTGACCCATTCGACTGAATGGAAGGGTGCGAATGAGTCAGTCGACCGACTGAGACTCAGTCGGTCAACTGAAGTTGCGAAGAAAGGGCACGAATGAGTCAGTCGACCGACTGAGACCTCAGTCGGCCAACTGATGCGATTGACTGGGCCAATTGCACGACTGAGCCTCAGTCGCCCGAATGAACTGAGCGAATGAGGCCATCGGCCGATTGAACTCAGCTTCATATTTAAAGGGCCACAGTCGATCGCATTTTCACTCATCAACCCTCAATCGCTCCTAAATCGCACCTAAATCGCACCTCGTACCGTTACTCTGCCAAAATTTCTCTAGACCTTGTTTTCACATTTCTATTGATCTTCTGACGTGCGTTGACGTTTATACAGGTAGATTGCAGTGATGTGAAATCTCACCGAAATGAAAGAAAGGGAACCCTAATTTGTGATATTCGAGTGAAACAAGAAACGGACTGTAAATGACCTAATAACCAACATAAACTAAGCAAAATGTTAAAATTAAGTTTAATAGGTTATTAGTGACAAGATGGCGAGTCTAATGGACCATTAAACCATGTTAAATTACTTGATTTGTGGTCAAGATTCGAACCACAGGCGACTGAACAGTGGGACAAGCGACTGGTCGTCCGGATGAACTCCAATCGCACGATTGAATCTTGCGATTGGGTCAATCGGCCGAATGCACCATGCGAATGAGCTCAGTCGGCCGACTGAACCAATCGCAGACTCAACCAACAGATTGAACTCAGTCGCATGTCTCATTCACCCGAATGAGCTCAGTCGCATGAAAGGACAACCGACTGACTTCAGTCGCATGATCATTCGCGAATGAATCAGATGAATTTAAACTATACACTTTAGAACTGAATTTGATGTATTATTACTAATGGTTCTGTGTCTTGTGTTTCAGGAATGGCTGATAGATGGTCCATCACCCAAAGCACAACATTGTGCTCATTTGGACCATACGACTCGGAATGGGGCCGAGTTTTACAGAGATTATTGCGTTCCTTCGACGTTCTCGGATACATAAGGCCATTTCTACACCGTGTACGCCTTACAGGTCGTTACATCAGGCATTCTGGGAGAATGCTCCGTTGATCGTTCTCGTGAGCCTTACAGTATACGGAGCTCCATTCATGGTCATGATATTGAGATTACAGCAGCTGACATCCAGAGAGTACTTGATTTGGGGACGATACTGATCACCCCACCAGACTACATCCACTTACAGTTAGAGTTGCTGCTTTCTCAGGATTAAGTACGCTGGGGACATCAACTCAGGTGTGCTCAACAAGAGCAACCTGTGTTTCCCCAGTACAAGTACTTGGCGCATGTGATCCTGAAGTGTATTGCTTCTAGGAGGGGTGGGTTCGATGACCTATCAGACCAGATTCAGAATGCCTATGTGGCACTGGTGCTGAACCACCCCTTCAGCTTCTCGAGCATGATTTTCTCATATCTGGTGGAGAATCTGGAGGCCAAGGGGAAGGAGGGTTTTTGTATGTACCACCCTTGATTTCTGCAGCTGATCTTCAACGAGAAGCTGCCATTACTCCCAAGGAGAGCCATGATGCTGTTTGCTTCTAGAGATTATGGATGACACGACTTTGGGTCGTATGAGAGTGTATAGGGGCAAGCAGGTAAAGCCCCAAGTGAAGAGGTTGATCGGCCATCTGGCCAATGAGAGATATGTGGCGCCAAGGAGACGCAAGTGGCGTCATGATGACAGCGATTCAGACGATGAGAGGCTATTGCTCCAGAGCATGATTCAGACGATGATGACAGTGGGATGCTGGGAATGATATGTATGCCATTCCACCGAGGGGCACAGCTTCAGATGTTATACCTCCAGTATCTCCCCGCTGGTGACATAGCGAGTCAGCTGGTTTCCATCAGGACTTTATTCCTGGGAGGAGGAAGAAGAGTCTGATGAGGAGCCCTTACGAGGACTGTGGGAAGCAAGGTTGTTCCCACAGAGTATGGACTAAGGGCGGTTGGTGAACGCCCCAGAGATTCAGGGAGAGACAGCTGCAGATCCTAGCTATGCCCTGAGTCAGCTAGCCCGTGTTTAGGGGGAGCATCCACCTCGACTGGATCGAGGAGGAAAAGGATGGCTCAGCCCCACGGCCAGCCAGAAGAAGAAGAAGAAGAAGACGACTCACCTTCGTTACCACCACAGCCACTACATCTACCACCACCACTACCACTTTACAGCCACACCATCCACCACCACAGCCACCACAGCTACCACTACCACACCACACCTCCCACCACTGTACATCTATGCCAACCACCACCATATCTTTCACTCCTACATCACCTCCACTATCTCACAGACCCAGCCCCATCTTCACCACAGCCACCACTACCACCACTAGCCACCAAGCAGGACCCTCTTCACAGCCCTCACATACATATGGATCACCTCTACCTCCAATTGGGGAGAGGAACATCTTTCTCTGCGCTAAACGGATGGTGATGCGTTTGTTAGCTGCGACGAGGGAAGACGGCTCAGATCCGCCAGCTGGCTGATCTACGCTGCACAGTCTCAGCAGATCTCGGAGCAGGCTCGGTTGATTGAGGAGCAGGCCCAAAAATGGCTGCTCAGAGCCACGAGATCGCCCAACTCAAGAGCACAGTGTC
>CM046029.1:8115228-8629768 GCA_025215565.1 Flaveria ramosissima
TGGTCATGATATTGAGATTACAGCAGCTGACATCCAGAGAGTTCTTGATTTTGGGGACGATACTGATCACCCCACCAGACTACATCCACTTACTGTTAGAGGCTGCTTTCTCAGGATTAAGTACGCTGGGGACATAAACTCAGGTGTGCTCAACAAGAGCAACCTGTGTCCCCAGTACAAGTACTTGGCGCATGTGATCCTGAAGTGTATTGCTTCGAGGAGGGGTGGGTTCGATGACCTATCAGACCAGATTCAGAATGCCTATGTGGCACTGGTGCTGAACCACCCCTTCAGCTTCTCGAGCATGATTTTTCTCATATTGGTGGAGAATCTGGAGGCCAAGGGGAAGGAGGGTTTTTGTATGTACCCAGGTTTCTGCAGCTGATCTTCAACGAGAAGCTGCCATTACTTCCAAGGAGAGCCATGATGCTGTTGCCCTAGAGATTATGGATGACACGACTTTGGGTCGTATGAGAGTGTATAGGGGCAAGCAGGTAAAGCCCCAGGTGAAGAGGTTGATCGGCCATCTGGCCAATGAGAGATATGTGGCGCCAGGGAGACGCAAGTGGCGTCATGATGACAGCGATTCAGACGATGAGAGGCTATTGCTCCCAGAGCATGATTCAGACGATGATGACAGTGGGGATGCTGGGATGATATGCCTACTCCACCGGGGCACAGCTTCAGATGTTATACCTCCAGTATCTGCCCCAGCTGGTGACATAGCCGAGTCTGCTGGTTTCCATCAGGACTTTATTCCTGGTGAGGAGGAAGAGGAGTCGACGAGGAGCCCTTAACGAGGACTGTGGGAAGCAAGGTTGTTCCCACAGAGTATGGGCTAAGGGCGGTTGGTGAACGCCCAAGAGATTCAGGAGAGACAGCTGCAGATCCCAGCTATGCCCCTGAGTCAGCTAGCCGTGTTCTAGGGGGAGCATCCACCTCGACGGGAACGAGGAGGAAAAGGATGGCTCAGCCCCACGGCCAGAAGAAGAAGAAGAGACGACTCACCTTGTTACCACCACAGCCACTACATCTACCACCACCACTACCACCTTTACAGCCACACCATCCACCACCACAGCCACCACAGCTACCACTACCACCACCACACCTCCCACCACTGTACATATGCCAACCACCACCATATCTTTCACTCCTACATCACCTCCACTATCTCACAGACCCAGCCCCATCTTCACCACAGCCACCACCACCACCACTAGCCACCAAGCAGGACCCTCTTCACATCCCTCACATACATATGGATCACCTCTACCTCCAATTGGGGTAGAGGAACAGCTTTCTGCGCTTAACCGGATGGTGATGCGCTTAGCTGCTGATGAGGAGAAGACGGCTCAGATCCGCCAGCTGGCTGATCTTACTGCTGCACAGTCTCAGCAGATCTCAGAGCAGGCTCGGTTGATTGAGGAGCAGGCCCAACAATGGCTGCTCAGAGCCATGAGATCGCCCAACTCCAAGAGCACAGTGTCACATCTGCTAAAAGGATAGAGGAGTTGGAGGAGGCTAAGAAGACATCATGCTAAAGCTAAAGGGATCTAAAGAGGAGCCCCTGAAGATTAAAGAGGGAGACGGAGATGATGATGAGATGATGATGATGATATGATGATGATGATGATGAGGATATGAGATAGACTGAGGATGATGAGGGATTGAGAAGAGAGGACAGAGGAGAGGGATGAGGATGATGATGCAGAAGGAGGAGATGCAGCTGCATCGGCCTCTGCTCAAGGTCAGGAAAGGAGATCCAAGAATAGACAAGACCAACAAGCTTCCTCCTCTGCTCCACCAAGTGACGATCCCGTGATCCAGAGAAAAGTAAAGATTAGATGTCTATGTATTTAATTACTTTTGTATTTGAATCATGTATTTAAACTATGTATTGATGTTTATATTAAGTTTAATGCATTTCTGTTTTGATTATTACTAATGGTTGATGTGTTGAATGTTTAAATCAAACAGATCCAAACTATCAGAGGGATGAGTTCGATGTTGCTCCCCTTCAGCAGGTCAAGACTCAGTTAACTATGATTCTTGATCTGCAAGGGATCGTAAGGAGGTCGGTGAGTTATACCCCTGAAGAAGGGGAAATAATTCACGATCTATCAAACGAGCAACTAGCAGAGATCTTCAAGCTAATCCTGATGAGATTGTAAAGGATGCTCCGACGTGCGACTCGACAAGTGACGAAGAGCTCAACGATGTTGATGAAATAGAGATAGAAGATGTCACTGCCGAGCACTACCCTCAGTATGCTGACAATGAGGGAAATGTGGTCCCCAATTTGGGTGAATCCCTTGTTAGCGATACTTTTGAGGTGTTAGACAAGATGGAGCAGGAGTCAGAGAAAACAGAGGGAACGGCCCAAGCCTCAAATGATGATGTTGATATCCGAAAGGCTGAGTGGGCTGCTTGTTTTGAAGAAGTTAGAGCCCAACGCGCTGCACCTAAACAGGATGCCTACACCAAACTCTACAGAGTCAAGAAACATCATAAGGTGTCGGGCAGGATCATAGCGTGGGCGTATTTTGAGGACCTTAACGTCTATGCAGTTAAGAGGGAGAAGGGCATAGAGTACTTTAGATTCCACATGATCTAAAGACTCTACCAGGTTTTGAGCTCAACCAGCTGGCCAAACTAAAGCTGTTTGTATGCTGACCCGAGAAAGATGTCAGGCTGGTTTGAGGCTGCCCTAAGGAAGGAGTACCACACCAGGTGGGTTAACTTCAGACCCCAACAGCCTACAAGGTATATCAGAAGGTCTGAAGTTGATGCCATTACTGGAAAGCCAAAGATAGTGTTGAAGTGGAGTCCTCCGCGCACGATGTCAAGAATCCCGCTCAGGGAAATGCCACAGGACTTCACTCCACACTTTAAGTGGTGGTACTACGATTGGAGGACAGGAGAAGCGGTCATAGTCCTAAACAAAGAGGGCCAAATGGATACTATCAGGGTATTCGACCCAATGTGGCTTACCAACTTGTCAGCTAATGATGTCTACACTCTATACAAGTGGCCACTGTTCTATGATACGCAGGATATTGTACAAGCCCTCCAGTTCCAGAACGTCATAAGACTCTGCTTCGCGTTTGAGATTCACGCGGGAGTCACAAAAGAGGATAAGTACAAGAAATATGAGGAGGTAATGAAGAAAACAAGACATTAGAGAGATCTAGGTCCAAGGGGGAGTTTGTTGATACATGTATGTCCCTAGATCAGGATATGAATGTAATAGATCTTGTTTATCTGATTCTGATGTAATGTTTGGAATGATTAATGAAATGATATTGATTGTTTGTGATTTATAATGTTTAATATTTCATTAATGAGTCGATGTTGAATTGGTTAATTAGGTTTGTGGTTGTTTGAATTGTTACACATAATGTTATATTAATTAATACATTCAAACTTAACAAAATGAAGTTCTCATGCGAATGGCCCATGCGAATGGACCACACGCATGAATAACTTCATACGAATGACTCAGTCGCACGACTGAACCAGGAGACTGGATCAGTCGTATGATTGTAACATAAGATTGGCTCAGTCGCACGACTGAACACTCAGTCGTGCGGATGAATCAACCGCATGGTTCAATCGCACGACTGAACCATACTTATGGTCCAGTCGCACGAATGAACAATACTAACCTATAAATACAACCCAATTCGTGGAAAAACGTAAGCATTCATTCTATTTCGACTCCAGACGTACCCTAGCCGTCCAGAAGCCTCCTAGTTCGTTCTCCAAGTTCATAGAACGCTGTAGATCGATTCCCAATCGATTCTTAACGTTAGATTCAATACTTTATTGATTCTTCGTGCGTTCTCACTGATTGGATCGCCAATCAAATAGGATTCCGCACTATTTGGTTTGGTTTACACGCTAATCATTCGGTATTTCGTTCAAATACCAGGTCCTAACAAGTGTATCAGGCCGTCCAATCGTGCCGGAGAATCACCGTATGGCTCATCGCACGACTAACATACTTATGGGTCCAGTCGCACAATGAAATACTAACCTATAAATACAACCCAATTCGTGGAAAAACGTAAGCAATTCATTCTATTTCGACTCCAGACGTACCCTAGCCGTCCAGAAGCCTCCTAGTTTTGTTTCTCCAGTTCATATGAAACGCGTAGATCTATTCCCAATCGATTCTTACGTAGATTCAATCTTTATTGATTCATCGTGCGTTCTCACTGATTGGATCGCCAATCAAATAGGATTCCGCACTATTTGTTTTGGTTTACACGCTAATCATTCGGTATTTCGTTCAAATACCAGGTCCTAACAGATGGCCCTTGGCTGCTCTACATAAGTAAGCCGTTCATCGAATTCAATGTCTTCTAATGGTACAATGTATCATTATCTGCCAGACATTTCCTGAGATGAGATACATGGAACGTAGGGTGAATTTCCACTCAACTCATCAGGTAGTTCTAATCTGTAGGCCACTCCCCTACCCTCGCGACAATACGAAATGGCCCTATGAAACTTGGGCTAACTTTCCCCGTTTTCGAAACCTGATGATCCCTTTCCAGGGAGATACCTTGAGCATAAACTTGTCACCAACTTCAAACTCTATAGGTCTATGCCTCTTATCAGCATAAGACTTCTAGTGATCCTTTGCGGCTTTCATGAATGCTTTGATCTTATCTAACTTCTCGGTCGTGACCTCGATCACGTCAAGGCTTCCCAATTCCTTTTGACCAATGTCACCCAACACACGGGCGTTTTGCACTTCCTACCATACTGCATCTCATAAGGTGGCATACCAATGCTGGCATGGTAACTATTATTATATGAGAATTCTGCCAATGGTAAGTGCTCATCCCAACTTCCTCCAAAGTCGATTACACATGCTCGTAGCATGTCTTCTAATGTCTGAATCGTTCTTTCCGACTGACCATCTGTCTGGGGGTGGTAAGCCATACTAATATGCAGTCTAGTCCCCATTGAGTCGTGAAACCTCTTCCAGAACTTGGACGTAAACCGTGTGTCCCTATCCGAAACGATAGACACTGGCACGCCGTGACGAGCCACGATCACCTTTATTAATAGCTCTGCTAACCTCTCAGAGGAAAACGTTTCACGAATTGGTAGGAAATGGGCGCTCTTTATTAAACGGTCAACAATCACCCACATCGCGTCGCTTCCTCTCGTCGTGCGAGGTAGCTTCGTGATGAAGTCCATTGTGATGTGTTCCCATTTCCATTCAGGAATATCCAACGGCTGTATCTTTCCATATGGCTTTTGGTGCTCTGCCTTCACTTGCAGACAAGTCATGCACTTGCTCACGTACTTAGCCACGTCTCGCTTCATTCCCGGCCACCAGTAATCTTTCTTCAAATCCTGATACATTTTCGTGGCACCGGGATGTATGGAATATCGATTTTTGTGAGCCTCATCCATGATCTTCCCCCTCAGATCCCCATAGAGAGGGATCCACATTCGCCCAGATCGGGTTCTAACACCCAGGGTGTTTTCCTCCAAATCTGAAACTTGTCCTTTCATCCTTTCAGAGTTGACTCTGTCATCTCTCAATGCATCGTCTTGAAACTCCCTCACCTGTTTCATAACATCAGGCGTCATGATTATCTGGTAAGCCCTCACCCGAATTGGTTCGGGTTGTCCCTTCCGACTAAGGGCGTCAGCCACCACATTGGCTTCGCCTGGATGATAATGAATTTCGCAGTCGTAATCCTTGATCAGTTCCAACCACCTCCTCTACCTCATGTTGAGTTCCTTTTGTTCGAAGAAATACTTCAGACTTTTATGATCAGTGAAGATGGTGCACTTCACCCCATACAGGTGGTGCCTCCAAATCTTCAATGCAAACACCACCGCAGCCAACTCTAAATCATGGGTAGGATAATTAGCCTCGTGGACCTTTAATTGTCTAGAAGCATAGGCTATCACCTTCCCTCGTTGCATCAACACGCAACCCAATCTTGCATACGAGGCATCCGAGTAGACTACCAGATCCTTGTTCCCTTCAGGTAACGTCAAGACAGGGGCTTGAGTTAACCTCATCTTCAGTTATAGGAAGGCGTTATCCTGATCAGCACCCCATTCATACTTCACGTCCTTCCGGGTCAATTTTGTCAAAGGAGAACCTATCTTGGAGAAATCCTGGATAAACCTCCTATAGTAGCCTGCCAGGCCTAAGAAACTGCGAATCTCGGATGGCGTCTTTGGAGGTTCCCATTGCATCACCGCTTCAACCTTCGCAGGGTCCACCCTGATCCCCTCAGGATTAACCACATGACCCAGAAATTGAACTTCTCGAAGCCAAAATGCGCATTTAGAGAACTTAGCATATAGCTTCTCACTTCTGAGCGTCTCAATACTTCTCGAATATGATCGGCATGCTCCTCTTCACTTTTTGAATAAATCAAGATGCCATCAATGAACACTATCACCGATTTATCCAACATTGGCCGACATACCTGATTCATAAGATCCATAAAAGCAGCTGGCGCGTTGGTCAAACCAAAGGACATGATGTGGAATTCGTAGTGTCCATAACGTGTACGGAACGCCGTCTTAGGGATGTCTTGTTCTTTCACCTTCAGGTGGTGGTAACCAGACTGCAGGTCTATCCTTGAAAACCAGCTGACACCCTGAAGTTGATCAAACAGGTCGTCGATCCTTGGTAACGGATACCGATTCTTTACGGTCAGCTTATTGAGCTCGCGATGGTCAATGCACATCCACATGCTACCATCTTTCTTCTTGACGAATAAAACCGGAACACCCCATGGAGAGAGACTCGGTCAGATGAAGCCTTTATCCAATAGATCCTGCAACTGGTCCCTCAGTTCTACCATCTCCGAAGGAGCTAATCGATACGGTGCTTTAGCGACAGGTTGTGCTCCCGGTAGCAAATCAATCTGGAATTCGATTTCGCGGTCAGGCGGCACACCGGTCAGGTCTTCAGGAAAGATGTCAGGAAACTCGCGCACTACCGGCACGTCTGATAATTGTGGCTCTGGTGCATCCACATCTTTTACATAGGCCAAGTAAGCGCTGCCCCACGTCTCAAGTACTTTTCAGCTGTGATCATCGACACGACCTTCGGTACACAGCACACCTTATCTCCACGAATCGTAACAGAACTACCGTCGGGCGCTGTTAGATGAATTATATTCTTACTACATACTATATTGGCTTCATAGCTAGCTAACCAATCCATGCCTAACACCACATCAAAACCTCCTAAGGCCATAACATGCAACCTAGCAGGGAACTTACAATCTTCTAACTCGATCAGGCAATCCTCAACCACCTCAGTTACCTTAGTGGACTTACCAATGACAGTTTCTACATAGAAAGGCTCGTCTAACTTTCTACTCTTATCATGCAACAAACGACAAAAGGAAACAACGCAAAACTCCTACTAGCACCAGAATCAAAGAGCATAGAAGCATATTCATGGGCCACCAGAAACATACCTAAAACTACTTTTGGATCTGCCCTGGCCTCCTCACGAGTTATGCTGAATGCCCTCGCCTTCTCCTTTGAACCGTCACCCCTTCCCTTATCTCCAGCTTTAACCGTTCCTGATCCTTCTGGTTTTCCTTTCTTAAAGTCTCTTCCCACATGACCCATCTCGCCACACTGGTAACACTTCACCGCCTTGCAATCCCTAGCATAGTGGCCCTCGCCTCCACATTTGAAACATTTGCCCGTCCCAACTCTGCACTCCCCTGAATGACCTCTTCCACACTTCCTACACGCACCTCCTTCATCTAAATTTCCTCGCCTCCCTGACTGATCCTCAACTCTCGTCCAGCTTCTCCCTAATCCTGAAGTTGTCACCTCCGAACCTCTTCCCATTTCCATTCTTAAACCCACTCCATCTCTCCACCTTATTTGTTACATGCACCGGATCTCTTTTATCGTACAGTCTCCCAGCTAAATCCACCACAGACCTAAACATACCCGATGTGGCTGCAATCATATGCCTCCTGATGTCCACGGGCAAACCCTGCATGTATCTCTTGATCTTCTTGGACGCAGGTGTCACCATGTCTGGCACAAGTCTTGCAAGTTCATTGAACTTGGAGGTATACTCTTGATGAGTCATGTTCCCCGCCTCCAAATGCAAGAACTCCATCTCATCTTGTCTAATTCCTGATGGGGACAATACTCCTCCAGCACCAACTCCTTCAACTCAGACCACTTCATTCTGGCTATCGATCGCTTTCCTTCAGCCTGGACAACATTGTCCCACCAGCACAACGCTGAGTTAACAAAAGAATGAGTGGCAAACTTAACTTTTTGATCTTCCCGGCACTCACTAATTTCTAGTACCGCTTCCATCTCTCTAAGCCAGCGATGAGCGGCAGTAGCATTGCCGTTACCGTCAAAGGTTGGGGGCTTGCACCTTTGAAATGCCCCATAGTTGCACCCTCTAGTAGTCTCTCTCTGGGACTCCTCATCATTGTCATCATCATGGACTACCACCTTAGGGTTTATTGGCTCCTCCTCAGATTCCTCAGTCCTCCCAGTGGACCTTCCTGAATTCTTCTCACTTTCCTTCCCCTTCTTCTCAGCTTTCTCTCCATCCTTGACTGCTTTGATCACCTCGGTCACCACCGAGGGTAAGACATTTTGCATCATCACCTCCTTCACAGTGGGTTTTGGGGGGCTCATCCCTCCCCCTCCGGGTGACTATGGAGGTCTGACTCCTCGTGAACAGTCTCGAGAGCCTTAGCTTTGCTCCGGGTGAGACGTGGCTCAGTAGTAACTAATTCCTATAAGATTCAGATACCAAAATGGTTATTCAAGATAATTGTTCAGATCATTATAAGTACGGTAAGTCCTTAATTATAGTGGCCAAGTGTGATTAACCACTTACCTTACCCTCCTGTCTCAAGCAATCACTATCCTAACACATATCAGTATTCAAATCTACAAGCACATAAAACAAATAGCACACGCACAAAATTCTGGTTTTACTTGAAACTTTTACCTGATGGCACGTAGCTACTTGGATTGGCATCCTTCATTCGGTCTCATTTTCAGTTTAAGTTTAGGTTTTGAAAACAATTTACCCAATTCTCTTAAACTTTGTCTCTGATACCAACTTGTAAGGCCCCGTTCCCGGGAAATCTCACAGTTGGTTAATCATAACAAAAAATCATTTTAATAACAAAACAACGCAGCGGAAATCATATTGTACTCTTACATTTGTCCTTCATATGTAAATAAAACATTACTTTTTCTTAAATTACAATAAAAGATTTCGTAAATAGGTATGCCATCCATTTCCATCCAAGTAGCTTCCCACCTTGTGCCATCCTCAGCATCAACATTTACCTGCCAACTATTATGTATAAAAGTCAGCTTCGCTGATTGAGTTCTTGTTTTAGATAAATAAGAAAATATAAACTTTATCCTTCATATAATGAACACGCATACATCATAATACAAAACATTTCTTGCATCATAATAAGCATGTTCATTATCTTTCATTCTTTCATTATCTTTCACTTTCATCATAAACGAGATTGCACAAAGCATAGCTCCATGTTGATCGACAACGAATGTCGATCCCTATCAGTACACATAAAAACGGTAGCTAACCCCCGACAGTTGATCCACACTGCAAGGCACATAGCCCGCTCATGAATCCGGATCCATCATAATACTTCACTTAATAAGTACACAACATACCAAGTACTAGTCATCATAAAACATAACCGACCCTCCGCGGGACAGCGGGGGTTCGGGGGCGGCAGCCCCTGACAGCGAGGTCTTAGGGGCAGCAGCCCCTAGTGGGGTCCAAGGGGCAACGCCCCTGGCTGGGGCCGGGCTGCCAGGTCAGCATGAAAAATTTTTATATTTAAACATTTATATAGCACATTTACTTATAGAAAAATCGATCTTCCTGTTAAAACCTCTTAAAATCTTGGTCATTTAAAAACATATAATTAGTATGCATAATAGCCCCAAAACATAGAAAAACTTATAAATAGGGGGGTCTAGAACTCACTTGGATACCGCGAATAACTTCTAGACTAAGCTTTCTAGGCTAGGATCACACTACATAGCCTGCAGACAAGTTAACACTCTAAGGGGTTAATTTCTGCCTAAATTCACTGCTAATTTCGCTGCCAGAAAAGCAGTTTCGCTGGCAGTTTTGCTGCCAGTATCGCATGGCAGTTTCGCCCAACTTTCGTTGGAATTTTCATGGCTACGAAATTACCTGCGAAACTATAGTTTCGCAGAACACCCACAGTTTCGCAGATCGAGCTGAAATGACGAACCAACCCATTTTTAACCCAAAATCGCTACTTTTTGCGTCCAAACCCTTAGTTTATCATTCATGAGGCGAAACCTAAGCTTTTACATGTTTTCATACGTAAAAATGTGACCTTTATGCGATTCTTTGCAACTTTTCAAAACCCAAAACCCTAGAATCCGGGTTTGATCTACAGAAGGGTTTAGAGGTCGATTCTTACCTAGATTTGTTGCTCCTTTCTTGTGGTTTGATGCTCCAACACCCACATCTTCAATCCCTTGACCCTTGAAGCACCAAATCTTGAGTTTCCTTCACTTTCTCTCTCTACTTTCTGTCTCTACGAATTTGGTGGCTAGGGTTATAATGATGGAGATGGAGGATGCTTTGGGTGGGTTAAGGGGCTGATTATGGGCCTTAATCACTTAGGCTCTTACCCATAAACCCAATTTAGCCCATAACCTATTTCCTTCTTTTATTAAATACCCATTAATTAAGCCCATTATTCTTAATGACTCGTTTTGACTTTTCAGGGTGTTACAAAGCACGCACGGGGAAATGACCGTCGTGTGGTCACACCTGGTGCGGAGTCGAACAGATGTGGTAAATGCGGGATGGAGCATTCGGGAGAATGCAAAAGAGGACCAAACACTTGCTTCAAGTGTGGGAAGCCTGGTCATGTGGCTAGAGAATGTGGGACTATGAGATGTTATAATTGTGGAGAAATTAGCCACATGAGCAGGGACTGTATGAAGGCAAGGGCGGAAGGTTCGGGAGTGAAGAGGACCGGAGGAGAAGGACAGATGCAGGAGGAGGCTAGGGCGGACCCCGATGTTGTGTCAGGTACATTTCTAGTAAATCAATCCTTAGCCTTTGTGTTATTCGATGTTGGCGCTAGTAAAAGTTTTATTCCTACTGCTTTTTGTGCTAAATTGCCTGTTAGTGGTAAGAATATAGATACGCCCTTTGATGTGATCCTAGGAGTGGATTGTTTGGTAGACTACGGAGCGAATACTGTGTGTCGCAAAAAGATGATACGGTTGACAGCGCCTGACGGGATAACGGTAACGATTTAAGGTGATTGAGTCACGACGATTCCGAAGGTGATTTCGATGGTAGTGGCGGGAAAGTGCATGAGGCGTGAAAGTATTGCCTACTTGGCCGATGTAAGGTATGAGGATACACTAATATCCCAACTGTCAGATGTACCGAGACTCGAGTAAAGATTATTGGTGGCCAGGTATGAAGCGTGATATGGTGGAGTACGAGAGTAAACGCCTTACTTGTTTACAAGTGAAGGCCGAGCACCAAATGCCGTATGGGAAGTATTGAGGTGATCGAGGCCACGACCGAGAAGCTCGAAAGGATCAAAGCCTTGATGAAGGTAGCAAAAGATAGACAAGAAGTCGTGTGTGGATAAACGACGTAGACCGATTGAACTCCAGGTGGGAGACTGGAAAAGAGATGAGACAGTATTGCCCATGATGGTTTAAAGAATAACAGGTTTCGGGGGCGAAACCTATATAAGGGGGTGGACTTGTAACACCCGGAAATTTTCTTTGAAGCCGACGAAAGAAGAAAAGAAATAAAGTCCAAAGTCGGGGGACCAAACTTGCCAAACGGGAGAAAGATTGAAAGAGTGGGAGTATAAAAGGGGGAAGGCATCCCACACCCTCCCCCACACTCACCATATTTCAGCCAAGAGAGAAGAGAAGGAGAAAAGAGGAGAAAAGCTTGGTTCGGGTGGATTCGAGCGTGAAAATCGAAGTGTAGCGGGTCAAATCGAAGCTCTACTTGACGAGATTGTTTGTATGAGTTCTAGGACCCCTCTTTTACACGTTTTTGAATGATTTTGAGGCTGGAACACATTTGAAAATTGTTTTTGGGTATTTTGGGTGTAAACCGTTTGTGTATGTATATGTATGCGTATGATTTGTTTGGGGCTTGATTTCGGGCTTGGTTGTGCTTGAATGGTGTCGTGGTATGCTTCCCTAAGGTTTAGAATGGTTGATTTGGGCTTAAAAGAGGTTTGGAAGAGTTTGGGGGTCGAACTTGGCAGCTGCAGTTCGGGATGAACTGCATTCTGCGCCTAGCTAGGGCTATGCGAGTGGAGGTCCATGCGTCCGAATGGTATGCGACTGGGTCCATACGCACGAAAGGAGTGCAACTGAGGTTCATTCGCATAAAAGTAATGTGACTGAATGAATGCGGATGAAGGTCATGCGACTGAATGAAATGCGGATGAAGGTCATGCGACTGGAGTCTATACGCCTGTGAGCCGTGCGATTGAGGTTCATACGCACGAAAGGTGTGCGACTGAGGGCCATTCACATGAAGGTCATGCGACTGAGGTCCATACGCCCGGATGTCATGCGACTGAGGTCCATTCGCATGGGAAGCATGCGATTGGAGGCTATGCGACTGGAGGTCCATATGCCTGAGTGTTTTCATACGCCTGAGAGACCATGCGACCGAATAGGGTCCATACGCCCGAATGACCATAGTATTGTCTGACTTTCGGGAAGTGCGGACGTACGCTCAGACCTTTGGGGTTGTAGATGATGTGATGGGCATGGATGATGTAAGATGATTTATGATGATGAGCTGATGATGATGATGATGCGATGCATGATGATGTGTGATGCCGTATGGTTTTATATGATGTGATGCGCGTGATTCGTGTGATGTTTGATGTCATGTGATTGTGCATGATGTATGTTATGTATGTATGATTTTGTCGTGTGTGATGATGTTGTATGTTGTTATGTTCCTTATTGTTATGTGTGATTGTCTTCCTGTGAATTGTGTTGAACGTTAATGAATGTAATGAAAGTATTATGTAACGTAAAGTGGAAGATAATGAAAAGAGGAACGTAATGAATGAATGCAAGCATGAACGAACAAATGAGAGTAAGGATGGCTTGCAAAAGAAGAAAGGAGGTTCATGACTCATTGAGAGTTGTTAGCTCAACTGTGTGTGTATTATAGCGTGTGATCTTGGCTAACTCATAAGGGGACATAGACACAGTAGGGAGTTCAGTTTTGGTAACTGCTCCGATACGTGTGATGTGGTATTTACTATGTGCTATGTAGCGTGCGATTTTGGCTACCTCATGTGGATTATGTAGCGTGCGATCTTGGCTAACCCATGAGATGGTGTGCGATTTTGGCTAAACCCTAAGAGTTCACACACACAGGAGGAGTCTGTCCTAGTGACCATGTGTAGCGTGCGATTTTGGCTAACTCATGTGGGTTCATACACATAGTAGGGGGTTTAGTTTTGGTAATTGCCTCGATACGTGCGATGTGGTATTTACTGTGTGCTATGTAGCGTGCGATTTTGGCTACCTCATGTGGATTATACAGCGTGTGATCTTGGCTAACCCATGACATGGCGTGCGATTCTGGCTAAACCCCAAGAGTTCTCACACACGCAGGGGGAGTCGGTCTTGGTGACCACTTCGTTGGGGCGATTTGTGCGATATGTACGATGGATATCATAAGGGACTATAGACACAGTGGGGGTTCAGTTTTGGTAACTGCTCCGATACGTGCGATGTGGTATTTACTGTGTGCTATGTAGCGTGCGATTATGGCTACCTTATGTGTGCGATTTGTGCGATATGTACTTTGGGTACGAAGATGCGAAGGTGCGATTTGTGCGAAAAGTGCGATATGTATGAAATGAGCGAGCGGAAGAAAAGATGTTATAAACGAATGAAGGGAATGATAATGTACCGTGCGATGATTAATGAATGAAGAATGTAACGAATGTAATGGAAGATAATAATTATATTATCTGTATGTACGTATGATGCGTGATCATGTAAGAAAGCATAGTATGATTTGAAAGAAAGTAAAGAATGGTTTTAACGAAAGAAATGTATGTTTTATTATAAAACTAAAACTCACTCAGCAACGCTGACTTTGATGTGTTTCCAGTTGGCAGGTATGTTGCTAAGGATGGCACGGGGCGACTATTCAGTTCCTTTGGGATGGCACCCAATGTTATAATGCTTTTGTAATGAAATGTAAAATGATATTGTGTGATGAACGGTTGTATTATTTTGCAAAAACATTTTGATGAAATGAAAATGTTCTGCAACGCTTTTATGTAAGATGATGAAAATATATGTTTTATGTGCGATGAATGACCAGCTGTAAGCGTCCCGAGAACGGGGCCTTACATAGATATCAGCTATTGGGATATTAACCTTGAGTAGATTTTCTAAAACTTAAATCAATACTATTTCTACAACCTGTGTGTCCTAAATTGTCTATTTCACCTTCATAATGCCAGTTTACTTTAAAAGAAAATCTTTTAAATGGTATTCCTTAGATTTTTTAAAAGTTTTCAACATATTTTCTTTCGGAAGATATCAATTTGTCTTCGGAAGAACATTACGCCTTCAAATCAAATAACTACTTATAAGAAATTTACCTTCGGAAGAAACTCCGATATATCTTCTGAAGCTTAAATATGCCTGTAAGTACTTATATGTATTTGAAGGACAATTTTCTTCAGAAAGCAATTAAGCCTCGAAAGATTTATTTCCTTTAGAATAAAACTTTCAAGTCTTATTTCTTTCAAAACCAAACATGTCTCAGAAGTGAAAATTCTCTAAGTATTTTTCTTCTGAAGCAAAATTTTCACAAACCTTCGGAATATCTTCCTAAGTCAATTTGGCTTCGGAAGCTTTTATTAAAACTTTCAAAGGCATCATACCTTCGAAAGATTTTCGACTTACAAGAAAAATACCTTTTTGGGCACTTTTTTAGAGGTGGGACCGACATTCGGATTTCAAAGTTTATCCTTTGAATTAACTTTGTCTCAAATCCATTTTATATATATACACTCAACGGTTCCCCCCTTTTTTAGTATCTTCTTCATTTCCAAATTCTCTAACCTAAATTCACCCATAAACCGCCCTTGTTCTTATCTTTCTTCACAACAAAGCTATCTCAAATGGCCAACCCTGACTGTAGAAACCGACTTGATTTCTCCATGCACCTTTACAGGCAACATAATCAAGTTGCTCTATTGTACTCTGAGAAATATCCCGGTTTCTTAGAGGTTTGTATTCTTCTTACTCTATGCAACTACTTTACCTCCTTCACCATCGATCCTTCATTCTATGAGGATCAGCTATTGGAATTCTTGAGGACATACCAAGAGGTCACATGGATGTGGAGAAGGCCTGTCTGCCACAGTGTAGGGGGGACAATCTTCATCATTCTGGTCACCATAAACACTCATCTTCAGCTGGATGATCTAGAAGGTGATTTGTCCTTTCCCAAATCTACTGTTAACCAGTCCTTTGGACAAATGGGCTATGAAGGTGACTTCTCAGTCAGAACCTTCAGGAAAGGGAATGTCTCCTCTCAATGGAAGTACCTCTTCCATGTGGTCATTCATAGCTTATCCAATAAACATCGAGGATAGGACCAGATTCCTAAAGACCTTTCCTTTATAGTCCATGGGATGGTTTAGGGGGTCAAGTTCAGGTATTCATAATTGGTATATACTAATTTACTTGCAAACTTGGACTCCTTAGAGTATTATATGTTCTCTAAATATGTCTAGCACATTCGTAACTGTGAACTAGGCTCACAGTTGAGGGGAACATGTAATATTCTAAAATTGGGACAGATGAAGCCTGACATCTTCAAGACTATAAGGAAGCCAACTATTGGCTTCTCAGGGTAGAAACAACCCTTGTCCAAATAATATTAGAGCTCAGTTCTCAAGGTGGCAACCTAGCAGCACCAACTAGAGTTAAACCCACACCTTCTACTTCACAACAACCCACACAACCAAAAATAACCATCACCTATCAAAGAAAATCCAAATGAACCCCTTCACAAGCTACTCAGCTTGTGCAGGCCCCCATATCACAACCCATGTAGGAGGAAGTGGACACTGGAGCTCCCACTTCCCTTAAGAAGCAAACCACTCCCATCTCACCAATGATCAGTACCAAGGTTTCTCATGCTCAGCCTGATGAGCTCACTCCCATAATTGCCTTAAGCCTTCACTCAGAGTCTCAAAACTCTAGGACAACCTTCAGGGGACAGTTACCATCCCCAACCTCTTGGTCTAAATCAACCCATTCCCAACCTAGAATTCTATGATGATGAAGACATTGGATTCAGTGAGTATCAAGAGTGTCTCATTTGCTCCCCTGCTCAAGGAGAGATGAGTACTCCTTCTTCTCCCATGTCTAGCCCACATCATCCACTTACTACTGAGATTCAGGAGGTCCATATGGAAGAGGCTCTCACTTTAGCAAGTAACTACATCATTTAGACCTCAACCATGACAACCCAGCCCATTGGCACTTCACTTGAAGTTGTCATGGTGTAGGGGAAATCTAGTAGCCAAGAACAAAGTGCTAGTGATGAGGAAGAAGAATTAGGTTCTATTCTCTCATCCCCCATGGTTCTTATGATGAAGATGAGGGGAACTTGAGACTAAAGGTGCAAATGCTGACTCAAACCTGCACCTATTTAGTTTTAAAGGTTAGTCACTTGAAATCTCTGGTGACTACCCTGCAAAGAAGGGTCAATGATCAGCAACTTGAGATTTCTGATCTCAAGGAGAAACTAGCTGGGAGAACTTTAAGGAGGACTCAACCAGAAATACAAGAACATGTGGATGTGATAGACCTAACCTCTAGCTCACTTATGCAAGAGGCCGATGCTACCAACAAGAGGGAGAAAGTCTAAGCAATCACGGAACCTAGGAGTTCTTCACATAGTATGGAATTTGAGGATTCACCACACTCACTTGTAATTATCCATACTCAGCAACCTCCTCAAGTTCACTTTGATGTGGACTCACTCATTTAGAGTTTGTTTGAGGAGGATATTCCCAGAGCTATGCCTACCCCATCTTATCATTCTGAGAATCCAATTATGGGATGGAGGTATGACACTGATAGAAAAGCTCTGGTAATCTCTAGATCTCAAGGGCAACAAGAAATCTTCAACTTCTCCAACCTGAGATTCTATGAGAGTACCTATCCTCCCACTTGCCAACTCATGTTAAAACAAGCAAGCTACAAGGTAAGCATATAGGATTCAAGAAATGGTGCTTGAAGAGACAAGCTGAGATCCAGATTATATAGACAGAGGCTAGCAGGAAAGACTATTGGTTAACTGGATGTTGAGGTGGACCCCTAAGATTAGCTTCGAAGGGGAAGCCTTGGCTGTGGCCCAGTGGTTGAACCTGTGAACCTTGAGACATAAACTTCTTTAGCACCCATTACCCTCAATGAGGCACCAGCTGATGAAAGTGTTTCACAGCCTCTCTCTGGCTAGAGCTTGACTGCTGAATCAGGCAATGAAGGCCAAAGTTTTCTCCACCCCCAGTCACCAAAGCCTGTGAGTGACAAAAGAAAAAGAAAACTAACTACTGAGGAGATTGAGGAGGAGGAAAGAGAGAGGAAGAGGAAGCTAAGGAGAGAGAGTTCAGGTGGGTCCTTTGGCTTCATAGAAGCTGCTATCAAGGCTGTCCCCAGGCCAAATACTCACGATAATGAGTTGAGGGCAGCCAGGTTAAACTACTTGGGTACTAGATGAACGCATTTCTCTTCCCTCTAGAGGAACTCAATGAACTGGCAGACTCAGAGCTGTTAAAGGAGAGGAAGGAGCAGAGGATGCAGAATTGCTCCTTATGGTCAAAGAAGAAAGGAGGCAGAAAAAGGCTCTATAAGTGATGTGCTCTAAATTATACATAAAAATCCTATTAAAAGCACATAAATTATTCCTTAATATCTCCCTTAAAATAATGATTATGCACTTAAAATTGTTACATTGTGTTTTTCAGGTGGTAAAAAGGATAAGATGGACAAAAGAAGCATATTTGACAAGAAATTAAAGAAATCCGAGCTTTAGAGTCCAAGCATGGGGCCGTGCCTCATTAAGCACGCCCCCATGCCCTGCCTGAAACACACCCCATGCTCAAATTGGCACACCCCCGTGTTTGGACATCTGACAGGACAAAAAGTACTGTCCCCTAAAAGTAAGCACAGGGCCGTGTCCCACCTCCAACACGGGGTCGTGCCCCATTTAGCACGAGGTCATGCGCGAAACAACCTGCACATACGAGCTGACCAACTTTCGTAAGCATTGTACTAGCACAGGGTCGTGCCTTTTAGGAACAGGGCCATGCTTAAACACTCTAGAAAGCCTATAAATAGAGGCCTAAGTTCACCATTTTGGCAAGCTTTTGGTGGGGGAGTTGCTCTGCAGAATTCTCTCGGGAATCAAGACTTAAAGATCATTTGGAGGCTCGGGAGGTGCATACAACACTTGGAAGAAGCTCGGGATTGTCTAAACATCATCCATTGTGGATCACCGGTTTGATTGTTCCATTTCACCTATGATTTCATATCTATCTTCTATGTTACTTGTTGTTATGTTCCATCTCATTATGAGCTAAACTCTCATTATAATCCTAATTGGATGAAACTTATGTAATTTGTGATGAACTAATGGTATGATATATATTATGTTAATGTTATGGTGGTCTTGGGAAAACTTTTGATGGGTAGCATCTACATTTGAACGAGAAGTTATAACTTTATGATTTGTAATTGTGATTGTCATACACGGTTGAAAAACGTATGATCAACTTTCATTCGCGAAACCGGTCTTCATAATAAATCCATGGTTAATGAACTAAAAATGGTTATTAGAAATCATATCACCTTAACTTTCTGATCATTTGCAGGTTCCCTTTTATTAGTCTAAGAAATCTACAGTACTTGTTATGGTTTTCTAAAATTAATGGTATGTTAGAAAGGAACCTTATCAACTCTCTTTTCAACATTAAGTTTTGTTTTTAGAAATCGCATGTCAAAAGATCACGAGAGATTTACCTACATTACTAGGGCTTTGACCTAAGCAGTAAAACTCAACCTGACGTGATCCTAGTCACTACGGAGTGGATAGACGAGAAATCACGCCAAATTATCTTTATAAACATTAACATAATTACCTTAGTTAATATCTTTAATCACATAACCAATTCATCACAGTTACATGAGTGTAATCTAATTAGGATGATAGCCTTTATTTCCTGGTTTTAAATCCAAAAGTTTCAATCTTATTTTTACCTTATTTTTTATTTTTTTAAACCCAAAAAATCTTAATTAAATCAACACAACTTATCATTTTCTCAAACAAAAACCAAATCTGGTAGTCAAACATTAAGGTTGTTGCGTAGGCTAGGTGTGTCCACGGATTAATACTTGGTTCTTACCATCACTATATTACCACATGATAGGTACACTTGCCTTTTGTGTGTGTGGTTTAGTATTAGTAATAACCAATTAAAACTGAATCTGTGCGAAAAACCTTTATCAAAATATTTATACATTTCACACGCATCAATAGCATGTTCCTACCCTCTCCCTAGATCAGAAAGCTTTGAGACAGAGGCTGTGACAACTGAACAATCTCAGGTAGACAAAGAAGTTGATAGACAAAATATGATCAACTACCTGATTGCAACAGGCCTCTATCAGGCATATGCACTTCTTCCCTTATCATACGAGTATGTTAAATTCGAGTATCTTAAGCAGCTGGAGCAACAAGTTATCAAAGAACAAAAGGTTGCTAAGAGAAAGATGAGATAAGAAGCTGCAAAGTCAAGAGCCATCATCCAAAAGAGCCAAAAGAAATCTGTTGATTGGCAGAGGATTATATGCTTCTTGAATCTATATTGATTCTTCGGAAGGAGGCTTGATCTAATGTCTCTATCCACTATGTCAAGATCCTCCTGAAGTTGAGGTTAAGGTTGAACCAACAGAGACAACACAACCTGGACCTACAGCTGCATCTCAGCCATCTTCATCTTCTAATCCATAGTAGGGTCCTGCCCCCTCTCCTTCCGAACCTGTGAGAGAAGAGGACCCAACTCATCTGTCTTAGTTAGTTTAGTTACATTTTCCTGGTCCATTCTAAGCCTTAGTTAGTTTATGCCTCCTTAAGTTTGTGTATGTCCGACTCGTCTAGTCCTGAACTTGTTTCTCCTCTTTTGGAACCCAAGCGACTTTTCCGTCAAAGGCTACGCGAAAGACCACGACAAGCAGCAAAAATTATCGAAGAAGACGTTTTGGAAGGTACACCATCAGAAGACATGGCTAACTAGACGAGGAAATGAAGATGACACACTATGCCATGCCATCAATCGATGGTTACGAGTCTAGCGTTGTCCAACCAGCAATAGCGGCCAACAATTTCGAGATTAAGTCTAGTATTATCCAACTCGTAGAAAACTCTGTTCAGTTCCATGGATTGCAAGACAAAGATCCTAACACTCACATATCACGATTCCTTTGTATCTGTGCAACTTTCAAAATCAATAACTGTTCAGACGATGCTATTAGACTAAGACTTTTTCCATTTTCGTTTCGAGGCCGAGCCATTAACTGGTTTGATTCGCTTCCACCTGGTTCCATCACCACATGGGTGGAAATGGCCGAACAATTCCTTTTGAAATACTTTCCACCCGATCGCACTGCCAAACTAAGAAGCAGCATCACAAGCTTTCGCCAAGACGATGATGAATCATTACACGCAACATGGGAGAGATACAAAGGTCTTCTTTGGAGATGCCCACATCACAGACTTGATCTGTGGCTGCAGTGTCAAACCTTTTTACGATGCAATCAGCGGAGCACACAAACAAGCTGTAGACGAAAATACGGGAGGAGACTTCAGAAGTGTCACTCCAATAGAGGCATACCAAGCCCTAGAAAGAGCAGCTAAGAAGAGCTTTGCTTATAATCCCTTAAGAAACAAACCCAGTTCTAAAGGCATTCATCAAGTAGACTCTGAAACCCAAATTGCAGCCCAATTAGAAGCTCTAACCAAACGATTCGAACAATTGCAAGCCGAACTGAAGAAAACTCCACCACGATGCAACACATGCGGAAATTCACACAAGACAAACGAATGCCCACAAAGCATTATAATGGTTGAAGATGTTGACTACATAGGAGGCCCAAATAACTCATTTTAAAGCCCCGTTTCCAGAACACTTACAGTTGGACATTCATCGCACCTAATATTTACTAAAACATTTCAACAGAATAATTTAACAAAAACCATCTCATGCATTAATAGTTACTTTAGCCAAATAATACATCGTTGTAAAGTTACAAAACATTGTTAGTTGCATTACAACACAAAAGTATCATTTCTGCATAAAATGGATGCCAGTCTTTATTTGCCAAGTAACTTCACCCTCGTGCCATCTTTAGTAACATTACCTACCAACTGAAAATGCATAAAAGTCAGCGTTGCTAAGTGAGTTCTAGTTTTATAAAAATATATTACCTTTTATTTGTTATAACATTTTCTTTTCTTTCGCACGTGATCATACATCGTACATACACATAAATAATTACATTATTATCTTCGTCATCATTCGTTTTCGTACGCCTCGCACGTTTCGTACATTCATCATTATCTTTCACTTCTATCCAAATCTTGTCATATGCTAAACCCCCCTCTTGGGAACAAAGCCATCTCATCTAGGGTTAAGCGACAAGGATCCCATATCGCACGTATGGATCCGTCACCAAGACTGACTCCCCCTATGCGTGAACACTCATGGGTTAGCCAAGATCGTACGCTATAAAACACACAGTTGAGCTAACAACTCTTATAGAGTTGTGAACCTCCTTACATTTTTTGCTTGCAAGACTTTCATTCGTTCATTCATTATGTTCCACTTCCATTATCTTAAATCTTTCGCTTCGTTAAGATAATACTTTACGTATAATAGCATAAACACACCACGTAAAGGCACGTAATAATACTTAATAAGGAACATAAAGGATCAGGCCATATACATGCATAACATCAACATACATCATCACCAAAAACATTCCAAGTCTTAGCCTAAAAATCCTTTTTTCCAAAATTTCAGAATATTTTTGAAGTCTCTTGGGCGCATGGGCACTATGCAGCCGCATGGCCACTATGCGGGCGCATGACTGCTTAGGCGCATGGGAAGGCTCTGGGCGCATGAGCACTATGTAGGCGCATGGCCTACACTTAGGCATATAGGGAAAGACCTAGGCGCATGGGGAAAGTGGGTGCATGGGCACTATCTGGGCGCATTGCCAACACTTAGGCATTATGGGCAAATTCTAGGCGCATGAGCCTGACTTAGGCGCATGGGCACTTAGGCGTATGGGCAGTTGGGCGCATGGGCATCCTGTTTCCAAACTCGCATCATTTTCAGACCCAAATCAGTTTCTAACTTGTTCTTAGCCTAGTTCCTAACATACCAAGCATCATAAACAAGCATAGAACAAGAACATAATCAAAATCCCTCCAAAAAAACCCACCCAGCGGGGCACACATATAGACATACGGGTACACACCCAACTTTTATTAAAACGTTACAACATGCATTTCCAGCCCTAAAAAAAGTTAAAAACATTAAAACCGAGGATCTAGAACTCACCTCTTGCAACCTCAGGGCAAAACTCCTCCAAAGCCAAGAGCTTATGAGTTCAAACACCTAAAAACACCAAAAACACACAACCGAGCACACACAAACACATAAGCACATACCCGAAGGCTGAAACCCAGCCGAGAACAACCAAAAATCCAGAAAACTAACCTACAACCGATCTTCTCTTCTTCTTCTCTCTAAAACCGGGAGAACTCCAACTTTCTCTCTCTAAAAACCGATGAAAAGATAGTACAAAAGGTGGTGTGGGCGGCCATGCCACCTTTTGAATATAATTATATTTAATTTTGCCTCTTGTACAACTTTAACCCCTTAACTTGAGATATTTTGCTTTTCTATCTTTTCATTCCCTTTTTCTATTCTTTTAAAATTTCCGGGTGTTACACTCATATAACAACTCAAATTGGAGGAGCAACTCGAATTACAGAGAGCCCTAGTAACAACCAATCATCATCTAGATTCAACCGAAGGCCACCTTACCAAAAAAAACCACCATACCAAGGTCCTAGCAGTATTAACCAAGACCATGGAGCATCATCAATGGAAGACTTATTGCAACAATTGTTGATAACCACACAAGCGATAAATGAGTATATTCGGAAATCTGATCGAAGAAATGAGGAGAGGTCCCAAAGAAACGAGGCTGACATAAAAGCAACAAAGCATCATTGCAAACAATTGAATACCAAGTAGGTCAGATAGTATAACAATTAACTGAAAGACCCCAAGGTGCTTTGCCTAGCAACACTGTGACAAACCTTAAAACGCAAGTCAAATCCATCACCACAAGGAGTGGCAAAACCACTCAAGGTGATGCACCTGCATTACAGCCCATCCTTGAAGAAATAGGAACTGAAACTCCAAGTAATGCAAGTGATAAGCAAAAGCAACCTGTTGCTATTGAAGAACCAGCCAAGAAATACATACCACCACCACCCTATGTTCCACCACCTCCATATCCAGGACGTTTGAGACAACCATGAATGGAGGCATAATATGGCAAATTCCTAGGGTTTTTCAAGCATCTGCACATCAATCTGCACTTGGTGGAAGCCTTAGACCAAATGCTAAATTATGCTAAGTTTTTAAAGGGTGTATTGTCAAACAAAAAGAATCTGGAAGAGTTATCACACGTAGTTTTAAATGAGGAATGCTCTGCAGTTATTCAAAACAAACTACCTCAAAAGGTGACTGATCCAGGAAGCTTCACCATACCTTGCCTAATAGGAAATCTTTCTGTTAGCAACGCATTAGCTGATTTAGGTGCTAGCATTAACCTTATGCCTTATGCGGTTTTTGAAAAGTTAAACTTAGGTGAACCTAGACCTACCCGTATGAGCATCCAGTTAGCTAACCGTTCTGTTAAATATCCGAGGGACATCGTTGAAAATCTCTTAGTTAAAATCAACAAATTCGTATTTCCCGTTGATTTTGTGATCCTTGATATGGATGAGGATAAGAATGTTCCTCTTATCCTAGGTCGACCTTTCTTAGAAATTGCTCGAGCCCTTATCGATGTGTGCACCGGCAAACTCACGCTTCGAGTAGACGAGGAGGAAGTAACTTTTGACATATGACAATCCAGAAACATCCTTAACATCATGATGACTCACTCTATTACATTGATGTTTGCGATTCGATCATAAGCTGTCATTTAAAGAAAACTCTTCAACATGAAGTTTGCAACACTCAATTAATAGAGGTTCAAATCACTGAACCCATCTGTGAGAATCAAATCATTCCAGAACTAGAAGTTGATGAAACATCATCTTATCAAGAAGCATTTGAGATCATCGAACAAGAACGAGAACCTAAAGCTAAACCTTCTCTCGAAGATCCTTCGGTTTTATAGCTCATAGAACTTCCGTCACATCTTGAATACGCCTTTCTTGAAAACACATCTCAACTTCCTGTCATAATCTCATCCGCCTTATCAATTGATGAGAAGAACAAGTTGCTTATTGTGCTTAAGCCACATAAACGAGTAATTGCATGGAAAAACATGGACATCAAGGGAATCAATCCATCCTTTTGCACTCACAAGATACTGATGGAGGAGAACTTCAAATCCGTCATTCAACCTCAAAGACGTTTAATTCCGAGCATGCAAGAGGTGATGAAGAAAAAAGTAATCAAATTGCTAGATGCCCGTTTTATTTACCCTATTTCTGATTCGCCTTGGGTTAGTCTCGTCCAAGTTGTTCCAAAGAAAGGAGGAATGACTGTTGTAACTATCAAAAAGAATAAGCTTATTCCGACTCGTACAGTTACAGGATGGAGAGTTTGCATAGACTATCGTGAACTCAATGACGCCACAAGGAAAGATCACTTCCCTCTGCCTTTCATCGACCAAATGCTTGAGAGACTATCTGGAAAAATGTTCTATTGTTTTCTCGATGGTTTCTCAGGTTATCTCCAAATTTCTATTGCTCCTGAAGATCAAAAGACAACGATATTCACTTGTCCATATGGCCTATTTGCTTATCGGCGAATGCCTTTTGGATTGTGTAATGCCCCTGCTATATTCCAAATATGCATGGTAGCAATCTTTCACAACATGATCAAACACTCAATGGAAGTTTTCATGGATGACTTCTCTATTTTTGGAAACTCATTTGAGCCATGTGTGGTTAGATTGAAGATTCTAACCTTTTTTTGAATCGGGAAAAGTGCTACTTCATGGTTACTGAAGGAATATTGTTAGGACATAAGATCTCTCGAGCAGGGCTTGAAGTCGATCAAGCCAAAGTCGACACTATTTCCAAACTTTAATATCACATGACTGTGAAAGATATCAGAAGTTTCCTAGGTCATGTAGGATTCTACCGTCGTTTCGTTAAAGATTTCTTGAAAATCGCATGACCGATGACTCAACTTCTTGAGAAAGACGCACAATTCGTATTTTCCGACGAATGCATCTATGCATTCAATTTGCTTAAAGAGAGATTTGTAACCACTCCAATCATGGTTTCCCAGATTGGACGCTACCATTTGGACTCATGTGCGATGCAATCGATTTCGCGGAAGGAGCCGTATTAGGACAAAGGAAGGACAAGCAATTCCATCCAATTTCACTATGCGAGAAAAACCCTAAATGATTCACAAGGAAACTACACCACTACCGAGAAAGAGCTTCTCGCGGTAAGTTTCGCATTTGACATATTCCGCTCGTATCTAATCCTTTCAAAAACAATCGTTTACACTGATCATGCAGCCCTTCATTATTTGTTCAACAAACAAGATGCAAAGCCAAGATTGATTCGTTGGATACTTCTGTTTCAAGAATTCGACATTGAAATTCGCAATAAGAAGGGAGCAGAAAATCTGACGGCGATCATCTCTCACGTCTTGAAAATTCATGTCCTTCACAAACTGAGGAATCCACAATAAACAAAAATTTTCCTCACAAATTCCTTATGCACATCCTATCCTCAATCGATGAACATCCTTGGTTTTCCAATTTCACATATTACTTGGCAAGCAAAAACCTTCTCAAAGGAATGACTTATCAGCAAAAGAAGAAATTCTTTACTCACATTAAGTATTACTATTGAGAGGACCTTTATCTGTTAAGAATCGATGCGAACCAACTTATCCGAAGATGCGTATACGGAAGTGAAGCGGAGCAGATTCTAAGGCCGGACCCACAAGAGGACACCATGGAGCAACCCTAACAGCCAAGAAAGTCTTTGAATCTGGATTTTACTTGCCCACGATCTACAAGGATGCTCATAACATGGTACGCAACTGTGATGCATGTCGGAGAGCAACCTATATCTCAACACGAGATAAGATGCCTTAGAAACCTATTCAAGTATACAAGGTATTTGATATATGGGGTATTGATTTCATGGGGCCATTCCCGGTGTCATTTGGTAATCGTTACATCTTGGTAGCAGTCGATTACGTTTCAAAATGGGCCAAAGCTCAAGCCCTACCTACTAATGATGCCAGAAACGTTGTCGGATTCCTTAAGAAACTATTTTCTCATTTTGGTGTCCCCAAAGCTTTAATTAGTGACCGAGGAATGCATTTCTGTAACAACTAGCTCGAAAGAGCAATGACCCGTTATGGAGTGCACCATCGCTTTACAATTGCTTATCATCCATAAGCGAATGGGCAAGCTGAAGTCACTAACCGAGGCATCAAACAAATCCTAGAGAAAACCGTAGGTCAAAATCACAAGGATTGGTCCACCAAGCTAGATGATGCACTATGGGCTTTTCGAACAGCCTATAAGACTTCCATCCGCACAACACCGTTCAAACTAGTTTATCGGAAGTCATGTCATCTACCTCTGGAACTAGAGCACAAGGACTATTCGGAACTTAAAGCAGCAAACCTAGACCAAAACCTTGCAGGAAAAAATTGATTTCTACAAATCCACGAACTAGAGGAATTGAGAAAACAAGCATACGAAAATGCTAGGGTTTACTAAGAAAAGACAAGGAAATTCCACGACTCTCGATTAAAGAATACAAAAAGATTTCATGTGGGAGAACGTGTCTTACTGTATAACTCTCGTTTACGTTTCTTTCCCAGAAAGCCGAAATCACGTTGGTCTGGGCCTTATACGCTTAAAAACGTGTTTCCGAATGGTGCCATCGAAATCGACAACCACGAAGGTTTAAGTTTCAAAGTAAATGGTCATCGTTTGAAATCGTATAACAATGGACTAACCAAGATTCTCTCGGCGGAATTACACCTCTGCCCCGACGCAGACTAAGTGTGGGGAAGGGTTGCGCCGAAGACCCGAAACCTAAACGCGACACCTGTACATAGGTTTTTCTTTAATTTTTAACTTTTTATACGACCTCATGCAGACTAAGTGTGGGGAAGGGTGCCCCATGAAGCACGCCCCCGTGTCTCTGACAAAAATTTCCTACAATCTCCGCTGATGACTCTAAATCGTTGTTGGTCGAATTTAAGACGAATTATGACAAGCACGGGGCCGTGCCTGCCCAAGCACGCCCCGTGTTAAAATTTCACGAGCTGTATATAAATACCAAACTCGTTCAAATCTTTCATCACACCCATTTCTGCTTAAAAATCTCGAAAAGATAAAAGAATCTAGTCACGGGAGTTCAAGTTGGTATCTTGCGAAAAAACTGCGTTCTGAAACGCGAGAGCCAACAACGCAAGAATACTTCTTCAAGTTGCATGAACTGATCAAGCAGATGACTGAAATGAACCTCATCGCATCTCAACGCCTAGCTGAACTCATCCAAAAAAATTCAAGATATGGGCGAGGAACTCGTTCCCGTTAAACGTCAGCTTGCGTAACTAAGCAACCGCACTTCACACTATCCCATCCCGAGCCTTCCACACGAAATGTGTGGAGGTTTCTTTTAAAAGCATTTTGCGATGTGTTAGGTGCGCTGATGCGCGTTAAGGAGTCTGGTTTTGAAGTTTAAGATTCTCAACTTTTAACGTATCATGTAACCGTAGGATCCTAGGAAATGTAATTGTCATTTGGCTTGTGTTAATTAACTTTAGGACTATTTTTGTATCTTTTCTGATGATTTGGAAGTGATAAAACTTAACCGGGTAAATTGCATAATTAATGCGCGAATTTGAAAAACGAACAACGAAAAACTGAAACCGAGCAACATAGGGGAGGCACGCCCCCGTGCCTAAGGAGGCACGCCCCTGTGCTCGACAAGAAATGACATTTTCTGACTTGTTTCAACCATTTGTCTTGTTCCCAATCAATTCTAATCAATAAAACCCGACTCCATGCCTGCAAGAGCTCGCATCCACTTCATTTTCCTTCACCCTTTCCATTTTTCTTTCTTATTTTCAAGAGTTCTTGCATTTCCTTTCAAGTGTGTTTGTCTAAGAGGTTAGTATTACTAATTCATATGTTAATAATGGTCATTTACATGTAGTTAGGTGATTAGGTTTCTAAGCAACCAAAATCCTAGCAATTATATGTAAAACCTTGTAATTAAAAGCCTTATGGAATGATGAATACTTAAAGCCTTCTTGTTCATGTTTATCTTTGTAGTTGATTAGTTGTTAATTATTATGTTTAGTTAGTTGTTAGTATGTTTTCCCTTTTTGTTAACAAGACTATCTTCATAATTCGTGGTGAAATCATTGTTAAGCACATTCAAATTACAAGAGTTCAACAAGTGGTGTTAAACATTATATATATTTTGAGTGTCTTGAATTATTAACAAGTGATTAAAATGATACATGTATAATCTTTGGTTTTTCAAGCAAGAAAATATCAAACCCATGCTTAATCAAAGGTTTACAAACAAAACCACGCGTGCTCGAGTTAAAATTTCATACCTCAAAATGTTAACCACACCCCCACGTTTCAAAAGACACACCCCCATGTTTAGTAGTTTTTTCTTGAATGTAAAACTTTTAACTGTTTTTAAACATGAATTGAACAATTATGGTGTTATGTTTTGTGAAACCCATGTTTGTCACTAACATGATGAAATTGTTCTAGAAATATTTTTTGTATAGGTTAACTTATTTGTTTAAAATTTCAGGATAATGGATCATCCCTATTTGCAATTTGAGGAAAGCCGTGAAAGATGGTGTCATGACAGACTGCAAAAACTGTTACAAAGGGTCGAAAGATCACATCTGCAAGCAGATGAACAAACATTGGCGGCACTCGGACAGCTCGAAAGATATAATAATTTATTTAGTATTAAGTGGAAGCGTTTGTTTTCACAAAACAAACCTTCTGTTTATGAACTGACCCTTGGGATGATGATGCAGTTTCATTCAGACTTGGTGGTCATTGGCGTAAAACATCCATCGCCTTGTTCGATGTCTATCTCGGTATCTATACGGAACAAGAAATGGAGGAGGAATAAATATCACGAATGCCAGCATACCATACATTTCTAGACGAGGAAAGTAAGGACACGAAGAGTGGTGCCATGCGAAGAGCATTTTGGGAAAGAATTGGAACAGGGGTGTTCAACTCGAGTAAAACCAAAAGCAATAATTTAGTAAAAATATTTAATCATGTAAAATGAAACACTTTTACCCAATTCCATCCGTATGTGACTTTATTTTTTAGCCTTAAACAAGCTTTTGCAAATGCAACTCTACTTTCATTTTGGATTTAATTAAGGGTGCCTTATGATACTTGTGATTATAACTTGCTTTGGGTATGCATTTCAAGACCTTAATTAGTATTTGTTGCATAAAAATGAGTTAGGCATTAAAAACCCTTAACCATTCAAGCCCCAACCATTTTCTTTTAACTTTCCTTACCCGGACGTCAACCCTAGTTAACCCCGTTGAGCTTAAACATTTTTATTTCTCTATCACCCGAACCACCAAGTCACTTAACCAAAAAGACTTCAACAAAACCAGTTTTTCGTTAAAGACACGTTTTTCGCTTATTAAAAAAAGAGAAAAAGAAAAACTTGGTCTTTTGCCGGCAGACCTAAAAGAACTAAAATGCATTCTTTTGATTTTAATTTGCTTTGTTGCCTTCATCACGCAAAACCGCGACTTCCCCCGGAAATCCGCGAACAAATTTTCAATCTCACATTCAACTCAAGAAAGAAATGGCGAAAAAAGGAACAAGTTCCGCCATTTTGTGGAATTTCAAAAAGTGCTATAAAGAGGTAGGCAAAAAGATACGAAAGATGGCCGAACTATAGAAAGTGGTCCCACAATGGAAAATGCCAAAAGAACCAAACCGAGTCCCAATACGAATACATAGAGTTGATCTGATTGGGTGCTATTAGGCTTCAAGCTGAGCGATCCTTACAAAAGGAAAGTTTTGTGTATCTTTGGGTGAAAGACGAAGTAAGGTTTTTGAAAGCAAAATACGGTCTTGACAATCTGACCTTAAACGAGTCCTCAAGTTAGCATATCCCTTCTAGCTTGAACTATTGTCTAGTGAGCCTTTTACTGCTTTCCTTTTAGTTTATGTTAGAAAAATAAGCCAAAACCGTCGTCTTTAGCATTTAGCCACTTTTTCCAAACATTCCTTACCCGATCCCGAGCCAAGTTATAACCCATCAAAGACCTAACAATTTATGCAAGTAAAGATCTAAGTAGGTGGATATTTGATCCCTTAACAAGCATATGATTTCACACGTATTCATACTAGGCAATTGAGCGTATTAGTCATACTTAATCTTGATTACCACTCCATACATTTAACCGAGTGTGAGTGCATCTTGTGAGAAGTGTGGATTTTTACATGGTAATAATCTTTACTAACTAATCAATTGCTTGCTAGGATATCATTTTACATATGCTTAAATTGTATACATTTGGATGAAATAATATTTACTTGCGTATTTCCTGAAAGACATACTTATTATTTGATTTATTTGGTTTTTGTTGGAATTGTCATTTTAAGTGATTTTGCATGAGGACAAGCAAAGTTCAAGTGTGGGGATGTTTGATATGCTCTAAATTATACATAAAAATCATATCAAAAGCACATCAATTATTCCTTAATATCTCCCTTAAAATGACGATTATGTACTTAAAATTGTTAAATTGTGTTTTCAGGTGTTAGAAAGGGCAAGATGGACAAAAGAAGCATATTTGACAAGAAATTGAAGAAATCTGAGCTTTGGAGTCCAAGAATGGGGCCGCGCTACACTAAGCATGCCCCCATGCCTTGCCTGAAACACACCCCCATGCTCACATTGGCACACCCCCATGTTTGGACATCTGACAGGACAAAAAGTATTGTCCCCCAAAAGTAAGCACGGGGTCATGCCCCATGAGGCACGGGGCCGTGCCCCACCTCTAGCACGAGGTCGTGCCCCATTTAGCACGGGGTCGTGCCCTACACAACCTGCACGTACGAGCCAACCAACATTCGTAAGCATTGTACTAGCACGGAGCCGTGCCTTTTAGGCACGAGGTCATGCTTAAACACTCCAGAAAGCCTATAAATAGAGGCCTAAGTTCACCATTTTGGCAAGCTTTTGGTGGGGGAGTTGCTCTGTAGAATTCTCTCGGGAATCAAGACTTAAAGATATTTGAAGGCTCGGGAGGTGCATACAACACTTGGAAGAAGCTCAGGATTGTCTAAACATCATCCATTGTGGATCACCGGTTTGATTGTTCCATTTCATCGATGATTTCATATCTATCTTCTATGTTGCTTCTGTTATGTTCAAGCTCATTATGAGCTAAACTCTCATTATCATCCTACTTGTATGAAACTTATGTAATTAGTGATGAACTAATGGTGTGATTTATATTATGTTAATGTTATGGTGGTCTTAGGAAAACTTTTGATGGGTAGCATTTATATTTGAATGGGAAGTTATAACTTTATGATTTGTAATTGTGACTGTCATACACGGTTAAAAAAAGGTATGATCAACTTTTATTCGTGAAACCGGTCTTCATAATAAATCCATGGCTAATGAACTAGAAATGGTTATTAGAAATCATATCACCTTAACTTTCTGATCATTTACGGGTTTCCTTTTATTAGTCTGAGAAATCTACAGTAATTGTTATGGTTTTCTAAAATTAATGGTATGTTAGAAAGGAACCTGATCAACTCTCTTTTCAACATTAAGTTATGTTTTCAGAAATCGTATGTCAAAAGATCAGTGAGAGATTTACTTACATTACTAGGGCTTTGATCTAAGCAGAAAAACTCAACCTGACGTGATCCTAGTCACTACGGAGCGAATAGACGAGAAATCGCGCCAACTCAGCTTTATAAACATTAACATAATTACCTTAATTAATATCTTTAATCACATAACCAAATCATCATAGTTACATGAGTGTAATCTAATTAGGATGAGAGCCTTTATTCCTTAGTTTTAAATCCAAAAGTTTCAATCTTATTTTACTTTATTTTTAATTATTGTTTTTACCAAAAAATCTTAATTACATCAATGCAACTTATCATTTTCTCAAACAAAAATCAAATCTGGTAGTCAAACATTAAGGTTGTTGAGTAGGCTAGGTGTGTCCACGGATTAATACTCGGTTCTTACCATCACTATATTACCACATGATAGGTACACTTGCCTTTTGTGTGTGTGGTTTAGTATTAGTAATAACCAATTAAAACTGAATCTATACGAAAAACCTTTATCAAAATATTTATACATTTCACACGCATCAATAGCATGTTCCTACCCTCTCCCTAGATCAGAAAGCCCTGAGACAGAGGCTGTGACAACTGAACAATCTCAGGTAGACAAAGAAGTTGATAGACAAAATATGATCAACTACCTGATTGCAACAGGCCTCTATCAGGCATATGCACTTCTTCCCTTATCATACGAGTATGTTAAATTCGAGTATCTTAAGCAGCTGGAGCAACAAGTTATCAAAGAACAAAAGGTTGCTAAGAGAAAGATGAGATAAGAAGCTGCAAAGTCAAGAGCCATCATCCAAAAGAGCCAAAAGAAATCTGTTGATTGGCAAAGGTTTATATGCTTCTTGAATCTATATGGATTCTTCGGAAGGAGGCTTGATCTAATGTCTCTATCCACTATGGATGAGCACATTAGAGTGATCAAACAGAAGTTAAAAGGGGAGAGCTTATTAACTTACATACTCCACCAAGTCAAGCTCCTCCTGAAGTTGAGGTTAAGGTTAAACCAACAGAGACAAAACAACCTGGACCTAAAGCTGCATCTCAGCCATCTTCATCTTCTAATCCACAGTAGGGTCCTGCCCCCTCTCCTTCCGAACCTGTGAGAGAAGAGGACCCAACTAAGAGAGAGACAACAAAACAAATTGGTGCTGAAGACCCGTCCTCTCAGTTAAAGACTTCAAAAAGGAGGAAAAGGATGGCCATGAAAAGTGTTTTTAAGAAAAAGAAGTCAAAGGCATCCAACTCCACATATCAGGATGAGTCAGAGCATCCCGAGGAAGTGCAAAAAGAGGCTGCTCAGCCAACTCCAACTCAAGCACAGCCTCTTGCAGCTGAAAGGCCCATCTTGTCCTAGACCTTTGCTGTAATCCAGACAGATGGTATGTCATGAGAGATCAAGGAGGTCAAGATGTCTATTTTTGGTAAGACATGCTTGATCTTCCTCTACATGATCTCTATAACATGAGAAGGTACTATGAGAGTCTGAGGGATCTCGACCAGCTAATGAAGAAAGGAATGGTCATGATCCTTATGAGGACTGTTAGTATCTAAGTACACTTCTCTGTTTTGGTAGCATCAGTCTAGGGGGAGTTTGTAAGGTTACATTAGAAAGGCTGATGCAGCCAAAGTAACCAATAGCTTCCAGCATGCATGCACTATTGTATAAGGTAGAAGTTACTTCGAAAGTTTTACACTCTTCATAGAAAATATTCTAAGTGTAAAATCTTCCGAAGCCAAAGACCAAATTCTTCCAAAGCCAAAAATGAAGTCTTTCGAAGCTTCAAAAACAAAGTCTTCCAAAGCCAATGAAGTGAAGACTGATTTCTTCCGAAGACAGAGAAGACATGCTTTCTCTGATCAACTTTTGCATAAAGCTAACCCACTCTCCGCTGCAACTCTGAATACTCACCAACTTGTACAAGTTGGTGAAAAGGTCTAAATTTTGCAACTGTAGATTAAGGTTTAGAGTTTGTAACTTTCTACTTTGTACCTTTTATCCTTTTTGTAATATATTAGGATGTGAGCTATGGCATGTCATAGTCACAAGTCAAAAGGCAATCTGCCTTTTGACTGTACATTGATCTTGTGTCTAGATTAGTGTTTCCAATGGGCCTTCAAAGTATGACCGGCTATAGGATGTAGTATAAAGTATCTCAGGTTCTTGTATTTTAATTCATGCTTTGTAACACTTTTAATAGAACTTGAGATCAATATACAACATTCTTGAAAACCATACTTATCTTGTTCTTGTTCTTGGTTATATCTTATTGTTTATATGTGTTCTTAGTATCTCTTGCATAAACCCGGTTCCCTATTTAATCTGTTAAGTGTTCTAACGCTCTCCTAATTGTGAGACTGATTGTATTGACCACCCTTAACTGGTCTTGCAAAACGACATCTAAACTTAGATGCATATACATATACACACATTTTATGTAAACTCGTAGATAACTGGTCCAGTTTACACCACTTGGTTCCACATTTCAAAACAATTGACCAATATACATGGTTTGAGAGGTTTAGTTTATGGTATTTGAGCTATATATTTCAAATATGTCAAACCGTCAAACAAGCCTTTAGTTTTGCTTGTTTGAACAGTTTGATGGCTGATGAACACTCCTAATTGATGTCATATGAAATCAACCATAAAATTCATTGATATTGTAATAAACTTGGCAAGGTGTGATTTTGAAATGGTTATACACCATTGTGTCTCCTTGAGTTCTTGATGAATGGAGCCCTAAGGGTTGTAATCTTCACAATTTTTGTATTAGGGAGAAAATTAAGATATATTTGTCAAATTTATGTTTGTGGAAACCTTCAAACATATACCTATTCTGTGTTAAAAAAAGAAATAAAAAAAAATAAATTAGGTCTATCTTTAAAAAGAGAGATTTATTTTAAAAGCTAAGATTGAAAATATATTATTTTACCCTCATATGATATGCATATGTTTTTTATTTAACTTAATTAACAATGATTAACAAATCATTACACTAACATTGTTCTCTTTAATTAAAAAAGGTAAATGACCAGTTCCATAATAATAGTATACATAAATGATGAATCATGTAATATACTCTAAAATTTAATTATGGACATAGTTTCTATCTTTTATTAACATAAATTTATAATCGATTGAAAATTTTGTTGATAATTTGTGCTTAACTTTCATTTGTAATCCGTTGGTGAATATGCCATCATTATCATTCAGTGAAATTGTTATGGAAATAATCATCATAATCCATCGAAGATTTGTCATTGATTGTCTGCCTAGTGATCTCTCAGGTACACTTGTCTACATCATAAAAAGAAATTACCACGGTTATATTTTTTTATAGAGTTTCACAAACACATTGTCGACGTGATCCCTTTCACCGATAGTTTTTCGACTACCAAGTGTATCAAGAATTTATGGAGTAGCTTTTGTCTATCCCTACCAAATTACATCAGTAATATCTACCCATCTTAGAAACAATTAAATAAAAACATACTCTTGGCTAAAGATCGAGTAGTGGACATTAGTGGATTTGTTAAAATCTATCGAAACCATTATACATCTCATGCCATTCCTTTTTCTTTAACTTTTGCACTTACAAATCTTGATATATAATTCCAAATAAAAAGTAAAAAACTATAATATTAATCCTTATCTAGTTTCTTACATGATGGATTACACTAGCTTCCTAATGTTAGGAATAAAAGGTGGATAGACCATGTATCACACTAGCTTCCTAATGTTAGGAATAACAGGTGGATAGACCATGTATGGTGTATGTGGAGCAAAGTGGTTTTAATTATTTGGTTTGGTTCAATAAAGAGAAAACTTATTTGTGTTTATGTCTATTGTCTGGTTAAACATTTTCAAGGATAATAAAGTTTTAAGCCTAGAGGTTAGATTAATTTTTATTTTTAGGGTTAATATTATTTTAAACCTCCTGTGAACGTATACAACTCAATCTTATCTCTAAATCAAGGCACATAAACAATAACATATTCTACACACGAACAAATATCATCGCCCCCAAAGTTGTAATAAAAAACCATACACAAACATAGAACATACACACATCAAATGTCAGAATTTGGAATTACAACTCTAACTTATAACCCACAAACATAAACCCTAAGTTGTAACATACGTTTTATTTGTGGGTTTGTGTTTTTATATGTATGAGAAGAAAAGGGTCACTTAAGTAGAAGATCAGGAGAGTAATTATTGTATGTATTTAAAAGTTATTATTGATGTTTGTCACTTAAAATAGCATCTTGGAACCTTGCCAGAAGTTATGAAAAAAAGTTGTGACATCAATATAGCCATAAATTTGAGATCGTCCAGTGAAATTTTAATTTAATAGAAGTTTGAGGAGAAAACGTCACAAAAAAGTGTAAGAGTTAATGACAAAAAATTAATTGAACTTTTAGATATGAAACAATATACACAAAATTATCGTCCCTAAGGGATATTCTGATTGTAAAATGTCTCATCTTTATTTTAGAGATGGATGGTTCATACACTATAAAATACAAGTATATGAGTTAATATGAGTAGATTAGTAGCTGTTCTAAAAATATCTTTGCTTTTAGTAATAAATTGACATTGGATACAATTCAATGTCTAAATCCTTTTGGTATAAATACCACGGTTGTTGCTAAATACAACCTAATACCGATGGACTTGTTGGTGTGAATATTGAATGATATTTTGAAATCTCAAAGTGTTGTGTGATCTTGATGAGAATTTTAAAAGAATGATATTTAGTCCCCCATTGGTGTGGGAACAAATATTTATTTAGTTTATATGTATAAGCCTCCAAGGCACATTAAATTCTTATGTTGTGTTTTACTCTAGCACCTACCTGCGCGTAAGGGGTGCATAAAATAGGTTTCTGGGTTGGAAATTTATTGAACCAATGTGTCGCCCGTGTGACATGCGTACACGAATGAAACTCCGAAAACCCGGGTTCACGAGAGGTCCTTTTTACTACTGAAACCGTTTTTGAACAACATAGAATTTATGGACAGTTACATAAGGCGTTTGGCATGCCTTATCACTATTATTTTGAAGCCATTTTGATAATGATTATCATTATTGTCTAATAATGACAATAATAATAAAACCGTTCTTTGTAATGAATTGTATTTGGTTACAAATGTATTCTTTTTGTGTTTATATAGAAACACAATAGAGAGGTCATAAGCTTCAAAAAAACACCATCACAAACTCAACACTTCATTTATTCAAGTTCCGGCTATCTTTCAGGCAAGTGTGAAGTCCGGCAGTACGCTGTTTTGAACCGATATAAGGGAATTATGTCAAACACAAGCATGGTTTTCCTCATATTCTTTTTGTTTCTATTCCTTGTTTTACAGGATTACTTTCGGCCGCTAATCGTATTCTCTTTATCGATATTATATCAAATTCATTATTGAATTTATTTCCATAATCCATTTATGTACACTGATTAGTGATTTTCCTAACACGAAAGTGTGTAAACTTGTAAGGCCCCGTTCCTGGGACGCTTACAGCTGGTCATTCATCGCACATAAAACATATAATTACATTTCACTTTCATAAAACGTTGCAACAGAAACATTAAAAACAACATTTTCATTTCATCAAAATACTTTTGCAAAATAATACAACCGTTCATTACACAATATCATTTTACATTTCATTACAAAAGCATTATAACATTGGATGCCATCCAAAATAAGCTGAGTAGCCGCCCCGTGTCATCCTCAGCAACATACCTGCCAACAAGAAACACATCAAAGTCAGCGTTGCTGAGTGAGTTCTAGTTTTATAATAAAACATACTTTTCTTTCGTTAAAACCATTCTTTACATACATGCGATCACACATCATACGTACACATAGATAATGTTTATTATCTTCATCATTACATTTGTACTTTAACTTTCGTTCGTTCATACGTTCTTACTTTCATTCATTCGTTCATTATTACATCTTTTCTTTCCATCAAACCATAAACTTTACTCTTCTGTTCATGGTACTGGACCTAGGCCTATCACAGACCTTCTATAACGGTGCACATCACCTCATGGTCACAGTAACTAAGGTAAGGTTCAGGATCATTACATCGGTTATTTCATCACGTTCGGGATAAGTGTCAAAAGCTATGCCCCAAACTATATGGCTACAGGGCCGAAGTTCACAAATGACTTCCACACTGCACAAAGTCGGGCACCAAAACCGGGGTAAGCGACAAAGATCCCAATTGTATTCTTCACCCCAACATTATGGGTAACTCGGGTAACCATCATATACTACACCCCCAACAATATGGGTAACTATAACATACTACACCCCCAACGATATGGGTTACTATGACATACTACACCCCCAACGATATGGGTAACTATGACATACTACACCCCCAACGATATGGGTAACTATGACATACTACACCCCCAACGATATGCATAACTCGGGTAACCAATACATACTACACACCCAACATTATGCATAGCGCAGGTAACTATTACCTACTACACCCCCAACATTATGGGTAACTAAGTCATACTACACCCCTAACGATATGCATAACTCGGGTAACCGATACATACTACACCCCTAACATTATGCATAGCGCGGGTAACAACTATACACCATGTACCACACCGATGATCAGTCACAAAGACTGGAACCCCTGCGTGCACCCTTATGGATTAGCTAACCACACGCGGTTGAGCTTAAGGCATTTAGAGCCGTGCACTTCGGTACACTTCGCTTGCAAGCCTTTGACGTTTTCATTCGTTCATTAATGATGCATTCGTTCATCATATTCCTCTTTTCATTATCTTCCACTTTACGTTACATAATACTTTCATTACATTCATTAACGTTCGACGCAAAGCCACGGAAAGATACATATACATAACAGGAATATAAACATAAACATACACACATCACCGTACAGGACATCATCATGCATACATACCATCATGTCATCTATGACCTCAAAGTCAACCTACACAAACTTCCGGGAACCTCCCTAGTCAAAACCCTCAACTGCACTTTCCCTCGAAAGTCATAAGATAAACCGTTGTTCTTTCGGGCGTATGAGCCCTACTTGGGCGTATGGATACCCTCCAGTCGCATGGCCTTCCAGGCGACTGAACACTTAGGCGAATGGACATCATGCGAATGGACCCTATGCGAATAGACTCTCAGTCGCATGACCTTCATGCGTATGGCCTTCAGTCGCATGACTTCAGGCGCATGGGCTTCCGTCGCATACCCTTCGTGCGAATGAACCTCAGTCACATCGCCTCCAGGTGCATGGACCTCAGTCGCATAACCTTCGTGCGAATAAACCTCAGTCGCACAATCCTTCAATTGCATGCCTTCCAGGCACATGAACTTCAGTCGCATGACTATCATACGTATGGACCTCAGTCGCATGGCAGTTGTGCGCATGGACTTTAGTCGCACAGGCCGTATAGCCTCCAATCGCACTCCAGTCAGTCGCATAGCCCTAGCTGATGCAGAATGCAGTTTCAGCCGAACGCAAACTGCCCCTTTCGGCCTCCAAGCTCTTCCAAACTCGATTTTAGCCCAAATCAACCATCCTAAACCTTAGAAACACCTACCACAACACCATTCATGCATACACAAGCCCAAAAGCCAACCCAAACGCATCACACACATACACATACGCATAAAAACGGGTTTACACCCAAAAACTCGAAAAAGGGTTTTCAGATGTGTTCCAGCCCCAAAATCATTCAAAAACATGTAAAAGAGGGGTCCTAGAACTCACACAAACGATCCCATCGAGTAGAGCTTCGATTTGACCTGCTACACTTCGATTTCCACGCTCGAATCCACCCGAACCAAGCTTTTCTCCTCTTTTCTCCTTCTCTTCTCTTCTTTGGCTGATTTTGCAAGAATGGGGAGGGTGTGGGCTGCCCTCCCCCTTTTATACTCCCACTCATCGAAGTTTCTTCCCGTTTTGGCAAGTTTGGTCCCTCGACTTTGGACTTTATTTCTTTTCTTCCTTCGTCGGCTTCAAAGAAAATTTCCGGGTGTTACAAAACTTGTAAAAATCCTTATATGGGTTGAAAAAATCTCTAAAACAATTGCAACAAAAGTTTGATCATGTCATACTTGATGTTGGGTTCAAAATCAACGAATGTGACAAATGTGTATATGTGAAGGACATATTAGATGGATATGTGATTCTGTGTCTATATGTATATGCTCATTGCAAAAGTGATGACAAAATCATAACGTCTACGAAGAACATGCTAAAAGCAAGATTTGACATGAAAGACATGGGTTTTGCAGATGTGATTCTAGGAGTTAAAATCACACGAATCAAAGTGGACTTGTTTTAAGTCAATCCTACTATGTGGACAAAATTCTTGAGCAGTTTAATACAAATGACTCTAATGTAGCTAGAACTCCTATTGACACAAGTCAACATCTTGCTATGAACAGAGGTGAACTTGTTAACCAGTTGGAATACTCAAGACTTCGCAGCATGATATATCATATGTGTTATACTATACCAGACTTAGCATATGCTGTAAGCAAGCTAAGTAGATACACGAGCAAACCAAGTTCAATTCTTTGGAACTCGGTTGCTTCAGTACTTAAGATACACTCAGGAATACGGGTTGCATTATAATAGATATCCAACAGTTATCGAAGGACATTGTAATGCAAATCGGATATCTGACATGAATGATTCCAGAACAACAAGTAGGTCATTGCTAGATCCACGATGCAATCAGAATTAATCACTTTAGATAAAGTGGGTGAAGATGTAGAATGGCTACGTCAATTTGTTGAGGATATACCAAGATGGACTAAGCCAGAATAGGCCATTTTTATACATTGTGATAGCCAATCGACAATTGGTAGAGCTCATAGGACAATGTATAATGGTAAGAACAGACATATTAGACGTAGACATAATATGGTACGACAACTAATCTCTACAAGAATTATCACTATGGACTACGTAAAGGATAATATCATGGATCCGGTAACAAAATGTCTAAGTAGAGAGTTAGTGCAGAAGTCGTCAATGGGAATGAGACTGAAGCCCTTGAAAAATTAAAGTTCATATGAAGTAAACCTAACTCTATAGACTGAGATCCTAATAATTGAGTTCAATAGAAAAACCTAATTGTATAATTTAGTAGGTCATTGTGGTGGGATAACCTTACATATTAAAAAAGGAGTTTATTACAAAGCTTAATAAACTTTCTAGTCCATTCATAAAAGTGACAAGTGTGAGGCTAAGCCTATGGATTTTAATGATTCGACTAATGTAATCATACGTAGTGAGTTACCTATGTGAGAGAGAAATGGGGTCAATCCGAAGGGTATTGCTTGGGCAGGATACTTAATAGCTCTCGCAGAACCAGACATATGTTGCCTACACAAACGCCAGACAGGGAGAGTCTTGTGTGAAACATAACTATGAGGAATTAGCATTGACAGGGAGAGTCTTGTGTGAAACATATTGTTGCCTACACAAACGGCAGACGAGTTCAAAGACATCACTGTCCACTCAGAGCCAGCAGGCTAAGTACGTTTCATGAGCGAAGATTCAAAGATAACACCTACCTATCGTATTGTGACAACCATCAAATTCGACGCGCTTAAAATGTATTTTAAACATTATACTGAAAGCCCAAACCGAACACATGAGACCAAATAAGGCCCGTTAATATATTCAAGATCATTTAACACTCAAATTAATAATTCTAAAGCTCGAACGATAGTTAGACATGCTTAACAGGTCGTAACGTGAACCATTGTAAACTTACAATGAACATTATGACTAAGAAACGATCAAACACATTTGAGACGTGACATCAATGCATTGTGACATTTTAGCTACCATATAAATTTAAGTATAACAAAATAATATTCCGGAAATATTTCAAACGTTTAGTAATATATATCATCATAAAATAAAACTTAAAACACAAACATAGACGAGTTCAAATGCAATATAAACTAACACGAGATCAAAAGTTAGACTAATAAACTTCGGTAAAAACCTAAAACAATACTATTTTTCTTACCCAAAAACTCTTACAAAACCTAATTCTAACACCTTATTAACTAACTCAAAACTATAACCAACTCTTACCAATTGACAATTACTAAACTAAAACTAATTAACACACTCATATTACCTAACCTTGTAAGCTAAAATTTACTACATAATCTATCTAAATACCCACTTTATTAGATAACTATCCTTTTAAAAGTTTAGATAGCTACTAAATGAAGATGAAGCTTCATGTGAAGCATACACCTCGGCACACATATATCCAAGAAGTTATTTCTATTGCCACCAAACCATGACTCATCAAATGCCATGATTAAACCACCGTCCACCATCCCCTCTCGGTTTCTTTATAAACTCGTAACTTATGCATACATCTTAAACCCACCATCATCATCATCACATAGCACCACCAATCTTTACCACCTTTAACACCCTTAACCTTCATCATCTCAACCCATATCACATACATACATACATACTAACACACACGCACCACATCATCAACGTGATACAACCATAACACTACCACCCCACTCTCGGATCCTTCTTACTCTAAATGACCACACACACACCACTCACTCTCTCTAAATTTTAACTAATCACCCAAAATACCATCAAACCGTCACTCTCCAGCCCTTCATTTACCTTCTACAACCACCTTAGACCACCGTAGTATCACTCCAAACCACCGTTGCACCCCCGTTTTGCCATACGAACCCTCCGCAAACTTTTCTCTCCAGAACCAACACTTTATCTCTCTAAAAATTGGTCAAGTAGCACTCAAGGAAACGAGTATTGAATATTACTACATATTTTGAGAGGATCGAAGGTAGTATAATAACTTATCGAGTTTTATATTACGATTATCAAAAATCACGCTTTATAAGTTTATTTAACGACATTAATAAAATATAAACATAAATTATTTTAATATTAATAATAGGTTCTCACCATAAAATATATGGTTTTAACAAGAAACTTAAATACTATTTTTACATAAATTTTATTCAAATCTATAATAAAAATTGATTTTTGAATCAGGATATTAAAATACTTCTAAATTAAATTGTTATGACATATAAATACAAAAAGTAGTAATAGTGGTAATAATAATAAAATAAATCCTTTTATAAACTATAGAGTTTACTAATTAAAAAGTATTTACTAATTATATTTATTTAGTTCTAATTTTAAACTACTAACTAAACTAGAAACAGTAAATTATTACTATTATTATTAAAACACTATTATTATTATTATTATTATTATTATTATTATTATTATTATTATTATAATTATCATTATTATCAACGTCATCATCTTGAATAATTATACTAATTGATTTTAGAGGCATTGGTTATTTAAATTATTGGAAACGGTAATAGTAAATACATAAGAAGACACTTGTGTAGAAATCGTGATAAATAATTAATTAGTTATTTTACGTATATGTATGTTTGTATATGCATGTTTGTATGTTCCTAAATATACAAGTTAAACAAAATTTAACAAATTACGTATAATATTTATAAGGCTTTGGCCGTATACATTCAATACTAGTTTGAGTATTTCTAATACTTATATAATTACCACGTATACCATTCAATATATTACAACCTAACAATAAACACTAATCCGGTCATAACACTTTAAACAGATCAATGAACCTTAACGACATATACAAAATCATTACCCTAATACCATATGCTCATTTTATTTTACTATTATTATTGGTGATCATAGTACACCGTAGGCTGCTAGGAACTTTAGCACCTACTTATACCCATACAAGAAACCAGGTGAGTCTTCGCAGCCCCTTTTTATTTACTTTTGGGGTGAAAAGCATGCTCGTATCCTTTTACTGAACTTTGCTATGATGTGCAATTATTTAAGACGTTCTTTTTCTTATTATGCACTTGCACCGACTGTCGGTATACACAACCATTATTTCTGGATAGAACCGACGGATCGTATGGGTAGTACTACTTGGGGGAAAAATCTCCACACACAGTGTGTCCTATTGATAGGCAAACAAAACACTGAGACCTGCAGTGCCACGGAGCCTGTAGGGTCGATGTGACATATTATCTGCACATGCTTATTATTTGACAGTTCGGGTGCCCATATTCAGGAATTCAATTCACACTAGATTGGGATTGAATGACCAGGTACAGGTTTGGTTGTGGACTTATTTAATTGGCATCATACGTGTTAAACTCTGTTTTCGTTAAACATGCGAACTCACCAACTATTTTAGTTGACACTTTTAGTATGCTTTTCAGGAACCGGAAACCAAAAGATATCTTGGCTAGTTATATGATTTAAAGAACCTCACGTAGCAGTTGTACCAAGTTCTAGAAGCCCAAACTATGAAGCATTTAAGAATATATTCGATGTAATAAAGCTTTTATTATTCTCTTATAAACAATGTTGTTCTTGATATTCAGTCTAGTCGCACTCCCGTTTGTTTCCGCTATGTGCTGAAAGTGGGGGTGTGACACGTACGCAAGATTAAACTGTTGAAATTTAATCGGAATGTTGATGTTTCTGAGATCGACCTCCATTCATGTGGGGGATTGTTGGTGTGAAGATTGAATGAGATGTCGAAATCTCAAAGTGTTGTGTGATCTTGATGAGAATTTTAAAAGAATGGTATTTAGTCCCACATTGGTGTGAGAATAAATGTTTATTTAGTTTATATGTATAAGCCTCCAAGGCACATTAAATTCTTATTCTGCGTAGGGGGGGTGCAGAAAACGAGTTTCTAGGTTGGAAATTTATTGAACCAATGCGTCACCCGCGCGACATGCGGAGATGAATGCAGCTCCGAAAACCCGGGTTCGCGAGAGGTCATTTTTACTACTGAAACCGTTTTTGAACAACATAAAATTTATGGATGGTTACATAAGGCGTTCGGCATGCCTTATCATTATTATTTTGAAACCGTTTTGCTAATGATGATCATTACTATCTAATAATGACAATAATGATATAATCGTTATTTGTAATGAATTGTATTCGATTACAATTCTATTCTTTTCGTATTTATATAGAAACACATCAGTGAGGTCATAAGCTGCGAAAAAAACACACCAACACAAACTCGACAGCTTCATTCCTTCAAGTTCCAGCTATCTTTCAGACAAGTGCGAAGTCCAGCAGTACGCTATTTTGAACTAGTGTACCCCGGGAACAGACGGCGAATCTGTTTAAGGGAATTGTGTTAAACACAAACCCGGTTTTTCTTATCTTCTTTTTGTTTCTATTCCGCTAATCGTATTCTCTTTATCGATATTATATCGAATCTGTTATTGAATTTATTTTCATAATACATTTATGTACACTGATTAGTGATTTTTCTAACGGGACTCTACTAATAAAATCTTCTTAGCATATCTACTAATTTACTTCCGTAAATACGAGCATCTTGATTTTCAAGTGTGGTAATTAAAAATTATACTAATTATTGTATGTTAACAACGGAACTAGAATTCGCTTGCTACATTTTGTATAGTATGATAGGAAGTTACAAACCCTCAAGTTCTATTGCTAAATGTTGTTACCATCATCATTTGACGTATTTAGCAATGCACATTAAATTTTTATGTTGTGTTTTACTCTAGCACCTACCGGCGCGTAGGGGGGGTGCAGAAAACGAGTTTCTAGGTTGGAAATTTATTGAACCAATGCGTCACCCGCGCGACATGCGGAGATGAATGCAGCTCCGAAAACCCGGGTTCGCGAGAGGTCATTTTTACTACTGAAACTGTTTTTGAACAACATAAAATTTATGGATGGTTACATAAGGCGTTCGGCATGCCTTATCATTATTATTTTGAAACCGTTTTGCTAATGATGATCATTACTATCTAATAATGACAATAATGATATAATCGTTATTTGTAATGAATTGTATTCGATTACAATTCTGTTCTTTTTGTATTTATATAGAAATGTGAAAAAAACACACCAACACAAACTCGACAGCTTCATTCCTTCAAGTTCCAGCTATCTTTCAGACAAGTGCGAAGTCCAGCAGTACGCTATTTTGAACTAGTGTACCCCGAGAACAGACGGCGAATCTGTTTAAGGGAATTGTGTTAAACACAAACCCGGTTTTTCTTATCTTCTTTTTGTTTCTATTCCGCTAATCGTATTCTCTTTATCGATATTATATCGAATCTGTTATTGAATTTATTTTCATAATACATTTATGTACACTGATTAGTGATTTTTCTAACGGGACTCTACTAATAAAATCTTCTTAGCATGTCTACTAATTTACTTCCGTAAATACGAGCATCTTGATTTTCAAGTGTGGTAATTAAAAATTATACTAATTATTGTATGTTAACAACGGAACTAGAATTCGCTTGCTACATTTTGTATAGTATGATAGGAAGTTACAAACCCTCAAGTTCTATTGCTAAATGTTGTTACCATCAACATTTGACGTATTTAGCAATGCATATTGACTATCGATCATGCCCATTTTCCTAGTAATATGATGATAATATATCAATATTATTTAATATAAATATACTGCATTTAATTAAATTCATGATTAAACTTATATAGAACTATAGTAAAGTTTCTTTCATCATTTCGTGTTTTCTATAGATGATGATTTGACACCAAATGGGGAAAACATTTAATAAAAACGTTCTTCAATCGTAGCCGTAGGTAGATATTGTGGACGTAATTCATCACCGTCAACATCGTCGTTGAAAAAAAGATAGTACATGATTCGATAGTTACGTTTACTATATTTATAGATATTTATAATATTATAATTATTACAATTTACAAATATTTTAAGTATATGATTATAGTCCATACCGATCTTGTCCCTTAGGAAGCACACACCGACAGCTTCCACTTCAAGCAAAACCCTATTAGTTTTCACCACCACCATTACTACACCGTCACTTGAATACTTGATTACTTCCTGTGACCTTCATCTTAAAAGTTGTTTTTGGATAATGAAGTAAACAGTACTTCATCAGAAGATTCATAAATAAAAACAATTAAAATGTAACATTTTTATTTTTCATTAATGATTTTAGTGTCATCAATATCATTTTAGTGTAACTGGTTTTCTTTAAAATCAAGGTGAAATTACAGTATTCATCGTTACATGTTAGAAGGCATAGAGTGTATGTATGTTCAAGACTATTGTAATTTCGAGTAGCAATAAACCCGGTTTTAAGGAGTTGCAGCCCCATAAAGAATCGTTAATGAAAAAGTTTAGGGTTTAGATGAAAAGGTTTTCAATTTTTGAAAAAAGTTTTAGAACCTCTGGTGAGGTAAGTTTAGAATCCCTAGTTTAGGTCTAGTTGTGAAGTCAATGAGTGACACCTACGGTGAACGAGTTTTTTTTTATTACCTCTGTCGTCGCCATAGGTGAAAAAAAACTTTTGTTTTTTTTTCCTGAAAGAACTTGAAGGGAAATAAGCACACCTCTATAAAAAGCCAATGGCAACGACATGTCGTCGCCGTAAGGTAAATGAATTGGAATGTTTGGGGTTCGGCTTAGGACAAAGGCGTGGTGGTCATACGAGAGGTGTCGAGGAAAAAATAAAAATCTTCTCTTGTTAAGAACCATCAAGCTGGTCATCCTCATATCGGGATGAATAAATGGAAGCATTAAGATAACAAATATGTGAAATGCAAGAAGGAAATAGTCAATTTAAAAGAAGAAAATCAAATCCCGATAAGGATCGGCAATTAGATTAATTTGTTTCCTTTGTAAAAATTTAAAAGTTGTTTACATTGGTGTCGTTTGCTTTGGTATGTAACTTGAATCGTATTGATTTCATTTAGGTATTTGTAATATTAGCGTTGATTTGATTGTACAAATATGTGTTAAAGCTGTAATATTGGGGAAAAACAAGAAAATATAAAAAAAAACTAGTATTAAGCCCCACACGTTGTAGCGTGAGGCGTAAAACTATGTCAAGTAACACTAATGTCACAACAGCGCTAATGACCACCAACACTGGAAAAATCATAAAAACGTAAAAGAAATAAATCGAATGAAAAATAGACATAAAAATGTTGAACCATGCAGTGACGCAAACGGAACATAAAACATATAAAACAATAAGTAAATCGATCTAGGATCAGTGCGTTGTGACGAGCCATTAATATGCGAGAAAATATTGAACCACACACGCATGCTACGGCGTGTTAACTAGTAAAATTAAGCCGAAACGTAAAACGAAAAATTGTAAAAAATGAAAATCTAGGGGAACAAAGTTGAGAGTAAAAAGAATATTAAGCCTAAATTGTAAAGATATAAAAGTAACGAGTTATAATAAAAAGTTGGAGATTAGAAAAAGAAAAAAAAATTACAGCCCATAAAACATATAGTTGCATATAAAACTTGATAAATTTAAAAAAGAGGGTCTATAGGGTTTCCTTAGATTTTTTAAAAGAATTTAATTTTTATTTTTGAAAAAAAATAATATTTTTGCTAGACCTATTGTCACGACGTCTCGTCGCCATAGACATTTTTGTTATTTTCTTCAATTTAAAAAATTAAATATTAAAATATGTAGGGATGCATCTTTGCGATGACAAGTCATTGGTATAGACCTCTATGGAGACAAATTTATGGCGACGATAGGAAATTGATCTCTAGCGACAACTCCATGACGAGTAACTAAGCCTATGGCGACGACTTGTCTTCGTCTTAGGGGCTATTTCTTGTAGTTCATACTCGAGCTTGCCAAGAGCCCCAAACTCAATCCCCTTATTAACGGTTAATTACTAGACTCCATACCTAAGACAGCAATGTCTAGATTTCTATGCATGATTCAGGGCTTGAACCACTAGACAAGCATACATGATCTAGTTACAGAATACATATATCCGATGAATGTTGAATAACAAACAACAGGCGATCTTCTATCCCGATTATCCAAATTGTTGACACTTGACACTTCGAGTTTCGACTTATTATTTGTTATTTTCGCTTGTTTTTAACTTCTTACAAACTTTTTTTTACTTAACATCTTTCCGAATATTAACCTTTTATCAAATATATTTATATATTTATTTACCGACTGCATTAAATACCACTATTAAATATAATCTACCAGATATAATTGGTATTTCCTAATGGTTGATGTAACTTGTCTATCAAAATTTTCAACACTTAGAATCTTGAGAATAGTTTGCATGATTCGAGACCACGAAGTGGGTAGTTAACCAACTTCAACCCCACTAAAGACAGCATAATGATAATGTCACACCAAGATTTATTTCTATGAAAATAATATCCCAACTAATCATTATATAACATTTTGAGTCCTTTTAAAATTTTCAACCAATTTTCGTATCATGAATTACTTGAGTAGTTTTGTTTTTCAAATTGTTGGGAGTTATTAATGATATATAATATGGATAGAATTTGATTATATTATGGTAAGGTAGATAAACTGATTAGTGCATTTTAGATATGTGTTCAGTACTTAAATGATTAATATATTTGTCAATGGCATATTCTATATTTTATAAGTGTATGAACTATTACGGAGCATCTTACTTATTTTCTAATACATGTATTCATCAAGTCATACATGTATTGAAAACACTATAATGTATTAAAAATTCTAAAAATGGTATATCAGTCGCTGAAATACAACATTTACTGAATAAAGGTTCCAAATACTAAATTTTACTCATGTGAATCCACTTTTTATATATGTGAATATTGCTATTATTTATTTAAGAATAACTTTTACTTCTATATATAATACCTAATCAACCATACTTATAAAGATTTAAACTTACATTATATTTTTTAGAGTTAATTATCACCAATATTATTAGATACAATGCCATGATCAAATGTTATAATTCTTGATGGAGTTCCTCTCTACTGAAAGAATTATTGTCTTATCAACACATGTCAATATGTATAATTGTTAAACAACATTTATGAATAATAATTTGTCCACAACAACTATCTAAGTTTTTAAGTTTGTTAATTTTCTTAAATATTTTAATATTATTATTTAATTTAACATATTTTGTATTTCTCTTATAACTTTTGAATTATAATAGTTTATAAAGTTTTAAATATACCGTGACGACTTGCCAAACTTATTCACTATTTGATGTAACATTTATTCAATAATGGGTTAAGTAACAATTTAGTTTTCTTACATAACTTCAAGTATATAAAATCTATAAACATCTGAATATAATATTGCGGCGCTCTTATTTTTTTCTTATTTTTCATAATGAATTTTATTCAAAACCAAGTTGTGTCAACGCTCATAAAGTTAGCCGTATCATGTTACTAGTGCATACTTAAAAATCAATTTAATTAGCGAAATATTTTATGAGCGTATCAATTCAGGTATATCATACGTTGTATCAACTAAAATTATGCCTCTTATTTTTTGCTTACGTTTCGATGTGAAATTTATTTAAAACCAAGATATGTTAGTTACTCATAAGATTTACTAGTTAATCATCATCGCATCATGCTAAGAATTCCACTAGTATATATGTATTTTAAAAACAATTCAATTAGAGAAATATTGTGTTATTTATCGCTTCAAGTAAAGTGTACCATATCTAAGTATCTACAAAAATGGATTACAACCAAGCTCATATGTATCTAACAATGACGATGAAACATCATTAATTTCAATATGATCATAGTAGATCGACATTACATGAAATAAAGGTTCGAGAGTATCATTATGGGTTAATGTAATAAATTGTTGATCGGATATTATTTTCATGGTGGGGTCACAAGGTGTAATAATAGGTTTTTCACAACGATATGATGGAGATTATATCCCCACCAAAATGTTGATAGAAATTATCCTCTTCTGTTCAAGTTTGTAAAGGAAGATGAGTATAGAAATTTGTTTATAGAGTAACATGAGTAAAGTAGAAGACGATCATCCTTGCTCTTTTCATGTACTCAAGATTAATTAAACATTCTTTTCATGTCACTTTCAAATTTGATTTAACTTTATTGTTAACTCTGTTTATCATAAAATGCACTTGTATAAAAATAATCCATGTGTAACTTAATTGAACATTGTATGGGCATATTGGTAACGGTGTATAATGAAAGCACACAAGATTTGAATAATCTCTCTTGATTATTAGGGTAAGATTAAAATAAAAAGGCTACTAAAATTAAAAAGTGCAAAGTAATCTCAACCATCAATCTATTTAATCAACGGTTGAGATTATATTATAAGAAAACATTTGCTAAAGTGGGATTTTAGGAAAAAATAACACATTGTGTTATATTTAACACTATGAGTTTTGAAAAAATATATTGGTGAAAGTATATAATTATGTATTTCTAATTGTAATACACAATGATTGATAATAAGTTTATCTAATTTATAGAAACAATGACAAAAATAACACAAAAAAATCTAAAATGTAAAACATAAAGATGAATACATATAACAAATAATGAAAATTACACAACCCAATGAACTTATATTTGATACAATAAACATATAAGACACAATGAGTTGATTTATTTGACTTAATAACCAAAATACCCCCTTTTAAAACATAGAAGCCCACAATCCTTTTTAAGCATTTTAGATTAATACTATTTTTAGTATAACCCTACCCTGATTATTATTCATTAAAAAAATGTACATATATTGGGGAAAACTATAACAAACTAAACTAATCTCTAGCTAACTAATAGGAAATTATATCTATAATATATAATAAAAGAAAGTTTTTGGAGACGTATGTCATTCTTCTAGTAAAACTTAAGTAATTTGTAATAAACTAATCGTGTGGTTTATGTTATGTTAATGGTATAGCAATCTTGGGTAAACATTTGATGAATGGCATCTACATTTCAACGGGAAGTTATAAACTTACGATTTGTAATTCTAAATGTTATACAAGGTTGAAAAACGTATAAATTAACTTTTATTCGCAAACCGGTCCTCATAATAAATCTATGGCTAATAAACTAGAAATAGTTATTAGAAATCATATCACCTTAACATTCCGATCATTTGAGGGTTTCTTTTTATTAGTCTGAGAAATCTATAGTAATTATTATGGTTTTTTAAAATTAATTGTATGTTAAAAAACACTTGATCAACTCTCTTTTTAATATTAAGTTATGTTTTCAAAAATCTTAGGTTAAAAAGATGCACAATTATTACCTACATCACTAGGGGTTCGGTGGTTGTGTTGTAAGTTACTCGATGCGACTTTCCTTGTTATTATGGAGCTAGTATATGATAAATTCACACTGGCTTGCGTTTATAAACATTAACATAACTACTTAAACCTAAATCTTTAACCACACCACACAATTCATCACAGTTACATACGTGTAGTCTAAATTAAGATGATAGCCTTAATTCCCTGAAATATCACCAAAAGTCTCAAACTTTACTTTTTAATTTATTTAAATTATTGTTTTGAAATATTAAAAACATGGTACCTTAAAGCAACTAATCATTTTCCCACAACCAAATTTGATATTCAATTATTAGGGTTGTTGAGTAGGCTCGGTGTGTCCACAAATTGATACACGTTTCTTACCAACACTATATTGCCACATGATTGGTACACTTGTCTTTTATCTGTGTAGTTTAGTATAAGTAAAACCATTTTGAAACAAAATTTGTGAAAAAAACCTTTATCAAAATATATATACCATTTCCACACACCAAATTTTTAACGTCGTTGCAGGGACACATGATAGTTATATACTCTTTATATATATTGTTCAACTTTGTTTTATCTTTCTTAGTTAGATTTTGTTGATACATATGTACCTAGTTTACGAGCTTAATGTTAAATGTCTTTCATGTCTTACATATATGTAATGAATGAGTTGAATGAAGTGAAATATGTGTTTGATGCTTATATTGTTTAATGTTTCATTGTTTATTGTGTCATAACGCATATTTAACTAACTATATAGGCTTGTGGTTGTTTACATTGTTCTTAGTCAAGAATGGTTGAGGAATGTGTTTAAACTTAATCGTATGAAGTATGCATGCGAATGGACCATGCTAATGGACCATACGCATGAACACTTCATGCTAATGGACCAGTCGCACGACTGAACCAAGAGACTGGATCAATCGCACGATTGAGACATAAGATTGGCTCAGTCGCACGACTAAACCTTCAGTCGTGCGTATGGAACAATCGTATGATTCAGTCGCACGACTGAACCATACTAATGGTTCAGTCGCACGATTGACAAACCCTAACCTATAAATACCACTTAATTCGTGGAAAAACGGAACACTTGAAGAATTTCGACTCACAGACGTACCCTAGCCGTCCAGAGACTCCAGAAAACCTATTCCAACTTCATAAATCGCAGTTGATCGTGTTCTAATCGTTCATAACATTTCTTTAATCTCTAGATTGATCGAAACTGCTTTCTCACTGATTGGATCGCTAATCAAATAGGATTCCGCACTATTTGATTAGGTATACACGCATTATCAGTTAGTACTCTGTTCGTACACGGTCCTAACAAGTGGTATCAGAGCTTTGGCTCTTCATTTTGCGTGTTGATTCGATTAGTTTTGGTGAAAAAAACAAGCTCGTCATTCAAAATAGTCAATTTTTTAGTAAAAACAGTGTTTTCGGTGTCTTTAGATCTAAAAGTTTACGTTTTTCGGCATACGGCGGATTAGGGTTCGTGAAAATCGTATTTTTGTGTCAAAGTACCAAAAACCTTTGAATTTTCAAATCCAGCAGCCTCAGTCACATGATTGACTCAATCGCACGACTGAACTCAATCGCACCTCCCATACGCACGATTGAACTCAATCGCCCATCCATTCGTACGACTGAACACCCCATTCGCATTGTCCATCCGCACTTGTTCAATCGCACGATTGACTCATCCGCATTGGTTCAATCGCACGATTGATTCATCCGCATTAGTCCATCCGCACGATTGACCCAATCGCGTCTCTCCATTCGCACCAGTGAAACAGTTTTGTTCTAACTCTCAAAGTTTAAAGATATGGAAGATCAGCACTCTGCGTTTACTGCCATTAGAGACTCTCGAATCCAGAACCTTCTGCTTCTGGAAAATGAAGTTGGAAATCACAATAAGCCACCTAAACATATAACGTTAGATGAGTACCCGCAATGGAAGCAAAGGTTTGAGATTTATCTAAATGGAGTTGATCCCAATCTGTGGGAAGCAATCGAGACAAGTTATAGCATGCCGGTTGGTACTGATGGTGTTAAACTTACCTTGGGTGGCATGACTGATAGCCTGAAGGTGAAATACTATGCTGAGAAGAAAGTGTATGCTCTGTTGACTCAGTCGATAACTAAGGATATATTCTACCAGTTTTCTGAGAACACACAGGCAAAGAAGCTATAGGAAGCCTTGGAGAAACGATACGACGGGAATGCATCGTTGAAAGCTCTAAAGGCAAAGGCTTTGAAGAAGGAGTTTGATAACTTCTCTTCAATGGGTAAAGAGAGCTTGGATGATGTCATAGACAGATTCTACCATTTAATAAGTGAGCTGCACACTCATGGAGTCACAACATCAATGGAAGATAAGGTCTCAAGCTTTGCCGATGGTCTGCTAGAGAAGTGGGACTCGTTTGTGTCAAATTTGAGACAGAACAAGTTACTTGAAAAATTAGACATAAACGACTTCATCCTGAAACTAAGAGAGGAGGAACTGAGGATGAAATACAGGTCACAGAAAGGATCCTATGACCAGAATCCTTCACTTTATAGATCCTCTTCCACTTCAACAAGTTCAGGAGCACCTCTTCAAACGGCATTTGTGTCTAGTTCAACCGCTCCTTCTCAATCCACAGCTTCAGGATCTGAAACGTCAGGGTCGTCTTGCACCCAATATATCACACCGGAAGCAAATGCTACGAAGTTGAAGACCGAGAATCTCGGGAATATCACTGTGGAGGTTGCAAAGGAGCATATGGACCTTTTAGCTGTGGTCGTTCATTCTTATGATGGTCTTGTTGCAGGAAAGATCGGGAATTGCCATCTGGCTGATGAGGATTACGAGCAGGTGGACGAGAATGAATAAGAAAGAATGGACATTATGTGGGCTTTAGCAAGTGCTGTCAGGCGAGCTAAGAAGTTTGTGAAGAAGACAGGACAGAACTTGATAGCCACAAAGGATACAACTTTTGGTTTTGATAAAACCAAAGTTACCTGTTTTAACTGTGGAGAAAAGGGACACTTCAAACGTGAATGTGTAAAGCCCAAGAAAACAGGTAACGAGAATCCATTCTCGTCTTTCAACCGTCAAGACAAACCCACGAGTGCAGCTGCATCGTCAAGCAAAGAAACAAAGGCCCTGACTGCTCAAGATGATGAAGGACAAGATTGGACCTTCAAGTTTGTGTCTCCGGGTGAATCGAAAATTGCTAATGTCAAGGGTTTGGATGATGACACTGCAAGTGAAGGTGAAATAGCAGTTGAACTAGTGATGTCAGATCATGAAGATACTGCTAATGTGGTCAATCACCTGACTGAAGAAGATCTTAGAACGACAAGATCAGAATCTCCAGCATCCGAGGAATCAAACTCTGCGCTGATGGCTGATTCAACCGAATCTTCACAGGTAAGTACCAAAGACCAACTGTTTGAAAGTCATGCTTGTATTGAATGTAATAAGTTTAAAGAAAGCATTGATCTTAAATTTGCTAGGTTATTAGATCACAATGATAGCTTAGTAAATGACTTACAACTGTGCACAGAAGCTAATCGGATTTTAAAACAAAATGAGTGCAGTTATAAAGAGAAAATAGAACTTTTAAATAAACAACTAAGGGAAAATGAGGTTGTTGCTTTTAATCAAGCAAATGATATAAAGTTTTATTTGAACTCTTTGGAAGAAACTAAGAAAGAAAAAGCAGTTTTGGAAGTCGAAGTCAACTCATTAAAACAAAAACTGCACAATTGGACCAGTTCCTCTCACATAGTTCAAAACTTAGTGAAAGAAAGGAACAATGGGGAAGGGTTGGGTTACAAAGTGGTTCCACCACCACATGAGATATTGTTAAATGCTAAATGTAGACCAGTAAATAACAATCCTATTAAGGATCATGTGGTGTCCACTCCTCTAGTTAGTGATCCAGATTCCACGTGTAAACCAATGGAATCTGTCACTAAACAGAAGGAGGCTACTTTGAAGTCTAAAGGCAAGATGCCTATTATTAATTTGGTAGAATAATTTGAAAAGGTTAATGTAAAGTCAGTTTCCAACATGTCTTCTTCAGAATCCAAACTGACCAAACCAGTTAACCAAACACGTGTTTCACGTCAAAGTCCAAATAAACAAAAGGCTAAAGATGTTAAAAACGTTCAAACAATAAATTTTGTTAAAGAAACAAAAACATCTAAACAAGGAGTGTCTAAACCAAACCAGTCTAAAGTCACACCTGTGTCACACACTTCCCCACATAGACAATTTTCCCAATATGTAGAAGGTAGATCTTGCTACAATTATGGAAAGAGAGGACACATCGCTTCTAAGTGTCCTCATTATCAGACACCAAGAAAGAAAATTGAACTTTATGATACTAAACCAAGTTCTTCAAAAAGGAGTTCTATTACTCCACCAAAAAGAAGTAATGAATCTAAAGTTCAAACTGTAAGCCAATCGTCTGTTTATCACAAACAGGCCTTGCACAAAACTGGCTTATGGAAAGAAAAGTCAAGTTCAGTGTCTGATACTGAGAACACTAAGAAGCATGATATGCCCTCACCTTCAAATGGACAGTGGGTTGAATTTATGATGTGTGATGCCTCTGGGTCACCCAAGCTAGTTAAGGCTTGGGTACCTGACCTAAACTAATCATTTCCTTTAAATATGCAGGGTGTCCGCTATAGTGCTTCTACAAATACCTGGATCATTGATAGTGGGGCATCAAGGCACATGACTGGGAACTTGTCTCTCCTTTTCAATGTCAAACAAATTAAAGGGGGACATGTATCCTTTGCTGGAAATAAAGGAGGATACATCACGGCTCAAGGCGAAGTGGGAAACCAGAAAGTCAAGTTTGACAACGTCAACTACGTTCAACAACTTCAAAACAACTTGCTTTTTGTATCCCAGATCTGTGACAAAGGATTCAAGGTAGTCTTTGACAGAAGTCCTATGTGTTGAAGAAGGAGTATGTGATACCGGAGGACCAAGTCTTAATGTCGGCTTCAAGATATAATGATTTATATGTCTTGGACCTATCAAAGGCCTCCACAACCGATCATCAAGTTCAATGCTTCTTGTCAAAGGAAATAGAGAAAGACTCAATTTCCTGGCATAGGAGAATGGGACACATTAATCCACGGAAGATGAATCACTTGATCCAGAATGATCTAGTGCGTGGAGTAAATGTTAAGAACTTCCAATTACCGGATTTTTGTGTCGCGTGTAAGAAAGGGAAACAGACAAAGAAGTCTGATAAGGAAAAGAAAGTTAACTCAATTGACCTACCTCTTGAGCTTCTTCACATGGATCTGTTTGGACCAGTTAGTACAAAGAGCATTGCCGGTGATTTGTACTGCTATGTAGTTACGGATGATTACTCAAGATTCTCTTGGGTTTCTGAAATCCAAATCAAAGACATTTGAATCATTCAAGGAGCTGGTAACCACATTGGAGTCACTTTACAAGCTGAAGGTAAGGCAAGTTCGCTCAGACAACGGCACCGAGTTCAAGAACCAATGGATGGAGGAATTCTGCAAAGAAAAAGGAATTGTGCACCAGTTCACATCTGCCTACACTTCTCAAATGAACGGAGTCACTGAGAGAAAAAATCAAAGCTTGATAGAGACAGCCCGGACGATGCTAGCAGACTCAAAACTGCCTATCCAATTCTGGAACGAGGCAGTTGCCAATGCATGTTACACCCTAAATCGAGTCCTGGTGGTCAAACGTCATGGTAAAACATGTTACGAGTTGCTCCAACGATGTAAACCTAATCTAGAGTACCTCGAACCGTTTGGCGCACCATGTACGCTGCTGAAGAAAAATCAATCAGGGAAGTTCAGTGAAAAGGCTGAAGAAGGAATTTTTCTAGGATACAACATACCGAATAAAAGAGTTTATAACAACTCAACGGGTCAAGTAGAAGGGTGGTGCAACATCGACGTTTAGAGATACACCACCCCCTACTGGTAAAGGACCCACATTCTTCTTCGATTATGATGGATTCTTTAAGTCCTTCAACATCCATCTCTCCCCTTCTGATGATGAGTTAGCAACCAAAATGATGTATGATGTCTTAAACACACCGTCTCTAGACTCGTCAACCTCAGTTCCACTCGGGGAGTCTTCTAGTTCTTCAGGGGGAGCACTTGATGTAAGTGACTCCTCCTCTGAAGATGAAGAAGTGGAGACTGAACAGGTGAACCAGGAGGAATAGGTTCCTGCTACAACAAGTACACAAGCATCGAACCCTGATGTCTCTGACTCTTCGGAACCTCAAACTCCAACTGCCTCAGGTACTGAAACTGGTGTTCACAATCTGGATAATGAGGTAGTTGTTCCCACCACTCCTGGATCACGGTTAAATGTTTATCATCCCTTGGACAATGTCATTGGAGATGTTCGATCAGGAGTATAGACCAGAAATCAGCTATACTCAGCTGATTATGCCTCAGTCATGGAAAAGGGATATCTTCACGACGGCGCATATCGATGTTTTGTGTCTCAATTTGAGCCAAAATATGTTAGTGAAGCATTAAGGCATGGGTCAGTGCAATGCAAGAAGACCTCCTACAGTTCAAAAAGCTAGGAGTATGGACCCTTATGGACAGACCAAAAGGTGCTAAAGTCATTGGAACTAAATGGGTCTTGAAATGCAAGAAAGACGATCAAGGGGTCATAATTCGCAACAAGGCTCGACTTGTCGTTCAAGGTTTTAGACAAGTCGAAGGAATCGATTATAATGAAGTGTTTGCACCTGTGGCAAGGATGGAAGCAATCCGTATCTTCCTAGCCTATGCCTCTTACATGAAGATCAAAGTTTATCAATTAGATGTAAAGAGTGCATTCCTTCATGGTGAAATCCGGGAGACAGTGTACGTCAGTCAACCCGAAGGATTTGAGGATCCGTATCATCAGGACAGAGTTTACAAACTAGATAAGCCACTCTACGGGCTCCATCAAGCCTCAAGAGCATGGTATGAGAAGCTCTCGACTCATCTTGTGAAACACGGCTTTCGCAGAGGAGTGATTGATTGTACACTGTTCATCAAAGAAAAGGATGGTGACTTACTGCTCGTACAGATCTATGTTGATGACATAATCTTCGGTTCCAAAAACGAAGATCTATGTAAAGAATTTGAAGTAGTAATGAAAGCTGAATTTGAGATGAGTGCCATGGGAGAAATGAAGTTCTTTCTAGGGTTACAGGTGGATCAGACACCAAAGGGGATATTTCTACATCAGACAATGTATGTAGGTGATATTCTCAATCGATTCGATATGGAGAATGCTTCAACAGCTGGGACTCCACTGGCCACAAACCACGATGTGGCACCCGACGAAAATGGTGATCTGGTGGATGCCACCATGTACCGAGGAATGATTGGATCCCTCATGTACCTCACAGCCTCACGACCTGATATCATGTACGTGACGTGTCTATGCTCCAGATATCAGGCAAAGCCGAAAGTCAACCATCTCATAGGAGTCAAAAGGATATTTCGTTATCTAAAGGGTACTCCAACACTTCGGATTATGGTGGATACAAAATGAACTACAAGTCCACTTCATCGGGATGTCAATTATTTGGGAGAAGATTAGTCACGTGGCAGTGTAAGAAGCAGACATCGGTTGCTCTGTCAACTTGTGAAGCTGAATACGTTGCTGCTGCAAGCTGCTGTTCACAAATCATCTGGATTCAATAGCAAATGCGGGACTACGGTTTGAAATTCTCTAACACTCCTATATTTGTTAATAATTCTGCTGCTATAGCCGTAACTAAAAATCCGGTCCAACATCCTAAAACCAAACACATCGGAATTAAATATCACTTTATACGTGATTGTTTTGAAAAGAATTTAATCGATGTTGTTAAAATTAATATGGACTTTCAACGCGCTGACCTCTACACAAAAGCGTGATAAACCAAGATTTTTATATCTGTTAGAGGTCAACGGCGTGAAAAAGAAATGTGAAGTGCTTCCGGAAGATGACAGTACTTAGTCCGACAAGTAGAGTTATTTTTATTTGTTATTTTTTATTTTTCGTATTTTAATTTAGTGTTTCTATAAAATCTAAAAACTCAAAAAATATTTTCGGTTTTAGAATTTTAGGGGGAGAATAGGTTAGAGTAGTATTAAATTAGGTGTTTTAATTTCAGTACTTCAAAAAATAAAAAAATAAAAAAAACGAGGGAGGAGGACAGCGTAGCTAAAAGGATAGAAATCAAATCTGTGATACTGATTCAATGCTTATGGAAAGTGATAGTACACGGGGAACAAATTATTTGGGACTTCAAAAATTTGAATGATTAAGAAGCAAAATTAAAACTATAAATCTAAGAAGTCTAAGCAAAATAAAAGGAAAAATGATAGTAAAACTAGTATGCTAATAAGGTAACATAGAGAAAGTAGACCTAGAGGTTGCAAGTTCATTATATGATGTGTCGGTAGATTCAACACAATAGATGAGTAGACCTCATTGGTGACTTAAATTCAAACTAAATTGTTCAACTTGCTGTGGGTTCCCATCTTATCCCTGGTTAACACAATCAACGTAGTTTCAATGAGGGGTGACGAGCAAATAAACGCCATAAATGTGTGCGGATGACCATAAAAAGAGCAAAGCACGAAGAAAAAAAACATGTGTAAGCGCTATCAAGCTGATAACAAATGTTGTTGGTGCGTTACGTGCAAAAAGAAAAGAAAAACGCTCTCACAAGAAGATAGGTTGTGTGACTCTCTATTGTGTGATGGCACTGACCTGAGGATAAGCATAACCTAAATATTCTAGAATTCATTGTTGTTTGCGCCTCTCTGCTGTGCGATGGCACTAACCTGAGGCTTGGCATCTCTTTGAAAGCTCTTAGAATAGTTTCTTCTTATAAAAATACCTGTAGACCGCTCAAAAATCTCCTGAGGAATGTTGATTACCATATAAGTGTGGGATCCACAAATGCTTGTTGAAATAATTAAACCTTAAATCATCACCAATGTGTGTCAAAAATCTCTGTATGGAGTTAAGAGGACAAGTATACTAACAATCATCGTGAGCTGCAATTCTTGAAAGTCCACATCATTGTGGGTATTTTACAGCACTAGTATGATTTCCTAAACTTGCTGATGACTCTCGATGAAAACAAGAATCTAGCATCAAAAGGCTTTGGTAAAATGTCCCAAATGATTTAATAAACCTGTATGATTCCATAATGAATCGTTCCAATTATGATCAAAGTAACTAGACGCTATACTGTCCAGGAAGAAAAATCTGGTAGATACTTATCTTAGGATTTCAACCTCGCACAAAGTTACAAAATTATGTTTTAGTTTTGTTTTATTTCCAGTTGTTTAATTTAGTTAATTTCAGTTATGTTAGTAGGTAAATGTCAGACTACGCATCGAAAGTCAATCTGGGAATCACTCACTAAAAGGATCACGTCTGAGGTGATCAAAAGTTCTCTAAGTTAAAAGGTCATGTCTGAGATGATCGAATGCTCGAAATGTTTTATCAATTGTTAATAGGACTAAGTGTCAAATGGTCATAAAATCAAAATCATAAGTATGAGCCATTCGTACGACTGAACCATGAGTATGGACTAGCCGTACGATTGGACCATATGTATGAGCCCATTCGCACGACTGGACCGTGAGTATGAACCAGCCATACGATTGGACCATACATATGAGCCCAATCGCACGACTAACCCACACGTATTGACCAGACGTGCGATTGGACCATCAGCATGGGTCAATCCATGCGATTGGATCATCAGAATGAACCAATCGCACGAATGGAGGTGACCGAATGAGTCAGTCGCACGACTGAAACCTAGTCGCACGACTGAATGTGACCGACTGAGCCAATCGCACGACTAAGCTCCAATTGCACGATTGAATAGTGCGAAAGGATCCAGCCGCCCGATTGAAGACATATTCAGTATAAATAGGGCTAAAGTTGGTCGCATATGTTCATCACCCCTCTATCACCCTAGAATCGCACGAAGTACCGTTACGCTGCCCGATTTTCTTTTGACTGTTCTAGACTATTGTTTGTTGTGATCTAACGATTTCTAGTGTTTATCCAGGTAGTGCGCGACGCTATTCACTCCAAAGTTCAATCAATTCGTGCCCTAATGATCGAATTTAAGCCCTAAACTTAACCGAGACTTAGTTTGCCTAAGAAACCTATAAAACTAAGTATATTGTTCAAATAAAGGTTATTAGGTGTTATGTCGGTCATTTGCGAGACTAATGAGCCAAACCACGACGTCTAACATCAAGTTTTGCTCAAAATTTGAATTTGAATGGAAAAACAGTCTGTCATGCGAATGGACACCCTGATGAACTTCAATCGCACGACTGAGCTGGGCGAATGGCTCAATCGCACAACTGAACCATGCGTATGAGTTCAGTCGCACGACTGGTGTAAACGCATGGAATAGCATACGACTAAGCCCAGTCACATGCTCAGTCGTACGTATGAGCTCATTCGCACGACTAGATCTCAGTCGCACAGTTCATTCGCATGACAGAACAGAAGATTTCAAGTCCAATGAATCAAATTGTTACTCATTGACACACACTAACGTTTATTTACATTGTGTAACAGATGGCGAGTCGTTGGACTATAAGCACAAAGCATAACATTTGTGCTCATCTGGATCTGACCTCCCGGAACGCGGCTGATTTCTCGGGCATTATTATATTCTTACGGAGATCAAGGATCTCTGTGCTATATCGACTTCGTGCACTCCGTACCGTTTAGTTCAGCAGGCTTTCTGGGAAAGCGCTGTTGTCGACAGGTCCTCAGAGCCCCACTGTATCAGGAGCTCCATTTTTGGTCAGGCTATAGAGATCACTGAGGACGATCTCAGGACAGCCTTGGAGTTTGGGGATGATGCTGACTGCCCTACACGACTACACCCACTGACTGTACGAGGCTGTTTTCTGCGGGCCAAGTACTCGGGGGATATCAACGCAGGAGTGCTCAGCAAGAGCAATGTGCCCCCAATTTAAGTACTTAGCCCATGTGCTGCTTAAGTGCATTGCCACAAGGTAGGGAGGCTTCGATGAGCTGTCTTATCAGATTCAGAACGCCTAATGTAGCGTTTGTGCTAAACCATCCGTTCAGCTTCCCGAGGATGATCTTCACCTACCTGGTGGAGAACATCGAGGCAAAGGGCAGGAGGGCTTTTGCATGTACCCTCGCTTTATGCAGATGATTATTGACCAGAAGCTCCCTTTGCTGCCAAAGGAGAAGGAGGATGTCGTGGTGCTTGAGGTGATGGATGATACCACCTTAGGCAGGATGAAGGTGTACAGGGGGAAGCAGGTGAAACCCCCTGTCAGGCGACTGTTTGGGCATCTGGCCCGTGAGGATTATGTGGCGCCAGCTCGAAGGAAGTGGCGCCACGATGACAGTGACTCAGACGTTGAGCGGATTGCTCTACCCTCTGATGACTCCGACGATGATGATCATGATGCTGATCAGGGAGGGGATGTTCAGGGTGGACCTGAACCAGCTCCTATTCACCCTGACTTCCAGATGGAGGAGGAGGAGGAGTCAGATGAAGAACCTCTGGTGCGAACGGTGGGGAGCCGGGTCGTAGCCACGGAGAGAGGTATTAGGGCGGTTGGTGGACGCCACGGGGAGTCCGGGGATGCTGCAGTTGCTGATACAGATCCATCATATACCCCGGACCCGCCCAGCAGCCAAGGGGGAGCCACTGTGACTAAAGGCTCGAGGAGGAAGAGAATGGCTCACCCCTATGGCAAGAAGGGGAAGAGGCTAAGGTTTACATTGACCTCTACTACTGCCACAGCCACCACCTCATCCACCACTGCTACCACCACCACTACCACACCACCTATCACTACCACACTCCCATCCGCCACCACTACAGCCTACCCTTCACCACCTACTCATACACCACCACCCATATTCACCACAGCCACCACAACCACCACCAGCCACCAAGCCGGACCATCATCCCACCCAACATTCACCACAGGATCATCTCTACCTCCCATTGGAGTAGAGGAACAGCTGTCAGCACTTAACCGTATGGTGCTGAAGTTGTTGGCTGCTGATGAAGAGAAGGCTGCCCAACTACGTCAGCTTGTGGAGCTAAATGCTACCCAAGCACAGCAGATCTCACAGCAAGCTTAGCAAATTGCCCAACTCCAGGAGCAAAACGACCAATCAGCTAAGAGGATTAGGGAGTTGGAAGCATCTAACAAGACCACCATGCTCAAGCTCAAGGGATCAAAAGATGAGCCCCTCAAGATCAGAGAAGGAGACGATGATGGTGATAATGATGATGATGAGGATGATGAGGATGATGATGATGAGACAGATGAAGAAGTTGATGGAGCTGAAGGAGAGGAGAAGGGAGAAGATGAGGATGAAGGAGATGATACTGCTGCATTAGCATCCACACAGGCAAGAGAGCGAAGGTCAAAGAAGGCTCAGGATCAGGGAGCCTCACCCTCAGCCCCTCCGGCTGACGAGCCTGCAATTCAGGGCAAAAGTAATGATTAGATATTTATGTATTTGAAAGCTTTTGTACTTGAATCATGTATTAAACTTTTATACTTAATGTTTATATATATTTAATGTTTAACTGTCTTGATTATTGACTAATGATTGATGTGTTACATGTTTAAATCAAGCAGATCAAGCATATCAGCAAGATGAATACGATGTTGCTCCCCTTCAGCAAATCAAGTCTCAACTCACAATGATTCTTGATTTGCAAGGGATTGTCAGACGGTCAGTGAGCTATACTCCCGAAGAAGGAGAAATCATTCATGACCTAACCGACGAGCAACTTGCTGAGATGTTCAGGCTGAACCCGGATGAGATTGTCAAGGATGCTCCTACTTTTGACGTTGCAAGTGATGATGAGCTCAACGACATAGATGAAATCGAGATAGAGGATGTCACTGCTGACCATTATCCAGAGTACACTGACCGAGAGGGAAATGTAGTTCCCAACTTTGGTGATACTCTCGGCAGTGATACATTTGACAAGCTGGATCAGATGGAGAAAGAGGCTGAGAAGACCGAGGGTCAAGCCCAAGCCTCAGACACCGATGTTGACATCAAAAAGGCTGAATGGGCGGCCTGTTTTGCTAAGATCCGAGCCATGCGTACTGCACAAAAGCCCAATGTCTACACCAAGCTATACAAAGTCAAGAGACACTTAAAGGTGTCAGGCAAGATCATTGCATGGGCTTATTTTGAGGATCTGAATGTGTATGCAGTGAAAAGAGAAAAGGGCATAGAGTACTTTAGATTCCCACATGATCTAAAGACTCTCCCTGGTTTTGAGCTCAACCAGCTGGCACGCCTAAAGTTGTTGTATGCTGACCCGAGAAAGATGTCAGGCTAGTTTGAGGCTGCACTGAGGAAAGAGTACCACACCAGGTGGGTTAACTTTAGACCTCAACAACCAAAGAGGTACATCAGACGGTCTGAACTTGATCCCATTACTGGAAAGCCAAAGGTCGTGCTAAAGTGGAGTCCTCCAAGCACTATGTCTAAGATTCCCTTACGAGAAATGCCATAGGACTTCACTCCACAATTTAAGTGGTGGTACTACGATTGGAGAACAGGTGAAGCGGTCATAGACTTACAAAAGGAGAGCAAAATGGATACTATCCGGGTATTTGACCCTATGTGGCTGACTAACTTGTCTGCTGACGATGTATATACCTTATACAAGTGGCCACTATTCTATGACTCGCAGGATATTGTACAAGCCCTCCAGTTCCAGAACGTGATAAGACTCTATTTCGCATTCGAGATACATGCCGGAGTTACAAGAGAGGAAAAGTACAAGAAGTTTGAGGAGCTAATGAAGAATGATAGATAATGATGTAAACTAGGTCCAAGGGGGAGTTTGTTGATACATATGTACCTAGTTTATGAGCTTGATATTAAATGTCTTTCATGTCTTACATATATGTAATGAATGAGTTGAATGAAATAAAATATGTGTTTGATGCTTATATTGATTAATGTTTCATTGTTTATTGTGTCATAACGCATATTGAACTAACTATATAGGCTTGTGGTTGTTTACATAGTTCTTAGTCAAGAATGGTTGAGGAATGTGTTTAAACTTAATCGTATGAAGTATTCATGCGAATGGACCATGCTAATGGACCATACGCATGAACACTTCATGCTAATGGACCAGTCGCACGACTGAACCAGGAGACTGGATCAGTCGCACGATTGAGACATAAGATTGGCTCAGTCGCACGACTGAACCTTCAGTCGTGCGTATGGAACAATCGTATGATTCAGTCGCACGACTGAACCATACTAATGGCTCAGTCGCACGATTGACAAACCCTAGCCTATAAATACCACTTAATTCGTGGAAAAACGGAACACTTGAAGAATTTCGACTCACAGACGTACCCTAGCCGTCCAGAGACTCCAGAAAACATGTTCCAACTTCATAGATCGCAGTTGATCGTGTTCTAATCGTTCATAACGTTTCTTTAATCTCTAAATTGATCGAAACTGCTTTCTCACTGATTGATTCGCCAATCAAATAGGATTCCATACTATTTGATTAGGTATACACGCATTATTAGTTAGTACTCCATCCGTACACGGTCCAAACAGATTAGCTTAAGTTAGTTTGCTTTAGTTAGTATAGTAACATTTGCCTTATTCATTTTTAGTCTTAATTAGTATATGCTTCCATAAGTAGTACATGTCTGACTCGTTTAGTCATGAACTTGTTTTGCCACTTCAGAACCCGAATGACTTTTCCATCAAAGTTTACATTAAAGAACACAACAATAAGAAACAATAATCGAAGAAAAAGTTTTGAAATGTACACCATCTGAAAAAAACATGGCTAACCAAGATGAGGAAATGAAGATGACACACTATGCCACGACGTCAATCAAAGGTTACGAGTTCATCATTGTGCAACCAACAATAGCGGGCAACAATATAAATATTAAGTCTAACACTATCCAACTTGTAGAAAACTGTAAGGCCCCGTTCCCGGGACGCTCACAGATGGTCCATCATCGCACGTAAAGCATATATTTTCATTAACTTAAAGAAACATTGCAGCGGAAACATTAAAACAAACATCCATTTCATTATAAAAGCTTTTGCAGAACAATACATCGTTATCGAATTACAAAATATTTGTTGCATTGCATCAGAAAAGCATTATAAAAATGGATGCCATCCAAAATGAGCCGAGTAGCTGCCCCGTGCCATCTTCAGCAACCACTACCTGCCAACTGAAAACATAAAAAGTCAGCGTTGCTAGTGAGTTTTAATTTTATAATAAAACATACTTTATCTTTCTTTTAAAACCGTTCTTTACAATCGTACGTGATCATGCACTATACATACTATTAGATCTAGAAAGGCTCGTGCAACCAAAACCAAATCACTTAGACTATTTTGGTGCAACTAATAAAGGACTTCCGAAGCTAAGTGTGGAACTTCCGAAGGAAAAAGGAGCTCTTCCGAAGACAAAGTGTAAGACCAACTTCCGAAGGAAAACTCCAACTTCCGAAGACAAAGTATTCACTTCCGAAGATCAAGACTTAGAGTGAAAGATCAGAAGTCAACTTCCGAAGTATGACAGAAGTCCTCAAGCCTCGGAAGTACAGAAGCCTCTTCCGAAGTATAAGTGGCTTTGGAAGAACTTGTTCTTCCGAAGCCAACTTACCTTCGGTTCGGAAGACACTACTATTATCCAGTGGACATAAGTATGGTCTCCCTGACACTCCGCTGTAGACCTCTGAGATACTGCATGGCGTTTTCTCAAAAGCCATGTAGTTGACCATACTTTATTCCACTATTTACCTTTATCAGTTAGTACAGTTGCCAACTTTAGTTGGTGACAAAAGGTAAGTCATGGACATGTCATGACTACTATATCTTAGATAATACTTTATCTAAGATACCTTAAATTTAGCATTGTAGTATATGCTTTAATCTTAGGTTTCCAGCTGGTATCAAAGTATATCCGGCTGTAGGATCTAGTATATATAGTTTCTCATTGTAACTCATGTTTCATGCTTGTAAGAGTCTTGTAATACTTTGAGTTAAGAAGTAATATATACAACTGCCTTGAAAATTATTTCCTTATGTTCTTTGCTACTTATTATATTATTATCAACTTAGGAGAGTTTCTACTTCATCTGATTTGAGTGTAATATAAGTGAGTTTGAGAGAAATCCAAGTGTTAAGTGACAAACCCGATTCTGCACATACACATAGAAATATCATTATTATCTTCATTATCCATTTGTTCAATCCGTACATTTATCATTAAATTATTAATTTCATTCGAACCAATGCCATGTGCTTCACCCCACCGTCATGCATAAAGCGGGTACTGGGCCTGAGGTCTTTCATAGACCCCGAACATTGTGCACGAAGCTGACTCCAGTACCTAGGGTAAGCGACAAGGGTCCCATACATATGGTCAATCACAAGAGATGAACCCCAGTGTGCATCCTTCCGGGGTAATTAACCCGCACACAGTTGAGCTAACACCCTTCATTGGGTGTGAACCTCCATACATTTGCTTAATCACGCGGATCAAGCCCTAGTGTGCATCCTTCCGGGGTAGCTAACCCGCACACGGTTGAGCTAACACCCTTCATTGGGTGTGAACCTCCATACATTTGCTTGCAAGCCTTTCTTACTTTCATTCATTCATTAATGCATGCATTCTTTCATTACGTTCCTCTTTTCATTATCTTCCACTTTACGTTACATAATACTTTTGTTCCATTCTTTAACATTCAACGTAAAGCCACGGGAAAATAATCATACATAACAAGGAACATGAATATAAACATATAACATCACTATACAAGGCACCATCATACATACATAACATACCACATACATACCATCATGCATAAGCACCAATCATACATTATACATGCCCATCATATCATCTATGACCTCAAAAGTCAACTTACATAAACCCCCGGGAACCTCCCAAGTCAAAGCCTACATCTACCTTTCCCCCGAAAATCAGAAAAATAAACTAAGTTCTTTCGGGCGCATGAGCCCTATTTGGGCGTATGGGCACTATTCAGTCGCATGGCCTTCCAGGCGCATGAGAACACTTAGGCGTATGGACACTATGGGGCGAATGAACACTTAGGCGTATGGAGAGTCTCCAGACGCATGGGCACTATGGGGCGTATGGACTCTCAGTCGCATAGCCTTCAGTCGCATAACTTTCAGTCACATGACCTTCAATCGCATGACTTCCATGCGTATGACCCTTAGTCGCATGCATTCAGGCGCATGGACTTCAGTCACATGCCCTTCGGCCGTATGGCCTTCAGTCGCATGCCATTTGGTCTCATGGCTTCCAGTCGCATGAGCCCTAGCTGGGTGCAGAATGCAGTCTCTTCGAAACACAACCATAACATCATCCCCAACATCACAAGCCCAAACACGAGCCCCACCCTTTCGCACACACACACATACACACACGAACGGGTTCGACACCCAACACAACCAAAAACAGTTTATGTATGCCTTCCAGCCCCAAAATCGGTCAAAAACATGTAAAAGAGGGGTCCTAGAACTCACATTAACAGCCTCTTCGAGTGGAGCTTCCTACAAACCCGCTTGACTTTGACTTTTGCACTTGATTTCTAAAAACCCTAAGCTTTTGCCATTTTTCTCCATTTTCTTCTTTTTTGGCCGATTGAACAAGCATGGGAGAGGGGTGTGGGCAGCCATGCCCCTTTTACACCCACTCTTCCAAAGTTTTCCCTTTTTTGCTAAGATTGGTGCCTCAACTTGGACTTTATATCTTTTCTTCTTTCTTTGGCTTCAGAGAAAATAACCGGGTGTTACAAAAACTATGTGTAGTTCCATGAATTGCAGGATGAAGATTCAAACATTCATATCTCTCTATTCCTTTGTATGCGTGCAACTTTCAAAATCAGTAACTGTTTAGATTATGCAATTTGGCTAAGACTTTTTCCATTCTCATTTCAAGGCCGAGCCATTGGCTGGCTTGATTCTCTTCTGCCTGGTTCCATCACTACATGGGCCGAAATGGTAGAACAATTCCTGTTAAATTACTTTCACCCAATCGCTCTACCAAACTAAGAAGCAACATCACCAGTTTCCACCAAGATTATGATAAATCATTACACGCACCATGAGAGAGATACCTAGGTCTCCTTCAGATATGCCCACCTCAAGCACTTGATCTTTAGCTGTAGTGTCAAACCTTTTACAATGCAATCAGCGGAGCACACAAACAAGTTGCCGATCAAAGTGCGAGAGGAGATTTCGGAAGTATCACGCAAGCGAAGCATACCAAGCATTAGAAAAAGTTTCTAAGAAGACATTTTCTTACAATCCCTTAAGGAACAAACCTATTTCTAAAGGCACTCCTCAAGTAGGCTCTAAAACCTTAGTTGCAGCCAAATTAGAGGCCCTGACTAAATGATGCAACATATGGGGAGATTCTCACAAGACCAGTGAATGCCTACAAATCATGATGATGGTTGAAGATTTTGACTACGTAGGAGGGCCAGGAAATTCGTACAACAACTCGAATTGGAGAAACAACTCAAATTACAAAGAAGGTAGTAACAACCAACCATACTTTGGATTCAACAAAAGACCACCCTACCAACAACAAAAATCACCATACCAAGATCTAAGCGGTAGTATCTAAGACCATTAAGCATCATCAATGGAAGATCTATTGCAACAATTTTTGATTATTATACAAGCCACAGATGAATACATCCGGAAATCTGATCGAATAAACGAGAAAAGGGTAAAAAAACCAAAGCCGACGTCAAAAGCAACAAGGCATCATTACAAACCATTAAACATGAAGTGGGTCAGATAGTACAACATTTATCTGAAAGACCCAAAAGTTCTTTGCCTAGCAACACTATGACTAACCCTAATGCACAGATGAAAGTTATCACCACAAGAAGTAGCAAAACCACCAAATGTGATACACTTGCATTACAACCAATCTTGGAAGAAATGGAAACCAATGTTTAGCTGTGCATTTTTTAAATGAATTTTTTAGTATTTTGTCTCTAGGTTAGGGTATCACTGGTGTAGGAATACCATCGGAATTTCTAACATTTTTTTCAAAAACTTCCATAAGAAATCATCACTCTTCTAGTAGTATGTAATGGGACAAAGTTTGTTAGAAATTTTATGTGTTAATTATTAGTGTTTGATTTGATCACATCTAGTCACAATATGTTTTGCGAATGACATGAAATAGTGGACGAGCATTCTATCCTTAGGATATAACCATATAGCCACGTGACTATTAGCTTATAGTTTTATATGACACAATATAAAACAGGAGCAAAAACCACCCTATCGAGAAGCGGAGGAGATGCATTCAAAATTGTTTCAAGTGTTCGCATAAACTAATTACATTAATGCTCTAACTTTTTCAATAATGTGTTTAACTAATGTAATAATACATCCAATTCTTAAGGTGATTACAAAGATACGTCTAAGCTTTTACAATCATGTGTCCCAAAACACTTGTAATACATGAATACTAAATTACGTACCCGGTGTTTGACTTAATCCCACTTTGTGTAAATTTCGGGGAAAAGGTCGGATCAAATTGTGATCTGATGTACATAATATTATCATACACTTTGTGCAAGAGCATATTTCACATGGTTTAACCCATAACCTTAACGTTACTGTGCTTCATAATTATTCTTGTTAAAATTTCTCCTATATTATGCATATGTCTGATATGTGCGGTGTATATATATTTATAATAATGATTTTCACACCACTTGGTTTTGAATTTATAGAAATGATTTTTACCTTGGAACTAAACCACACACAAATAGACAAATATACCTATCGTATATGTAGCATAGCTTTGGCAAGAACCAGGTGTCCTTTCAAATACATGGTAGTTACTTATAGTAAACCTTTGTTATTATTCAACCGATAAATAAATAACGCTAACATACACAAACTCATGGTGAGATCATATTATACATGTGTAACACGAAAATAGACTAGACCCCCCGTAAAGGCTACCTAATCATACGACTCTTTAGAATGTTAAAATGATGTTAACATAGTAACCTCCTAAGGTCATTGTAGAAAAGATCTAATGATATGATTATGTTGACTATATGTATATGTACCAAACTTCTGTCAAGGTTATTTAACCCCATAATCCATTGGAAAGCTAATACGATAAACACATACCAACCAACTCAAATCACGTAATTAAAATAACATCATGAAGTCCTTCAACTTATGAATATCATGCCATGAATATATGAACTACAAATTACGCTAGTAAACCATAATCACACATACACAATGAGACGAGGAATTCACAAAAAAATGTAATGAACTTTCCAAGCATATACATAAAGATGAATATTTGAATAACAATCACACATGTTTTAATCATCATCCACCATTCCTAGTCAAATGCCATGAATACACATACATACATATACATATTCATGAATAAATATCCTAACACATACGGTTTTCCAACATAATATGGTCAAGATACCCATGAAATTAAACATATACTTAAGTCAAACAAATACACATAATCATTTAAAGAACATTCAAAATATTGTTAAGGTCGTCAACATAATCATCACCATAAATAACATGTACATCGTCAATAATTAACTAGGATTCATCTAATTTAAGTGAACCAAAGAGTCTAGCTCATAATAGATATAAAAACACCAAACAACTTGAATAATCAAAAAGATACATGATTAGATGTAGAGATTATCAAACCAAATCAAGCTAAGATGAGTTGTATGATGTTAATTTTTTTTCTTGGAGTGCTTGATCTTCAATATTACTCAACCTGAAACCTTCTTCTTTTTTTTATCAAAAGTAACACTTGAACTCAATACATTTCCGTATTTTAATAAAGGTTTAGAGCACTTGACCTCAACTATTTGGGTTAAGGATGATTAGTGCATGCAAATAATAAATAATCCACTTCTCAAATGATGTATGTTAACTTTTGTTGCGGGCTAATCATGTTATTTTATGAATATAAAAAAGAGTATAATTTGTAAAGTGTAACACGTTGAAGAAAACGGTATGCAAGTAAATCAAATTGACTACTTGTTACGAAGTTTTAAACTCCGCTAAAATGAATTGTTTTAATAATTATAATTATTAATATTAAGAAAATGAAGTTTTTGATGAATTCCAACTAGTAAAGCATGAACTAGATTTAATTTAGAGCAGAGTAGAGTATGATTATATTTAAGTCGTTAAATAGTTCTAAATATACATAAAAAAAAAAAGCTTTGTCGAAAATGTGTTGGAAGCTTCGTACAACAACTATAGTAAAAATAATTCTTACTTTTTACTACACAGCAACAGCAACAACAGCAATAATAACAACAACAACAACAATAACAACAACAACAACAACAACAATAACTAGTTATTATGACCACGAGTTGCGGCGGCGACGTTAATTCGTAAAAATTTTGAAATCGAAATGTTATTAAAAATAAGTACGTTAATTTCTAACTCGTTACGATAGGAGCGTTAATAATACATAAAACTTAATATTAAAACAATGAAGCGAAGTCTCTTGTATCATATGGGTTTAAGCTTGTGGTATTGTACATTTAGAGCTTTCAGAAGAGTTGAAGTTCTAAATGATAAAATTACGTAAATACCTTTCAAATAGCAAAATAGTTCATGCATTATTTTATAGTATATTACATTGCTTTAGTAGAAAGGTTAAAAATTAATAGGATGCGCCCAAAAAAAATAGAAAAGTTAGCCACGTTGACCAACTAATTGTAGGTACCGTAGAGTGTAGACGATCCATTCCTAATTGTTATGGTTAGTATTATAATACTAGATTTGATACTCGTGTATTACACGGATTAAAATAAAAACTTATATAATAAATTATATATATGTATAATCTAATATATGATGTAGAGAATATATCAATGAAATTGTTATATATAACAAACATATTTAAGTTATAAACAGCAGTATTAAAAAGAGATTTTATTATTTATAAATATCCATAAACCTGTTTATATACCTTTTTGAAGAATTTTAGTTTTTAACAATTTTTAAGTATAAATTAAACTATATTTTAATAAAGTTAATTCTCTTTAAAGTATTTTTAATGAAATGTTATTTATTTATAGAAAGAAATTATCTTTATTAGTATGATATTAAATTAGAGTTATCAAAGAAATTTTTTTGAAGTTGATATTTTTACCAAAATTATAACATACTATGGTAGTGACACATGGACAATCCTAGATGACGTGTAGGTGGTGATGACGTGGACATGCTAGAAATTAGCCATGTGGCACATAAAGATTTTGCTTTATTAGATTAGATTAGTTATCTAAAGTTAATATTTCAAAATAATAATAATGAAATTAATAATAATGATGATAATAATAATAATAATATTATTATTATTATTATTATTATTATTATTATTATTATTATTATTATTATTATTATTATTATTATTATTATTATTATCATCATCATCATCGTCGTCGTTGTCGTCTTCTTCTACTCTAATAAAACACTAATTTGGATGACACGTGACAAGACCATAATATTTCTCACCAAAATTTTTCCGACTCTCTCTCTCTCCTATTAAATAATTACCTTAATTACTAATAATATTATTTGATATTTTTTAGATTAAAAATAGTTTTTTTATAAATTAAGAAAAATATCTTTTTTTAATGTTATTTCTAGATAAATAAATTTTTATAAAGAATTTTTTTTCTAAAACATCAAACTTTTTTAAAATACAATATATTATAAAAATTCTAGTAAATTATTTAAAAACCAAAAATAATTAAATTAAGGAGTTATGATAATGAAATTTAAAAAAATGATATTTTTATACGGCTTATTGTAAAAAATTGATATCATTGTTTTATTACTTATAGTATTTACTTATACGTAATTTCAGTCATATCATATATTAGACTATCATTTTATATTCTATAAATTTCATTATTTTAATATTTTATGTATTAAAGCTAGTTATTAATAAAAGGGTAATGTTATAGTAAAAAAGTATTAAATCTAGAAAGCTTAAGAATGATTGTGCGCTTGACACATGTCATTCGATTATTTCAAAGAGAATAACATTTTGGTTATTGTGTCAAATACGTAAGTTTATTGTGTTTTATATGTTTATTGTGTCAAATATCAGTTTATTGCGTCATATATTTTGCATCATTTGTTATATGAATTCATCATTGTGTTTTACATTTTAGATCCTTTTATATTATTTTTGTCGTTGTTTCTATACATTATATAAACTTGTTATCTAGTATTGTGTTTTACAATTAAAAGTACACAATAATATTTTGTAGGTACATGTGTCCCTAGTTTCTGAACTGAATGTAATACGTCATTAGTGTCTTACACTTATGTAATAGTTAGGTACTTAATGAAATGTAAATGTTTGGTTGTGTTTATAATATTTAATATTTCATTAATGAGTTGTTTAACGCATATTGAGTTGATTATCTAGGTTTGTGGTTGTTTGAATGAATTTTGATAATGTAATGATTAATGAATACATTCAAACTTAGTAATATGAAGTTTTCATGCGAATGGCCCATGCGAATGGACCATACGCATGAACAACTTCATGCGAATGACTCAGTCGCACGACTGAACCAGGAGATTGGATCAGTCGTATGATTGTAACATGAGACTGGCTCAGTCGCATGACTGAACACTCAGTCGTGCGAATGGATCAACCGCATGGCTCAATCGCACGACTGAACCATACTAATGGTTCAGTCGCCCGAATGAGCAACCCTAACCTATAAATACCACCTAATTCGTGGAAAAACAGAACAATTGATATCACTTCGATTCCAGACGTACCCTAGCCGTCCAGAGACCTCTAAGAACCTGTTCCAAGTTCACAGATCACACTAGATCGATTTCATATCATTCTTAACGTTTAGATTCAATCCATAATTGATTCTACGTGCGTTCTCACTGATTGGATCGCCATTCAAATAGGATTCCACACTATTTGATTTGGTTTACACGTTAATCAGTTAGTATTTCGTTCAATACACGATCCTAACATATTTGTTCAACTATGTTTTCTTTCAAAACTTATAATGTTGAAGATAACACAATGTGTTATTCTTGTTATTTTTTCATAGATGATATAAACTTGTTGTTACATATAATTTGTTTTACAAATATAAGTACACAATGATGTTATTTCACCAATATATTTTTCGTAACTCATAGTGTTGAAGATAACATAATGAATATTAAAAAACACAATGAGACATTGTGTTATTTTGTTATTGTTTTTAATGTATTATATTAATTAGTTGTTAATTAATTATTATGTTTTACATAATATAGATACATAACATTGTTTTTCCACCATTATATGTTTTTAGAATTTGTTATTTTAGAATAACATATTAGTATTCAGAAAAACACAATAACAAACAAAAATACACAATAAACTGCATTAAAGACATAGTAACGAGTAATGAGCTTAATAAAGTAAATAAGTTAAGTTATTTTTATATAACAATACTATACTCGTTTTAAAGATAAAAACGCTCATTTTAAAGATAAAAAACACTCATTTTTATGGTGTAATATTAATTAAAAATATTGTCATATTTAAAAGTTATGAACGTTTAAAAAATACAAGAATTTGTAAAAAGTCAACAAAAAGTGTTTATTTTTAAAATACTACTCTAACAAACTTTTTCATATAATTTGATTTCAACAATTAATGGTTGAGATTACTTCTTACACTTTATTAGTTTAGAAGCCTTTTTATTTTAACATTTCTCTAATAAAAGTACTAATATAAAATTAACAAATAAGAAAAATAATTAATTTAAAGTTTAAAATGAATATATGGTGATATATTAAAAGGGTAGGGTTATAGTTAAAAGTGTATTTATTTTAAAAAGTTTAAGAATGATTGTGGTTTGACCAGTATCCTTCTATTGTTTTAAATATGAGGGTATTTTGGTCACTGTGTTAAATATGTCAGGTCATTATGTCTTGTATTTATTATATGTATTAATTATTGTGTTTTACATTTTAGATCATTTTGTATTATTTTTATTATTGTTTCTATAGATTATATAAATTTATTGTCTATAATTATGTTTTACAGTTAGACATTTTTTGTATTATTTTTATTATTGTTTCTATAGATTATATAAATTTATTGTCTATAATTATGTTTTACAGTTAGACATATACAGTGATACATTTTTATCAATGTATTTTTCAAAACTTATAATATTGAAGATAACACAATATGTTATTTTTGTTATTTTTTATATATTATATAAACATGTTGTTATCTATCATTATCTTTTACAATTAAAAGTAAACAGTGATGTTATTTTAACAGTGTATTTTTAAAATAAATGATGTACAAGATAACATAATAACAATCAAAAAATACAATGAGATATTATGTTATTTAATCATATTTTTAATATATTAGATTAATTAGTTGTTAAATTATTATTGTGTTTATGTGTATTGGAGATACACAACAATGTTATTTACTATTATATTTTTTTAAAATTTATCACTTAAAAAACACAATAGTATTTAAAAAAGCATAACTAGCAAAAAGACATAATGAACCGCACTAAATACTTCATGATGATATATGAGCTTATAAATGGTAATAATTTGTATATTTTTATATAACTATATTGTACTAATTATAAAGATAAAAAAACACTCGTTTTTATTGTGTAATTTTTACAAATAGAAAAAATGATGACGTACATAAAAGTTATGAACGTTAAAAAAATGGGGGAACTTGTGTCACACCTCGTCATAACACATTTATAGTTAATAGAGATGCATTAATGATGATAACCCGACGTGTCATGACGTCACCCGAGACAATGGAGACTTGTGTTGAAGTTAGTCAATTCCACGACAAATATAGTCAACAGACCAAATAAATTTGAATCCCACAACCCGAGAACAAGTAATTGTAAACATGTCTAACAATGATAGCCTCAACTAAAACATAATTGACAGAAACACTAGAGCAAGTCTAAAAATGTATTTCTTAAGGTCACCATTAAGGCAACATCTCTAGCTATACTCGATAATTATTACCTGAAAAGATATGCTCAAAAATGTCACCATATTGTTGGTGAGTTCACAGGTTCAATTAATAAACAAAATATGATGTTGTGTAATAGTTTGGTAGGACATAAATGTATACAGTTATAAGCAAGCAATATCACATGTAAACATGAGTCTCACAACTAACCTATAACATACACACAGATCATGTCGGAACATATTCATCCTAGGGCCCGTCCATGGCCATTGTTAGTCCCAACTAGTATGCCAATAAACAAGGGTGGAGGTGTTAGCCCAATAGTACTATCAATACCTGTCTGTTGGCTCCAACACCGGAGTTAAATAGTTGTGAATAAAAAACCACACAGAAAACTCATACATGTACCTAATATTAACTTACAAAACTATACATTCACAAACAAAGTAGGTTTTGATCCCTTTGCCTGCATCAGCGGAAAATGGGAATTCATTGATAATGACGGGGGGCCACTCTTCTAGAGTACAGGTAATTTGGCTAGATCGTTTGGTCCCAAATATTAATGAGTCCACAGCGTAAAAATGGTGAGCATACTTTCCCCCTAGGTTTTATAAATAATTGGAATGAATTCGCGGCCTTGAAACTCACCTTGAAATGAGACAGAAATAAAGTGAACAAAAAGGCTTCAAAGGATGATAGCAAACAAACGATCAAACACCTATACTTAATTGTAATTAAATCTTAAAATATGTCTAACGAGCATCGATATATATTCGGTCGATCTTGGGTTGGTTCGGGTCTATCGTGCGACACACACAAAAATATGTATATATCCTTTGAACACATATGAAAACACTTAACAAACAAACACATCCAATATCATAATTAAACATCATGCACCCAAAATCAACACACACTAAATCACACACATAAACACCTACCGTTGAAAACATACACATTTAACACCTATCCCACTTAATAGACACACACACCATACTATCTCATGTGCACACAGACACTGTTGTAACACACACACCCAACACCAACACACATCACACATACAAACACAACACAACATACCACACACACACACATAATATAAACACACCACTCACACACAAACACAAACACACAACATAAACACACCACTCAAACACAAACACAAACACAACACCCACACACCTGTACACACCCCGAAACACACAAAACTCATTCGCATATATATTGTCACACCCTCAAAATCCACGCGCGGGGTTTTACCGTGAGGCGAGTGAAAAAACCAGAATCATAGTCACTAGTTACTTAGAACGACACTAGATGCCACAATTAAAATAAAACCAACCCAAATCCAAACTTTAAAACTATACGGAAGCGTTTTGTAAATAAGACAAACTCAAAGTATATAAATGCAATTTGGCAAAACACGCGCCAACCCAATATTTAAACTCAAAAGTAAAACCAAGTGTTATGACTTAAAATGAGATCTTAGAATGCATGCAGGACTTGTGACGTGCTCCTACCGGCAACCTGAGTTAACGACCTGAGAATAGCATACTAAAAGTGTCAACACAATGGTTGGTGAGTTCAAGAGTTTGCGTTTAACATAAACAATAATATTTGTATAACATAAGAAGTGCATTGAGATAGATAGCTAGTCTATATTCACAAGTAATAACCATAGTGATTTCGCGATTGAAGCTAACTGTGTTGTGTTTGTTGCCTCCCGTCACGACTTACCAGGTCGTGACGATGTTTGTGTTTAAGACAATATTGTACCCGTTTGACCTCGAGTCGCACAGGTGGGGCTTGTCAAACCTAGTAGTACTACTCAAGGTATTCCGCTAGTTACCATTATTAACGATCCGAAAGTGTGAGGACTTTCAAGGTATAATGCACTATGTTAAACTATACACAACTTATAATAATAAAGCATTTGTAATAAGTATGCTATCTCCCCCAAAAGAGAGTGTATAAAAAGTGGGGCATGAACTCACCTGATGCGCAACGACAACGGTAAAAGAAAACTGATGATGGATGGAAAGACGACCCTTCAAAGGTTACCTAGAACACGCAAGTACATAAGTATGTGTACACAGAAAGCTTAACAACCCTAGGTGCTCAATAAACACATTAACCTTCCCCGGCTGTCGTTGTCGTTTCGAACAAGTGAGGATACTTAAGCTTCATCTGATCCTCGCATCCCCACGTGAATTATGGTCCACGTCTTGAGTTCCAACTAACTTTGACTATAGGTATCTTACTTTGCTTAAGAGTCTTGACCTCACGATCCATTACCTCAACCGATTCTTCAACAAAGCATAATTGATCATCTACTTGTACTTCCTTGAGTGGTACAACCAGTGTCTCGTCACATAGATACTTTTCAGATTCGAGACGTGAAATACATTGTGAACACCACTTAGTGAGTCAGGCAGGTCCAATCGATACGCCACTGGGCCTATTCTTTCCAGAATCTCAAATGGTCTAACGTATCTCGGATTAAGCTTGCCTCTTTTGCAAAACCGAATCACACCTTTCCACGGTGAGACCTTCATCAAAACTTTGTCACCGACTTGAAACTCCAAAGGTTTTTGTCGTTTGTCTGCATAGCTCTTCTGTTTGTCTCGCGCTGCACCCATTCAGTTCCGTATCTGCACGATCTTTTCGGTAGTCTCGTGCACCAATTCGGGGCCAGTCAGCTGACTATCACCAACTTCCGCCCAACAAACTGGTGATCTACACTTTCGCCCATACAACGCCTCAAAATGGTGTTGCCTTGATGCTAGTATTGTTGGAGCTGTAAAAGATAGTCTATATTATCAACACAGTGAAAGTCAACAAAAGTCAACGTCACGGTCAAAGTCAACAAAAGTCAAACCCGACTCGTTCGAGACGAGGAACCGAGACGAGACGTTGAAGATTTAAATGACTTGGAGTTTTATTGTAATAAATATATTTTGTGTGAACAAAATATATTTTATCTTGATTTTAGTCATTTTTATGCTTAATATGTAATTTTGTATTAATTAGCCTAAGTCTAGGGGGTTAAGTGCAATTAGTGAATATTAGTCTAGACTATAAATAGGTTAATTGTCATTAGGTTTTGAAAATGGTTGCATGACCAATAGATTGAGGGATTATTTGTAAACAATATTATTTGCAATCTAATTGAAGATCAAAGGGGTTTTATTGTGATTATCATATTTTGATCTAATTCTTCATGATTTGATTCAAGTTTGTTTATCCTGGAGTTACAATTTGGTATCAGAGCCATTTTGGATCAAATTCACTGAAGAATTGAAGATTTTTAGAGAGAGAAGTTGAGGTTTTGGTTGTTTTTGTTCAATATCAAGTTTTCATCAATTTCGGATCAGATTTGAGTGTTATTGATATGGAAATTGATTAAAGTTTGCTTGTTATCGGTTGGGAAAGCTCTGTTAATCATCAGATTTCAAATCCATTGAGATTTGGACGATTTCAGATTGATTTCGTGTTGAAAAAGCTTTTCAGCTTCGTCCAGCGAAACTACGAGTTCTTCCAGCGAAACTGCCTGTTCTTTCAGCGAAACTACAAGTGTTTTAATCTTTGTAGTTAATTTCAGCACTTCAGCGAAAGTAGTGATCTTGAACGAAAGTTCAACAGTGCTTGAGGGTGATTTACAAGCGACATTGCTGCCGAAAGTATCATTGAACGAAAGTTCAAACTTGTTTCGTGCGAACTTATCAGCGAAACTAAGCCATTTGTGACATTCGGCTAGCGAAACTGCTGCCGAAATTTCCAGCGAAACTATAATTTCGGCGAAACTATCATCTCTTCAGCGAAGTTCGAATGTTAAAGATGACTTTTTCCCCCTAGTTGGGATTAATTGAGTTCATCCCGATAAAAAAATATTCATCGATTTTGCAAGATTTATAAAAAAAAAACAAGCTGACATGGCAGCTTGACCCCAGTTGCTAACATTGTCTAGCGTGACATTTAAAAATAATATATTTTTCCCGGGGGAGAATTATTCGAAATTTTAGGAAAAATATTTTGGGACGTTTAATTGTTTAAACAAAATAAAAATAAAAATGGCTTTTGCAGAACTGATTAAATCCTTCGAATCTGATGATCTCACAATTGCACAATGTCGGTTTGATAATTTTGCAGTGTAAGGCCCCGTTCCCGAGACGCTTACAGTTGGTCATTCATCGCACATAAAACATATAATTACATTACATTAAGAAATCATTGCAGCGGAAGCATTCAAAAATGACATCACGTTTCATTATAATTACTTTTACCAAATAATACATCATTATCCGGTTACAAAATTCATGTTTGCATTACATCACAAAAGCTATATAATTGGATGTCATCCCAAAAGAGCCGAGTAGCTTTGTCGTGCCATCCTCAGCAATCATTTACCTGCCAACTGGAAAATGTAATAAAAGTCAGCGTTGCTGAGTGAGTTCTAGTTTTAATAATAAAACATACTTTTCTTTCATTAAAACTATTCCTTTTATCATGCGATCATTCAACATACGTATACATAGATAATGTCATTATTATCTTTCATCTCATTCATTATCTTCCATTATTTTCGTTCATTCTTTCTTCCGAGTCTTTTGCGATAACATGGTCGCTCACCTCAATGGCAATCTCAATGATTGCTCGCTATCCGAGTCTTTTGCACCCCTAGGGTTGCTCACCCCAATTGCCCATCACGATAGCAAGCTATCCGAGTCTTTTGCAACAACAAAGTTGCTCACCCCAAGGCAACGTCACGATAGCACTTTACTCGAGTCTTTTGCAAAGACAAGGTTGCTCACCTCATAGGCAATCTAAATGATTGCACTTCATCCGAGTCTTTTGCAACACAAAGTCGCTCACCCCAATATATATGCTTGCAAGCCTTTCTTTCGTTCATTCATCGTTCATTAATGCATGCATTCTTACTTCATGTTCCTCTTTCATTATCTTTCGCTTTACATTACATAATACTTTCTTCATTCATTCATTCATTAGCATGACATGTAAAGCCACAAGAAAGATAAGCATACATCATAATAAGGAACATATCATACACATTCATCATCATCATACAGGGCAACATCAAACATTCATAATATGCATAAACATGCAACATCATCATCATCATGCCCTACATGCTCTCTAAGGCCATAACCATCCTCTTACATGTTCTTACATGTTACCTTACGTCCAAACTTACATCTGTACCTTTCTCCGAAGGCCAGAAGTCAAACTACACATTCCTTGGAGTGCAACAGCCCTATTCGGGCGTATGGACACCCTTCAGTCGCATGGCCTCCATGCGACTGAACATCATGCGACTGGACTCATGCGGATGGTCATCTATGCGAATGAACATCCAATCGTGCGTATGGACCTTGTGCGAATGGGATTACTGCGAATGGGCACCTATGCGACTAACCTCATGCGAATGGACTCATGCGACTAAGCATCTATGCGACTGAACCCTCAGTCGTGCAATCCTCATGCGACTGGACTCCCAGTCGTGCGACTGAAACCTTAGTCGTGCGATTGAACCTTCAATCGTGCGAATGAATCCCAATCGTGCGAATGACCCTCAATCGCCCTCATTCGGCCGTATGGCCTTCATTCGGTCGCCTAGCCCTAGCTGATGCAGAATGGAGTTCATCCCGAACCCAATCTGCCATTTTCGGCCTCCAAGCTCATCCAAACCCATTCTAAGCCTAAATCAACCCTCCTGGACCTTAGGAATGCATACCATAACACCATACAAGCACACACAAGCCCGAAATCATACTCTAAACACATCATACACATCACACCCAAATGGGTCAAACACACACACTTGTAAAAACGGGTTTTGAACATCTTCCAGCCCCAAAATCAGTTAAAAACAAGTAAAAGTGGGGTCCTAGAACTCACACAATCGAGCACAAAGACAAGAGCTTCGATTTGGCTTGCCACTCGACGGATTTGGACACTCGAATCACCTGAAACACCACTTTTTTCCTTCTTTTTCTCTTCTTTTCTCTCTTCCCCCTCTTGAACCCGAAAATGTGTGAAGTGTGGGGAGAGTGGGCTGCCCTCTCCCTACACATATCACCACATTTCCCAACTTTTCTTCGTTGGCGAGTTTGGTCCCTCGGCATTGAACTTTATTTCTTTTCTTTCTTCGCCGGCTTCAAAATAATAAATTTCCGGGTTTGGTCCCTCGGCTTTGAACTTTATTTCTTTTCTTTCTATACGGCTTTTGATGCTCGGCCTTCACCTGTAAGCAAGTAAGGCACTTACTCACATACTCCACCACATCGCGCTTCATACCCGGCCACCAATAATCTTTCTTCATGTCATGGTACATCTTCGTGGCACCAGGATGAATGGAGTACCGAGTCTTGTGAGCTTCATCCATAATCTTCACCCGTAGATCCCCAAAACGAGGAATCCACACACGATCAAATCGGGTTTTAACACCGAGCGTGTTTTCACCCAATTCTCCAACCAGACCTCTCATTCTTTCAGAGTTAAGATGATCTTCTTTCAGTGCCTCATCTTGAAACTCTTTAACCTGCTTCATTACATCAGAGGTCATGATCAACTGATAGGCTTTCACCCGAATCGGCTCGGGCCTCTCTTTCCGGCTAAGGGCATCAGCCACGACGTTGGCCTTGCCCGGATGGTAGTGGATCTCACAATCATAATCCTTTATAAGTTCCAACCACCGTCTCTGCCTCATGTTCAGATCCTTCTGCTCGAAGAAGTACTTCAGACTCTTGTGGTCAATGAATATGATGCACTTCGTCCCGTAGAGGTAGTGCCTCCAAATCTTTAAAGCAAAGACCACGGCTGCCAGCTCCAAGTCATGAGTAGGATAATTGACCTCATGAACCTTCAACTGTCGGGATGCGTAGGCTATAACCTTTCCTCTCTGCATTAACACGCACCCCAACCCCGAGTAGGAAGCATCGGAATAAACCACCAAATCTTCACTTCCATCGGGTAATGACAGAACAGGAGCTTGAGTCAATCTCGCCTTCAGTTCTTCAAACGCCTTCTCTTGAGCTTGACCCCATACGAACTTCACATCTTTTCGGGTCAACTTGGTTAGTGGAGAAGCAATCTTAGAGAAGTCCTGGATAAATCTTCTATAGTAACCCGCCAAACCCAAGAAGCTACGAATCTCGGATGGCGTCTTTGGGGACTTCCATTGCATAACCGCCTCCACTTTCGCCGGGTCCACCATAATCCCTTCAGGATTCACCACATGACCCAAGAACTGAACTTCGCGCAACCAGAACGCGCACTTGGAGAATTTAGCATACAACTTCTCCCTTCTTAACGTCTCTAGAACTTCCCGAATGTGACCGGCGTGCTCTGCTTCGCTCCGCGAGTAAATCAGGATATCATCAATAAACACGATCACTGATTTATCCAACATAGGCCGGCACACACGGTTCATCAAATCCATAAAAGCAGCTGGCGCGTTGGTCAAACCAAAAGACATGACAAGAAACTCGTAGTGACCATAGCGCGTACGGAAAGCTGTTTTTGGAATATCTTGCTCCTTCACCTTCAACTGATGGTAACCAGATCGAAGATCTATTCTCGAAAACCAACTGGCACCCTGAAGCTGATCGAACAAATCATCTATCCTCGGTAAGGGGTATCGGTTCTTCACTGTCAACTTGTTCAGCTCGCGGTAGTCGATGCACATCCTCATACTACCGTCCTTCTTCTTTACAAACAGGACCGGAGCACCCCAAGGAGAGATACTCGGTCTAATGAACCCCTTATCAAGCAACTCTTGCAACTGCTCCATCAACTCTTTCATCTCGGTCGGAGCCAACCGATACGATGCCTTGGCAACAGGTTGGGCACCGGGTATCAGATCAATCTGAAACTCAATCTCTCTGTCAGGTGGCACTCCTGATAGGTCTTCTGGGAACACATCTGGAAAGTCACACACAACCGGTACATCAGCTAGTTGTGGTGTTGGCGTATCCACATCCTTTACATAGGCCAAGTAGGCACTACATCCACGCCTCATACACTTTCCCGCAACCGCCATCGAGATCACCTTTGGAGTCGTAGTAACCCGATCACCATACACCGTTACTGAACTACCGTCAGGCGCCGACAACCGAATCATCTTTTTGCGACACACAATGTTCGCCACGAAGTCCGCTAACCAATCCATCCCGAGAACCAAATCAAAACCACCTAAGGTCATCACAAACGGTCTAACAGGAAACTTATGACCCTCGAGCTCCACATCACAGTTCTCTATCATCTCAGAAATCCTGGTAGACTTACCTATGGCAGTTTCTACATCAAAGGGCGCATCAACACGTCTACTACTAACAGGCAGCTTAGCACAGAAAGCAGCAGAAATAAAAGTTTTACTGGCACCCGAATTAAATAACACAGAAGCTAAAGTTTGGTTCACCAGAAACGTACCGGACACAACATCAGGGTCCGTTCTAGCTTCCTCCTGTGTCATGGTGAATGCCCTGGCGCTCGCCCTCGGTCCATCACCTCCCGTCCTCTTTGCCCCTGAACTCTCAGCCCTCGGCTTCTTACAATCTTTGAGCATGTGACCCTCTTCGCCGCAGTTAAAGCACCGGACTGCACGACAGTCCTTTGCGATGTGCCCCGCCTTTCCACACCTGAAGCACAAGTTCGACCCGAACCTGCACTCCCCGCTATGCTCCCATCCACATTTACCACACCTACTCGATCCCGCACTTGACATGCCCACACGGCGATCATCCACCCGTGCCTTCTTATTACCCGACGAGGCATTACCTCGACCAAACCTCTTCCCTTGCCAGTTCCGATCACCACCGCTCTTCCTGCCACCATCAGTCACCACCACCGTCCTCTCATCATACAATCTTCCCGCCAAATCCACCGCCGACCTAAACGTGCTCGGTCGGGCGGCGATCATGTGCCTGCGAATATCCACCGGCAAACCCTGTATATACCTCTTGATCTTTCGGGACAGAGGCGTCACTTGATCCGGCACCAGACGTGCCATCTCGTTGAACTTCGTGGTGTACTGTTGGTGTGTCATGGTTCCCGCCTCCAGTTGCAGAAACTCTCTTTCAACCTTATCCATTTCCCGGTGAGGACAAAACTCCTTGATCACCATCTTCCTCAGTTCGGGCCACCTCATTCTCCCGATCGCCCGATTACCCTCTGCTTGGACAATGTTGTCCCACCAGCATAGTGCCGAGTCCACGAAGGAGTGGGTGGCAAACTTGACTTTCTGATCTTCTCGGCACTCGCTGATGTCGAGAACAGCCTCCATTTCTCTCACCCATCGGTGAGCAGCGGCAGCATTGCCATTACCGTCAAAAGTAGGGGGCTTGCATCTCATAAACACCCCGTAGTTACAGCCTCGTGCCACCTCCCGCACAGGCTCCTCTTCCTCTTCCTCCTCATTATCGGAGAAAATCGTTTCAGGCTCCGGTTGCTCCCCCGAGGCCCGATTTCTCTCCTTTCTTTCTCCCTCCTTCACAGCTTTGGTGACTTCGGTCACCACAGACGGTAAGATTGTCTGCATGACCTGATGTACCTCCTCGACAACAGCCTCCTTTACCGAGCCCCTTAAGTTCGCACTCTCATCCCCAGCTTCTGGATAAGGAGTCTCAGGTTCTGCAGGAACCTCCTTCTCAGCTCTAGGCCTTCCTCTTTTAGGGCGTGGTTCAGCAACAGGGCCATCACGGCCTCCACCCCTAGAAGCTCTAGAAGATCTACCACCAGCCATTCTCTAACACACTGAAAGATTCAAACACCAACACAGTCATTCAAGGAAACAACTCAGTTTATGTCAAGTATAGTAAGTCCCTAATTACAGTGGCCAGTTGTGACTAGCCACTTACTGTACTCTTCATACCCCAAGTATTACCTGTCCTGACTACATCAGTATTCAAATCTACATACAACACATAACATATACCATGCGCACATAAACCGGTTAACTTTAAGAAAATACCTGATGGCACGCAGCTACTCAGTTTGGCATCCCATTCCCCTTTCGTCCCATTCTCAGTTTAAGTTAAGGTTTATTTTGAAAATTTACCCATTTCACTTAAACTTTGGCTCTGATACCAACTTGTAAGGCCCCGTTCCCGGGACGCTTACAGTTGGTCATTCATCGCACATAAAACATATAATTACATTACATTAAGAAATCATTGCAGCGGAAACATTCAAAAATGACATCACGTTTCATTATAATTACTTTTACCAAATAATACATCATTATCCGGTTACAAAATTCATGTTTGCATTACATCACAAAAGCTATATAATTGGATGCCATCCCAAAAGAGCCGAGTAGCTTTGCCGTGCCATCCTCAGCAATCATTTACCTGCCAACTGGAAAATGTAATAAAAGTCAGCGTTGCTGAGTGAGTTCTAGTTTTAATAATAAAACATACTTTTCTTTCATTAAAACTATTCCTTTTATCATGCGATCATTCAACATACGTATACATAGATAATGTCATTATTATCTTTCATCTCATTCATTATCTTCCATTCTTTTCGTTCATTCTTTCTTCCGAGTCTTTTGCAACAACATGGTCGCTCACCTCAATGGCAATCTCAATGATTGCTCGCTATCCGAGTCTTTTGCACCCCTAGGGTTGCTCACCCCAATTGCCCATCACGATAGCAAGCTATCCGAGTCTTTTGCAACAACAAAGTTGCTCACCCCAAGGCAACGTCACGATAGCACTTTACTCGAGTCTTTTGCAACGACAAGGTTGCTCACCTCATAGGCAATCTAAATGATTGCACTTCATCCGAGTCTTTTGCAACACAAAGTCGCTCACCCCAATATATATGCTTGCAAGCCTTTCTTTCGTTCATTCATCGTTCATTAATGCATGCATTCTTACTTCATTTTCCTCTTTCATTATCTTTTGCTTTACATTACATAATACTTTCTTCATTCATTCAATTATTAGCATGACATGTAAAGCCACAAGAAAGATAAGCATACATCATAATAAGGAACATATCATACACATTCATCATCATCATACAGGGCAACATCAAACATTCATAATATGCATAAACATGCAACATCATCATCATCATGCCCTACCTGCACTCTAAGGCCATAACCATCCTCTTACATGTTCTTACGGGTTACCTTACGTCCAAACTTACATCTGCACCTTTCTCCGAAGGCCAGAAGTCAAACTACACATTCCTTCGAGTGCAACAGCCCTATTCGGGCGTATGGACACCCTTCAGTCGCATGGCCTTCATGCGACTGAACATCATGCGACTGGACTCATGCGGATGGTCATCTATGCGAATGAACATCCAATCGTGCGTATGGACCTTGTGCGAATGGGATTACTGCGAATGGGCACCTATGCGACTAACCTCATGCGAATGGACTCATGCGACTAAGCATCTATGCGACTGAACCCTCAGTCGTGCAATCCTCATGCGACTGGACTCCCAGTCGTGCGACTGAAACCTTAGTCGTGCGATTGAACCCTCAATCGTGCGAATGAATCCCAATCGTGCGAATGACCCTCAATCGCCCTCATTCAGCCGTATGGCCTTCATTCGGTCGCCTAGCCCTAGCTGATGCAGAATGGAGTTCATCCCGAACCCAATCTGCCATTTTCGGCCTCCAAGCTCATCCAAACCCATTCTAAGCCTAAATCAACCCTCCTGGACCTTAGGAATGCATACCATAACACCATACAAGCACACACAAGCCCGAAATCATACTCTAAACACATCATACACATCACACCCAAATGGGTCAAACACACACACTTGTAAAAACGGGTTTTGAACATCTTCCAGCCCCAAAATCAGTTGAAAACAAGTAAAAGTGGGGTCCTAGAACTCACACAATCGAGCACAAAGACAAGAGCTTCGATTTGGCTTGCCACTCGACGGATTTGGACACTCGAATCACCTGAAACACCACTTTTTTCCTTCTTTTTCTCTTCTTTTCTCTCTTCCCCCTCTTGAACCCGAAAAGGTGTGAAGTGTGGGGAGAGTGGGCTGCCCTCTCCCTACACATATCACCACATTTCCCAACTTTTCTTCGTTGGCGATTTTGGTCCCTCGGCTTTGAACTTTATTTCTTTTCTTTCTTCGCCGGCTTCAAAATAATAAATTTCCGGGTGTTACATGCAGCTTTAAAGAATGAAATGATGTCTGATTTTGTTGATCGTTTTCTGTTGGTGGCAAGTAATCTGAAGAAGTTTGATGCCCAATTGGGAAATCATGAACAAGTTCTAAGATTGCTTGATTCCCTCCCATCAGAATGGAGCTCACACGGCAAGTCGATTAAAAGAGATAGAGGTTTTCGGGATTACAAACTAAAGGAGGTGATCAACAAACTGAAAGAAATGGAGTTGGATATCAAACGTCGTGAGTACTATGAAGCAACATATCTAACTCCAAAGATCACTTCAAACTCCAAAGAGAAAACAGAAGAGAGATCAGATTCTGGCACCAATTCCGACGATTTATCGAAACCTAGAACTGAAGAGGTACAAGAGGAGCTTAAGCAGACATCAATGGGTGAAGGTGGAGCTGAGTTGAATGCTGAAGTTTGTGATGCTGAGAAGGAAGAGGAATGGAAGCGAAATACCAGAGTTTGCAACTGTGAGAAGGCTCTTACTGCTGAAAGAGTCATCTTGGATCTTCCATAGAGACAGTTCAGGATATGTGTTCTTCTGCTTGCAAAATTCGTTTATTTGGTGTGTATAAAGCTAATAGGTTACTTTTAAATAACCAAAAGGAGTTAACCACCATAAATGCAGAACTTAAAAAGAATGAAGCCAAGTATTTCATAAAATTAAATGAAGCTTTAAAAGAAAATGATCATTTAAAACGAACTCTTCTTGAAAGAAATGTTGAAATTAATCTTTTAAACGAAAGAGTCACTTTGGCTGAATTTGAAACAAGCAAGCTTAAAACAAAGCTTGATAGATGGACCATATCCGGAATGAAACAGGAAGAGCTACTGTGTAAACAAAGGGGAGCTAGGATTAAAACGGGAGTGGGTTGTGGTGATAATCCATATGTCTATCCTCCTCCTAGCACCTATTGTTACTCTCCTATGCCTCAACCTCATCCATCTAATGATTTGATTGAAGCTGTAGAAACTAATAGTTTAAATGCAAGTTTAAGCAATGTTAATCTTAAAGAGGTTAGAGATGTGCAGGATTCTCCTGTAGGTTTGGGATTCCTCAAGCAAGGGTCTGATAAGAAGATTAATGACGATTCCACTTCTGATGCTCAAACACCAATATCAGTTTCTTCTCCAACTTTCTTCAACAAATTTAAATCAGGTAACATTCCTTCGTTTGTTCCCGTCAGGTTTGTCAAAGAAGGAACAGTTGTTGAATCATCAGGCAATGAGAATCCTACAAGCGAAGCCAACACGATAGGAGATGTCAATCAAGATCCGTCGGAGAAAGATCTGCGTATACGAGACTGGACAAGCTCAGATGATGAATCAATCACAGAGGTGTGTGTTGGTTCCTCACAGATCAAGATGTCTCCTAACATTGTCAAGTCACAAAAGCTTCCAAAAGCTAAATCAAGACCAATACCGATCTCTTCTCCAATTGCAAAGCAACCCAGTCAATCAGTGAAGATCTCATTCCCTGTTCAGCAAAGCAAATGCCAAAACAAGCAAGAATCTGCTACAAGCTCAAAGCAATCCTCATCCCCACCTGCATCACACGGTTCAGTCAAGCATCAAAAGCCATTCAAGGCTTGTTTTGAGTGTGGAAAAGAAGGTCATGTGGTAAAGAAATGTCCTCAAAGGCTTGCTACGAATGGTAAAGGCAAAACAAATTGCTTATCCGAATGTAAGTCTAAAAAGAATGTTCCAGACGGTAAAGGCAACACGGGTTGCTTCTCTGGATCAAGAGGTAAACAACACACATCTTTGAATGGTTGGATGAGAAACCCTCTATCCAAACCTTTTCATGTGAAGCCGGTTTCACACGATTCAAAGATGAAAATGACCAAAGGTTCAAAACCAAATTCTTTTCCTTCTGGTCTTAAACAAAAAATGTTTTCCAAATTTAATTCATTCAAATCCAAATTAATTGAATCGAAACAAATTTGGTAAATTAAAAAGAAGGATACAGATATCCCAGATTGTTTAAACAATTGTGTGCAGAAGCTTGTTACTTATCTTGATGAAAAAGGAACTTCCAGGACTACGATGGCCTGGGTTCCCCTTTCTAACTAATTTGTTAATGAGTGCAGGAAAAATTCAGGAGAACTGTTAGTAATCCGGTTTACTGACAGAGATTGTTCCTAATTCAAATTTGAGGCGGAACAAACAGGTTAAGGTCATGGTATTTTATCCACAATCTGGATTTTTATCTACACAATCACAGTTCTCACTTCACAATCACTGCATATTTCTTGAGCATTCATTTTTTATCATCATATCAGTGTAGTTTGGAAGACCTTCTTTGATAAATTTTTATTTTTGTACAGTTTTATAAAAAATTAAAAAAATAATAAAAAAATATAAAAAAAATAAAATATAAAAAAAATAATAATAAATAAAAATAAAAAAAGGAAAAGTTTGTAAAAATAAAAATTTAGGGGGAGAGTATAAGTAAATAAAAATAAAAAGTGTACTGAGAACTTGATTCGAGATGACTGAGAAATGATTGTATATCATCTTGAAATACTTGTTTTTGCATGACTTTCGTTTTAAAAATGAGAAATGATAGTAACTGATGTTGTTATCTGATTTACATCTTATTTTTAATTGAAAATAATAGAAAAACAAACAGATTCTTTAATGATATGCTTGGTAGACTCAGCCTGAAGAATAAAGTAGACAGCAGCATAATGATTTAAATTTAAACATCATGCTTAAGGATGTTTGGATTTACGCAATCATTTTGGCCTGCATAAAAACTGAGTCCCGACAAAAATTGGATTGAGAATTAATCTTTCACCCACCATGATACAAATCATATAAGCCATATCTTTGAGCCATGATTGGTGTATTTATGTGTCTTGTGTTTGTGCTAATCTCCTCTGCTGTACGGAAGTACTGACCTGGAGTGATGATCTCCTCTGCTGTACGATAGTACTGACCTGGAGCTCTCATCGGCACATGATTAAATGGTCATCTCCTTTGTTATACGTGAGTATAGACCTGGAGCTCTCACCATTTTGGTCTAAGTAGTGTCAAATCATCTAATACATCACAGAATGCAATATTCTGTTGATAATCACTTGCACACTAATGCACACGCCTTGCTCTATAAAGATTGTAACAAAATTCAAGAAATCCTGAGGTTGGGTGAGGGTTTTTGCCAAATGATTGTGGGGTCCTAGCATTCTAAAGCATTTAATCGAACCTTAACGAATCATCTTCTGCTTGTTGAAAAAGATAGGGCATGGGTTTAAGTGGACAAACATATCAGCAATCGTTATTGATCTGTTTGAGAATTTCAAAATCATTTAAAGACTGTGATTAGATTCAGTTATCAGTGTGATCTCATTATTTGTCGATGATTAAATTCATCTTTGTGCTAAAGTATATCTTGAGGATATGATCTCATGATCGATTCAGTTCTCGGTTTAAAAAAAACAAGTAAAAAAAAACAACAAAAAAACAAAAAAAATTTATATATATATAGATAAAAAATGTTATAATATATGTATATAATAAAAAGTTATAATAAATTTTCATTTCAATATTCATTTAGGTCTTCCATATTATGCTGAGTACATTTTATTATTTTTTATGCATTTCATAGAAATTGAGCACAAATGAACACGGGATCGCTTGTTTTCAAACACAGATAAACACGGGTTTATTTTGTTAAATTGAAATGATCTAATTAGAAATGTCGAGATTGTGTTTGTGAATGTGTTTCAGGTTTTTGCTGTAAGTGATGGCCGATCATCAGTTGAGCAGTGTACCTGATCAGAGAACCTGTTCCTCAAGTTTGCAGAAGATACCGAGCTAGGAATCCTCCTCCTACATCTTCTGAAGCACTCAAGATTAGAGATTTGGGAAACCTGTTCCAATATCCTTGTAAATTTTGCACTCGAAAAGGGGGAGCATATAAATAGGGGGAGCTTATGAGATGAAAAATCTTTCTCATCAGATTCAGAAAGATTCAAATTGAAGATCTTTCTAGTGTTGACTTCTCGATGTTGATTTCGTTTGAAGACGTTGATAATGATAAACTAAGGGGGAGTATTATTGGAGCTGTAAAAGATAGTCTATATTATCAACACAGTGAAAGTCAACAAAAGTCAACGTCACGGTCAAAGTCAACAAAAGTCAAACCCGACTCGTTCGAGACGAGGAACCGAGACGAGACGTTGAAGATTTAAATGACTTGGAGTTTTATTGTAATAAGTATATTTTGTGTGAACAAAATATATTTTATCTTGATTTTAGTCATTTTTATGCTTAATATGTAATTTTGTATTAATTAGCCTAAGTCTAGGGGGTTAAGTGCAATTAGTGAATATTAGTCTAGACTATAAATAGGTTAATTGCCATTAGGTTTTGAAAATGGTTGCATGACCAATAGATTGAGGGATTATTTGTAAACAATATTATTTGCAATCTAATTGAAGATCAAAGGGGTTTTATTGTGATTATCATATTTTGATCTAATTCTTCATGATTTGATTCAAGTTTGTTTATCCTGGAGTTACAAGTATGATAACTATTGTTGTACGAAAACTCGACCAACGGTAGATGAACTTTCCAATTGTTTCCGAAATCAATCACGCAAGCTCGTAACATATCTTCCAAAGTTTGAATAGTACGCTCGCTTTACCCATCAGTCTGCGGGTGATAGGCAGTGCTCATATCCAGGCGCGTACCTAAAGATTTCTGTAACGACTGCCAGAAATGAGACGTAAAACAAGCATCACGATCAGATATAATCGAGATCGGCACACCATGTCTCGAAACTACCTCCTTCAGGTAAATTCCGGTTAACTTGTCCATTTTGTCAGTCTCCTTGATCGCCAAGAAGTGAGTTGACTTAGTCAGTCGATCCACGATCACCCATATCGTGTCACAACCACTAGGAGTCTTGGGCAACTTAGTAATAAAGTCCATAGAAATTTGTTCCCACTTCCACAAGGGGATTTCAGGTTGTTGCAATAACTCAGATGGCTTCTGATATTCCACCTTAACCTTAGAACATGTCAAACACTTGCTCACGTACGTAGCTACATTTGCCTTCATATTAGGCCACTAATAGTGCGCCTTCAAGTCATGATACATTTTGTCGCTACCCGGGTGTATAGAATACTTAGACTTATGTGCTTCACTCATAACCAAGTCTCTCAGATTCCCATACAAAGGTACCCAAAGTCTATCGATGAAATACCGGATTCCATCGGATTTGACTTGCAACTGTTTGTCCATCCCACGTAAAGATTCAGAGCCAACGTCTTCCGCTTTCAAAGCTTCCGTCTGAGCTTCCTTGATTTGATCGGGCAAGTGAGTGCTAACCGTCAGTTGCAGAGCACGCACTCGTCGGGGCTTAGCGGTCTCCTTTCTACTCAAGGTATCGGCAACTACATTCACCTTACCTGGGTGATATTTGATAGCAAAATCGTAATCATTTAGCAATTCCACCCAGCGTCGCTGCCTCATGTTCAGCTCTTCTGCTCAAAGATATGCTGAAGACTCTTGTGATTGGTGTAAATAGTGCATTTGGTACCGTACAAGTAATGTCTCCAAATCTAAAAAGCAAAGACCACTGCACCTAGTTCCAGTCATGAGTAGTGTAGTTCTTTTCGTCCACCGTCAGTTAATACGAGGCATAGGCTATTACCTTGTCACGTTGCATCAGGACACAACCAAGTCCTTGGATAGAAGCATCACAGTAAACCACAAAATCATCACTTCCTTCTAGTAATGCTAATATCGGCCTGCTACAGAGTTCTGTTTCAACAACTGAAAAACAACTTCTTGACTATCACCTTTTTTATAGGTTGTTCCTTTATGGGTCAAGGCTGTGAGAGGTTGAGCGATTTTAGAAAATCCCTCAATGAAACGTCGATAGTACCCTTCTAGTTCAAGAAATTGTCTTATCTCACTAGGCGTCTTGGGTACCGACCAGTTCTTTATAGCCTCAATCTTCGCAAGATCCACATGTATTCCCTTCTTGTTAACAATGTGACCCAAGAATTGCACCTCACGAATCCAGAAATCGCACTTAGAAAACTTGGTGTAAAATTGTTCCTTTCTAAGTAGTTCCAAGATTAAACATAAATGCTCCTCGTGTTCTTCCTTGGTCTTTGAATAGATCAAGATGTCGTCAATAAACACGATAACAAACTGATCGAGATAGGGTTTGCACACATGATTCATGAGATCCATGAACATTGCCGGTGCATTAGTCAACCCAAAAGGCATGACCAAGAATTCATAATAACCATAACGAGTACGGAACGCAGTTTTCGAGATGTCTTCTTCTCGAACTCTCAGTTGATGATAACCCGACCTCAGATCAATCTTTGAGTAATAGCTTGATCCCTGAAGCTGATCAAACAAGTCATCAATACGAGGTAAAGGGTATTAGTTCTTGACTATGACTTTGTTCAACTTTTTATAGTCGATGCATATTCGGAAAGTGTCATCCTTCTTCTTAACAAAGAGAACAGGTTCTCCCCATGGTGATGAGCTCGGTCGAATAAATCCTTTATCTAATAGCTACTGAAGTTGTGTAGATAGTTCCTGCAATTCGTTCCATGATAACCTATAAGGTGCTTGCGTAATCGGAGCAGCTCCGGGAGTCAAATCGATCTGAAACTCAACTTGATGATGAGGTGGTAGTCCAGGCAGGTCCTCTGGAAACACCTCTGGAAAGTCACGAACCACCGGAATATCCTCCATCTTCTTTTCCTCTTGTTGCTTGTCAGAGACGAGGGCTAATATGGCTAAGTGACCTTTGTGTAGCCACTTATGCGTCTTCATGAATGATATGATGCCTATCACAACGCCACTCCTCTCGCCCTTAACGGAGAGTGTTTCCCCGTCTATGAGAGGAATGCAAATGACCTTCTCATGACAAATTACCTCTGCCTGCTTCTCGGATGGCCAATCCATGCCTATGACCACGTCAAACTTCCAAGAGTAATGGGCATAAGATTGATATCGAAGGTATGACCAGCATCTAATTCTACGGTATACTTAGAGTCCAACGCAGAAGGCATATCACTTAAGAGACTACAAAACTTAGTAGAGATAAAACTCATATCGGCTCTAGTGTCAAACAGTACAGAAGCAAAACGACCATTAACAAGGAATTTACCAGTAACCATAGTAGGATCGTTTAGAGCCTCACCTGAACCCATGACGAATGCTCTCCCTTTAGCTCCACCGTTATTGCCACCATTATTGCCACCATTGTTGTTATTGCCACCATTCGTTGCCATTTCCATTTCTTTTTAATTGAGGGCAATTTCTCTTGTAATGCCCCTTTTTTCCATACTCAAAGCAACCCTTTGGTGTTTCATGGGGTTGTTGGGGCTGTTGAGGCTTCTTCATCAAATCTCCACGGCAATCCTTTGTCGCGTGTCCAACCTTCCCACAACGTTGGCATCAAAAACTGTCACACCTACCAGTGTGGTGGTAGTTGCATCGGCTGTACTTGGGATTTTTCCCCACATATCCACTTGGTCCTTGAGATGATGAAGATGATTGATTGAAGTTGTGATTTTTGTCAAACCTCCTTTGTTGTTGCTGTTGTTGGGGCTGGTGTTGTGAGGTTGGCTACTAGACGACGATCCCTTGCTGGCATTATTTTCCCACTTGCGTTTGTTGTCGGGCACGCTTGCCACAACGCCCCGCTTGGGTAACTTTCCTTGGTCCACAGCTTGATCAGTGAGCTTGTGAGCTGGTAATAACCTTTTGAATAATAGGGAGATTTGCAGCAGTCACCATACTTTGAATCTCCGGCACTAAACCACGTAAGTAGAGCTCAATTCACTTGTTTGGCGGGTCAACCATACCAGGAAAAAGTGTCGCCAACTCATGAGACCTCGTAGTGTAAGCCTCGATGTTAGACCCTTCCATCTTTAACTGCCAGAACTCGGTTTCCAGCTTCTGAACTTCATTACGAGGTAGTATTCCTCCGTCATCATCGTTTTGAATTCGTCCCACGGCAACGTTTGCCATCGCCTGGCCAAGCATTTGCACCTGAGCATTCCACCATGTAAGTGATGCACCCTCAAGCATCCCCGTGGCATATTTCACCTGGTCCGCTGCTGGACAGTTGCACTTGGGAAGATTGACTCAGTCTTCTCAAACCACCTTACCAATCCTACAGCTCCCTCAGCTCCACTATAGGTATGGGTTTTACAATCCATGAATGCCTTGTATGTGCATCCAGGCGGTCCTGTATTCAACGTGTTAAAGTGTTTAATCAAGCCGAAATAATTCATCATCTAACAGAATATTCGCGTAATTGACGACAAGTGTCATCGTTTACCTCCAAATTGAGCGGTTGAGTGTTTAGTGGCGCCTGTACATGCTGGTTTATCATAGCAACTAATTCAGCTAGAGTCATGTTCACAACACCGGTGCCACGTCCACCACCATGTCCACGTCCACGTCCTCTACCATGACTGTCCATATTTCACTTTACAATACAATAATGAGTAACATCCAACATATTAATCTCATTGAAGTACGGTAAATAATAAGAAATAATATATTGTTACAACCACAACATTTATAACCAAAATATTAACTTATCATAAATAAATTGCAAATAACTCACAAAATATCCAATCAATGTTAAAATTTCAAGTTTTTCAGTTGGGTGGGAAACAGCCCTTCCCATGTAGCTTTAAAAGAAACACTATGCAGTCTAAGTCATATAAATACGAAAATCAATCTAATAAATCCGATCCATCACTGTCTCCTCCGTCTGGGGCTTCCTCCGGCTCTTCCTCGGGGGCTTCATCAGAGTGTTCTGCTGGAGCACGATTGTCCACAATCTGCAGTGCTACAAGCTGCACCTCTAGTCCAGTCAACCTGCTCTCAATCCCCACATTGTGAAGCTCCTGCTCGTCCATACGCTCAGAAAGCCTTATCACATTACGAGTCAAGTTGAAATGCCCAATAATAGACATCAACAACTGCTCCTCAAGTGTCGCTACTTGCAGGCGTAGCTGGCGCATCTCATACTTTAGAGTGGAGTTCTCGTCAGTGGAGTACTCCGATTCGACGACGCTCAGTGTCCAGTGTTGCAGTCAATGCTGCCACAGCCTGCTCAAGAGGCACATCAAGAGGTGGGAGAGTGGGTGTTGTAGAGGTAGTCGCTGACCTAGTCCTAGGTCTAGCGGTGGCTGGCTTCGGAACACGCTCTCTGTGAACCATACGGTTTATGCAGGTCGGATAGTAACTCCAGTCCCGTGGAGGATCGCACGCTGGTATCGCAAACGGCTGATCCCAGACTATCTTTCTAGGAGGGTAAGGATGTCGTGGCTCGTCGGGTACTCGATGAGGTACAGGAGGAGGGAATTCAGAATGTGAAGGTCTTTTACCTAAAAGCCGTGATAATAAGGCCATGTTGCAGTGCACATGATGTGTATGCCAATGAGTATACAGTAGGAGAATAAGCAACGAGTAACTAACTAACTGTGTGCGGTTATAGACTAGTGTGTATGCAACCTAGTTCCCTATAACCAATGGCTCTGATACCAATCTGTCACACCCATAAAATCCACGCGCGGAGTTTTACCGTGAGCGAGTGAACAAACCAGGATCACAGTCAGTAGTTACTCAGAACGACACTATATGCCACAATAAAAATAAAACCAACCAAAATCCAAATTTTAAAACTATGCAAAAGCGTTTTGTAAATAAGACAAACCCAAAGTATCTAAAATTCAATTTGGCAAAACACTCACCAACCCAATATTTAAACTCAAAAGTAAAACCAAGCTTTATGACTTAAAATGAGATCTTAGAATGCATGCAGAACTTGTGATGTGCTCCTACCGGCAAACTGAGTTAACGACCTGAGAATAGCATACTAAAAGTGTCAACACAATGGTTGGTGAGTTCAAGAGTTTGCGTTTAACATAAACAATAATATTTGTATAACATAAGAAGTGCATTGAAATAGATAGCTAGTCTATATTCACAAGTAATAACCATTTGTTGCCTCCCGTCACGACTTACCAGGTAGTGACGATGTTTGTGTTTAGGAAAATATTGCATCCGTTTGACCTCGAGTCGCACAAGTGGAGCTTGTCAAACCCAGTAGTACTACCCAAGATTTTCCGCTAGTTACCATTATTAACGATCCAAAAGTGTGAGGACTTTCAAGGTATAATGCACTATGTTAAACTATACACAACTTATAATAATAAAGCGTTTGTAATAAGAATGTTATCTCCCCCAAAAGAGAGTGTATAAAAAGTGGGGCATGAACTCACCTGATGCTCAACGACAACGGTAAAAGAAAACAGACGATGGATGGAAAGACAACCCTTCAAAGGTTACCTAGAACACGCACGTACATAAGTGTGTGTACACAAAAAGCTTAACAACCCTAGGTGCCCAATAAACACATTGACCCAAGGCTTAGGAAAACAAGGCACATTTAACCTAGTTGAGCCGTTTGACCTGTTGGTGATATATTAATTGAAATATCGTTTAATCAAACATATCAACTTATCATACATGATTATTATACAAGTTATTCACGTGTATTACATCATTAACCCAAGTTTACCCAGGTCATCATACTAAACTAGATTATCATACAACTTATGCGAATCTCAAATAATCAACATGCTCAACACAATTATAAATACATCACCACTAACATCATAAACATACCCAAATCATCATATCCAATGTTCTTCAAAAATAAAGTTTCCCTTTTGGAAAGTAATTCACAAACTCAATCTAGCATTACATCCATTCATAAATTCATCAACTTTATACCTATTCAAGTTCATAAATACATTCTAATATGATAATCATCACTAATTCATAAAAATTTTCAATTATCATGCATAAAAGTTTCCACTTATAGTAAGTTATGATCAGCACATCAATTTCATGAATTTTCTTGCACAATTCATGTAAACTAACATCCAAGCAATGTATCTAACATCATGCAATCATCAAATCATGAATTCCAATAACAAAAAGTTTCCTCTTAAGACAATGTGTGAAATTCATGATCAAATCAAAGGTTTCTTACATAATCAACATAATCTAACATTCATACAACCTAACTAACATAATATTAACATCTAACAATCATTAATTTCAACTTTCATTCACAATTTTTGAACTAGGGTTCATCAGTATCAAAAACCATGAAAACATGATAAAATCTAACCTTTAATCACGTAGAAATCTAGGATTATGCTTGCTACAACACTTGGAATGTTCAATTGATGCCAAAATCGAACTAAAGAGCTTGTTTCTTGATCAAATTCGCAAAGGGAGGGGATGGGGATGGGGTTTACAGCCGCATAGGTAGGTTGGGGGCTAGGGTTGGGTTTTGTGAAACTTAACTTATTTAGATTTTACCCTTTAACCCTCCTTTAATTATATTTTATAAAAATTAGCCTTCGTAGCATTTTTAAATAATTTTAGTTACAAGTTACAATTATTATTAGTCAATAATCATTTTCATAAACATTTACAATAAGTCACACAACACATGAAATATATATTACACGTAGTCACGTTATCACGTAAAATTCACAAATAATGTTTAAAATCTATAAATTCATGAATCACATAACCACAACTAATAATCAATATTATTAATTAGATTATTATTGTTTATCATAGATCATTATTATTAAGTCACCAACGTTTGACGACAACTAGTGTGTGCTCACGACACGTGTATGCAAGACCTAACGGAACTAACGGAGTTTGGTAACGGAAAATTACCGGATGTCACATATACGCATGCACACACACTACACACACACCTTATGCGCACAAACAAAACGCACACACAACACACATACACACACACACTTTCGATACTCACAGCAGTCGAGGGATGTTGTATTCGCTTCTTTTGGATAGAAAAACAAACACACACTAAATTCACACACTATACGTGTGCGCGCACACGCACACTGCACGCACACACCACACACACACACTTCTCGCACACATTGCACATATACAATTGAACAACCATATATATACACATTCACACAATCCTATATACACAGACCAACCGAACCCAAAACCCTAGCACCGATGGAAATAACCGAAACGAAACGAAACGCGGTTTACATAGATCGTTTACCTACGAAACGACTAAAAGGGAAGACGACGACAACCGACGGCGGCTCACAGCGACGGGAAGGCTGGTTCGGTGATCATCGGCGGAGAAGAGTGCTTTGGCAATAATAATAATAAAATAATAATAATAATAAGATAATAATATAATAATAATAATAATAATAATAATAATAATAATAAGAATAATAATAATAATAAAATAATAATATAATAATAATAATATAATAATAATATAATAATAATAATAATCATAATATAATAATAATAATAATACTAATAATCATAATCCTAATAATATAATAATAATAATAATAATAATCATCCTAATCCTCCTCCTCCTAATAATCCTAATCCTACTCCTCCTCCTCCTCCTCCTACTCTCCTCCTCCTCCTCTACTCCTAATCCCCTCCTCCTCCTCCTCATCCTCCTCCTCCTCCTCCTCCTCCTCCTACTCCTCCTCACCTCCTCCTCCTCCTCCTCCTCCTCCTCCTCCTACATCCTCCTCCTCCTCCTCCTCCTCCTCCTCCTCCTCCTCCTCCTCCTCTCCTCCTCCTCCCTCCTCCTCCTCCTCCTCCTCTCCTCCTCCTCTCCTCCTCCTCTCCTCCTCCTCCTCCTCCTCCTCCTCCTCCTCCGCTCCTCCCCTCCTCCTCCTCCTCCTCCTCCTCCTCCTCCTCCTCCTCCTCCTCCTCTCCTCCTCCTCAGTCCTCCTCCTCCTCCTCCTCCTCACTCCTCTCCTCCTCCTCCTCCTCACTCCTCCTCTCCCCCTCCTCCTCCTCCCCCCTCCTCCTCCCCATCCTCCTCCTCCAATCCAGCCTCCTCCTCCTCCTCCTCCTCCTCCTCCTCCTCCTCCTCCTCCTCCTCCTTCCTCCTCCTCCTCTCCTACTCCTCCTACTCATCCTCCTCCTCCTCCTCCTCCTCCTCCTCCTCCTCCTCTCCTCCTCCTCCTCCTCCTCCCTCCTCCTCCTCCCATCCTACCTCCTCATCCTCCTCCTCCTCCTCCTCCTCCTCCTCCCTACCTCCTCCTCCCCTCCTCCTCCTCCTCCTCTCCTCCTCCTCCTCTCGTCGTCGTCGTCCTCCTCGTCCGTCATCCTCCTCCTCCTCCTCCTTCCTCCTCCTCCCCTCCTCCTCCTCCTCCTCTCCTCCTCCTCCTCCTCCTCCTCCTCCTCCTCCTCCTCCTCGTCCTCCTCCTCCTCCTCCTCCTCCTCCTCCTCTCCTCCTCCTCCTCCTCCCCTCCTCCTCCCCCTCCTCCTCCTCCTCCTCCTAACCTCCTCCTCCTCCTCCTCCTCCTAATCTCCTCCTCCTCCTCATCCTCATCATCCTCCTCTAAAATCCATACTCCATAATAATCCAAAATGCAGGATCGCTACGGTTAATCAACACAGGATTATCTCTCAAACTCACTTAGACGCACTCGTATGATGATGCAGAATCTTCAAGTGAGTTGATAATATATACTAAGTATAAGAACAGAACAAATAGATGTTCAAGATACTTGTATATATTAGTTCTCAACTCAAAGTTTTACAGACTCTTACAAGCAAGCATAAAATGAGTTACAATGAGAACTATATATACTATTATCTACAGCCGGTTATACTTAGATTACAAGCTGGAACTTACTAGTAGACAAATACTACATTGCTAGAGGTAAGGTATCTAAGATAAAATACTATCCTAGACAAGGTAGTCATGACAAGTCCATGACTTACCTTTTGTCACCAACTAAACGTGGTAACTGTACTAACTGATAAAAAGTGAATAGTGGAATAAAGTATGGTCAACTACACGGCGTGGGAAAGCGTCATGCAGTATATCAGAGGTTTGCAGCGGTTGTCAAACCGACCATACTTTTGTCCACTAGTTCATAGTTGGTTCTTTCAAAGGTAAATTGGATTCGGAAGAATAAGTTCTTCCGAGGTTAATTATACTTCGAAAGAATCAACTTCTTCCGAGACTTCTGTTGATCTTCAAGACTTTGTTCTTCGAAAGTCTTTGTCTTGAACTTTCTAAGTGTTTAGCTTCGGAAGAGATTTTACTTAGTCTTCAGAACACTTAGTTTCTTTTCGGAAGTTCTTCTTGCTTGAGCTTCGGAAGTTCTTCAACTTGACTTCGGAAGTGCAGATAAGCTTTGGAAGACTTTCTTCAGTTGCACCAGAGTTCTTCTAAGTGGTGTTTTGGTTGCACCAGCCTTATCTGACCCAACAAATAATAATAATAATAATAATAATAATAATAATATATAATAATAATATAATAAATAATAATAATAATATAATAATAATAAAATAATAATAATAATAATAATAATAATAATAATAATAATAATAATAATAATAATAATAGTAAAAATATTTATAATAGTATTAATGATACTAATTTTGATTAATATTATTAATTATTGATTATATAATATTATCCAATTTATCATATTATAACATTAGGGTTAACGTGCAAGACGAATAAGACAAAATTCGGGTCGGAACGAATTAATTTTGCCGGGACAATAAATACACAAGGAGGATTAACGAGATTCAAGTCAATTGACGAACCTGAGCGTGACAGATGCCACAACTTGAAAAAAGTCAACAAAAATATTTATTTCTAAAATACACTTTTAACAAACTTTTCCCTACAATTTGATCTCCAACCATTGATTAAGTATATTGATGGTTGTTATTACTTCTTGCACATAGTTTTAAAGTCATTTTTATTTGAATGTTTCCCATATTAAAATATGTTAAAAATAAAAAGATTCTGATAAAAATTTCACTTTTCATTGGAAATGCATTCAAAACTTCTGTCTATTTTCTGAAAAAAAAAAAGCTTTAGTCGGTTTTAGTCCCTAAATTAGATATCCTTTCATCAAATTTACAAAAAAAAATAATGAATTTCCGGAAATTTTCATCCATTAAGAAAGAAATTTATATATAACCCCCAAAAAGTTATAAAATATCCTATAAATCAAAGTCAAACTTAAAATATTATATATGTACTTAAAAACAATCTAAATGATCGTATTTAATCATTTCATTTAACACAATTCAAGAAATAACCCTTATACCTTAATTTTTAAAACTTTATATATATATATATATATATATATATATATATATATATATATATATATATATATATATCCTTGTTTGAATCTTTTTCCTTAATCTAAAAATAGAAATAGAAAGTTAGGGCAATCAAAAAATGCCACAAATAATTGCATAACTGAATACCATGCTCAAATTAAAAAATAATAATAAATAAGTAAATAAAAATGAAACTTACTATTTCAAAAAAAATACGCAAGCGAATAGAAGATTCATTGGGGTACAATTCATTAATACTGTCAAGATATTGCAAAGATATGAGAGAGGAATTTGAAAGGCTCGTGAAAATCTAATTAAACTTTACTTCCTATTGAAAATCAAATATTAAAATAATAGAAGCAATTTGGTTTGACGCATTAAATTTGTGGAAAATGCATATAAGTCACATGCATGCTAAATTTATTTTGGCTTCATATGGATTCAAAAAATTATTAGGAAGATGATCTTCACACATATCTTCTTCTTTGACTAGAATAGTAAATCAAACGATTATCAAATTGAATCAATCCATGGGTGCGACGGTGCCATTGAAGAACCACATAAGTAAAATAGTGAATGCTAAAAATTTTATCTTGATTTAAATGAAAATGGGTTAAAAAGATATATTAGGTAGGGTAAAATAATTATAAAGTATATATTTATTTAAATTGGTTATTTATGATATTTTAAGTTTTTGTTAGGTAAATATAATATTTCACAAATTTGATGCGGCGTATACGGCATTCACTCAAAATAAAGAGACTATTTCTATAGAAACTCTTATGTGGGACTAATTATTGTTTGATCTGTCATATCTAGTCACAATATGATCTATGAAGGACGTGAAGTAGTGACGAACAATCCATTCTCGGGATATAAGCGTAAAGTCACTCGACTATTATCTCATAGCATCGGATATCACAGGAAAGAAACGGGAGCAAAACCCCCCCATCGAGGATAGATAGATGTGTTTATACTTGTTTTAAAAGTACATCTAGACTAACTAGAACAACATTCTAACATTTTACAACGATGTGTTCAACTATTTCAATAATGTGTCTAATTCTCAAGGTGATTATAAAAATGCGTCCATAGTCGGCCTTGAATAGGGGCGGGGTGGAAGCCCACTTGTTTAGGGCTCCTAGAATTTCTTACAACTTTATATATATATATGGTATGTTTATCTTGAGGACTTCTATTTTTCACGTGTAACATCCCACATTGGTTGGGAAGGGGAACGAACGTCTCTTTATAAGGGATTGGATACCTTCCCTTATCGGGCGTTTTTTAAACTCGTGATGGGGGTATTATCCCCAAGTAGCGGACAATATTCGGTGCGGTTTTCTGCTTGTTACAATTGGCATCATATCCAAGGTCGGGCCGGTGAGCCAGCAAGGACGTTGGTCTCCCAAGTGGGGGAGGATGTAACATCTCACATCGGCAAGGAAGGGGAACAAAAGTCTCTTTATAAGGGGTTGGATACCTACCCCTATCAGACGCGATTTTAAACCTATGATGGGGGTATTCTTCCCAAGTAGCGGACAATATCTGGTGTGGTTTCCTGCTTGTTACATCATGATTCCTGAAAAAACACAAAAAACAATAAAAACTAATATTTTATCTACATACAGATCATTATTATTAAAATCTAACATCGTTAAATAAACTTATGTGTGTTAGTTTACACGTATTGTGTATTTGAAAATTTACATATGCGTAAATTTATCATTTACACATATGTAAGATTACCATTTACACATACCAATTAAACATGTGTAAGTTTTTACCATTTACACATGTCTAAGAATTTAAAATATATAGATACATGTAAATTCTCACATATAAACTCATATAAGGATGTTAAATTTAATAGTAATGTTTATACTGTATTTAAAATTATATATTTTCCTTCAGTTCTCGGAGTTCTTACAAATTTTTGAGTTCTCATTTGATCTTTACCCTACATATACATATACATATACATATACATATACATATACATATACATATACATATACATATACATATACACAGGTCCAAAAAAGAACACCAAAAAAGATGAAACTAGAGAACCATTTCTAGCCATATATTATGATTTCAAAATTCAAAGAAAAAAGCAAAAAAAAAATAAAAAAACAAAAAAACAAAAAACAAAAAAACGCATCCATACACAATTCAGGGTAAAAAGATAGTACAACAAAACACTGAAATCAATTTGTATTATAAGAAAAACTCGATTTTAAAAGTGAAATCAATGTAACTTTTTTTTGCCTTTCCTATTTATGTTAAAATATGGATTTTTTGACTTTTTTATTTTAATTTTTGGAATTATAATGTGTAACTAGAAATCGTTCCTAGTTCACTCTTTTTTTAAGTCCCCCATTAAACCCTCCATTATATGTGTGTGTAAAAAGTTTTGAACAAAGTGTTGTTTTTGTGCGAATAGTATGAGAAATTTCAACCCTTGATTTAAGAACTAACTATTCAGATTACAAATGTAATATTCACTCAAGGAAAGGGTTTGAATGTAGTAGATTTAGCAATAGCCTACAATGTTAATTTTTTTCAAATTTCTCTAATTTTTTTAAAAATCATATAGCTTTTTTATTCAACATTATTTTTAAAATAATTACACCATAATTGAGCATTTTAAAATAATTACACCATCATTAAACTAACTATAGCTTTTTTTATTACATATATATATATATATATATATATATAATATAATATATATATATATATATATATATATATATAGATATATCTATATATCTATATAGATATATATGTCTATATCTATATCTGTATATCTATATATCTATATCTATATATATCTCTATCTATCTATCTCTGTATCTATATATCTATATCTCTATATGTCTCTATATCTATGTATCATCTCTCTATCTATATATCTGTGTCTCTCTCTCTCTATCTGTCTCTCTCTCTGTGTATCTCTCTATCTCTATCTATATCTCTCTCTATCTCTCTCTGTCTATCTCTCTGTGTATCTATCTCTCTATCTATGTCTATGTCTCTATCTGTATCCTCTCTATCTATCTATATCTCTCTCTCTATCCTCTATCTCTCTCTATATATATATGTCACATCACATCTTATTTTTACTTCTTCAAATGCTATATATAGATAAATATAATATAAATGCACACATGTGTGTATGTCTACGTGTTTGTGTATATATATATTAGTCCACTATTAAAACCAAAACCAAAACCGAAGTTTAGTGCCCCTCTGTCGGTCCTCTCCATCACCACCACCACCAACAATAATAATATTATTACTCTCCGGCCATGACTTCCACAACTCTCCGGCGACCCTCTCGCCGGAGCCCCTCATTCTCCTCCTCATCATCATCATCTTCTTCATCATCAGCCTCTTTCTTCCCCTACGACTCACCGTCTCCGGCGACCCCACTCCGGTTCACCGGAATCCCATTTTCATGGGAGCAATTCCCCGGAATCCCAAAGAAAAACAACACCCACAAACTGCCTTCATCACACCATCTTCTCCCATTACCACCGCCTTCGGGCCATTCGTTCCGAAAATCTTTCAGGAAAGATGCTGCAGCAGCGGTGATGAGAAGGTGTAACAATGGTGGTGATGGGAGTTTTCATGAGGACCCGTTTTTTGCAGCGTTTGTGGAGTGTTCGAAGGACGATGAGGCGGTGATCAAGGCGTCGAAACTGCGGTCGAGCGGGTTGTATGGGTCGTGTTTGAGGGCGTGTGAAGTGGCTGAGTCTGTGGTCTACGTTCCGAGATCACGTACGGGTTACTTTCTCAGGTGAAGGCTTAATTTGTGTCGTCGCTAAATGGTCGTCGCTAATTAAAGTTTTAAATGGAGTGTGATCAAGTGGTTGTGTATGTGAATTAATTTGTGTGATGTTAATTAGGGATGATTAATGCATATATGATGTTGGTTGTTGTTTATGAAACTATAGTCTTATATGCATGGGTTACTGATCTATGAACAAAGTTTACTATTTGGTTATAATTTAGTTTTTGTGTGTGAAAGTTTATTTTTGGAAGAGTAGAGGGGTCAACGCTTTGTGTAGTGCAAGCTATATTGCACTTTTATGTCATATCATAGAAATGGTTATAGTAAATATGTAATAACAAGTTATTTAATTTGTCCATACAAATATACAATACAAGTATTAATAAATTATATATATACACAAAATTAAGTTTATGTTAAACACATTGTAAGTTGGTTGTTTATATGTTTCACCTATCAAACCTTCTTTCTTAGTTATATTGGTGAAAACTATAGGCGTAAAGCAAGTCGAGTTGAGCTTGAACTCATCATGAGACGTCGAATTTGGCTTTTTAACTTGGAGCTTTATTTCTAGAGCTCTAGATCAAACCGGGAGTAAATTTGCTGGCTTGAGCTCAAAGCGGCTCAGTTTATTATTTGATTTGATTTTTTTATTTATCTACTTCAATATTATTTTTGTTTATTATTTATTTGTTTATTATTTGATTTTTTTATTTATCTACTTCAATATTATTTTCATATGTTTTTATAGTTATATATATTTCATATGTAATATACAATATACGTCTTCAATTATTTTCATTATAAATATATAAAATAGATTATTTTTTTGAATAAATATTCTACTTTTTATCTTTGATAAGATTAGAACCTACATAGACTCTTATTTTATCATTAGGCTCTAAGTCTCTAACCTTTCATCCATTTTATATAAAATATTATAGTATATTACATAAAAACCACATAAATAATAAACTTGTATAAGGTTCTTAATTACGCTAGACAAGATTAATCAAACTAGATGTAAAGTTCGAGCGGATCAAACTCTTCTATTAAAAGAGTTTTAATATAAGCTCGAGATGTACTTGATTTGGTTACACCCGAGATTAAATCTCAATACCATTTACACGTTCAAAAATAATAGGCCACAGCAAGAAAATATCATGTTCATCCTTAGATGAAACTAGTATTATGCCTCCCGCGTTGCGACGAGGGTGCGACGAGGGGTGTAAATCCATGCCAAATAGCACCAATGTCACACCACCGTAAACAACCATCAAACTGAAATACTCGCAATTAAAAATAAATAAAAACAAAAATTAAAAACCGAACGTAAAGGAGACGTAAAAACGTTGAACTACGCACGTGAAACGTAAAACATTAAAAACAATAACTAAGTCGATCTCGGACTCACGCATAGTGACAGGGCCATTTAACGGGAAAAATATGTGTAAAAACGTTGAAACACACGCGTACGTTGCAACGTGTTAACTCGTAAAATTTTGACCAAAGAGTAAAACAAAAAAATTATAAAAGATGAAAAGTATATGAGATCAAAATTGAAAGTGAAAAAATATAGGGTTAAATTATAAAATATGTAATAATATTAGAATTAAAAGTAAAAAAAACAAAGATAAAAAAACCAAAAGTGAGTACAAATCACTAAAGCTAAAGTTACAACTTATTATGCATAAAAAAATTAGTAATTAGTAATATATATAATGACTGTATAGCATATTTAAAAATAAAAAGAAGGGTTTTTAAAGGCACTTAAATTTGAAGGTTTTTAAAAATATTTAATAATTATAATTAGTTTTTTTTATTCAGAATATCCAAAATTTTCTTGAACAAATATATCACATCTATTATATAGAAACTGAACTCTAAACTTTATGGTTATGGGACATATCATTTAACCGCAGCATGTTCTCTGAAGTCAATAATAATTATAATTTTGAAACTAAACATGACCCGAAGAGGTATGCTCATCAATACATCAATTGTAAAATTTGGGTTGGGTAGACCTTTTAAAAGACATTTTTAACGACTTTCTTAAAATAAAACTATATCAAAAATAAATTTTATAAATGTTTATATATAGTTGTTTTACTTTGATAAATATTTAATTATTGTCGGCAAACTTGGGTAAAGAAGATAACTATTACATAAGCTAAAATGATTATTATGAGAATAACGTATGGTATAAATATTTAAAATGATTGTTAGTTTTCGCTATTTTTTAACAATTTTTTTTCTTCTATCTTATTAACTTTTTCTTATATATTTAAACTCATAGTATTTTTGTGATAAGAGCATAAGCAACTCTCGCTATTGTGGATGCTATTGGTAAACGTCATACACACCTACAAAATATTCTTATAATTTAAATATTAGTAATTGAATTAAAAACTTAAAATAGTTCATTATATAGACCACAAGTCAAATTTCGAAGTTAATTATTTGAATTAGAAGATGGGACCAAAGTGATTATATATAATATAAATAAATATTTTGTTAATATAAACATTATATGACGATGCTTTAATATTCTATTTCAACTTGTATTTTCAATTTTACAAAATAAACATTTAAAAAAAACAAAAGTGGATTATCTTGTCGTTTGATATTATTAATACCCCTTAATTAGTCTCCACAAGTAGACGAAAACTAATATCTTATTCATCAAAGTAATTAAACAACATAATTTAAAACTCTAAATTTATAACTAATGGCCACATTGCACCCTTTTATGATAGCTTGCATGCTTTTGCCTTGAATTTGAGAACACAATGTGATTTTAGTATCACGCATGTGATAAGTTATTATTGTTGTACATAATTACAAAATCGCAAGTGAAGTGAGAATCATATTATATCCCATGTGAGACCCATTTTATTATAGGTATTGGACCACATTCACAACTCAAATTGCTTACAAGTTAGCAAACAATATTTAAGTGACCATTAATAGTGAATGCAAATTAAAAAGATTAATAATGAGAGCGCTAATACAGGCTTTTGATAAGAATATATAAATGAATGAATGAAATTGTTATAACTAAATCTGCCCATAGTACATAATGTATATGTATTTGTCTTTATTCATATGAGAATATACCCATATTTACCGGGTAATTAAAATTATCAAAATGAGTTCACAAATGAATTTACACTTTTAATTCAGCTAGGTTTTTAAATGCTTTCACATGGTTAAAAGTTGATGTCAATTCACATGTAAACTAGTATTTGCTTCTTATTATAATTAATGGTGATTCATATATGAATTTATATGATGGATTTACACATTAGATTAGCATTAGTTTAAAGTTAATATATAAACTAGTGTAAGTTCATATTTGAATCGGTTTTAAATATATAACTAAAACACTAATGATTCTTAAGTCCTATATAAACATATATGATTGAATCTACTATCCACTATCCAAAATCATCATCGTTTAGTTAAGTTGGAAGGCATTATGTAATAAACCACTTATCAAATCACCACCATTACTTGTGTGTACTGTAGAAAATTGACCACTAACCGAATCATCATAATAATATAAATACAATATGAATTGAACATAGAAGAAGCATGATGGATGTACCTAGACAAAATGTGTAAGTCAACTTAAGTGTTTCAAGTCAAAAACAAGAATTACACATTTGGACATTATGATACATTCAAGAAATCGATAACAAGTTATGCTAAGAATGCTTAATGACTACTTAAAAATACACTTATTTCCTAAGTTACATTAGCCTGCATCTTTTAGATACAACCCCAACTTTTATAACATATAATTTTAAATTTTACTTAATATAAGGTTGGATAGAATATCTTTTAATCGGAGATCATCCAGGATTATTAATTGCCGGAGAAAAAAAATTTTAAGGTGCCACTAATACAAATTATTAATTTAGTGGTTACACCTTTGATGTGGCATTATTATTCTTCAAATCTTTTATAATTTTTCAGATGAAGTTACTCTTTTGCTTTTCTTTTATACTTTCAGTACATAAATTTGAATATACAGTTAAGATTAGTATTTTTTTTATTTGTATTTTGATATACGATAGCAATAAATATTTCATAACTATAAATTCTAGGTTATATAAACCACTATATATGAAAAGTTATACAAAAAAAAGTTTTAACTACGTTTTAAATTAAAATTAGTAGGAAGTAGACTAAAAGACAGTAATATCATATCAAGGTACGTCCAACATCCTAATTCCATATTGTATATAGATTCACCTTATAAAAAAAACATCTTCTATTTTAGCCAAGAAAAAAATATAAACCAAATTGCTCAGATTAGTTTTTTTTATTCTAAAGTAACTCAATTTTAATTATTTGTTCCAATCTTGTACATTCTTTTTTTTTGGTTAAGGGAGAAGTAAAACATACATCAATATTGGATATCTTATATTGATTATTATTTTTCAGTTTGAGTTATATTAAACAATAATTATAATTCATTATCATTTCATGAATTTATTTCTTAACTTTTACCTTCAATTTCAAAATAATTTTAAAAAAATCAAAGTTAAGAGACTTTATAAGCATTTATAATACATTAATTACTATTTGTGAGGTATTTCCTTTAGTTTAGAAAAGCTTCATGCATGTTCTTTTTAATTTTCATGGATACATAAATTATTTTTAAAATGAAGAAATATGTTTGAATATGCCTTTTTGTGAAAGGTACAACAACTACAATCTTAAATAACACATGGAAGTTTGGTCCATCTTTTTCCAAGGCTACCTAATGTTAAGAAGAAAACCATATGTTTCAGTTTTAAATATCAGTCCAGTCGAGCATATTCAAGAGCCTTCTTGAATAATCATTGACTTCAGAAATAATGTATAAAGAGCTATATGTGTAATAATATCCAAAACGACGGCTGTAGATCATAGTAACTTTTGTTTCCACTTCTAAATAAAATTGGTTACATTTATATATTGACCAAGATTTAAAAATTAATTAATTAACTAATTAAATTATTAATAAATAAATAATAACTAAGCTAACCAACTCATAATCAGTTTTTACATGACTTAACGTATGATCACTGTATCAATGATTTCCAGGTGCAAACTAAACACAAATGTCATAATCAAGCATTAACATATCAAATCTATATATAGCATAAACGGGCTTCTAACACTTATAAAGAAACACAGAGCATAAGGGGTAATTAAAATGCATATGCTACAAGTGTTTAGGCAATATGGTTGTAAATTGTAATTGTAATTGTAATGCAGAATGAGTTTATGCTATGATACCCACAACTTGTGGATGGCATGCAACTGACTGAAGTCTGTAGCCTTCAAAGATAACATGTACATGTCCTTGAGTTTGTTGACATCTCCAGTTTGCTGGGAAGGAGCAAGAGATTTGTTTGTCGTTGAAGGGAGAGCCACCGATAGCATACTCTTTAACGTCATCTGCAGCCGACCCCAAAATCTCTCGTACACGCTGCTATCCTCTTTTTGTAATGTTATTCTATCTGCAGGCACGTGCCTTCCTTCAAGCAAACTATTCAGAGCAGATTCAAGCATCTGCAATTAGTTAAAATACTGTCAGCTAAAAGAGAGTGAATTAAAAAATACCACATTTGAAATCCACCAAAACAGTCTAATATACTACAAGTCTACAAGTGAAACTTTCTGCCCAATTTCTTATGAATGAGTCGGTTTATTTAATAGGCCAGATCAAAAAGATAAAGGAAAGGGGTCAAATGGGTTGAAAATCTCATGAAGTCTATCTTTGATGCACACACAATCTCCTAAATTGTTTAAACAAAAAATTCATAAATATTGTTGTAAACATAACTCGCTACTTGTCTATAAGAAAGGACAGAGCTTTGCTGTTCGACTAGTAAAAAGGATCTGTTTGACTCATTACCAAACCACCTTACTCGCTCATCTTGCCATTTGCCAACTTAAATTAAAGGACTCTTTTGAGCCACAAATAAAATAATAATATCTCAAAGTTCAATCCAGAATGGAAAGGGAAAGATTTAGAAAAATGCAAGTGAAAGTAGGAACAAAGGTGTGTGTCTGCATACCGCATAAGCATGAGATGACTTTGACAAGCTACATGACAAATCCGCCCTTTCTATCAAAATAGTCAAATACATTGTAGAATGTGTTTTAGGCCCATAAAACTGCATACACTTTTGCCAGTTCCTCTCGGCCAATGACGCGAACTGTTTAACTCTTTGAAATATATTGTTTTCACCTTTAAATAAATTACTTTTCTTCGTATCCATCTCCAATAATCTCAAAACACAATCTCTCTGGTAGCAAGCAAGCTGAAAGTATGCATATGCAGCTTCTTGTTTCCTCAAATCCCCCAATAACTCATACATACACAAAGCCTCACTAATTGCATCACTAGCTGAAATCTCACACTTCCCAAATTCCATTTTAGATTTATAGACTTTCGCCGTCGTATTTTCTCTAGCTAGAAGCATTCCAAGCCTTAGATATGTATGAGCAAATTGTGTATATACATCATTGCTAAGATCACCAAGTATTCTGTCACTGGCATCAACTTGCTTTTTTGCTGCTCTATAGTATCTGAGTGATTCACAATACTGAGATTTTGCAGCATCTAGCTTTTGGTCGAAGGTGTTCTTGAAGACTGGATGATTTCTAAATGGCTCCATTTGTGATACAATCTCCTCAGCTGCTGATCGTCTTCCATGGCCCAAATTTAAGTTTATTAAGATAATGTTAGTGTGATCAGAAACATTTTTGAATGAAGCGATAGCTTCAGAAAAAGCTTCTTCAGCTTGGTTAATTTCTTTTCTTTCCAGTCTCCTTCGGCCCAATTCATTGCAGACCCATCCTTTCTTCTTGAAAAGGGCATGCAACTCAGATGATGTACTAGAATGACCATCTAAACATTTTACGGCTTCTTTATAGCAAATAAGAGCACTAGTTAGATTATGATCTGTGTCGATATGCTCATAACCATCAATGTACTTGAAAATCCCACCATTATGAGGTAGTTTTTCTGCCTCTGTTGAATCAGATTCGGTATCTTCACATGATTTTGCCTCTTCAGTTTCATTGATGCTATTTTCAAATATCACTTTTGAAACAGGTTTTTCAGTCTGCTTCTTTCCACGGCTAAAACGCGTATTACGGGTACTGCTACTACTTGCACTACTGCCGCTACTGGCCCGGTCACTCTGGCAGCTACAGTTGACCAATGAGCAAGAAGAGCAGCTCTGGTTAAATTTCCCAAGTTTTTTCTTGAGCCTTTGGAGCTCCTTCTCAACCTGAGGCGACATTTTTACCTCTTGACCAGCAACATGTGGTTTCTCCTTTTGATTCTCCAAATGGAATTCAACATACACATCTCCAACCAGTGTCCATGCTTTAGCCCAAAAAAGATAATGAGCTACGATGGATTTTGTATCGTTGATATCTATCTCAAAGGATGACCAACTCGGACTCATTGAAGAGTTAAATCTTGAATCTTTTAGATGTTGCGGCATGGATCCATATACCAAACATGCTAGGCGAACAACTTTCAAGGCTTGGTGTGACTGACCATCAACTATGTAGGCTTCTCCAAGGGCTAGATAAGATTCTCCAAGCAAAAGAACAAGTTTCCATAACTTGTCATCTAGTTTTGATGTTGGGAGCCACTTCCTAATGTCACAAACTTCAATGCAATCAGTATCACCACATGCACAAACAGAAAACTCAATTGGCAAACCTGCTGCATGATTATCAGGTTCATCGAGACAACTTGCAGATCCTTGTAGCTGCCGTCTCCACCTTAGAGACTTAATAGCTTGTGAGACATGGTGTATTGCAGCCAGTTTAGAGGATATGAGATCAACATTAGCTTCCACCACAGAGTTACAGGTTGACTGCACTACAACATCTCCTGATTCAGCTTCATTTGACACCAGAAGTTTTCTAGATCCGCAACGGGGTGTATTATCCTCATTATTCGGGCTGATACTTTCATGGATTATTAAATTAGACATCCCATTTAAGCATTCATCTGACTCGTCTTCTGCATCAACCACAATATCTTTAGAGTCCAGAGGGAGTACTTCTGTTGTCAAATCTAGATCTTCATCGTAATCTAAAAGTAGCCTTGCAAATTGTTCATGAGCAAATGCGCGTACAACCTATTGGACATCCACAATGCAGTAATAAATAATTAGCTTGCCATGTGAAACTAATAGCAATAAATATCTATCAAAGAAAGAGTTGCCTCAGGGTGGAATACCAGTTGATCTGGCCGATCAAGGAAATCAAGACATTTCTTTAACAACCTTGCACACCTTGCCCTGTCATGAGGAGACTGAGGCAGAAAACATGTATTAGAAATATGCAAGTGTTTGTCTATTCACTACTACTAGATTTGGCAAGTTCAACCATTTATAAATAAACTCATCAATTTTGGTTATGACTTGTGTTTTAGCTCAAATGACTCGGATGTCACCCAAAGTGTATTCTAAATGCATATAACTTCCTAAATCATTTTATTCAAACTTCAGATAATTAGCTTCTCTAACTACATTTAATGTACTAGTTTATATATAAATATATATAACTCAAGATAAGGACGAGAAAAAGTTAGCAAAACAACCCAATCCAACCTGACCCCGTATTGACATGTTACCGAACACACCCGACCTACACATTTGACCACCCAGTGTTGTTAAAATCGGCCTAGTCGGCCGATTAATCGGTGATTAATCGCTAGTCGGTCGGTTACCTTGGCGATTTCATGTAATCGGTGGATAAAATCGGTAATCGGACAAAATCGGACCAAATCGGTCCAAATCGGTCCTAGTCGGTCCTAATCGGCCACTAATCGGCGGCTAGGTTCCGGTCACATTTTGGTCAGATTCCGGCCAAATGTTTGAAATTACGGCCAAACCTTGAATATTTTGGCCAAATACGTGTAAATTTTGGTCAAATGTGTTTGTATATATATAAATCTGAACATTTTTGTAAAAATTCAATATAAAAATGAGTGTGTGTATATATATAAAACTGAAAATTACTTATAAAAGTTCCAATCCGATTAATCCTGATTAATCGCTAGTCGGTACCCCACCGCCCGACTAGCGCCTAGCGATTTTTACAACCATGTGACCACCTATAACTATTATGTTCTTTAGAGAGAGAGAGATGGAATATAAACCCACCACTGACAATGAAAGCCTGTGAGCAACACGATAGAGTAGGGTTCCTAGCGAGAGTAGAGAATCGCTTCTCCCTCTATCAATTAGAGAAGGTATAAAGGTAGAGTCATCATCACAACTGTTAGTGGCATGACTCTTTGGTATAACAGAAAGATCAAACAGTTGAATGTTATCCTCGCCAGCATTTTTGTAGAGCTGCGCATACCCAGGAAACAATCATTATAATAGTAAAGAAAACAACCGTAATAAAAAGCTAAAAAAGACTTAACCAGCACAAAAAGAGAAGAAAAAGAAGTACCCAATAAGCTCCAGGGTCTTGCTTGCAATTTTCTTGAAGGAAGCGCAAAACAGAATGACCATTTTGCCGGACGATATGAGGATGAAAAGCAGGAGTGCCATCATCCGATACACCCTTGGATACAAAAATATCATCCGTTTTCAGCAGCTCGTATCCTTGAACAACACCGTTTTCATGGTAACAGATGGCTAATTCAGGTACACTTGCCATCACATTATCCAACCAAGCCTCAAGCCAAGTTAATGGACTAACCTGCCAAACAATAGATAGAATAAAGTATGCATGTAGGGAAGGAAAAAAAACACAAAATAAACATTGGCATGGTGGGTGTGTAGTAGGTTGTATAACAGGTTTGATCATTTTCAGTCCTGACCTATCAAGACAGCCCACATCGGGTGGAGTAGACCCATTAACACCTTTTTGTTGTCTTTTCTAAATAACAATTACAGGTTATTAATGTGTCATAAATTAATTATAAAAACAATAATTGTTACAAAAAATCTAAATCCTTCGAATAGAACAATCTGGAAGGTTTGTAAACTATACACTAAAAATAGCCTTTGGGTGACTTTCAACCCATTTGACTTTTTCCCTTCTAGTTAAATTTTTTATCCAGTCCTTATGACCCGTTTGAGATAACACAACACCCAAATCATCGCACTCGTAATTAAAGGGGTCAAAATTGCCACCTATAAGGAAATAAGCATGAATTTATGCAAACTAACCTGTCTTGAAACATCCCATAGGTGTAAACTCACTGCAACATGTTTGTCATTACTGAATATGAGCAAATCACTCCCCAAAAACATGCGCAAATTATTAAATTTCCAAAACAGAACCCTTAAGAATCCATCTCGGTTCATTCTTCTGTACATATCCGACTCTTGCATGGAGGGTCTAGGTGTTTCTTTGACTTTTGAGACCTTCTTAACAGCATCACGGTCTTTGTTTCTTTGGTTATCCTTTACTCCCAAAAAGATACTATCATGCTTTGCTTTTGGTTTTGGGTATTTGATTCCTTCCCTTTCATCAATTTCATTATTCCCAGTTAAAAAAGATGTGTGCCGTTCCTCTGACTTGGAATTTTGAGCTGAAGGAAGATCACATGCCTCCATCCTAACAGAATGCATAGCAAAATTCCAAAATAAGGATTTGTCTGCACATTGTGATTGCTGTTTATGTCGTCTAACCATTTTTTCTCCCTCTTCCACATCCGGCCTGCAGTGTACATAAAAGTGTTGAGACATTTGATGGCAAACGATGGCAAAATGGGCTCGTGAGCTTTGGTTCCGATTGGGTTTACTCAAAATTGTTTTTTGAACAAACCTTTTAATTTTTAATAGATAAGTAGTGTGTCAAAATGATTACAGAGATATTCATACCATTCCAGTAATAACATAAATGTTGGATGAAATGATGTAGGACTGCATTACAAATAATATGGGCTGCTTCATTTACCCTGTATTTAGTATGAGAGACTGTCCAATCCGATGTACTGCAATCGAGAGGCGAGCCCTGGAATATGGGATTTTAAATATTTGCTTGAGAATGTCAGCTGGAGCAATAACATCGATTTCATCTTCATGCTCTGTTAAACCAGATACAGCAAGGGCTTCTCCTTTCCTTCTAAGGTTTGATGCAATCGTCCCACATCCATAAGGTACATCTACCAAGTGCATCAACAGAAGTCAGACAGGCACCACCAAAATAAACAAATCATGATTATTATTGTCTGAATGTCTAAAAGAATTCAGTGAAGTCATCGCTTTAGTAGCTCCAAAGACTTTAAACTACTTCTTTACCAGGAACGTAAACTTAAATTTAACTAATGTGATTGATCTTGATTCTTATTTGGTTTATAGATATTTAGGCATGACCAAAGGTGAATAGAGGGAAGGAGACGATTGTGGATCCATAAGTATTTAAGCATAGAATAGAAAAAACGAGTAATCTCTAAACATAGCACTTTTAATGCGTGTAAAGGTTTTTGAAGTTTCTCGTAATGGTTTTACTGCTTCTTTACTGTGATGTTTGAATTTTGACATATTGCCATTTGCACTGACGGCTTTGTATATGTTGTTGAGACTGATTTTAGTTAACATTGCATTATATTGATATTGCTTTATGTTTCGTTAGATAAAGTTTGTCAATTTTTTGCTCATAAGTTAAACGAGTTATAGTTTTATTTTAAACAAATACTATTTTGTTTAGAATGCGGAGAAAGATAGTTTTAACATTATAACATTAAACTACCCAACCACCTGACGGGTATAAAACAAGTTCCTTTTGGTAGAGCATGTTAATATAATTGGATCCACCACTACACCTTCTTTGTTATTGGATGTATGTGTATATACAACTGTTTAGGTACTTTTATAAAATTGAAGTCAATCTTACGACGGAATATGAATCTGAATTCACTAAAAGGTTATTTGGATTCATTATTTCAGTAATCATTTCATAACCGCATAAGAGAAGTAACTTTCAAAACGTTGTATTTGAAAAACTTCTATATGTTGAAGAAGACAAGTTGGAAAAACATGTAAACCTTTTAAGGGAGTCCAAGGTGAAAAAAAAACGCTATTAAATAATATCAAGAAATGATACATCCATATTCAGACACTCATCCCAAACCCAAATAGCTGATATGATAACAACCACCTGAGTTTTAAGAAACTCTATATAAATGGACCTGATATTCCTAAAAAAATGCATCCATTTTCCTAGTTGGGTACATCATTGTGGAGTTGATCTAGAATTACAAACACTGATGTTTTCAATTGGTGACTACATTCAGAAAATCTACCTCGTTTACCACATATTCTTAATTGCAGTGAGCAAACCAAAAAGATTTTTGAGGATGGATATATTGTCTCGAACTGAAAGATTCTATCCATCCCAAACAATACTCACTATAGAGTAATCAGCAAGGTAATCAAGAAACATGAATTAACCAGCATCTTCATTCTTTTCTTTCTGCACAAGTTTTACCATATTCACATTCATGTGCAGGAACTTCACTTGTGCCACATGTTAATACATCCATAAACTTAATAAATCACCAAAAACCAGCCAAATAACCACCCTAACGGACGAAATCAGTGTAGAACCTATTTCACAATCATCTGAAAAACATAATCCTAACAGTTTCCGATGCTCTCTACAGGTTTAAACAAACAAAAACTTTACCTCCACCGGTCCTCGAATGAGCAGCAACCATCGGAAGAACCCTTTCCGGTATATTCGGTCTAAACGGGAGCGTATTCAGATTAGTCTCAGTCGGAATCACCCGATACCTCGGTGCTCCTTCCCTAAAAAACAATTAACAACATTAATTAAACCTATAATCAAAATTACGTGCTAAAAAGGAGCTTGAAGTTCAATTGGATTGGATTTGTTAGTTCTTACGTTGAAGCTGAAGGAACGAGAGCAGAACCAAAGGCGGTGAACGGTTTATCGGTAACAGGGATGGAGCCGCAGAGGAAACCAACTGTTGGCTTTGTTTTCACGATTTCCAGTTCACCGACGCATTGAAGCTCCGGCGATCCTTCTAGTGTCGGAATCGAGGGAGACGATGGCGATTTCTCCATGTTTGTTCGATGATTTCTCTAGGTTTATGCTTGATTATGCTACTAATCACTGATTATGAGGGCACCAATCCAGAATCTCAGAGAAGAATGATGATGATCATTGATGAAACTTAAAACCCTTTGGGGTAAACCTGCGTAAGAAATTTGTAGCTTGTGCAAATTAGGATCATAAAATCTGATTTCTGATTTAAGCATGTCTATTTATTTAATAATAAATCTATTAAAATTAAAAAATGGTGTAAAATGTTCTTATTTTTTTTAACAGCAAACTATCTACTTTTAAATTATATCTAATCTAATAAGTGGTGGACATTCACCGCTCTCATTAATTATGAGTGAGGGAGGAAGCCAAATAAAAATCAATTTGTTTTTCTATGTGGAATCTATAGTGATGACATCATGTGTATTAATATGGATGTTCGTTGTAGATCAACTCTAAAAAGGATAGGTTGGACGTTAAATTAGATGCAAAAATACATTGGGAACTATGAGAAACGACGGTTATGCACTTGTACGTAGTGTTTTGAATGTAACATATATGATGGTAATGTAACCGTTCTCACTTTCTCCCTCTCCCTTGCTTAATAATTTTATATATTTTTTATGTACAAATTATTATGCAGTTTTTAACATATTATTGTTTATGAAAAATGCATCCTAATATAGAACATTTACGATTGATTCCATTCGAAGAATATACATACACAGACATATACGAGGAAGCTTTATTTGCACTTTATCATTAGCATCATGACTTTTACTCAATTAGGGTTCTAACTAACATCTTTCAGTTTAATTTCCTATTTGTTGGAACCACCTAGAATTGGTCTCGAGTTCAAATTCACATTCTAGAATTGCTTCTGATGGTTTCATAATCTCCTTTGTTTATATTTTTTATCGATCTAAATTTTGCTTGAACTTTTGATTTTGAAAATTGTTCTTCTTTCGAATCCACTTATTCCTCTATAACTCAAGCTTCCTTTTTTAGCATTTGTTCATCTTCTGAGTTCAACACCTTTTCATTTGATGCATCTGAATCGTTGTTGACGAAATGAATGTCTAGATACTCAAGAAGCTTTACCTTAACTAAAAGCACTAGTGTAAAGTTCTCAAGTAAAAAATAAACAACTTTTTAGGATGGTTTGTATCAGTAGTTTACAAACACCTTTGTGTGTACCTTCTCCAACTTTTTTAAGATCATCATCCTTGTTTCTTAGCATCATCTTGAATTTTAAATGAGTATTTAAGAATAGAGGAGGAATGAACTTCTAAAGGTTGAGAAATTTTAAGAGTTTGTGGGATTTAAAACTAAGAATGATTGCATCTTGTAGTTCCATTCTTTCTTGCAAAACATTGATCTCATATTTAAGATCACTAAATTTAACTGCCTCTTGCTTCAAAGTAGCAATTTCATATTCACGATGAGCTACTTAGGAGTCAAGGTAGCAGCCCTTCTTCTACATTGCGTTTTTCTACACTATGAAGAGCAACCTCTTTGGTTTTAGAATCCAGGCTAGATACAATCTGTTTCAGGTCAGACAATACTATCTTTAATGATTTGGTTGTGTGAGATAGTGCTTCATGTCAAGACTGATAAGATTGAACTTGATCCTACGGTACAGACACAGTAGTAGTTAGCATTTGTGGTGCATATTCTATGGACTCGGGAAGTGATCCAACTCCAAATGAAGAAATGTTTTAACAAGTTTCTCCATCGACTTAGGATTCCTTTTTGGTATTCTTATCAGAGTATTTGACTCTGAATAAGGGCTTAAAGGCTTGGTGAGGGTCTTCACTAAACAAGTTAGATCACTAAATAAGTTAGAATAACCTTCTTATTTGTGGTTACTATGTATATACCTGGTTTGTTAGATCACTAAAGAAGTTAGATCACTAAATGAAGAAATATTTAGTAGGCTTTCTAATAGATGAGAAAATGATTGATCTCAACTATATCTTACTATGTATATACCTGGTTTGTGAGAGTTTGTCCCCCCAACTCACCATAAAAATTTATTGGATGCATCAGAAATTTTTGTCATGGACATATTTTCAATCATGTTTAGAAACAACATATTTGAGAAATTATACTTGTCATGTCTAATAAGTCCATGGATAGCAAAAGCTAAATCCATAACAGGTTAAACGGGGTGGCCTGCAAACCCACCAAGTTAACCTGAACATGACACGTTTAGCTAAACATGTTCGCGGGTTCAACTCAAAACTGATCCAAACCCATCTTGGCTAGAGCAGAAGGCATGATATTTTGTTAATTTCATGTCGTGTTTCTAGATCGTGACAGGAATTTATACCCCTACTGCCGTACTGACTAGGGATATCTAGGCCTTAATCGATTTGTGTGTATATCAGCATCAAGAGTTGTATCTAGAAATGGTCTACAACATTATTTTTAGAACAAGACACTTGATGTAAATGAAGATTATAACATATAACGCAACACGCAGATCATGCTGCAAATTTTCATTAGAGGATGGAATATCAGTGCCATTAACGAGGAAAAAATACAGACTAGACTAATCATGATTGACATATTTCTCAAGTACAAAGATGTAAAACAAACCGCAAAAGAACAGCAAGAGTTCCTAAACGATACGTCATAGAACGTAGGCGACATTTCAAGGGAGAGTAGATGCCGGGGAGTCCTGATAGCCTGTGATGCCCAAGATCCGAATTCGAGTGTTTGGCTGCACGGTTTTAGTAAAATCAATCAGATACAAAGTAGACTTCACCACCATTCTACAAAAGGATTATGATTTTGATTTCGTTGTGTTTTCTTTTATAATTTTGTGAAAGGATGGATGTACAAATGTAACATAAACATGCTCTTATGTGTAGAAATATCAATGAAACATCAAGATTTTCAACAAATTATATGAATTTGAATTTCATTAAAATATGAAGTTGATAATCACATGTTTAGAATCACCTGTCTGTGGCCAATATTCCTTCTGTAATTCTTCTTCTTCTTGTACTTGAAGACCACCACCTTTGGATCCAGCCCCTACACAGCGCATGATAGAAGCAGTGAGCCAAATATGACCAGCGAATATTAAAGGTTACATAATGGACGCGTTGGGTAAGGCCTAATAGTACGAGCCGAAAAGGGGTTGATACATCATCCAAAATACTGCTTTGTTCACTTCTTTTAAAGTTGAAGAAAAAATGTAATTTGATCTCTTAAATAAAGAGATTTAGGAAGTTGTAAGATTTATAAATACACATTGGGAGACTTGTCACATGTCTGACCCGTTCAAGTCATTTGACATGTTTCATTTCAAAGAAAGTTTTAATTTTTTTCCCCATTGACCCCTTAGAGATAAAACACAACCTATATCTACACAGTCCTACGCGGGTTGAAAATTGCCTCTAGGAAATGTAGAAATAAACATACTCCATGTTTAGAAAAATGAAGTACCTGTTCCTCCACTACTGCGTGTACAGCGGCATTAGGAACCAGTGGCTTCCCGATGTATGCGCTGGTTTTCGTGCCAACAAGTAACACCTTGTTCAGGATTATCTATATATGCCAACTCGTGTCAGAAGTTAGAAGGCAAGAGAACATAAAGTCAAACGTAGGTTGATTTTAGCCTTAGTAATTACATAAAAAGAGAAATAAATCGTAAGGTGGTGACCTTAATTTGATATATATTATCCAGCACATTCCAGTCATGACACAAAGAAAGTTGATTACCAAAAATGAAAATGTTGTTCCATCATAGGTAGTAGGGGTGTGAATTACTGACACACCACGAACCTAATACAGTAGTCGTAGCCCGTAGGTTTGGGTTTAGTCTAAATGGGTTTGGGTTAATTTGCAATGACCCACCAACACACTTAGCTAAACGAGTTGGGTTCGAGTTGACCAGGCAGGTTTGCTGGTTTGACCTCTATTTTTCCATAATCTTTTTTATAACGTCATAACTTATACTTATTGGGTATATTGTCTCATAATTTAGAAGATAAAAAGAGAAACAAGCATCAAACTTTGTACTTTAAACCTAATTGTTTTATATACAAATGCATCAATGGTTGCAAATTTGAAACTTTATCCTATTAATATGCAAAAAAATGAATCTGCAAATGCACTTGTTATGTTTGGGTTCATGTGTCAGACATGATTTTAGGTTCGGGTTTCTGTCAGGACCCTAAACACGACCCATTTGACACCCTAATCTAATTAAGACCTTATCAAAACACAACAAATAAGCACAAACAATCCACACGAAATCGAGCTTAATCGCTTACCTTATCATTAACATTGGCACCCTTGAGCCTCTGAGTGTACAGAAATCGCCCCGGAAAAACTATATACTGCCTGCCCCCAACCTGAACAATATCAATAAACAAAACAACAATCAATCATTCAAAACACCCACAATCATCCATCAAAGAATCATCATCAAAACTAAACAATCACATAACAAGATAACCATACGCTCAACCACACAATAATCTCACATTCACCCAATTCAATTGCCAATACCAATTTGCACAAAATTCTCAATCAAAAACCATAAGGGATTGTTAAAACTCAAATGTATCATCAAATTTCAACTCACCATAACAACAGCGAACACTTCTTCCCCTTTGGATTCATTAGCAACCAGGGTTTGTTCGGCGGGTTGCGACTGCTCAAACTCAACCGCTTCGGCTTCGGCTTCCGATTCAACAGATGGGGTTTCCGTTTGCGAGAGTTTAGGGACGATTGACGATGAGTATGATGGTCTGTTGCAAGAGGTGAATCTGAGGGAAGAAGGGGAAATTGGGGGTGAAATAGAGGGGAAATTGAAGGTGATTGTTGTTGTGGTTGTTGGGGCTGAGGTTTTGTGGGTGAAGATGGAGGTGATGGAGGATGAGGCGCACGATAAGCTCATCGCCATTGTTGGAGCTCTGCTATCACTATCTGTTTACAGAGGCTATCTTATCCTACGTTCTGTATATGGGGAAGATGGTTTGTAGATTATGTTTTTGGCTTGCATTTTAGTCCTTGAAGTTTTGGTTATGCGATTTTTAACATATAGAATGATAACTTGAAAGTGTTCTATTGGTTGTTATAAACTAGAGTAATCTTCTCTACAAGATGCTATAGAAACTCTTATGTTATAAAATACAAAAGTTTATTTGTGAAACTATTAGATTTAACTATACAAAAGATGACAAATGATAGTCATTTGTTTGTTATCATTATAATATAATTAGTCGTTAAAAACTAAAGTGAAAAGAATTATTTTAAAATTATATACTACATAAGTATGAGAATATATGTTGTATCGAAGGGTGGGAATATTTAAAATTATTTCATACATACTTTTAAGTAAATATGTATTTTATTAAAGGAGGTTGTTCGAAAAAACACTAACTCGCTACTATCCATAAATCACTAACGTGTGGATAGAGTGGATGGTGCAAAGACACTGATCCCAGATGAACCAAAAGTCCTTTGTCTCAGCACTAGCAATCTTAATAGAATGTTAGATTTACTAGTGCTAGATCAAAGAAAGACGTGTCCATGCATGGTTGTCACTCTAGTGAGTAGATTGAAAATGAAAAACCAGAAGATTCGAAAGACACAAGGAAAGCATTGGACATAGTTCATATAAGCTTTCATGATTTTATCACATCATGGAGCTATGATCCAAGAACAAGAACTTATACAATAGCTAGAGCTCTTTTCGGTCCTGAACTTTCAAATGAAGTGAAGCTTTTAGGACTTCCAAAGTGCATCTTATAAGAGCTTGCAAGTCTCCCCATGTATAATCCGTCCAAAGATCATCGTGGGGAGTTAACTGTCAAGATGGTCAAACAAATAGTCAAACACTTCAAGTAAGTTTTGATAGCATAGCTTATATAGAATATTTGAGGCCGAAGTTTCTCAAAACATGATCATCCACTGATTTATAAGCTGTTAAGAAATAAAACATCCGAAGAATCCAATTGCCGAATACATGATTATTTGCAGATGGTATGTGTGCTTCCGCAAGACTGTCTGTTTCCAAAGCATAGTCTCCATTTGACCAACAAGGCGTATTCCGACATACTACACTCCCGAAGAAATCTTTCTATTTTGATACACTATTGGTGTTTAATGTAATGTCTTGTACCAGCTCCGTTGAGTAGTGGAACAACCGGAGTTGCTACTGTGCATTATATTATAACGTGTAATATTTGAGTTTCTACTGTTCTTATTACATTTGTGAGAGTTGTTAGCATTGATTAACATAAATTTCACATCTATTAATCAATATCAATGAAACAATCTTGTTATTAATTCACTCATGATCCACACCTATATTAAAAGAGATGATCGTACGAAGTCACATGAACATCTTGTAATGATATGTTTATAGAGACGTTTCGGACTTGAAAACAATTATTTTGGCAAATGGTTGACGATATGCTAAGAAACTTTAATTGTTTTTAATACGGGTAAGATGCAAGATGGAAGAATAGTTTCATAACATTGCAGTTGTGTGCATATGTAATACATTATCTAGCATATGAAATTGTTCCCAACTTGTTGGATGATTACTTGAATATGTCTAAAAGAACATCTTGTGAAAGCCTACAATGATTTTGTGATGCCACTAAGTTGTATGTGAAAAAATATATACGTAGGCTAACTTTAGATGACATACAAATTCTATAATCCCGTTGTGAAACATGACATGGTTTTCCCGCCATGTTAGATAATGCTCTATACTGTCATTAGTTTTGTAGTTTAATTAGAAATGTTCTTAATAGTTGTATTTCTTATTTGCTAGGTGGTGTTGACTAGATGCATTGAGTTTGAAGAAATTACGACATGACAATATTATACATAAGAAATAACTAGTACCTGACCCTCATGTTTGAAACGATAGCCTCATAAGACATATGGTTTTAACATGTATTTTTTCGTCTCGTCGGTTCGAACAACGACATCAGTGAATTGAATTATTCAAAAATGTTGTAAATGGAACTATGTTAAAAACTACATCTATGTTAATGAAAATCAATTTAAGCATGTTAGGGGCTGATTGACAGCCTCTTAATCAGCCTCTTAATGGTTCAGATGTCTGAATGGTTCAGCACTTAATGGTTCAGACTGTTTGTTTCGTGAGCACATGTCTGAATGGTTAAGAGATTTACCTCTGAATGGTTAAGCATTATATTGATGCTGAATGGTTAAGAGGTCTAATGCTGAATGGTTAAGACATATTATCTGAATTGGTCAGACATTTGTCTTTGAATAGTTAAATTATATACTAGCTCTTAATGGTTCAGACCTCTTAATGATTCAGCACTTAATGATTCAGACCTCTTATTGGTTCAGCACTTAATCATTCAAATGTTGCCAAACAGCCCCTTAGATAGGCGTCACTAGGGAGAGATCTACAATCTACAATATAGAGAGTATTATAATAATATTCCTTTTGAACATTTGAAGTTGGATTCCATTGTCGACTACATCTCACACACAATTCACATTCTTCATTCAAATCCACAAATCTCCATTTCTAGGGTTCATGTAGTTGACTGCAATTCAAATCCATTTCACCAACTCCACCATCATCAACAACAATCCATCATCCCTCAATTCAGCTGATCGATCCCAATTCTCACGAATCTAGCGTCGATCAAACCAACATAACATCAAATCAAACCCTATCCAATCCTCTTCACACCTCCAATGGCACCACCGAATTCATCGCCACCATCTCACAATGAAGATTGAGGGTTTCGCCTTCTTTACCTTGTGTTCATCGTCTTCAAATTCGCTTCGAATCGGGTGTGATGGCGGCGCCGAGGATTCTGGTGGTGGATCCCGAGAGGTTGATGAGGGATGTGGAGATGGCGGAAGATTCGCCTACTAGTAAGAAGCCTGTGGGTGTTGAGTTCGAGAGGAGGTTCCCTTTGACTAGATGGGAATTCATGGTGGCTGCTGGTGTGTTCTTTGTGTTTGCGATTGGGTTGTTTTGTATTTATCAGACAATGCCAGCTGCGGAGTATGGTAAACTTAAGCTGCCGCGATCCGTTGCGGATCTGCGGGTCCTCAAGTAAGTTTAGGGATCTGAATTCTTGGTTTTTTTTAATGGTTTTAACTGTTGCTGATCTGAATGTAGTGAGTTGAATTATGCTTGTGTTAGGGTATTTTGTGGTTTGTTTCTTTTTGTATGTTGGGATTAGGTGATATTTACAAAATGTGGATTAGAATATGCAAAGACAGGAGAGCAAAAATAGATACAGATTTATGATTGGAGTTTAGAATAATGTTTAGGATGTGAATTTGGGAAAAGAAAGAGAAATTTGATATTAGTGGTTTGAATATGCATTTGCTTCTTTTAGGTTCAAATTCATTTCAGATAATAGAGGATTACTACATATCTGTTGCTCTACTCTGCTAGTTGAAGCATAGATGTCTTTCATCTTCAACTTGCTGTCAATGAATTCTATTAGGTTGGTTAAAGTGTTTGTATGTTGATGGCCAGATTGTGAATGAATAACACATGAAGGATCAAAGATTTGCTGACCATGTATGATGGTACAACCTGCCCAGTTAGCATTAGAAAATCTGACTATGTTTCCAGGTCCCTTTTTACTGAATCCCTCTGACCCTGCCCCTTATAAACAGGATCTCATTGCCCACTGATCTTTTGAGATATCTTGCTGTAGCAAGAACAACATTCTGATGTCCTTTGACAGAAATTGACTAACCACAACCACAATTAGCAATTTAGCACTCACCTGGCCTTGTGTTGTGAGGTAGTTGAATCCTTACCCACAAGAGATGCATGTACTTGGATCCTGAGGAGGCTTCCATTTTTGGGAATTAGATTTATGATTGAATCATAATCCACACTTAGAGACATGATTAAGAACATACTTTATAAGATTCTAAAAAACCTTGAAAATGTTTTTAGGGTAATGCTGAACTTCAAACTTAGAGACGATGGGCGAGGAATCTCCTACTAGCAAATCTTTGTGCATCTAGAAGTTTCCCTCAATTTTCGCTATAACACATGTTTTAACATTAAATTTTATTAAATTCCAGAACTCTCTTTATGGCCTTCTATGTTTCTTTTCATCAATTGTAGTGGCAACCTCATTGTCGTGATCGTATATCTGTTTTGTTTGTTTGGGTGGGTAATGGGTTGTTAAGGTAGTTGGCCCTCTTCTCTTTTCTCTATCTCAATCAGTTTTCTGAACCAAGCTTCTATCTTGTAGTGCAAGGCATTTATTGATCATTACATATTACTCAATTAAAATAAGATTTCTTCGATTCTCCTTTCCGAATAGTATTCTGTTGATTAATAAATTAGCGGTTGCAAGAAAAGAGTGTGGCTGATTATTCTGTCTCATCTTACTTCAAGTTTTTTGTTGCTTGCACTTGCTTCTGATTTTTAGGAGCGGGCCAGTCAAGGTCAAATACCAAGGTATGAAGGTAGTTTGAATTTTGTCATGCTTGAAACATCAGTCCGTTTTCAAGTAAAATGGTTTTAAAGTTTGGTGTTATATCTCAATAGTGGTATCAGACATGTTTTTTCTATTTATACCAAATGAATTTTAGAGAATGTCTACTTACAATTCATATGTTACAACCTGAAATGTAGAAGATTGCAAGGGTACTGAGCATATTACAAGATTTGTTAAATTGAAAGTCAAGGATAAAAGTGCTTTTGTGTGTATTCCTATACAGTAAAAAGTCGTTGTGGTGTTCTAGTGTTCTACCAACATTATTCATACATTAGCTCACTAAGTAATCATTTTAAAGACTAATAAACCTATAAAAGACATAAGCTATTATCGTAGTAATATTACTGCAAATGTGATATGCATAAGACGAAAGGTACAAACCTATGGATTATTCATAAGACTAATTGTGTTCTCAGCTCATTGCTCAGCTTTTCTGACGTGCAGGGATAGAAGTACTGAATTTTCATTAATGCTCTAGTTTAGTAATATTATGACTTTTGAATCCTTGTCTCGTATATATTTTTTGTTTTAGTTTATCAACTTTCATCTTGTACGTATACATAGGTCCCTGCAAATTCATAAAATCACCTTAAGGGCCATAAAAGAATCCTTAGAAATAAACTTATTTTTAAATTTCAGCAATATGCAAATGAGTGATAACCATTTTTTTGTGATTGGTTTCTGCAGAGATCAGCTTGGAACATATGCAAGCATTCATCCTACAAAGTTCATTCTGGGTTACTGTTCTACTTACATATTCATGCAGACATTTATGATTCCTGGGACGATTTTCATGTCATTGCTTGCTGGAGCCCTTTTTGGTGTTATTAAAGGCATCTTCTTGGTTGTCTTTAATTCTACTGCTGGTGCATCATCCTGCTATTTCCTCTCAAAGCTAATTGGAAGGCCCATAGTCTACTGGCTGTGGCCAGCAAAGTTGAAATTGTTTCAGGCAGAGGTACGTATAAAATTAACGCTTACAACTTCCACCGGATAAATTGGGTGATCTGGGGCAAGTTTTATCTCTGGTGGGTCAAATAAAATTAATTAGCATAGAAGGACACAGACAAAACAAGTAGAAAGTGTTCATGTATATTTGATGTATAAAACCTCTTACATCAATTTTAAACATTAAGATTAATTTTGAAATAGAATTATTTTTGTAATAAGATTCAACACCCAAGTTATTTACAGAGTTTACATTTTTGGACGACGAGTTTTGCTAATCAACTCAACTCGACTTGTCATGTACAAAAAATTACCCTTTATGCCCTGCTCACCTCTACACACAGCCTTTTGCTAACCTTTCAGTATTTAATACTAGGTAGCAAAGCGTAGAGAGAAGTTGCTGAATTACATGCTTTTTCTGAGGATAACACCAACTTTGCCAAATCTTTTTATTAATTTGGCATCACCAATTGTGGATGTACCATATCACATATTCTTTTTGGCTACGGTTGTTGGCCTTGTCCCAGCTGCGTATATTACTGTCAGAGTAAGTGATTTTGTTTCAGTTTGAAGTTCATATGCCTCAATGATCCATATTTTAGGTTTCAAATTAATCTCTGCATTTGACTTGTTGTAATGTAGTATATTAATCTTGCATCAGTATTTGCCCTTTATTTATTTAATTTTTTGAACAGCATTTGCCCTTTATTTGTTTTCTTTGACATGCTTTAATGTTTTTTTAGCAACATAATTGTGTTCGGATAGTTTAATTAGTCACTATCTGATTGAAAATATGAAGCTAGAGGATAGATGAATATGATCTTTCATATTTTACTATTATTATGAAGCATTTGTTATGAACTTAGAGGATAAAATAGCTCCTTATATTTAGTAGCTCTACATTATGAAAATTTCTTGTTGGTAGAGTTTGTAATGCATTGAAGTTGTAATATTAATTTCTGATTTCTAGTTTCTAATAAAATTCTTGACTTTTGTCGCTCCCTGTTCAATTATTTTACGACATGATAGTAAGTCTTTTTTTTACTGATTTATCTTTTTTTGTCTTGCCATGTTATCATACTTAGTGAGACTATGGTTTATTTGCCACATATTTACCCAAAATTAAAATAGATTTTGCATAAAACATTATTGCATAGTTCAAGAGTGGTGGTTTTTGGCTGAAAACTATAATTGTTTGTTATGACTATAACGAAATTCTTTAATTCGTATCTCTTGGAAAGTTTTCATGAGCGTTGAACGGTTTGATGAATTAGCGTATGTTGAGGTTTGGTTATATATGTTCTTATGAGTTGACTTTTTTCATTGTCAGGCTGGGCTCGCTCTTGGGGATCTGAATTCGGTCAAGGATCTATACGGTTTCAAGACATTATCCGTGCTTTTCCTCATTGGGTTCGTCTCCATACTGCCAACCATCTTGAAGAGGAAACGGATATACGAGTAACTCTTGTTCTAAAGCTCTTTTACAACTGCCATTATGAATATTTCGAATTTAAAGTGTCAATATCATGTCGGATTGATGGGCTATTAGGTGTCCCATAAGCACAAGAATAGTTGAATCATTTTCTTGTTTATATTGAAGCAAATGAGGTGAAACGATCTTTTGATAGAATCAGAAATATAGAGAGGGACGTGTACTTGTTAGAAGAGTAAATGAGGTTTGTACTAATTTATTTTATTGCAGAGAACTAGTTTTTCTACCTTTATGGTATTTTTAGTTGTATTTCATGACCAAAGAATTTATCTAATTATAGTTATCAAATCTGTTTTCTTAATACCTTTCTCAAATTAACTAATTATATATAGGTCAATGGTTAGATGTGTGTGAACAAAATAAATATTGTGTTAATACATGTTTTTACATGTTATTGATTAATCATCTGACATAATCAAGTTCTTGAGTTTGAGTCGTAGAAGTAGACTCTTGTAAAAATACATAGTAAGAATGTGTACATTAGGCCTAAAGTGGTCTGATAGTCCTTGGACTTGGTGCATGTGGGAGTTTTGTGCATCGGGTTTGGCTTTTTATTACTATGTTTGAATATGTTATTGATTAATCGTCTTATGAGATGTATAATTGATTATCTCTAGCAATTTGGTGATCATTTTATTTTGCTTTAAGATTTAACTCATAGAATAAGGTGATCATTAGTCAAACTCACAAGCAAACTAGAAAAATCAAATGAATTAGGAAACATGTTTGAATATTTTGTTACAGCTAATAAGTAACCTAAAAAAGTACATATGTTAATTTCTCTAAAAAAAATTAGGTCTATTTGAGAAAATTTGTGTGTTTGGTTAAGAAAGGGCATAACATAATGTGTAACAATGTGGTGTTGCCGTGCTAAGCATGTCGTTTTCAAGTACTCCATACGCTTAAGGAGATCCTATGACACATGTAATTGCTTGCATTGTTACCCAAGGGGACATCTCGGGGCATTTCATGACCCAATTCTAACGTAAAAGTAAGTGTTTGACAGTAATTGAATGTGTTTACTTTCCATATGAATCTATTGTATTAATAGTTTGGACCGGAGTACTTAACGCCTGGTTTTTTCTTACTTTTCTTGAAACCGTTTATAGTTATACTTTTTACATATTCTGGAGTATATGATAGTGGTTATTGGTAATGTGCAATAATAAAGTTAGTTAAAAGAATGAGAGAATGAGATATAAACATAGGAAATAGTCAAGTACTTCACACATGATTGCAAATTAACATTGTTTACAAAAAATACTTGAAACACTATTACATGCATCACCATTTCCAGAAAACATTTGAACCACACTTGAATTTATCCTTCCCTTTGCACTCCAACTCTAGATCATCTGATATGAATGGCACTTTCTGCATTATATCATCAACCCAATAAAGTTATTACATAAATCAACAAAAAAACAAATGAAGAAACACATACACATTTTCTACCTCTACCAAATAGCTAGGTCAAATATACAGCTCAGAGATATAAGATACTGATAATTTCCTTATACGGTGATTACACAACTATTGTAATTGTGTGTAGCGAACTGAAATCCTTCTTTTTTATTGTTATTTATAAGCTTGAGAGAAGCCGCTATTGTATGTATATGGGAACCTAACAATAGCGGCTTTTGGGTCAAGTTTAATGTAACACACAGTATGACTACGAGCTTTTTTCTAAGTAAATTTCATTAAGAAAAGAACGATTTCGGTTTGGTACGAACCTTTTGCTTAGCAAGATCTTGGCAGCCAGTGAAGTTGTAAGGGAAGGTGCATGTTCCAAACTGAACTGTGTATGCTCTTGCAAAATTTGCTCCACTTGTTGCCAATCTCTTTTGGTCATTTAGTTCCTACAAAAAACAATAACATATAAAACAAGTTTAGCATGAATTCAAACGAATGCAAACAAACATACCCAGTAAAAATCCCACTCATAAAGTAGAGTCTGACAAGCATATAGGAACTATTGTTTTTCGGACAAAGATCACGGTGACTATATGACCGATTGTTGCATTTGTTACATCACAAATAGGTATTTAGTAATGTTTCAATAGTAAAAGTAATAGATTGTATTTTAGAAAAATATAAATATTATTGAAGAACAGCTATAAAAAAAAAGAATATAATGTTTTCTTATTCACAATGATATTATATTTTTATTATTTATCTCCTAATAACACCCAACATGATCAAACACTTAATAAATCAAGTTGATAGACATCCGAACACCGTAAACAATTTAAAACAATACAAAAAACTATTTACAAACAAACCATACCTTGTTAGCTTTGGACTTCTCAAGGTACTCATCAATGACTCCAGCGTTAGCGGTGGAGGCTGCGGTGGCGAAAAGCGCTGCACCGAGGCAAAGCAGGGCGGCTCTTCGGCCCTGCTGCGACTGATCACCGGATTCCGACGACGATCTCACGGCCGTCTGCTTGGCCCTGATCACCGGCAACTTGTAGCTGACGGTTGCAGGCTGCTTTGAGTTGAAGTCAGGTGAAGCAAGACCACTGGAGACTGCATAGTTGCAGGCTAATACAGTGGAGTTCATGGTGGCCATTGTGACTTTAGTGATGTGTTAAAAATGTTGTGGGAGTTTTTAATATATAGAAATAATTAGAGATTTGTGGGTGTGAATGAATGATGTGTGAAGGGTGTGTGGTGGGAGTGTGGATAAGGTGAGATTGCTTGTTTTCCTATTGGCACAATTGGGTTCTATGTTGATATTGAATGTTTTTGTTTTTTATGTTTTATTTGAAATAGGAAAAATAAACTAATGGTGACAAAAATTCTAATAAAATATAAATAAATAAAAATTCAAGAAATAAGTCACACCTTTGATAAATTAAATTTTTAAACCAAAGTGGGCATGTGGGATTGTGGGTTGGCGGTGTCAATTGTGTTTGGTGTGTAGTTGGTAAATTGGATTTTTTAATCTGGCTCATACGTTTATTTGTGTCAAAAAACTTACAATCCTAACACGCACATACTTAAATTTGTATATCCTGAACACAATCTGTTTAACTTGTTTGTGTATATGTGTCAAACGGGTTGGTGGGTTTGTGGTAAAAATTGTAAACGTGTTAATCAGGTTGGTGGGTTCTAAAATGTAGACTAAACGGATCATAAACAGGTTAGTGGGTTGACCTGTGTCATTAAACAAGTTGGTGAGTCCACCTCCAAACATGACCAGTTTAATAAAGGGGACATGACCCATATTTTTATTCATGTCAAAATCTTTAACCTTTACCGGCACACATAAATTTAGTAACCCAAACACGACCTCTTTATCTTGTTTATTTATGTGTCAAACGGGTTGGTGGGTTTGCAAGTAAAATCAAGTTGAAAACATGTTGATCGTGTAGGTGGGTTCTAAAAAGTTGATTAAACGGGTTAGTGGGTCGACTTGTTTTATTAAACAGGTTGACAGGTCAACTTGTTCCACTAAACAGGTTAAACAGGTCAACCTTCTATTCTAATAGGTTAGATATACCAACCCAAAATTTATTTTTCTTCCATGCTGGGTTCATGTTGGGTTTCGGGTCATGTTGGAAATTGGCACCTCTAACGCGGCCTAACCTAACGGTATCACTTGTGTTTGTTAGGGTAGTTGAGTTTATTGCGTTACACCTAATTTGTTGAATTCTTTTTGTAAATTCTTTTGTGTGCATTTTTAAAGTCTTAGAAAGGATTCGCTTAAAGAATATTTCCATCATATTTTCTTTAAAAATCTACTCTTCTTGTGTAAAGTTAATTTATAGTTTTTACATTAACAATTAGAACATTTACAAAAATTATTAGATGGGCATTAGTTTTTCCTTAATTTCTATAACGATGATCGAGCCCTATAGGTCGCATGTTACCAAAGTAAGTTAAAAAGGAGCGTATACATGATACGACCGAGTTCCCCCGTACTTTGGTATTTGTCTGGCGTCTTGCTACGCCATTTCTAGTAAACTTTGCAGTCACTTAAAAGAAAACATAATACAAGCGACACAGGTTTCTTTCTTTCATTTATCTTGATGTGTTTATCATCTTAACATCTTTCAAATTATCTTAAAATCACATTAGAGGAACCCCGCTCGCCCCTATTACTTGTCCAATGCTACTTGGGTGCTTCCCGAAACAACTGAAAGAATCAACTACCAAGTGACGCGAAAGCCCAATAACATCAACCAGTGAAAAGCACACATAACCAATGACCAATCTACCATAAAGCTCAATATATAATCTGGCTTATGCTCTTCATTCAGACCGAATGACTATGAAATTACGTTGATACTTTCACATATTATGAGTAACTTAGGAGACATCTCTATTTTCCCCCGGAAATCTTTAGAGTTACCACTGCTTAGCTTTCAATTCGCATTTGACCATCAAATGAAATGTGAATAATCCGTCCTCTTCTCTTTGAAAGAAGGGGCACTTCCGGTTTTGTCGGTGCTTGAAACAATTTTGTCTTCTCCATATTACTATATCTCTAGAGTCAATAATTTTATATGAGGAACTACTGAACTCAATCACTTGCTGCCGTTACTATAAACCTCTATGCACGCAGACATGTTAAATTCTCTTGATTTCTTCTCAATGTCATCACATACGCGACATCTAGAATATCATCATAAATCTATGAGTACAATATCCATGGGTCACACCATTCATAGTTCCATACAAGTTATACAAGATCATGGCAAAAGCCATTTCTCCAGAATCATATACCCATCAAAGATTTTCCTTAATCATGCATTTGATTTTCCATATTATGTAGAAGAGTATCAATTAAAAGAATCATCATCAAGTTCGATTCTAAAAACATGAACATTTCGATGTGTGCCATAATCTTACCTCATAAGCGCAGAAGTGATTAAACTATGTGCCGCTTGTTTTTATGCTTCAAGTTCATGTATGTGACATACAATAGGCTTCATGATCCCAGAGATCAAAGTAGCCCCAAAAGAAATTCATAAATCTTTGCTAGTGTAGCAAATTTCACCTTTCGGAGATGAACATACAAAACTCGTACTTAAGCAGACTATTATAACAAGGCGAAGCCACGAGTGACCGCATATTTTACCACCATTGCTTTAACTGTCTAGTGTTTGATTTTATGTACCTGCATAGTTCATTAGTTCCCTACTGACCCTCAGCAGGTTCAAAAAATGTTTTCTCTTGGAAATTATTCCTCTCAAACTTGAACTTAGATAACCAAAAGGATATACATCTAAAGTCCAAAAACTACAATCCCATAATATAACAACGATCCACGTGAGAGAACACCCACTGTTTAGGGTCATGTAACATCGTTTAACACTAAATTAATATCTAGAAAGCTAAAAAAGTATCATCAATGAAACATAAAAAGTTGTTACCTCACTTGCAAATTACAATGCTCTTCATCTTTAGTTGATATATATAGAACTAATCACTGTCGAAAGTTTCTGCGCGAAAAAGAGAATAAATGAAGAGGTTATTATATATGTATAAACCAGAAAACAAGCTGGGGATAACAGCAAAAAGTGATGGTCAACGAACAAAAGAAAATATTATGTACATGAGGATTTAGGACATTAGTATAAGCAAGAAGTACTAAGAACCCATCCAGTTTGTATATCAGATGTTTTATAAAGTTTTAGTATAAACTATAAAGTCGTAAATTAACATTTTAAGTGCATTTAAAAGGAAAATTATATCCTTCTATAATGCAATAAGAAGGCACATCAATCTATGAGAAAAAACAAAGAACATAGAATACACTTCCTACAATATGCACGGCAAATCATAGATTGTAACTTTAATGAACATAGAATACGGTGTATGCAACCAGATAAAATAGCAACTAAATTTCGTGGTTTCTCACTATAAACACACAAACTCATGCACACACATATAGGGTGGGTTCAAATGAGAACCACTAAAGTTTTGAGAACCGTAACCACTTTATCGTTGTTAGATCAGTTTGATGAGATTTTTTTACATGGTGGTGTTTTGTAATTATGTTAAAACATGCTGGGTAATGTATACACTATGTGCTTCTTGTATTGGCTGATGTGTTTTTACGCAATTATGAAAATGCTACCACTAAAAGGCATTCACCGGTGAATACAACATGTTTCATGTTAATTACAAAAATGCCACGGTGTAAAAAAAACTTCAGCAAGCAGATCTAACGGCTTAAAAGTAGTAATTCTCATTCGAACCCCCTTGTATACATGTCTCAACACAAAAAGTTTATCATGCATCTATATGAAATACTAGACAGGCTCAATTTTTGAGTTTCATTCGTATTTTCACCAATTCCTTTAAAAATATAATTAGAAGGGTTCTATCAATATGCACTCTAATTCAAGTTTTGAGGCATTTAATAAATAAGGCATGTTGTTCCTTAGTGGTGCAGCATTTAATAAGTTACACTAGACCCTCAAGAAACAGATGGTAAACCTGATAGATGCCAATGCTAAAGAAAGTATGAAACACTTAAAAACACAACTGAAATTTCTATGCAATCTAGATAAAAGCTAAAAAGAAGACGGCAAATATTAAGAAGCCGGATCTATAAGTACATCTGAATGATGAGATTCATAAACCAAAACAGTTAAAACATTGAAAATATTTTACCTGTTAGGAAAACAATGCTACAAGTGGGCATGGGGTGAAGAATCTAGAACCAAAAAGAAATAATATGGAATACAGAACAGACACCACCGGATCTTATCTTACAATATAAATAGGCACGTATATTGGTGAATGCATGGATCTTAGTTCTAACATAGTTGATTTTGAAAATAATATATGGGAATTTAAGGAGCGTGTACCCGGACAGCTACTGCAACCACTTATAATTGTTGGAAACATGATAACTATAGACCAAAATTGCATATGATAAAACTAAAAGGTATACAGTTAGAGGCACCTTTTTACTTATGATTTGGGTCGTCTTTATCTCATTGAGAATAATTACGATGGAGAAAGAGAAAAAATCTAACCTGCATGGACCTTCTCTCCACTTTGAGTGGGATGAGCATCCTCATCTTGATCATTTGAACCATTTCCGTCTCCATCTCCTCCTTCTCCTTCTCCATCTCCCTCTCCCTCTCCCTCTCCATCTCCATCTCCGTCTCCATCTCCGTCTCCGTCTCCGTCTCCGTCTCCGTCTCCGTCTCCCTCTTCATCTCTGGCTCCATCTTCGGCTCCGTCTCCATCTCCGTCTTCATCTTGATCATCTGAACCGTCTCCATCCTCATCTTCATCTTCCGAATCATCACTATCACTCAAAATGGGTTCTTTGGGTCGTGGTGGGGGAAATGTTGTGGACCTTCTGCGTGAACCAAGAACAATGTTGCTTGTGTCAATGCCTTCCAGCTCTTTTGCTCTTTCCTTTCTTCGTTTTACTTCTTTGATTTCTATTAAAAAACCAAAGAAATATTAATACATATAAGATGCATGTGAGTATGTATCCATGGACTATTGATTATTGAAATATCTAATCATGAAGAAAAGTATCACTGTCCACCACACACCTGCTCAAATAGAAGTTCGTTATAACATCAAAACCGAACTCTTAATGACATAAATAAAGATAGAGCTACAAGCAAGAGGTGAACTAGAGGTGTCAATATGAGTGTGTTGCGTGACATGTCGAAATGGGTCAGTTTGGGTGGTGTGCCTTTTTTGTCAACTTCCAAAAAGGTGACATGAATATGTTACAACAACTAATTTATAACAATAAGATTCAAATTCGCTAAAAAAAGACTTAGGAGGTCGTATGCAATAAATAATAGAAGGTAGATAACTTTCAACTCATTTGGCGGTTAACTAATTAACTTCTTTTACTTGTTTGAGAAAAAATAGGACACAAATCGACATAGTAAATGCCACTTTGATATTAAATTTAAAAAAGCTAACCTTTTTCAGAGGGGTTTGTAGATAATCCTTCTTTCGCAAGAATATCTTCCAGTTCCTTAATTAAGACGGCCTCACGTTTGTCCTCGGGAGCTTGCTTGGCTTTCTTGTATACAGTAGGAGCGACACTGTCAAGAAAATGAAACAAGGTAAGGTTATAAAAGTAAAATGAATGTCATTTAGGTATTAATATGTTTAAAAGGAATGGAATTAAGTACGTCATCCCACAAGCTTTAATAACTGATTTGAGGCGCTCCACTTTCTTTCCATATACGGGTGCAGCCACTTCCTTCTGTATGTAATTGATTATATTATTGTAAGGAGACCAATTATCAACGGAGGTAGCAAAACAGGCCAGCTCAAAATGGGTGATGGTCAAAACAGGGAACTTTGATGTGCTAGCCACCAACACTTCCATACTTTTATGTTTATGTAAAGAAGATTGTATTAAATATGATCATAAAAACTATATAATAATTTAAGTTATTTTAGGTAAACAATTTAGGAGGTTTTAAGCTCCTTCTGACTACACGTTTGATGAGTTTTGACCTATTTTTCAAAACCAGCATGTAACCCTACTTGACCAGTATTAATACAAATTTGCCACCTGTAATTATAAGACTGAAAAAGAAAGACAGATATACCGACTTTAACAGATTTTCCACCAGAGGATTCATCAGAAGATTGATCTTGTACAGTGTTCTTCTCAACAGACGATTCCTCACGATGCTTGATCTTCTTTTTTCTTGGCTGCTCAGTTTCTTGAGCAGGTTTTTTACGTTTCTTGGGTTCTTGAGATTTTTGCACTTTTTCTTTCACAGCCAATTTCTTTTTTCGTTTTACTTGGCCTTGTGTATTCTCACTTTCTATATGTGAAGGTGAAGAATCAGCATCCTTGTTACTTTCAGAATTTAAGACCTGTGAAATGAAAAGTAAGATGCAGTTCCAACACAGAGAGCACCCGCGGGTAAGTAGAACAGGTCATCTCACCTCATCCAATTGCTTGCTTATTAGTTTCTTAAAGGGATCAAGAGAAAACTTTTGAAGTTCAAGATCTTCCTCTAATAGCCGACGTACACCAGCCAAAGTAAGTTCCCTGGACAGAATAGCAAAAAATCCTAAACAAGTCAAGGCTGCGTATAAATCATGTAATCAGCACAAAAACAGCATTAAAGTGACTGATAATTTTGCAAGTTCAAATAGTATTATGTTGGTACGTTCAAACCAAGTTGTCCAAACTTTTTAAAAACATAATTATATCGGATAAGACATAACCCATTCAGATTATGTAATTTACATACTCGGATTTAGATCTAAAATAAGTTGCCTTGTTCCTAATAGCCTCTTTTATCATGTCCTCGGTAGGCACTTTGTCCTTTGCATCGCCCTTAGTTTCAGATTTGGTTGATAAAAGGCCCATTACAGGAGAATCCTCAACTTTTGCTTCTTTAACAGACTCCTCTTCTAACTTAATCTGTCCCGAACCCTTGGACTCGCCATCTTCTTCCTTGGACCCATTATCTTTTCCCTTGGAGTCGTCATCTTCTTCTGTGCCACTCAAGAACTGCCATGAAAATGTCAGTCACTTGAGCAATTTCTCCATGTTTACATAAACAATTTATATTTATGTCATCATAATATGGAGGTGTCTCGAGAAAACTAATGGCGCTAGGCATATTGTCAATGACACTAGGAAGGCACGCTGATTAGCATCATAATTTCAGACATTGAAAGAGACAAAAATTCATCAAGTACCGCATATAGAATAATGTAAAGAGAGTCCTAGGTGTCAGTCAAGGTTCTTTGTTCATTCAAAAGGTACACCTGTTTCATTCTTCCTTTTTAAAAAGAAAGCATCAACTAATCTGAGAGAACAGAAAAGTGGTCATGGGAATTGGAACATCTGAACCAATGGTAAAGAGTAGTTACAACAGGCTTCTAAAGATGGTACCAAAAGCATAAAACAAAAAAAGTAGCTCCTACATTTTGTTAACACCACCCTTTTTTGACCGGGCAGTGACGAATCCATGATTTCTGACCAGGGTATGAACTATTACAACAAATATTTGAGGAGCTACTGTTGGGTTTGTAGAGTCTTAATTTGGGCTCGGGTTAAAAGACAACTCAGTGGCAGATTAATTAAATTAAAGACTTGGCCCGTTTTTTATTTAATTGTAGCCCATAAAGGTTTTTTTGGGATTAAGTTGTAAACCCTAATTTTCCCTACTTATATTGTGTATTGTACTTGTAATTCCTCACGAGTGAGGCAGAAAGCAACAAATATATTATCCTGGTTGCAGCCTATGGACGTAGGTCACATCGACCGAACCACATTAAATCTCGCGTGTTCATCCTTGTTACTATCTTCTCTCGCAGTTTGATTGTGTTTGTGTGTCGATCTACACCCGGATCCCTAACAAGTGGTATCAGAGCTACGGCTCGTTACACACGGGAAACACATCGCGAGAGAAAGAAGTTGCGATCTAGGGTTATTCGCCAACAGTTCTACCGACGTACTCAACCAATCACCAATACCGTCATCATTCAGACAAAACCCGCATATTGTCGCCGACACTAACTGTGAATCACCGGTTGTTGCTGTTGTTCCGCACGTGTTCTTGATCAGAAAGAAACCGAGGAATAGACTGAGGAAGAAAGAAGGTAGTGTTCAATAGAACATCACTCAAGTTCAGACAGCCGGCCACAATTGTGTTTGGCACTACTTTCAGTTTTGACTTGATTAGTAAACAGATTGTAATTTGAGATAATGGCTGAGAGCGGAAAACTTCACATTGTGAAGTTTAATGGAAACGAATTTGGTTGGTGGAAAATACAAATACAGGATTTGCTTGTTCAGAAAGACTTTGATGTTGTTTTGGGTGATAAACCAGAAAAGATGGAACCAACCGAGTGGGAAACTTTAGATAAAAAGCCAAGGTGGTTATTAGGTTGTCACTGACAAAGGATGTTGCGTTCAACATTCTGAAGGAAACTACAGCGAAAGGTATCATGGATGCGTTATCTAATATGTACGAAAAGCCTTTGGCAACAAATAAAGTTTTCTTGATTCGAGAGCTGGTTAATACAAAGATGAAAGAAGGAAGTTTAGTTTTAATACACATCAACTTGAACACTTTTTTGTCAAGACTTGGGTCAGTTGGCATCAAATTCGAGGATGAGGTTCAGGCTCTACTATTGTTATCATCATTGTGTGATAGCTGGGCAGGTATTGTTACAACGATTACTAGTTCCACCAGCGTGTTCACTTTAAAAGGGATTCGGGATATTATTATGGGCGAAGACGTCAGACGAAGAAATTCAGGTGAATCATCAAGTGAACTACTGAATGTTGGCAGAGGAAGAAAGAATAACAGAGGTAATAGGAGCAAGAACAGGAAAAGAGTCAGCCTAGGGCTCGAAATGATATGACTTGATAGAATTGTAAACAGGTAGGACACTTCAGGAATCAGTGTCCGAATGATCAGAAAGAAGTTAACACCGCAGCAAACTACTCAGACGATGATGCTTTAATCTGTAGCATGGAGAGCAGTGTTGATTCCTGGATCATGGATTCTAAAGCTTCGTTTCATGCTACCACAACAGCGAAGCATTGCAGAATCTTAAAAAGGGTGATTTTGGTAAGGTAAGATTGGCAAACAATGATATTCTTGATGTTACGGGCATGAGTGACATGGATTTAATTACTTCAGCTGGTTCATGGACTTTGAAAGATGTCAGGGTGATTCTTGATTTGAAGAAACAGTTGATTTCTATCGGTCAGTTGGATGAACAGTTGGATGAACAAGGACATGAGGTTAAGTTTGGGAATAAGCAGTGGAAAGTGGTTAAAGGGAATCTTGTCATTGCTCGTGGAAAGAAAATGGGTTCATTGTATATGGTCAGTTTACCGCTAGTGACGTTCCAGTTCAGAAGAAGACTAAAATCCAGTTCACAGAATCTCGTGGGCAGAAGATGGTTTGCTTTGCAAGTAAGAAACCTAGAGTCACAAGAAAGATTCAAAGTGAATGTGCATGGAAGAGTTCAGGATAACCAGTTAGAGGATTTTGTGGCAGTGGGAGCATAGGTTGTGCTTCAGTTATAGTTCCTAGAAGACAGTGGGTTAAAAGAACTAATATTCCATCTAATAAAATCTCTCCAGATGATTACTTGCTGAATATGGAGAGTGTTTGTTCTCAGGGTGTTCCAGGATCTGATAGTTTGTTTCAGTGGGAGCCGGTAGGGACGGAGAACAGTTCAGGGGCAGATATAACCGTGACTGATATGTTAAAGCTCGGGGGAGCTTCAACGGGCCTTTAGGTTAACTGATGAGAAGGCTGCTACAACCAGGAAGACAAGGAAAATTACAAGAGGTACAAGTGTTCACATCAGAAGGCAGTTTGAAAACGATCAAGCCTTTAAGTGGGAGATTGTTGGGCTTGTGGAGTCTTGATTTGGGCTCGGGTTAAAAGACAACTCAATGGAAGATTAATTAAATTAAAGACCTGGCTCGTTTTTTATTTAATTGTAGCCCATTAAGGTTTTCTTGGGGATTAAGTTGTAAACCCTAATTTTCCTTATTTATATTGTGTATTGTACTTGTAATTCCTCACGAGTGAGACAGAAAGCAATAAAAGTATTATCCTGGTTGCAGCCCGTGGACGTAGGTCACATCGACCGAACCACGTTAAATCTCGCGTGTTCATCCTTGTTATTATTTTCTCTCGCAGTTTGATTGTGTTTGTGTGTCGATCTACACCCGGATCCCTAACAGCTACATCATAACAACATCTTATTTATTTTATCATTTCACACTACCGATTCTTTTGTCTAGGTACGCCTGTGGTAGAAGAGATATGCTTCAAGGCCCTTCAAAATTCTTTTGATTGTCTAGGATCCTAATACAAAATCAGGTTTGACAAACTATGAGCCTAGATGATCGTGCAAAAGCAAGATTATGAAAAAAAATCATCTTTAAACAAGAAGCTTCTATCACAACATACTGATTAGGATAGAAACGAACCCAAAATTATTTTATCAAGTAGCTAAACCTAACATTAGAAACATCAAGTGGTGGTCTTAACCCCTAGGGTTTTAGGAAATTGTTTGGTGGCCTTCCACACACTACGGTCATAGTGTGCTTTTAAGGTGTAACCATTCCCAAATGCTTAAAACATTTTATTTTGGTTTTGAGGTGACACCTTTACATACCTTTATTAAATTTTGGCCACTAGCTGATAGCGGATAGCCAACCATGGAATCAGTTTGGGTTTGTTATGCTCAATTCTTTGAAGTGCAGTTTTTCAGTTTTTTTTGTGGGTTTTCAGCATTCAGTTGTTTTGCTCGTCCTTGCCTACTGCTTTGGTTTACTCACTCATGCAGAAATCTCTCAAGAAGTGAATAACCAGGCGGTCAAGCATGCAACATCCGCCCAATAGAAAATCTAAGACGGGGGATTTATATAAAACCAACTTTATATTTTAATTGCTTTTTTTCATATTACATAAGTATGAAAATCTGGAGGACTGTAACCTTTTTTTATCACATATTTCATGACAAAAAGTGACATGATATAAAAAGGTTTTATCTATGATTGCAGGTTATAACTTAAAAGTTGTAATACTGGGAATATTATAAGAATAAAAAGCAACCATGTAATCTATATCATCTTCATAGCTATGATAAATGTAGTGTAGCACACTGAGTCAACAATATGTATCTTCCAACCATGCACCAATAGCATATCACACAGTAAGTATGAATAATCCAAAAGCAAGGGGAAGCGGGAAAAAATAAACATATTTATTGTTAACCACAAGTCTAAGAAGAGGTACCTTCTCCAACAACTGTTTGACAAATTTCTTATGTTTATCCAATGCATATGTATCTAAATCCATGTCTTTCTCCAATAATCTTCGCACTCCTTCAAAAGTTAAAGAACTGTCTCAAGAAAGGGAAGAGGAAAACATAGATATTAGAGATATTGCATAGTTATCACAACTTTTCAGTTATACAAAACAAATAGGAAACAAAATAGCAAGGCTCCTATACATGCAAAAACAAAATGATGTCCATCGCTATTTTATTTTCCTAGTTTATAAATTACAAGTAATAATTAGGAATTTTATAAGATCCATTTACAGAAGACTATTAGGAATTTTATAAGAGGAAAACATAGATATTAGAGATATAGCATGGTTATAATAATTAGGAATTTTATAAGAGGAAAACAAAATGATGTCCATGCATCTCATTTAAACTATTTTTTTTTTTCTTTGGTGTGCTCATTTATTTTAGTCATGCAAGCAACTTTTTGCAACAAAACCTTTTACAGATGACTTCCCTCCCAACCCTAGCAAAGTTGAGGAGCCCTGCTGCATCCTTCTATATGTGCAGTTGTACATACATAGATATATGCATACATAGATACGTATACACATGCAAGGGTGAGTTTAAATGAGAACCACTGAATAATTAGGAACTAAACAAACAACTTCTGGGACATAAGAGACGGAGATCTCAACCATCCACTAAAATAAGTCAAAGCGGCTCAATGTATGTGACTAAGTTGGCGATTCAAGAGAGATTTGTGAATGCAGGGCTGTTTTTATTGGGCAGCAGCATCAAAGGGGAATCAGTGTTCTTCGATGACTAAATCTGGATCTAACACCATCATATGTGGTCAGTAAATATAGTTATATATATCTACTATATATTCTTCTTTAATTTTTGTATTATTGCGCCTTATTTGTCTCGGGCGTTCCCTTTTTTGCGCTTTGCGCCTAGGCAAGAGGCGAGGCTTTTGCGCCTTGAGTGCGCTTAACGCCTTTGACAAACTAGGATTCATGATGCCATCATCTACATTGAGCGTCATCACAACTAATATCTTTCCAGGTTACTGTGAAGCTTGTTATTGGTCTTACAATGTTTCCTGTGATCACGACTTGTTGAAATGGTTGCCCTTATAATTGAGTACTTCAACTCTTAGTTTGTAGTTATTCTTGAACTGCAAGAGATTTAAATAGAAAAGCAAAGTATATCCAGAACCCAAAGCACCTGAAGGACTGAAACAATCTACAATTCAAACTTACCAAGTGCTTAAAACATTCAAGTGAACAACCTAAAAATGCAACTAGGCCTAGACACATTAAAGGGAGTTGTGCTTAACAATTTGATATGATAAGGGCGTAAGGAGAAGGAGACCTTCTAAAATCTAACCCTAGAGAAATTTGAATGAAATAAATGATCCCATTAACCTCAGAATTCATTTAAAAAACCCATATTCTTCATGATGCCAGAAATAGAGGGGAAGATGACCACTGAGGCAATCACTATTTAGGGTTAGTTTCTAAATTCTAAACACAACAATATATACTAGACGAAACCATGTGCATCCGCCACAAAAACCCTATATGGCCTACTTATATCTGATCAATTATCAAGATGAACAAGTACCCAACTCAACTCAACTCAAGCATACGACTTTCTTATCATTGAACTGCAACATTCACAAAAATGCTAAAGAAAAACAACAAATTCACACCTTTTCTCCCAACCCCAGTTGTTTTTCAACCAAATTAGCCCAACCAAACAAGCAATCATCCCAATAAGCGAGAAGAAAGATAAAAGCGAAAGGGGGCATAATAATAATCGTACTCTGCTTGGTCTCTGAAATGCTGAAGGCGAGAGCGCATAGCTTGCTGTATGCGAGACTCCATAGTCTCCTCCTCTTTCAATGCTTTCTGATCTTTGGTGGGTTTCTTGAATTGGTGTGTGATTTTAAAGAAAGACAAAACCTTGAGCAAGAATCTGCGATATGGGGTTTAGGTTGAAGTGAATGATGTGGGATTATATGTAATTACATATTACATTACATAAGGGTAATAATAGTAATACTCTTCTACTCCCCTGCTTGACCTAGAACTTGCTTTCTGCTCCTCTTCTTCAACATCGATGTCTAAAATATTAATTTTTAAAGTACATTTACTAGAATGTTCTTTTTGACCGATCTTGTTTAACCATTAAGCCCTTTGAAGTTATTCAAATTTTTCATCCAACCATATTCCTGGTACATTTTCAAAAATCTTTAGTTATTTTGTGGGACAGAGGTTAGGCTTTGCGTTATTTTCTAATATTGTTTTATATGACGCTGACATGTTGATTGTACATTGAATATATGCTCTGATTAAGTAGTCTGATTCTGTTCTGATCAGATGTTTAAAAACTTTAACGAATTCCTTTATTTATTAAAAAATTAAAAACCATCTAAATATATGAATATTAAAAACAAAGTATTACATTAAAATATAAATAGAAAACATTACATGAATTTTTAAACACAATACAAATGCTAGTTTAATACAAGATCATCTGATCATCTAGCCCACAAATGTTTGACCAATTCACGACGAAGGTTTCCGTGTATTTGACGGTTCTTGATTAATGCTATGTTTTCGAGTATTTTGTTGATCGGTGATTGTCAATTGTAGTGGGGGAACGTCTCCTATGGTCATTATTTTCTTCCTTGTCCAAAACCGTATATGATTTACGATAAAGTAAAAGTGTTTTTTTAGAACTCTAAACGCTCTTTCAATGTCTTTTTCTTGCCGATTCTTGCTTCTTCGTGAATTACTTTCGTTTGTCTTCAAGTGGAGACGTAAAAGCTTGAATTAGTGTCATTCATTTATTGTAAATTCCATCAACAAGGTATTACCCGTAATGGAAATGTTCTCCATTTGTATAAAACTGAGGGGGTTCGATGCCGTCGATAAGGTTGTCGAATGAAGGAGATTGATCTATAACATTGAGGTCATTATTTGACCCGACAACACCATAAAAAACGCATGCCAGAACCAAAGATTATATGAGGTCGTCGCCTTAAGTATGATAGTAGGACCGAGGTGATCATCATGGTGAACTGACCTCTCCAAGCAGTAGGACACATAATGCACCCCACATTCGTACAATCAAGGCCATCGAGCATTCAAATAAACCATTTCTTTCATCACGCACCTCGTATATACATTGAATATCATACATAGTGGTCTACGCAAATATCTTCGAGAGTAAGTCAAAACAATTCCTACGAATAAGTATTTTAAATAAGGATATATGTATATATATATATATATATACACACATATATATATATGTATATATGTATGTATATATAGATATATATACACTTTAAAATATTACAAAAACTAATGAAATATTTATATATCTTGACAAAAGTTTTCCAGCGAATCACGAGCAAATTTATTGAACATTTGTAAATACTCGTCCAACACGTCTGAAGTAACACCGTACACTGGTTGTTGAAGAGCCGTCGTAACTTTTAAAAAAGTGATGAATCCACTTGCAGGACCGTTTAAGGGCTTTAACACAATTACAACACAACAACACAATGAGGAGATTAACTAAACTTTAATCAAACAGTGAACTGGGTTAACCATAGTGATACAAAGAACACAAGTAAAGCAAGAGACAGAACAAGAGAGTATGGGTTTCAAGGAGGCAGTATATTGCTTTCTCAAGTTCTTTTACAAGTGTTACAAAGCATAAAGAAAGATACAAGAACTTGAAATACTTATACTACAACCTACAGCCGGCTATACTTTGAAAGCCAGCTGGATACAATTGACTAGACACTAACAAAATCAATTGTAGGATCAAAAGGCATATCTGCCTTTTGACCTTGTGACTATGACATGCCATAGCTCACATCCTTATACATTACAAAAAGGATAAAGTACATAAAATGGAAAGTTATAGACTCAAGACCTCAATGTACAGTTACCAAAAGCATGGACCTTTTCACCAACTCATGTAAGTTGGTGACTTTACAGAGATGCAGCGGAAAAGGTGTTTATGGAACAGTACATCAGATAAAGCATGTGTACTAAAAGTCTTCGGAAGAAATCTGTCTTCATAGGTTGAAGCTTCAGAAGACTTTGTCTCTGAAGCTTCGGAAGACTTCATGTTTGGCTTCGGAAGATATTGGTCTTGGCTTCGGAAGATTTTACACTTAAGAGTATTTTCTAATGCATTGTGTAAAACTTCCGAAGCATTCTTCACTTCAGTACTTAGTGCATGTTGCTGAGACACTTTGGATGTTTTGGGTTGCATCAGACTTAAGGAATCCTTACAAACTCCCCCTAGGCTGATGCTACCAAAACACTTAGAAGATCTTCAGATGTTGGTAGTCTTCAGTACAATCAAGACCATTCCTTTCTTCATTAGATGGTCAGGATCATCAAGACTCTCATAGTATCTTCTCATCTTAAAGAGATCATGCAGAGGTAAGTTGATTATGTCTTGCCAGGAGTAGACATTCTCAACACCTTGATCTCTGATAACATGCCATCTTTCTGGATTAGTAGAGTAAGTCCAGGACAAGATGGGTGTCTCAGTTGTTAGAGGAGCCACTTGAATAGGAGTTGATTGGGCTGCCTCATCATGCACTTCCTCAGGTTGATCTGATTCAGCCTGAGGTGCAGAGGTAGATGACTTTGGCTTCTTCTTCTTAGTCTTTGGTTTAGAAGCCATTCTCTTCTTCCTCTTAGATGACTTTAACTGAGAAGATTGGTCTACAACACCATGTTGATCATTAGTGTCTTTCTCAGTTGGGTGTTCCTCCCTCACAGGTTCAGAAGGAGAGGGAGTTTGACCCTGCCTAGGATCAGAAGATGAAGTTTGCTGAGGCTCAGCTGGAGGTTCTGGTTGATGTGTCTCTGGTTGTTCAAACTTGACATCCACTTCAGGTGGGACTTGACTTGGAAGAGAGTGCAAGTCAATCAGTTCTCCACTTTTAATCTTCTGCTTGATCACCCTTATATGCTCATCCATTGTAGATAGAGACATGGGGCCAAGTCTCCTTCCGGAGAATCCATATAGCTTCAAGAAGCTCATCATTCTTTGTCTGTCAGCAGACTTCTTTGCATTCTTTTGAATGATGGCTCTTGACTTTGCAGCTTCTTCCCTTAGCTTCCTTTTGGTTGTTTTTCTTTCTTTGACTAGCTCAAGCTCAAGTTGCTTTAGGTACTCGAACTCAATGAAGTCATAGGACAGGGGAAGAAGTGCATCTGCCTGATAGAAGCCTATGGCACTCAGGTAGTTGATCATCTTGATCCTATCTTCTTCTTTATCTACCTGAGGTTCTTGTGGAGCCACATCTTCCTGTGCAGGACTTTCTTGAACTGGAGAGAGAGAGAGAGTGGGAGCATGCTTGTAAAGTCTTTTCTGTCTCTTCTCCTCTTTGAATTGGAGAAGTAACCTTGCATCATCTTTCTCTTTCATCTCTCTTGACACTTCCATGTCAACCAGTTCATTTAACTCTTCTAAGGGGAGGGAGATGATTTCATCAATGTCATAGTTCCTGGTCTGTAAATAGGTAATCCTGACTGCCCTTAACTCATCATCTTGAGTATTTGGTCTGGGGGCAGCCCTGATTGCAGCTTGCATGAAGCTAGATGACCCAGTGGAACTTTCTCCCCTTAGTCTCCTTTTCCTCTCTCTCTCTCTTCCTCCTCAATTTCCTCAGGAGTCATTATCCTTTTCCCTTTGTCACCAACAGACCTTTGTGACTCAGGGTGGATTGAGGCTTGACCTTCATTGCTTGGTGTAGCTTCCATGCTCTGGCCAGAGAGAGGCTGAGAAACACCTTCACCAGCAGGTGTCTCAGATGGAGTTTGGACCTCTGCAGCAGTTGTTGATGATGAGACAGGGGTCTCAGGTTCTGCCACTGGGCCTTCAGTCAAGGTTTCCCCTATGAAACTAATCTTAGGGTCCACCTCAACATCCAGTTGACCGATGACATTGCCTGATTGCCTAAGTCTCCTTCTTAGAGAGAACTCTGCAAGGATCCTGTCTTGGATTCTTTGAGCCAGCCTGTCAGCTTGTCTTGAATTGCTTGGATTGACAAGTGGCATGTTGACTAAATCCAGTCTTTCATAGAAGCTCAGGCTTTGGAACTGAAAAACTTCTTGTTGGCCTTGAACTCTGTGAAGTATAAGGGCTCTTCTGTCATCATCATACCTCCACCTTATGATGTAGTTGCCAGTTCCTTGTGGTGGAGATGAGACAGCCCTTGGTATACCTTCCTCAAAGAGACTCCTGATGATTGAGTCTATAGAGTCCACATTAATGTGAACTTGAGGAAGTTGCTGAGAATGCACAACAGCAAGTGAGGATGGTGAGTCCTCTATGTCCATTCTCTTTGAAGAACTCCCAGGTTCTGTGGTTGTAATAACTTTCTCCCCCTTTTTGGTAGCATCACCCACTTGCATAGGTGAGCTGGAGGATAAGTCAATCACTTCCACAGGTTCTTGTGTTCCTGGTTGAGCTCTCCTTAAAGGTCTCCCAGCTAGTTTTTCCTGCAGATATGAAATCTGAAGTTGCTGATCATTGACCCTGTTTTGTAAGGTAGTCACCTGAGATTCCAAGTGACTAACCTTAGAGACTAAATAGGTGCATGTTTTTGACAATTTCTGCACCTTTAGTCTCAAATTCCCCTCATCTTCATCAGAAGAATCATTGGGGGATGAGATGATTGGACCAAAGTCCTCTCTCTCACCACCAGCTTGAGGTTCTTGGCTGCTGGTTTTCCTCTGCTCACTGGCAGCCTCAGTTGAGATGCCAGTGGGCTGAGTTGCCATGGTTGAGGTCTTAATGATGTAATCACTTTCAGAAGTGAGAGCCTCTTCCATATGGACATCCTAAACAGGTTCAGAAGTGTCCACCTTAGTAGTAGGTGACTGATGTGGGATAGACTGAGGAGAGTCAGAGGTACTCATCTCTCTTTGAGTAGGGGAGGAGAAGAGAGACTCATGGTACTCACTGAATCCTAAGTCTTCATCAGTATAGAAGGATAGGTTGGGAATTGGTTGGTTGAGATCCAAAGGCTGGGGATGGTAGCTGTCCCCTGAAGGTTGTTCACTTGAGTGTTGAGACTCAGAGTGAAGGCTTAAGGCTGTTGGGCTAGTGAGCTCATCAGGGTGAGCATGAGGAACCTCATCCCTGATAGGTGAAGTAATGGGAGTGGTTTGCTCCTCAGGAGAAGTGGGAGCTCTAGTATCCACTTCTTCCTGTAAGGTTGAGTATATGGGGGCCTGCACAGACTCAATAGCCTGAGCAGGGGTTCGTTTGGATTTTCTTTGGTAGGTGAGGGTGATTTCTGGTCTCTTTAGGGGTAAGGATAAAAGAGGTGTGAGTTCAACACTAGCTTGTGTTGCTAGGTTGTCACCTTGAGCAATGAGCTCCAACATTTTTGGGACTAGGACTGTTTCTACCCCTGAGAAGCCTACAGTTGGCTTCTTCATTATTTTAAAGATGCCGGGCTTCATCTGTCCCAATTTAAGAATATTACTTGTTTCCCTCAACTGTGAGCCCAGCTCACAGTTGAGAATGTGTTGAACATATCTAGGAAACATGTAATACTCTAAGGAGTCTAAGTTTGCAAGTAAATTAGTATAAACAAATTGTGAATACCTGAACTTGACCCCCTGAACCATTTCATGAACTATAAAGGAGAGATCCTCAGAAATCTGGTCCCATCCACCATGCTTGTTTGATAAGCTGTGGATAACCACATGGAGCAGGTATTTCCACTGGGATGAGACCTTCCCTTTCCTGAAGGTCTTTACAGAGAAATCTCCCTCATAGCCCATCTGCTCAAAGGAATGATTAACAGCTTCCTTTGGGAAGGACACCTCACCTTCTTCATCATCCAGCTGCAAATGTTGGTTAATGATGGCCGGAGTGATGAAGATTGTCCTCCCTTGCACTGTGGCAGACAGTGCCTTCTCCCCATCCATAATGACCTCTTGGAAGGTCTTCCAGAATTCAAGCAAGTGATCCTCATATAGAGTAGGATCAATGGTCAGGGAGGTGAAATAGTTTGACAGAGTCAAGAATTGGCAAATCTCTGAGAAACTTGCATCTTTCTCAGAGCTTAACAGAGCAACTTGATTATGTTGCCTGTGAAGTTGCATGGAGAAATCTGGGTTGTTTCTGCGGTTAAGGTTGGCCATTTCAGAAGCTTAAGGGTGAAGAAAGGTAGAAAGCAAAGGCGGTTTAGAGAATTAGGTTAGAGGAATAGTAGAATTGAGGAAGATAGTGGATAAGAGGGGGAACCGTTGGGTATTTATGTGAAAAGGGATTTGAACCAAAGTTAATGAAAGAGGATAAACTTTGAAATCGGAAGTCGGTCCCACCTCTGAAAAGGTAGTTTACTTTTGCTCAAAAAGTAGTTTTCTTGGAATTCGAAAAGCTTCTGAAGGTAATTTGTCTTCGGAAGTTTTGATTGAAAAAGCTTCCGAAACTAAAATGGCTTCGGAAGATTTTCCTGAGAGTCTTGAAGATTTATGCTTCGGAAGAGAAATAAACCCTTGGATGCTTTGTATAAGAATGAACAAAGCTTCCGAAGGTTAATTTTGCTTCGGAAGGAAAAAGTCCTTAAAAATAAATAAGTGTCTGAGTTAAGAGTTTTAAGCTTCGGAAGATGAATTTGACTTCTTCCGAAGGTAAAATCTCTTAGACAGTTATTTATTTTGAAGACATGTTTTTCTTCCGAAGATAAAACTTTATCTTCCGAAGTATCAGAAAATTTTCAAGAATCTAAGGAAAGTCTTCAAAAAGAATTTTACATCCAAAGAAAACATGAGCTTATGAAAGTGATGAACTAGACAACTTAGGACACACATATTTTAAGAAGAAATAATTAGAATCAGTTTTAAGAAAGAGTCTACTCAAAGTTAATCATCCCAATAGCTGATATCAGATACTTAAATCTCTGTTCATCAAAAGCTTTTATGAACAGATCTGCATATTGTTCATCTGTATGAACTTTGACTAGTTTAATTAATCTCTTTTTATAGATATCTCTTATTAAATGATACCTGATGTTGATGTGTTTGGTCCTTGAGTGCTGCACAGGGTTCTCAGTGATAGAGATAGCACTATTGTTGTCTCTGTGGATAGGAGTCTCTTTGAAGTTAAATCCATAGTCCAACATCTGATTTTGAATCCAAAGCACTTGAGCACAGCAGCTTGCAGCAGCAATGTATTCAGCCTCAGCAGTTGATGCAGACACACAGGATTGTTTCTTGCATTGTGTGACATCTCTTAATTTTGTTAACTTAAAAGTTAAATTTGTTAAATCTTAAATGGGCTTTTTATGCCATTTTGAAATTTTGTGGGTTGTTATACTTAATGATAAATATGGTGATTAACAAATTAATATAATAATAATAACATTATAAGTGTTATAATGTTGTTTATTATTATAAAATTTAAGGTGTTAATAATCTTAAATAAAATTATAACTATTATTATTATTATAATAATGACACTAATAATAATAATAATAGTAATCATAATAACAATAATGTTAATAATTGTGATTATAATAATAAAATTATAGCAATAATAATAGCAAAGAATAATAACAATAATAATGATATTGTTATTAGTAATTATAATTTGTAAAAAAATTTATTAAACTTAAAAAATGTGTTAAGCTTGGATTTAAAAGTCAAGGGTGCCTAGTTGTTAATTTTGAAACTTTAAATAGTTAAGTTTAGGCATAAAATAATAAAGGAAAGAGAGTACAGGGACCAATTGTGTAAACATTTGAAACCCAAACCAACCCAAATCCCCCACCTTGACCCGTCGCCGGGAAACGACTCCGGCCACATCTCCGGCGACTACGCAACACCACTTCCCCTCGAATTTCAATCCTAAAATTTTCCAATCGGCTCGTGTGCATCATTCGAAACTGTCCAAGGACTTTAATCGTGTTTAAATCGCGGTTACAAACTCGAATGACCCGAGTAACCGTCGTCTTCAACAATATAGTCGTTCAATCATTAACACTTAATAATAAGCAAATTAAATGATTTGTAATCGAACGTTTAACTAGTCTTAAACTGTTATCCAACCTAATTTCATCTGAAAATCACGGTTTCATCACAATCAAACACCCTCATCAACCGCGAACTGCACACAACCATGGAGCTTGTTTCGGTTTGTCTAAACTGAAATTGGTTGAGGGGAAATCATCTTTAGCACCTAAAGAAGCTTTCCACAAGTTTAATTGGGCTACAATTGAAGTTTGCTCATCCATTGTGTACCTACGGTTGCCGCTTATTCCTCGTTCGTTTCTAGCATATTTTTCAACGAAATCTGGTAATTGAACACACCTAATCACTCGTCTCTTCATGGGGAACAAAAGCCCCATGATTACAGACATTTACAACATCATTTGGATGTTCAATTTGATGTTACTTCGATTCTAGGGTTCATGTAATTTGGGGTTTTTCTGGAATTTGCATTTTTAAGAATTTAAAACCCAACTTAAGCACGGCTGCGGCCCTTTGGTTCACTGGAAAATCATACTCCCTATACAAGGGAGGTCCCCGGTTCGAATCCGGGGAGCCTCACCTATTTTTTTTTATGTCTTTTGATTTCTAAAACCATTATTGAAAAATTTTAAAAATTATAATGGACCATTTTATAGACTATGTTAATTTAAAATCACATAATAATCTTTCTGTAAATTATTTATAAAAATGATTTTATATATTTAATATCCTAAAGCTAATGCTAGCTTATTTCTTATAAGCAAAAACTAAAATAAAATAAAATAAAATATTAAATACTAGTATAATTTATACAAATTATTATTTCGAACGTTGCCCTTAAATTATCATTTTAATCATGATTATTTTATTTAGATAGTTATAAAACTACATTTAAATCTTATAAATTTTTTTTACGAATTATTAATGTTGCTCTCATTCATATCTTTATATAAAATATAAATATATTTCTCTTCATTTATTTCAAGAAAATAAAATTAGTTTCCATTTGTTAAAAATAATTGACAAAGCCCCAAGCATCAAAGTGAACTTTAATTCACGTCAATTTGTTAAATTTATTAATAAACTTTAACCTTGTGAATATATATATTTAGATGCCTTGTGACGATTCACCTTGGAACGACGCATATTATTTATCTTATTATTCGTCATTTTTATACTTATTGCCATGTGAGTTTCCTTGCCCCTTTTTCATATTTTCACACTATTTTGGGGTGAAACATGATTGCTTATACATGATACACTTATACACATTTGAGACTTGTAAATCACATGCAATTCAACTTATTATTTTGTCATGGTTATTTGTGTATTGTAAGTGATTATATGAGATACATAGTTTGTTTACAATCATTAACTATTGCTAGCCTGGCGACGTCTTAGATCTTTGGGCCTGACAAGCCTATTTGGTGCTAAAGTCGAGGTATTGCCGACTCCTGATGACGTATGCTTGTTCATCATGGGAACCAAATACACTTAGCCAATCTTTTATACTTGTAATCAAGTCGAGGTTTGGTTGTAACGATATGTGTTCTATAACCTTACTTGCTTATGACCTATGACATGAATTGCTACTTGTAACATTTTTCATATTATGTATGAAAACCTTGGAAACTCACCAACTATTTTTAGTTGACTCTTATTTTTATCATGTTTCAGGTCAACCTCAAGTTTAAAGTGGACTTTGAAGCTTGCATTAAAACTAGGACTTGGACCTAGTTAAATAAACAAAATGTTATGCTATGTTTTGATTTATGTTTGAGACTTATGGTTGTATTTCATTTTAAGACTTATGATAATAATATTTACAAGTTTAATATAGCGTTATGTGGCTGTGAACAATCTTAACCCTCACATCTCGACGTTTCCGCCGTCAAGGTTGGGGTGTGACAGATTGATATCAGAGCCCATAACTATAGGGATTTAGGTTATTAGAAATGGTGACCTAGACTATAGTTGCATGAACCTCATAGAAAGATCCTTATACCTTTGTGCTTACATGTTGTTTGCATGCTACATAATGCTATGCCTTTTGTGCAACTTGATGCCTTAGCATAGGATTGCCTTATGTATGCTTAAACTTAGTTACTTGTCTCCCTAAACTTACCTTTGACACTTTGACTCTCCCCGACAAATGAACTTCCTAAATCTATTCTCAACGACATGTGGAATCTACACCTATCATCTGCGTTCAATTACTTAGACTCTATGTCTAATCTATGAAAATCCCATCAAGGTTTTGATTTCATAAACCAAAGAAATTTGTGTGACACATAGACACCTGTATTCTGGATTTCCTGGCAAAAGGCCTTCGGGCTAAGGCAAGCATATCGTATAAATCTCAATGTGAGACCAGTTATGCTTACCTGGGGAATTCTGGGATGAGTGATAAACTATGGTCAACATACACAAGTCTCTATGGCAAATGGGTCAATTTACCTTGACGTGTCAACGATTCCAAATGGTAATGTGTTACCAAATGGAACCATCCTCTTTGTATCTTAAAAATCTTTGATTCCTTGAACTAGTATCACTTCATTCTTATCATACATAATGTTCCTGTTAATATTGAACCTATCCTACATTTCAACTCTTACGTTTAAACACCGTTACACGTTGAGCGTTTCATGTATCTATTTCTATACCTTGACCAACGTGTGCATGACTCTTAATATATCCAATGATATTGGGAATCTAAAACGAATGGTCTTCAAAACTTTAAACCGTTACTTATGGTTCTCAAGTCTTCTTAAGGGCGTGTCCCATAACTAAGAACATGCAATGCTATAGGTGGAATTCCTACATCTCGAGATACTTTGTCTAGGCAAAGTGTAAATGGTGATTTGACTCGATCATTGAATCCATTTACTTGACTCGAAACCCTTGAGATGAGTGATCACTTATAAGTACACGTGTCTTCAATAAGGCTATGGTTGACCTCATATCTTGAGAAGTCCATGTATTCCCTTCGATTGTGAATCGAATGTTCACATCTCGTTATGATGTCGAATCATTCTTGTCATTGATTTAGTCTTCCTGATTTAAACCATTCAAGATTTGAACACCATCATAACTAATTCTGTTACCTCGAACTTTGAACTTAAATTTTGTAAGCATGATTTCCCTTTTTGTTACATTAATGTAACTTGAAATTTTCTGAATTTCTAATAGATATTTTCTTCCTTTCGTTGTTAAGTCGAATTTCATACCGTTTGCACCGTGGGAGATGCAAGAGTTGCAAGTCAACCTATGACTAAGAACACTCGTATCTCCTAAATGATTCTAACTCATCAAAACAAGGGTGATTCCCTTACTTTGATGATTCTCTATTCGTTTCGATAAATGGTTTCCAATCGCGTGTTTTATGAAATTTAATCCTCTGGATTGGGTGATTACCTTATCTTGCGGATTGACTTCAATTATTTTCTTTGGAATGGCATTTCACAAATGACATGATCTCACCAAAATAGGATTGAAACCCTTACTTTGGTGACAAATGTCAATCTTCGAGTGTTTTCTTGCTAATGTGAAATTTAATCATCAAGATAGGCGTGAATTCCATACCTTGATGACAATATCATCTTTATGAATCGTATTTGTTCAAATGAGACGACTTCATCAAAGTAGGAGTGAATTCTGGATTTTGATGAAGAAGTTCATCTTGTTATATTTTGTTTTTGTAAAACTTCACCGTTAAGATAGGAGTGATTTCCCTTACCTTAATGGTGAGTTACCTCGTCTTATTTCTGTGGATCCTCAACAAGGAGTTGGGATCGAGCTTTTTGATTGGTAAGTTAGAGGTCATACCTTGAGAAGACACCCTCAAGCTAGGAGTGAAAACCACACCTTGATGACTATTCTCATTTCTTGATCTCCACTTACTAAGGTTTTAATCAAGTGACAAGAAACATGTAGTAACTTGAAGGGTGAACCAATGTTAGCGTTTGGACCTATCAAGCCAAAGCATGATTTCTGAACTTGAAAGGAGACCCGATCACTCTAGGTTGATTTTGATTCCGAGCTTGGAGCATTTAAATTCTTAAATTGATTTCTTTCCCTTTATCCTTATGTTTTGATTTGATCTAGCTATATCGAACCATTTATTCCCTACTTATCAACTTTCATTTTGAGATAGCATCAACACATGATTGTGTGATGGTAGTCTTCTTAAACAAATTATCTACTAAATAAAGACATTATCAACTTGTGGTTATGTCTTTCTAGACATACGAATGTTCTCGACTGTACTCATGGGTTTGATGAACTGTGTATGCAAACTATACTTGGAAATTTGCTACCTTGCAAAATATAAGTACATTTCCTATTGTTCACGTCATTTCTTAAATCGTCTTTAATCCTTAACCATTGAAAATCATTAAAACACTATCTTGATTTCGATCAACGAGACTCGTTATTACTTACATTGTGACGCGGATATAAAGGTTCATAAACCTTCGTAACTTGTAGTCATGGGTTTGGCATAAAAGAAAAGACATAACTTGGTATGTGTCCAAGTGTCTTACCTTTATATATCACAAAACCTAACATTCGTGTTCCTATGAATCTTCTGTTTAACTTTTCATCACTAAGTTCCTCTTATCTTAGATGCCATGATGACAAATGGTGCATTATAGACCGATTAACTAATTTCAGATTGACTCATGTGGGTTAACGGGTCGGGAAATTGGCTCGTATCTATCTCAAATAGTCGTATACCGTGGTATGTCGTTAAACATCGATCATTAATTTGGATGATCAATTCAATTTCTGCTTTTAATAATGTTGCTAATCATCGTCGTGAACTTATTCCAAAATCTTCGCATACGTATTATTCTTAGACCAATGGTTGGTCAAAGGAGAGATACTTGTTCACAAGATATGCGTTAAGATCGTTTCATATAGAGACGTTTGGGATTCTTAAATCCTGACGGTTAACCTTTCTTATCATTGTTGGTCTTTTATTGATTTCTAGACATCATTATATTCTAGAGGTTGTGACTTATAAATCTAAGGTACCACGGTAACTCGTCATCGTTTTCCAACGTTTCATCTCAAAACGTCTCGCGTTTATTATGCTAAGAATCTTGAAAGATTCCATAAGTTGAAGCGTTCCACCTGTAATCAAACGCCAAACACTGTTCGTTGTACACTTATCTTTCATTATAACTCCTTTTGTTCATTTAAGTTCATTCTTAATTTCGGGACGAAATTCTTTTAAGTTGGGGAGACTGTGACATCTCTTAATTTTGTTAACTTAGAAGTTAACTTTGTTAAATCTTAAAAGGGCTTTTTATGCCATTTTGAAATTTTGTGGGTTGTTTTACTTAATAATAAATTTGGTGATTAACAAATTAATATAATAATAATAACATTATAAGTGTTATAATGTTGTTTATTATTATAAAATTTAAGGTGTTAATAATCTTAAATAAAATAATAACTATTATTATTATTATAATAATGACACTAATAATAATAATAATAGTAATCATAATAACAATAATGTTAATAATTGTGATTATAATAATAAAATTATAGCAATAATAATAGCTAAGAATAATAACAATAATAATGATATTGTTATTAGTAATTATAATTTGTAAAAAAATTTATTAAACTTAAAAAATGTGTTAAGGTTGGATTTAAAAGTCAAGGGTGCCTAGTTGTTAATTTTAAAACTTTAAATAGTTAAGTTTGGGCATAAAATAATAAAGGAAAGAGAGTACAGGGACCAATTGTGTAAACATTTGAAACCCAAACCAACCCAAATCCCCCACCTTGACCCGTCGCCGGGAAACGACTCCGGCCACATCTCCGGCGACTACGCAACACCACTTCCCCTCGAATTTCAATCCTAAAATTTTCCAATCGGCTCGTGTGCATCATTCGAAACTGTCCAAGGACTTTAATCGTGTTTAAATCGCGGTTACAAACTCGAATGACCCGAGTAACCGTCGTCTTCAACAATCGAGCCGTTCAATCATTAACACTTAATAATAAGCAAATTAAATGATTTGTAATCGAACGTTTAACTAGTCTTAAACTGTTATCCAACCTAATTTCATCTGAAAATCACGGTTTCATCACAATCAAACACCCTCATCAACCGCGAACTGCACACAACCATGGAGGTTGTTTCGGTTTGTCTAAACTGAAACTGGTTGAGGGGAAATCATCTTTAGCACCTAAAGAAGCTTTCCACAAGTTTAATTGGGCTACAATTGAAGTTTGCTCATCCATTGTGTACCTACGGTTGCCGCTTATTCCTCGTTCGTTTCTAGCATATTTTTCAACGAAATCTGGTAATTGAACACACCTAATCACTCGTCTCTTCATGGGGAACAAAAGCCCCATGATTACAGACATTTACAACATCATTTGGATGTTCAATTTGATGTTACTTCGATTCTAGGGTTCATGTAATTTGGGGTTTTTCTGGAATTTGCATTTTTAAGAATTTAAAACCCAACTTAAGCACGGCTGCGGCCCTTTGGTTCACTGGAAATTATACTCCCTATACAAGGGAGGTCCCCGGTTCGAATCCGGGGAGCCTCACCTATTTTTTTTTATGTCTTTTGATTTCTAAAACCATTATTGAAAAATTTTAAAAATTATAATGGACCATTTTATAGACTATGTTAATTTAAAATCACATAATAATCTTTCTGTAAATTATTTATAAAAATGATTTTATATATTTAATATCCTAAAGCTAATACTAGCTTATTTCTTATAAGCAAAAACTAAAATAAAATAAAATAAAATATTAAATACTAGTATAATTTATACAAATTATTATTTCAAACGTTGCCCTTAAATTATCATTTTAATCATGATTATTTAATTTAGATAGTTATAAAACTACATTTAAATCTTATAAATTTTTTTTACGAATTATTAATGTTGCTCTCATTCATATCTTTATATAAAATATAAATATATTTCTCTTCATTTATTTCAAGAAAATAAAATTAGTTTTCAATTGTTAAAAATAATTGACAAAGCCCCAAGCATCAAATTGAACTCTAGTTCACGTCAATTTGTTAAATTTATTATTAAACTTTAACCTTGTGAATATATATATTTAGGTGCTTGTGACGATTCACCTTGGAACGACACATATTATTTATCTTATTAATCTTCATTTTTATACTTATTGCCATGTGAGTTTCCATGCCCCTTTTTCATATTTTCACACTATTTTGGGGTGAAACATGATTGCTTATACATGATACACTTATACACATTTGAGACTTGTAAATCACATGCAATTCAACTTATTATTTTGTCATGGTTATTTGTGTATTGTAAGTGATTATATGAGATACATAGTTTGTTTACAATCATTAACTATTGCTAGCCTGGCGACGTCTTAGATCTTTAGGCCTAACAAGCCTATTTGGTGCTAAAGTCGAGGTATTGCCGACTCCCGATGACGTATGCTTGTTCATCATGGGAACCAAATACACTTACCCAATCTTTTATACTTGTAATCAAGTCGAGGTTTGGTTGTAACGATATGTGTTCTATAACCTTACTTGCTTATGACCTATGACATGAATTGCTACTTGTAACATTTTTCATATTATGTATGAAAACCTTGGAAACTCACCAACTATTTTTAGTTGACTCTTATTTTTATCATGTTTCAGGTCAACCTCAAGTTTAAAGTGGACTTTGAAGCTTGCATTAGAACTAGGACTTGGACCTAGATAAATAAACAAAATGTTATGCTATGTTTTGATTTAAGTTTGAGACTTATGGTTGTATTTCATTTTAAGACTTATGATAATAATATTTACAAGTTTAATATAGCGTTATGTGGCTGTGAACAATCTTAACCCTCACATCTCGACGTTTCCGCCGTCAAGGTTGGGGTGTGACAGATTGGTATCAGAGCCCATAACTATAGGGATTTAGGTTATTAGAAATGGTGACCTAGACTATAGTTGCATGAACCTCATAGAAAGATCCTTATACCTTTGTGCTTACATGTTGTTTGCATGCTACATAATGCTATGCCTTTTGTGCAACTTGATGCCTTAGCATAGGATTGCCTTATGTATGCTTAAACTTAGTTACTTGTCTCCCTAAACTTACCTTTGACACTTTGACTCTCCCCGACAAATGAACTTCCTAAACCTATTCTCAACGACATGTGGAATCTACACCTATCATCTGCGTTCAATTCCTTAGACTCTATGTCTAATCTATGAAAATCCCATCAAGGTTTTGATTTCATAAACCAAAGAAATTTGTGTGACACATAGACACCTGTATTCTGGATTTCCTGGCAAAAAGGCCTTCGGGCTAAGGCAAGCATATCGTATAAATCTCAATGTGAGACCAGTTATGCTTACCTGGGGAATTCTGGGATGAGTGATAAACTTTGGTCAACATACACAAGTCTCTATGGAAAATGGGTCAATTTACCTTGACGTGTCAACGATTCCAAATGGTAATGTGTTACCAAATGGAACCATCCTCTTTGTATCTTAAAAATCTTTGATTCCTTGAACTAGTATCACTTCATTCTTATCATACATAATGTTCCTGTTAATATTAAACCTATCCTACATTTCAACTCTTACGTTTAAACACCGTTACACGTTGAGCGTTTCATGTATCTATTTTTTATACCTTGACCAACGTGTGCATGACTCTTAATATATCCAATGATATTGGGAATCTAAAACGAATGGTCTTCAAAACTTTAAACCATTACTTATGGTTCTCAAGTCTTCTTAAGGGCGTGTTCCATAACTATGAACATGCAATGCTATAGGTGGAATTCCTACATCTCGAGATACTTTGTCTAGGCAAAGTGTAAATGGTGATTTGACTCGATCATTGAATCCATTTACTTGACTCAAAACCCTTGAGATGAGTGATCACTTATAAGTACACGTGTCTTCAATAAGGCTATGGTTGACCTCATATCTTGAGAAGTCCATGTATTCCCCTCGATTGTGAATCGAATGTTCACATCTCGTTATGATGTCGAATCATTCTTGTCATTGATTTAGTCTTCCTGATTTAAACCATTCAAGATTTGAACACCATCATAACTAATTCTGTTACCTCGAACTTTGAACTTAAATTTTATAAGCATGATTTCCCTTTTTGTTACATTAATGTAACTTGAAATTTTCTGAATTTCTAATAGATATTTTCTTCCTTTCATTGTTAAGTCGAATTTCATACCGTTTGCACCGTGGGAGATGCAAGAGTTGCAAGTCAACCTATGACTAAGAACACTCGTATCTCCTAAATGATTCTAACTCATCAAAACAAGGGTGATTCCCTTACTTTGATGATTCTCTATTCGTTTCGATAAATGGTTTCCAATCGCGTGTTTTATGAAGTTTAATCCTCTGGATTGGGGTGATTACCTTATCTTGAGGATTGACTTCAATTATTTTCTTTGGAATGGCATTTCACAAATGACATGATCTCACCAAAATAGGATTGAAACCCGTACTTTGGTGACAAATGTCAATCTTCGAGTGTTTTCTTGCTAATGTGAAATTTAATCATCAAGATAGGCGTGAATTCCATACCTTGATGACAATATCATCTTTATGAATCGTATTTGTTCAAATGAGACGACTTCATCAAAGTAGGAGTGAATTCTGGATTTTGATGAAGAAGTTCATCTTGTTATATTTTGTTTTTGTAAAACTTCACCGTTAAGATAGGAGTGATTTCCCTTACCTTAATGGTGAGTTACATCGTCTTATTTCTGTGGATCCTCAACAAGGAGTTGGGATCGAGCTTTTTGATTGGTAAGTTAGAGGTCATACCTTGAGAAGACACCCTCAAGCTAGGAGTGAAAACCACACCTTGATGACTATTCTCATTTCTTGATCTCCAACTTACTAAGGTTTTAATCAAGTGACAAGAAACATGTAGTAACTTGAAGGGTGAACCAATGTTAGCGTTTGGACCTATCAAGCCAAAGCATGATTTCTGAACTTGAAAGGAGACCCGATCACTCTAGGTTGATTTTGATTCCGAGCCTGGAGCATTTAATTTCTTAAATTGATTTCTTTCCCTTTATCCTTATGTTTTGATTTGATCTAGCTATATCGAACCATTTATTACCTACTTAGCAACTTTCATTTTGAGATAGCATCAACACATGATTGTGTGATGGTAGTCTTCTTAAACAATTATCTACTAAATAAAGACATTATCAACTTGTGGTTATGTCTTTCTAGACATACGAATGTTCTCGACTGTACTCATGGGTTTGATGAACTGTGTATGCAAACTATAATTGGAAATTTGCTACCTTGCAAAATATAAGTACATTTCCTATTGTTCACGTCATTTCTTAAATCGTCTTTAATCCTTAACCATTGAAAATCATTAAAACACTATCTTGATTTCGATCAACGAGACTCGTTATTACTTACATTGTGACGTGGATATAAAGGTTCATAAACCTTCGTAACTTGTAGTCATGGATTTGGCATAAAAGAAAAGACATAACTTGGTATGTGTCCAAGTGTCTTACCTTTATATATGACAAAACCTAACATTCGTGTTCCTATGAATCTCCTGTTTAACTTTTCATCACTAAGTGCCTTTTATCTTAGATGCCATGATGACAAATGGTGCATTATAGACCGATTAACTAATTTCAGATTGACTCATGTGGGTTAACGGGTCGGGAAATTGGCTCGTATCTATCTCAAATAGTCGTATACCGTGGTATGTCGTTAAACATCGATCATTAATTTGGATGATCAATTCATTTTCTGCTTTTAATAATGTTCCTAATCATCGTCGTGAACTTATTCCAAAATCTTCGCATACGTATTATTCTTAGACCAATGGTTGGTCAAAGGAGAGATACTTGTTCACAAGATATGCGTTAAGATCGTTTCATATAGAGACGTTTGGGATTCTTAAATCCTGACGGTTAACCTTTCTTATCATTGTTGGTCTTTTATTGATTTCTAGACATCATTATATTCTAGAGGTTGTGACTTATAAATCTAAGGTACCACGGTAACTCGTCATCGTTTTCCAACGTTTCATCTCAAAACGTCTCGCGTTTATTATGCTAAGAATCTTGAAAGATTCCATAAGGTGAAGCGTTCCACCTGTAATCAAACGCCAAACACTGTTCGTTGTACACTTATCTTTCATTATAACTCCTTTTGTTCATTTAAGTTCATTCTTAATTTCGGGACGAAATTCTTTTAAGTTGGGAGACTGTGACATCTCTTAATTTTGTTAACTTAGAAGTTAACTTTGTTAAATCTTAAAAGGGCTTTTTATGCCATTTTGAAATTTTGTGGGTTGTTATACTTAATAATAAATTTGGTGATTAACAAATTAATATAATAATAATAACATTATAAGTGTTATAATGTTGTTTATTATTATAAAATTAAGGTGTTAATAATCTTAAATAAAATAATAACTATTATTATTATTATAATAATGACACTAATAATAATAATAATAGTAATCATAATAACAATAATGTTAATAATTGTGATTATAATAATAAAATTATAGCAATAATAATAGCTAAGAATAATAACAATAATAATGATATTGTTATTAGTAATTATAATTTGTAAAAAAATTTATTAAACTTAAAAAATGTGTTAAGCTTGGATTTAAAAGTCAAGGGTGCCTAGTTGTTAATTTTGAAACTTTAAATAGTTAAGTTTGGGCATAAAATAATAAAGGAAAGAGAGTACAGGGACCAATTGTGTAAACATTTGAAACCCAAACCAACCCAAATCCCCCACCTTGACCCGTCGCCGGGAAACGACTCCGGCCACATCTCCGGCGACTACGCAACACCACTTCCCCTCGAATTTCAATCCTAAAATTTTCCAATCGGCTCGTGTGCATCATTCGAAACTGTCCAAGGACTTTAATCGTGTTTAAATCGCGGTTACAAACTCGAATGACCCGAGTAACCGTCGTCTTCAACAATCGAGCCGTTCAATCATTAACACTTAATAATAAGCAAATTAAATGATTTGTAATCGAACGTTTAACTAGTCTTAAACTGTTATCCAACCTAATTTCATCTGAAAATCACGGTTTCATCACAATCAAACACCCTCATCAACCGCGAACTGCACACAACCATGGAGGTTGTTTCGGTTTGTCTAAACTGAAATTGGTTGAGGGGAAATCATCTTTAGCACCTAAAGAAGCTTTCCACAAGTTTAATTGGGCTACAATTGAAGTTTGCTCATCCATTGTGTACCTACGGTTGCCGCTTATTCCTCTTCGTTTCTAGCATATTTTTTCAACGAAATCTGGTAATTGAACACACCTAATCACTCGTCTCTTCATGGGAAACAAAAGCCCCATGATTACAGACATTTACAACATCATTTGGATGTTCAATTTGATGTTACTTCGATTCTAGGGTTCATGTAATTTGGGGTTTTTTTGGAATTTGCATTTTTAAGAATTTAAAAACCCAACTTAAGCACGACTGCGGCCCTTTGGTTCACTGGAAAATCATACTCCCTATACAGGGAGGTCCCCGGTTCGAATCGGGGAGCCTCACCTATTTTTTTTTTATGTCTTTTGATTTCTAAAACCATTATTGAAAAATTTAAAAATTATAATGGACCATTTTATAGACTATGTTATTTAAAATCACTAATAATCTTTCTGTAAATTATTTATAAAAATGATTTTATATATTTAATATCCTAAAGCTAATGCTAGCTTATTTCTTATAAGCAAAAACTAAAATAAAATAAAATAAATATTAAATACTAGTATAATTTATACAAATTATTATTTCGAACGTTGCCCTTAAATTATCATTTTAATCATGATATTTTATTTAGATAGTTATAAAACTACATTTAAAATCTTATAAATTTTTTTTACGAATTATTAATGTTGCTCTCATTCATATCTTTATATAAATATAAATATATTTCTCTTCATTTATTTCAAGAAAATAAAATTAGTTTCCATTTGTTAAAAATAATTGACAAAGCCCCAAGCATCAATTGACTATAGTTCACGTTAATTGTTAAATTTTATTAAACTTTACCTTGTGAATATATATATTTAGGTGCCTTGTGACGATTCACCTTGGAACGACGCATATTATTTTCTTATTAATCGTCATTTTTATACTTATTGCCATGTGAGTTTCCTTGCCCCTTTTTCATATTTTTCACACTATTTTGGGGTGAAACATGATTGCTTATACATGATACACTTATACACATTTGAGACTTGTAAACCATGCAATTCAACTATATTTTGTCATGGTTATTTGTGTATTGTAAGTGATTATATGAATCCATTTAGTTTGTTTTACAATCATTACATTGCTAGCCTGGCGACGTCTTAGATCTTGGGCCTGACAAGCCTATTTGTGCTAAAGTCGAGGTATTGCCGACTCCTGATGACGTTGCTTGTTCATCATGGGACCATACACTTAGCCATCTTTATACTTGTAATCAAGTCGAGGTTTGGTTGTAACGATATGTGTTCTTGTTGATACATGTATGTCCCTAGATCATGATTTATAATGTAATGAACTTGTCTGTCTGATTTTGATGTAATTGTAATTGATTAATGAAATGATATGAATTGATTGTTACTTGTAATGTTTAATATTTCATTAATGAGTTGTGATTGAATTGATTGGGTTTATGAATGTTTGAATGAGTGCACATTAAGTTATATTAATAGAACATTCAAACTTAACTTAATGAAGTTCTCATGCGGATGGCCCATGCGAATGGACCACACGCATGAATAACTTCATACGATTGACTCAATCGCACGACTGAACCAGGAGACTGGATCAGTCGTATGATTGACACATAAGATTGACTCAATCGCACGACTGAACACTCAGTCGTGCGGATGAATCAACCGCATGGTTCAATCGCACGACTGAACCATACTTATGGCCAGTCGCACGATTGACCAATACTAACCTATAAATAGACCCAATTCGTGGGAAAATCGTAAGCATTCATCCCATTACGACTCCAGACGTACCCTAGCCGTCCAGAAGCCTCCCAAATCGTTCTCCAAGTTCATAGAACACATCAGATCGGTTCCTAATCGATTTCTGACGTTGACATCAATTCTTGATTGATTCATCGTGTGTTCTCACTGATTGGATCGCCAATCAAATAGGATTCCGCACTATTTGAGTTGGTTTAACACGCAATCACTCGGTATTTCGTTCAAATACCAGGTCCTAACAAGTGGTATCAGAGCTTTGGCTCTTGATTTCGTGTTGATTCAATCAAGATTGCATAAAAGTTTGTGTTTTTGCACGAAAAACGCAATCTTTGCATCAAAAGTGATCTTGGACGTTCCCTGCTCATTGAAGTTCAGTTTCTACGGACTTAGACGATTTGGACTTGCAAAATTTCGAATTTTTACGGCTGAAACCCGTCAAACCTAGAAATTTTCGCAAAACAGCAGCTTCAGTCGCACGAGTGACTCATTCGCACGACTAGACTCATTCGCAGTGTTCATTCGCACGACTGGACCTAGTCGCACCTTCATTCGGCCGACTGAACCGTTCGTTCGCATAGCTCATACGCACCAGATTCATTCGCACGACTGAACCATCGCCCTGTTCAGTCGCACGGTTGAACCAATCGCAGAGTTCATACGCACGATAAGACCATTCGCATCCTTCAGTCGCATCAGTTAAAGTTGATTTGATTAGACTCTAAGTTTATTAACCATGGAAGATCAGATGTCAGCCTTTACTGCGGGGAAGGACTCAAGAATTCAGAACCTGCTGCTGCTTGAGAGTGAGGTGGGTATTCACAATAAACCACCAAAGCTCTTGACTTTAGATGAGTTTCCTCACTGGAAACAACGTTTTGAGATCTACCTCAATGGAGTAGATCCTAATCTGTGGGAAGCTATCGAGGTTGGGTATAGTACACCCGGTGGAGCAGATGGAGTAAAATTAACGTTAAGTGGGATGACTGACGCACAGAAAGTAAAGTATAATGCTGAGAAAAGAGTTTATGCGATGATAACTCAGTCGATCCCCAAAGATATATTCCACCAGTACTCAGAGAACAAGCAGTCCAAGAAACTGTGGGATGAGCTAGAGAAAAGGTATGATGGGAATGCATCGTTAAAGGCAATCAAGGCAAAGGAGTTAAAGAAGGAGTTCGATAACTTCTCATCATTGGTAACGAGAGTTTAGATGAAGTCATAGACAGATTCTACCTTTGATGAGCGAGTTGCATACACATGGAGTGGAAACAACTATGGAAGAAAAAGTAAGCAACTTCGCAGATGGATTGCCTGATAAGTGGGCTCATTCGTGTCTAATCTTAGACAGAATGGTATACTTTATAAAGCTGGATATAAATGACTTTATTCTTAGACTGCGTGAAGAAGCACTAAGGATGAAGTATAGAGCACAGAAGTCTTCATATACACAAAACCCAGCTTTATACAATGCCACGCCTCAAGCTAAGACATCTGGAGCACCTCTCCAGACAGCATTTGTGTCTAGCTCGTCAGGTCCTTCACATGCTTCTCCTTCTGGATCAGACACGTCAGGGTCGTCATGTACCCATTATATTGGATCAGAAGCAAGTGCTACTAAATTGAAGACCGAGAACCTCGGTAATGTGACCGTAGAAGTAGCACGAGAGCATATGGATCTTCTCGCCGCAGTAGTTCATTCATATGATGGACTTGTGGCTGGGAAGATTGGAAACTGTCATTTGGCAGATGAAGACTACGAGCAGGTAGATGAAATGGAGCTGGAAAGAATGGATATAATGTGGGCCTTAGCTAGCGCTGTCCGAAGGGCGAAGAAGTTTGTTAAGAAGACTGGACAGAACTTGATAGCTACTAAGGACACCACATTTGGTTTTGACAAGAGCAAAGTGACCTGCTTCAACTGTGGAGAGAAAGGGCACTTCAAGAGGGAATGTGTCAAACCAAAGAAGACGGGTAATGGGAACCCGTTCTCATCCTTTACTCGCCAAGACAAGCAAGCCGCTAGTTCTACTTCATCAAACAAGGACCCAAAAGCCTTGACTGCTCATGATGATGAAGGACAGGACTGGAGTTTTAGATTTGTCAACCCAGAATCTAACATTGCCAGTGTTGAAGATATTGATGATGATTCTGCGAGTGAAGGTGATTTAGCAGTTGATATAGCATGTCACACAGTGAAGAAACAACTGCAGCTGAAGTCAGTTACACACCAAAGGAGGAAACTTCCAAGTCAGATTCAGAAAAGTCAGAATCACCAGAACCAGAGACGTCTGATGCTGCGTTGATGGCTAACTCTTCTGAAACAACACAGGTAAGTACAACTGACCAAATGTTTAATAATCATGCTTGTTCTAACTGTGATATGTTTAGGAATAGCATTGATGAAAAATTTGCTAGGTTATTAGATCACAATGATAACTTAGTAAAGGACTTACAACTATGCACTGAGGCCAATAGAGTTCTAAAACAAAATGAGCATAGTTATAAAGAAAAGATAGACCTATTGACTAAACAACTTAGGAAACCGAAGTAGTTGCTTTAATCAATCAAATGACATTAGGTACTATCTAAACTCCCTAGAGGACACTAAGAAACAAAAGGCAGTTCTAGAAGTAGAAGTTAATTCATTAAAACAGAAACTGCATAGTTGGACTAGTTCTTCACACATAGTTCAACACTTAGTGAGAGAAAGAAATAATGGGGAGGGATTAGGCTACAAAGTGGTTCCACCACCACCTGAGACCTTGATGAACACCAAGTCTAAACCATTAAACAACAACCCAATCAAGGATCATGTGGTGACCACTCCTCTTGTTACTGATCCAGACACATCATGTTCATCTACTGAATCTGGACAGAAACAAAAGGAGGCCACTTCAAAGGCAAAGGGTAAATTGCCTTGTGTTAATCTGGAAAATGAATTTGAGAAAATTAACTTAAAGTCAGGGTCAAACAGAGTCAAATCAGAACCACAGACCAAAAGACTTCAAACGTTAATTTTTCACATGCTACAAGTCAAAAACCAGTTAACCAAAAGTTGAACAAGTTAAACAGGTTAAAACAGTTAAATTTGTTAAACCAGAGAAAACATCAAACATGCAAGAGTCAAAACCTAAAGTGATTGATGTTACTAAAGTGTCACGCATTTCTCCACAAAGAAAGTCAAATTATAAGGTTGATAGCAGATTGTGCTACAACTGTGGAGAATGTGGACATATTGCTTCCTATTGTCCTTTCTATCAGACACCCAGGAAGAAGATTGATCTTCAGGACTCTAGACCTAGGTCTTCTAAGAGGAGTTCTCTAACTCCACCTAGAAGATCTAGTGAACCTAAAGTCCAACCTGTAAGCCAGACGACTGTTTATCATAAACAGGCATTGCACAAATCTGGCTTATGGAAAGAAAAGACTACCTGTGTGACTGATACTGATGACAAGAAGGAATCTGAGTTACCCTCACCTTCTAAAGGTCAATGGGTAGAGTTTATGATGTGTGATGCCTCTGGGAAACCCAAGACAGTAAAGGCTTGGGTTCCTAACCTAAACTAATACATTTACTTGATATGTGCAGGGTGTTCGGTATAGCGCTGAGACTAACACGTGGATTATAGACAGCGGAGCATCCAGGCACATGACAGGAAATAGAGCCCTTTTATCAAATGTCAAACAAATAAAAGGAGGGCATGTTTCCTTTGCAGGAAACAAGGGAGGATACATCACAGCACAGGGAGAAGTGGGAAATCAGAAAGTTAAGTTTGATAAGGTGAACTACGTTCAACAACTTCAAAATAACTTGCTTTCTGTTTCCCAAATCTGCGATAAAGGATTTAAAGTCATCTTCGACAACAACAAGTGTTACGTGCTGAAGAAAGACTATATGATTCCAGAGGACCAAGTTCTGATGACTGCTTCAAGATATAAGGATCTATATGTCTTGGATCTGTCAACAGCTGCTCCAACGGATCATGAGGTGCAGTGCTTTCTTCTAAAGCTACTGAGAAGGACTCAATCTCCTGGCATAGGAGAATGGGACACATTAGTCAAAGGAAGATGAATCACTTGATTCAGAAGGACTTAGTGAGAGGAGTAAATGTCAAGAACTTCCAACTTCCTGACTTTTGTGTAGCTTGCAAGAAAGGCAAACAGACAAAGAAGTCTCATAAGGAAAAGAAGTTCATTCAATAGAACTTCCTCTTGAACTTCTTCACATGGATCTGTTTGGTCCAGTCAGTACAAGGAGCATTGCAGGCGATCTGTACTGTTTTGTGGTCACTGATGACTACTCAAGGTTCACTTGGGTAATGTTTCTGAAATCCAAATCAGAAACATTTGAGTCATTCAAGGAATTAGTCACCACTCTGGAATCTCTCTACAAGCTAAAGGTTAGACAAGTACGCTCAGACAACGGGACTGAATTCAAGAATCAATGGATGGAGGCATACTGCAAGGAAAAGGGAATTGTTCATCAATTCACTTCAGCCTACACGCCTCAGATGAATGGTGTTGCTGAGAGGAAAATAGAGCTTGATAGAGACTGCACGGACTATGCTGGCGGACTCGAAACTGCCTATCCAATTCTGGAATGAGGCAGTAGCAAATGCATGTTATACACTGAATCGAGTCCTAATAGTCAAGCGCCACGGAAAGACATGTTATGAGCTACTACAAAGACGCAAACCGAATTTGGAGTATCTTGAACCTTTTGGCGCGCCATGTACACTTCTGAAGAAGACTCAAGAAGGAAAATTCAGCGAGAAGGCAGATGAAGGAATCTTTCTAGGATACAACATACCGAATAAGCGAGTTTACAATAACTCAACGGGTCTTGTAGAAGTGTGGTGTAATGTCGACGTTCAGAGATATACCACGCCTCCTACAGGCAAAGGCCCTGCCTACTTCTTCGATTATGATGGATTCTTCAAATCCTTCAACATACCTCTCTCTCCCTCGGACGATGAGCTAGCACTAGGATGATGTATGATATTCTGAATACACCATCTAGCACACAGGGAGAATCATCTACTCAGTCAGGGGGAGTAGTCGACGACAGTGACTCCTCCTCTGAATGAAGCTGAAGGAGATGACCAGAACAGTCAGGAGGAACAGGTTCCAGTTCCAGCAAGTCCACAAGCATCTACGAGTGATGCACCTTCGACTTCAGAACCTCAAACTCCAACTACCTCAGATGCAGAACCAAATGTTCATAATCTTGGCTCTGAGGTAGCTGTTCCTACTACTCCAGGATCACGACTAAATGTCTATCATCCCCTTGACAATGTTATTGGGGATGTCAGATCAGGAGTACAAACCCGAAATCAGTTGTACTCAGCTGATTACGCCTCGGTTATGGAGAAAGGTTACATTCATGATGGTGCCTATCGATGTTTTGTCTCGCAGGTTGAGCCAAAATATGTCAGTGAAGCACTCAATGATGAGGCGTGGGTGAGTGCCATGCAAGAAGAACTTCTGCAGTTTAAGAAGTTAGGTGTATGGACACTGGTTGATAAACCTAAAGGTGCTAAAGTAATTGGCACTAAATGGGTACTAAAATGCAAGAAGGATGACCAAGGGGTCATTATCAGGAACAAAGCTCGACTGGTGGTTCAAGGTTTTCGCCAAGTCGAGGGAATTGACTACAATGAGGTGTTTGCACCGTGGCAAGGATGGAAGCTATTCGTATCTTCCTTGCCTATGCATCGTACATGAAGATCAAAGTCTACCAATTAGATGTAAAGAGTGCATTCCTTCATGGAGAAATCAGAGAACAGTCTACGTAAGTCAACCCGAGGGTTTTGAAGATCCTTACCATCGGGATAGAGTTTACAAGCTCGACAAAGCTTTGTATGGGCTTCATCAAGCTCCTCGAGCTTGGTATGAGAAACTCTCAACTCATCTTGTGAAACACGGCTTTCGCAGGGGAGTAATTGACTGTACACTGTTTATTAAGGAAAAGGATGGCGACCTACTGCTTGTACAGATATAGTTGATGACGACATAATCTTCGGGTCAAAGAACGAAGAGTTATGTAAAGAGTTTGAAGCAGTAATGAAGAAAGAATTTGAGATGAGTGCCATGGGGGAGATGAAGTTCTTTCTCGGGTTACAGGTGGATCAAACACCTAATGGGATCTTTCTACATCAGACCAAGTATGTAGGAGACATTCTCAGTCGCTTTGACATGGAGAATGCTTCTGCTGCTGGGACTCCACTTGCTACTAATCATGATATAGCACCGGATGATAATGGAGATCTAGTAGATGCCACTATGTACCGAGGAATGATCGGATCTCTCATGTATCTCACTGCCTCAAGACCTGATATTATGTATGCTACATGTCTATGTTCGAGATATCAGGCTAAACCAAAGGTCAACCATCTGATCGGGGTCAAGAGGATTTTTCGTTATCTGAAGGGTACACCCACACTTGGATTGTGGTACCCTCATGATGATGACTTTGAGCTTACCGCGTATAGTGACTCGGATTACGGGGGCTGCAAGATGAACTACAAGTCTACATCAGCAGGGTGTCAATTCTTTGGGAGAAGATTAGTTACCTGGCAGTGTAAGAAGCAGACATCGGTTGCCTTGTCAACCTGTGAAGCCGAATATTTGCTGCTGCAAGTTGCTGTTCTCAAATCATCTGGATTCAACAGCAAATGCGGGATTACGGTTTAAAATTCTCATCTACTCCTATTTTTGTTGATAATTCTGCTGCAATTGCAGTAACTAAAAATCCGGTCCAACATCCTAAGACCAACACATCGGTATTAAATACCATTTCATAAGAGATTGTTTTGAAAAGAACTTAATTGATGTGGTTAAAATTAATACTGATTTTCAACGCGCTGACCTCTATACTAAAGCCTTTGATAAACCACGTTTTCAATATTTATTAGAGGTCAACGGTGTTAAAAAGAAAAGTGAGGTAATTCCTGATGATGAAAATGTGTAGTCCGATGTCGTGTACTTAAATTTTATTTTATTTATTTATTTTGATTTGTCTATTTGATTTTAATTTTATTTAAACTCATGTTCTCTTGCTGTTTATTAAATCCTAAAATAATTAAACCAGAAATGATTTAGTATTTTAGGGGGAGAATATGTCAGCAAGTTAACATTAAAAAAAAAAAAAAAAAAAAATGAGGGAGAAGGAGTAGCGAGCTGAAATAAGGTAGATTGTATCTGTGATACCGATTCAATACCTTTGGAAAATGATAGTACACAGAAACAAATCAAGAGGGACTTTAAAATTTAAGTGTTAGTAATATGCAAAAGTTCAAAGTAATAAATCTGTGTAGTCTAAGCAATACCAAAAGGAAAGATGATAGAAAACTGGCAACTCCTAAGGTGACACAAAGAAAGTAGACTTAGAGGCTGCTAGACCATATATGATATGTTGGTAGATTCAACACAATAGACAACTAGACCGATTGGTGAGTTCAAGATAAACTAAAGTGTTCAACTGACTGTGGGCGTCCATCTTATCACTGGTTAACACAATCAACAATATTCCAATAAGGGGTAATGAGCAATTAAACGCCACAAATGTGTGCGGATGACCATAACTAGAGCAAAGCAAAGAAAAAAATGAAAGACAAATGCAATAAAGCTAATGACTTATGTTGTTGGTGCATTTTGTGCAAAATAAAATAAGCTGCTCTAACAAGGAGATAGGTTATGTGCCTCTCTGCTGTGCGATGGCACTGACCTGAGGATAAGCATAACCTAGATATTCTAGAATTCATTGTTGTTTGCCGCCTCTCTGCTGTGCGATGGCACTGACCTGAGGACAGGCTTCTCTTTGAAAGCTCTAAGAATAGTCTCTTCTTGTAATAATACCCGTAGACCGCTCAAAAGCTCCTGAGGGATGTTGATTACCATATAAGTGTGGGATCACAAGTGTTAGTTGAAATAATTACACCTAAATAAGTCACCAGTCTGTGTCAAAAGTCTGTGTATGGATTTAAGTGGACAAACATACTGACAATCATTGTGGCTACTTTCTCAAAGGTCCAAATCAATGTGAAAACCTAAGAGTTTCAGTATGATTTCCTTATGTTGCAAAAGACTCTGGATGAACATCGAGAACTTGAGCATCAAAAGGTTTTATAACGAGTCCCAAATGATTTGAATTGCCTGTATGATTCCAAAAATTGAATTGGTCCAGATGTGATCAACCTAAGTTGAAGCTATCTCTACTCCCGATCCAAATCCCGTAGATATCAATCTCTGGATTTATCTCTCACAAAAAGCCAAAAATATGTCTATTTATGTAATTAGTTTAAAGTCTTAAATTAGTTAGTCGTTTTAAGTTTTAATTTGAGTCAAGTGTCGGGCTACATCAGGAAAATCAGAAGGAATAAACTCCTAAAACGGGTCATGTCTGAGATGACCATATGTGCTTTGAAAGGTTATAAAGTCACGTCTGAGGTGACAAAGTGTTTTTAAAAGGGTCACGTCTGAGGTGACCAAAGTGGTTAAAAGGATCACGTCTGAGGTGATCAAAGTTTTTTCAAGATAAAAGGATCATGTCTGAGATGATCAAAAGTTCATAACGTTAATTTAATTAATATAAAAGAGTTAAAGGTAAATTGGTAAAATAGCAGAAAATTAACTAAGTATGACCCATTCGCACGAATGGACCATACGTATGGACTAACCATACGAATGAAGTCCATTCGCACGAATGGATCATACGATTAGTCCAATCGGAGGCTTAAGTGCGAACGAGTGAGTCAGTCGCACGACTGAACTTCAGTCGGACGACTGGAGAAGGGCGACTGACCCAATCGCACGACTGAGTCCCACTCGCACGACTGAAAGGTGCGAATGAACTCAGTCGCACGATTGGATCTAGGGTGGATATAAATAGAGGTGAAGTCGGTCGCAGAGACTCCTCATTCGCAAATCGCCCCTAATTCGCATATTGTACCGTTACTCTGCCGAAATTTTATTCTGCTTTGATTTTCTTGTTGATTCTGTGTCACTAACGTTCGTCCATCATCGTACAGGTATTTTGAAGTTGTCTTCCATTCCATCGAAATCAGAAAGAATTGAACCCTAATTTGATTAATACGACTGTGAAAGGCGAACCCGCGACCATCAAACCCTAATAACCTATTAAAACTAAGTAATATGTTTAAAATGGTTAAATAGGTTGTTAGGGAAGAGTAGGCGACACTAAAGAACCGGTTAATTGAATGATAAAACTTATTCTGCGTAGATTTGATTTTGGACGACTGAACAAATGAGACAGACGACTGGTCGTCCGGATGAACTTCAGTCGCACGACTGAAGGGTGCGAATCACTTAATCGCACGACTGAACCATGCGAATGAGACTCAGTCGCACGACTGGTGTAACCGCACAAGAGTCATGCGCATGAGTCCAGTCGCACACTCAGTCGTGCGTATGAGGTCAATCGCACGTCTGAACCTCAATCGCACGATTCAGTCGCACGACTGTCTTCAGTCGTACACCCTCAATCGCATGACAGATACTTTTATTCAAAGTTTAAGTGTTGCTTTATACTCTTAGCCAACGAAACTAACGTTTATGTTATTATGTGTTACAGATGGCGAGTAGATGGAATATGAGCACAAGCACAACATATGTGCTCACCTGGACTTGACTTCCAGGAATGCAGCCGACTTTGCTGGCATTATTACTTTTCCTACAGAGATCCAGGATCGCTCACGCTATATCTACTCCTCTCCCTGCACCGTACAGATCAGTTGCAGCAGGCCTTCTGGGAAGGCGCATCTGTAGACAGATCCACCGAGCCTCACTGCATCAGGAGCTCGATTTTGGTGGGAGGCTATCACTATTTCTGAGGAGGATTGAGGATAGTTTTCTCCAGTTTGGAGATGATGCTGAGTGTCCCACACGTCTACACCCCCTCACCGTCCGTGGATGCTTCATGAGAGCCAAGTACTCTGGGGACATCAATGCCGGGGTACTCACAAGAGTAACCTCTGGCTCAACCACATGGTTGAGAGAAGAAGCGTCTTTTGACCTTCGTGACTACCACACAGGCCACCACTACCACCACTACTGACATTCCACCACCCATCACCACCTCACAGCCACCACACTTGCCCTACGTCCTACTACCACAGTCCACCACTTTAACCCACCACCACTATATCTATCCTCCATCACCAGACCATTCACCCCCACTTCACTTCACCACCATCAGCTCACCGACCCATATTCACCCACGCCACTACTGCCACCACCACCACACTCAGGTTGGCCGTCATCAGCCCAGCCCTCACGGTTCATGGATTCACACTCTACCTCACATTGGGGTAGAGGGCAGCTCTCAGCGCTAAACCGTATGGTTATGCGTCTGCTTGCTGCTGACGAGGAGAAGGCGGCCCAGATCCGCCAGCTGACCGACTTGGCTGCTGCCCAATCTCAGCAATTGGCAGAGCAAAGCTCGGGTCATAGAACAGCAGAGAGTTGAGGTGTCCCAACTCCAAGATACTCAGGCTCAGTCCGTCAAACTATTGAGGAGTTGGAGACGACCAACAAGACGATCTGCTGAGGCTGAAGGGGTCGAAGGATGAGCCACTGAATCTAAAGGAAGGTGACGGGGGATGATGGAGATGATGATATGAAGATGAGGATGATGATGAGAAGATGATGATGATGAGGAGACAGAAGAAGAGAGGACAGAAGGACATGATGATGATGACGAGGCAGAAGGAGGGGATGCGGCTGCATCGGCCTCTGCCTCAGGTCAGGAGCGGAGATCCAAACGTCGACAAGACCAGTCATCCACTACTTCTGCTCCTCCGAGCGACACTCCACAGATTCAGGACCAAAATCCAAACTTTCAAAGGGATGAGTTTGACTTTACTCCCCTTCAAATGGTCAAGACTCAGTTAACCATGATTCTTGACCTACAAGGGATAGTAAGACGGTCTGTGAGTTATACCCCTGAAGAAGGGGAGATAATTCATGACCTGTCTGATGAGCAAACAGCTGAAATTTTCAAACTCAATCCCGATGAACTAGTGAAGGACGCTCCAACAGTGGATTCAACCAGTGATGAGGAACTGAACGACATTGATGAAGTTGAGGTTGAAGACATCACTGCAGAAGAGTATCCTCAGTATGCTGACGCCGAGGGAAATGTGGTCCCCAATCTGGGTGAATCCCTAGTCAGTGATACTTTTGAGGTACTTGACAAGATGGAGCAAGAAGCAGAAAAGACTGAAGGCACAGCCCAAGCCTCTGATGCAGACGTAGATATTCGCAAGGCTGAATGGGCTGCCTGTTTTGAAGAAGTACGAGCCCAGCGGGCTGCACCAAAGAGAGATGCCTACACCAAGCTCTACAGAGTCAAGAAACACCATAAGGTGTCGGGCAGGATTATCTCTTGGGCTTATTTTGAAGACCTTAACGCTTATGCGGTTAAGAGGGAGCAGGGCATAGAGTACTTCAGGTTTCCACATGATCTGAAGACTCTACCTGGTTTTGAGCTCAACCAGCTGGCTAAACTAAAGCTGCTGTATGCTGACCCGAGGAAGATGTCAGGCTGGTTTGAGGCTGCCCTGAGAAAAGAGTACCACACCAGGTGGGTCAACTTCAAACCTCAACAACCTACGAGGTATATCAGACGTTCTGAAGTTGATCCCATAACTGGTAAGCCAAAGATAGTGCTGAAGTGGAGTCCCCCGCGAACAATGTCAAGAATTCCTCTAAGGGAAATGCCACAGGACTTCACTCCCCACTTCAAATGGTGGTACTACGATTGGAGAACAGCTGAAGCGGTCATAGTTCTAAACAGAGAGGGCCAAATGGATACAATCAGGGTATTCGACCCAATGTGGCTAACCAACTTATCTGCTAATGATGTCTACACATTATATAAGTGGCCACTATTCTATGACACGCAAGATATTGTACAAGCCCTCCAATTCCAAAATGTCATAAGACTCTGCTTTGCTTTTGAGATACACGCAGGAGTCACTAAAGAGGAGAAGTACAAGAAGTTTAAGGAGGTGATGCAGAAGACAAGAGAATAGATAGATCTAGGTCCAAGGGGGAGTTTGTTGATACATGTATGTCCCTAGATCATGATTTGTAATGTAATGAACTTGTCTGTCTGATTTTGATGTAATTGTAATTGATTAATGAAATGATATGAAGTGATTGTTACTTGTAATGTTTAATATTTCATTAATGAGTTGTGATTGAATTGATTGGGTTTATGAATGTTTGAATGAGTGCACATTAAGTTATATTAAATAGAACATTCAAACTTAACTTAATGAAGTTCTCATGCGGATGGCCCATGCGAATGGACCACACGCATGAATAACTTCATACGATTGACTCAATCGCACGACTGAACCAGGAGACTGGATCAGTCGTATGATTGACACATAAGATTGACTCAATCGCACGACTGAACACTCAGTCGTGCGGATGAATCAACCGCATGGTTCAATCGCACGACTGAACCATACTTATGGCCAGTCGCACGATTGACCAATACTAACCTATAAATAGACCCAATTCGTGGGAAAATCGTAAGCATTGATCCCATTACGACTCCAGACGTACCCTAGCCGTCCATAAGCCTCCCAAATCGTTCTCCAAGTTCATAGAACACATCAGATCGGTTCCTAATCGATTTCTGACGTTGACATCAATTCTTGATTGATTCATCGTGTGTTCTCACTGATTGGATCGCCAATCAAATAGGATTCCGCACTATTTGAGTTGGTTTAACACGCAATCACTCGGTATTTCGTTCAAATACCAGGTCCTAACAGTTCTATAACCTTACTTGCTTATGACCTATGACATGATCTGCTACTTGTAACATTTTTCATATTATGTATGAAAACCTTGGAAACTCACCAACTATTTTTAGTTGACTCTTATTTTTATCATGTTTCAGGTCAACCTCAAGTTTAAAGTGGACTTTGAAGCTTGCATTAGAACTAGGACTTGGACCTAGATAAATAAACAAAATGTTATGCTATGTTTTGATTTAAGTTTGAGACTTATGGTTGTATTTCATTTTAAGACTTATGATAATAATATTTACAATTTTAATATAACGTCATGTGGCTGTGAACAATCTTAACCCTCACATCTCGACGTTTCCGCCGTCAAGGTTGGGGTGTGACACATTGCCATGAGACAACCCTTCCACCAAGGAATTGACATCCCCCAGATGTAGACTTTGCAGTCATCTTGCAACCACCATAATCACTATCTGTATAGGCATACAGATTGAAATTAGCATTCTTTGGATACCATAGACCAAGTGTTGAAGCACCTTTAAGGTATCTTAAAATCCTTTTCACAGTGATTAAGTGAGACATCTTAGGGTTGGCTTGATATCTTGCACAAATACATGTAGCAAACATGATATCAGGCCTGCTAGCTGTAAGATACATAAGAGACCCAATCATAGCCCTGTATAAGTGTTCATCTACACACTCCCCCTTAAGATCTGGACCAAGGGAGTGGTTTCTGGCTATGGGTGTCTTAGCAATCTTACAATCAGTCATGTTGAACCTCTTGAGTATGTCTTGAACATACTTTGACTGACTTATGAAGATGCCATCTTCAACCTGCTTCACTTGAATTCCCAGAAAGAAGTTGAGTTCTCCCATTGAACTCATTTCAAATCTGTCTTTCATCAGCTTTCAAAGTCTTTGCAGAGCTTTGGATTAGTTGAACCAAAGATGATGTCATCTACATATACTTGAACCAGCAATAAGTCATTTCCCTGTCCTTTGATGAAGAGAGTTCCATCTATAGTACCTCTCCTGTATCCATGTTTAAAAGATACTCAGATAGTGTCTCATACCACTTTCTGGGTGCCTGATGCAGCCCATAAAGAGCTTTGTCAAGCTTGCAGACATAATCAGGATGATCAGGGTCTACAAAACCAGGTGGCTGTTTGACATAAACCTCCTCATCAATCACTCCATATAAGAAAGCACACTTTACATCAAGTTGGTAGACCTTGAAGTTCTTGGATGCAGCAAATGCCAGGAATATCCTAACAGCTTCTAGTCTTGCTACAGGAGCAAAGACATCAGTGTAGTCAATCCCTTCTTCTTGTGTGTATCCTTGAACAACTAGTCTTGCCTTGTTCTTGATGATGATTCCTCTATCATCCTTTTATTCCTAAAACCCATTTGGTTCCAATGGTAGTCTTCCCATGAGGAAGAGGACAAAGGTTCCAAACTTTCTGCCTTTTGAATTGAAGCAGCTCTTGTTGCATAGCTTCAACCCAACTTCCATCCTTTAGAGCTTCATCAACTTTCTTGGGCTCTATCTGAGATAAGAAACAAGAGTGAAGACAAACATTTGCTTCATGGGTTTGTCCTCTTGTTCTTACCCCTGTGACAACATCTCCAATGATGTTTGTGGTGGGGTGAGACTTGTGGATCCTTAGCTGAGGGATCACAGCAAGTTGCTGAGAAAGATCCAAATTTGAGAAATTTAGATCTGGTCTGGAAGATTCACCCTCCACATTATCACACTTATCAAGATTAACTTGATCCAATGAGTGTGTGACATCATTGATGTTGTCATCTATGGTGTGGTTATTAGCATCAAGAAATTCCTGATCACTATCACCATCACCATTGTTGTCTTCTACAAGTGAGGTGTCTTTATCTGGTTGAGAAGCCTCTGAGCTGGAATTTGAAGGCATACCAGATGTATCAGCTGAATTTGTCATTGTTGTGCTGATAGAAACCTCATTTGCTGAAGTAGTTCCAACTGGAGCTGAAGATGTATGAGTTGAAGGTCTTCCTAGCTCAAATCTTGGATCAGGATCACCTGTATTTAAATTTTCTGCAGATCCTGAAACATGCTCACAAGATTTGTTAAAACAGTTGGTAACTAAATCAAGATCAAACAGCCAATCCGACCAGAACCAGCTACACAGGGTGTGTGCTCATTGAAAGTCACATTGGCTGACTCCTCAACAATTCTAGTTCTGAGATTGTATACTCTATAAGCTTTAGCTTGGGAAGAGTATCCAATGAAGTGTCCATCATCTGATTTCTCAGCAAACTTGGCAATTTGATCTTTGGTATTCAAGATGGTGCAGGGACATCCAAATGACCTGAGAAAACCAATGAAAGGTTTCCTCTTGTGCCAAAGTTCATAAGGAGTCTTACCATGTGTCTTAACTACTAAAACTCTGTTTTGCACATAGCAAGCAGTATTAACTGCCTCTGCCCAGAAGGTGATAGGCAGTTTAGAGTCAGACAACATAGTTCTTGCAGCTTCAATAAGTGTCCTGTTTCTCCTCTCAGCAACTCCGTTTTGCTGAGGAGTCCTGGGAGCACTATATTGTCTTGTAATACCTTTTTCATCACAAAATGTATCAAGGATTTGGTTCTTGAATTCAGTTCCTTGATCACATCTTATGGTTTTGACCTTGTGATCACATTGATTCTCAACTTTTAAGATGAAATTCTTCAGAATCTCAGGGGTTTCATCCTTAGTTCTAAGGAAGAAGACCCAAGTGAATCTTGTAAAGTCATCTGTGATCACCAAACAGTAAGAGGTCCTTCCTAAACTCATTACACTGGTGGGGCCAAAGAGATCCATATGTAACAAGTGTAGGGGAGTAGTGATGGAGTTCTTTTCCTTAGGCTTGTGAGATACCTTGTGTTGCTTCCCTTTCAGGCATGCAACACAATGATCATCACTTGTAAACTCTTTCTTTGGCATTCCAGTTACCAGATCATGTTTAATTAATTTATTCATGTTCTTAAAGTTTACATGGCACATTCTTTTATGCCATAGGAAAGACTCATCACTATTTGCTTTAGATAGAAAGCATGAAACTTCTCCAGAGGGAGATGTTTCTTGCAAATCCATCTTATACATGTTCCCTTTCCTGGGGGCTCTGAGCAGGATATGCTCATGAGGAATGACCACTCCAGGCTTGAGAACAATGCACTCATGCTCAGTAAAGAGCATGTTATGACTCTGATCACAAAATTGGGATACACTCAGAAGATTGTACCCAAGCTCCTTAACAAAGTTTACCTTCTCAATGCTGAGCTTACCATTTGTGACCTTGCCCCTTCCAGAAATGTAACCACCTTCATCTCCTCCAAAAGCAACTGGTCCTCCATCAATTCTCTCAAAATTATGGAGTAGAGACCTATTGCCTGTCATGTGCCTGGAACAGCCACTGTCAATTATCCAGACATTCCTGTTTGTCTTGAGCTGTTCCTGCACAAAGAAAATGATTAGTTACATTTGGAAACCCAAGCCTTACTTGTCTTGGGCTCATTAAGTGTAATAGAAGGTAATGCAACAGTAATAGATCCTATGGTTGTACTATGGGGATCTTCAGCTGTTGTTGATGGAGAAACTTCAGTCATTTGGTCTTTCTTAGACTTCCACACCACCTTTGGAGTCTTGGACTTGACCTTCAAAACCTTAGAAGCTTTTGGAACTTCACAAGTTTTGATGACTGAACCTTCGGAAGATTCTACAGTCACTGCAGCAGACTTCAGTGCTTCGGAAGAACTCCTTTCTTCCGAGACCAACTTTGCTTCCGAAGGTAATTTTCCATTTACCTTCTTCTTTGATTTGGAGCTTCCGAAGGAAACAGACTTTCCTTCCGAAGCTTGAGACTTCTTGAGACTCTTTGAAGTCTTTGTTTTGGTCATGTGGACAGTACTTTTAGGATTGTATGGGCAATCCTTAGCAATGTGAGAAGTACTTTCACACATGACACACAACATTTTCTTCTTCAAACAAGTCTCCTTTTGAGAGCAAGACTGGCTTTGGTCACATCCCTTCTCCACCTTCATCTTGGTAGATGCTGAGACAGTTCTTTTGGGCTGTGAACTGTTCTTGGAGTTTGATGGTCCAGGCTGTGCAGCAGTGGTACACAGCAGCTCAGTCTTCTTCTTTGCACTGAGATGATTTGAACATGAACCAGGACTCTTGCTGAGGAGTCTTGGTTGATGTCTTCAGTCCTTACTACTTTAAACCTGCAGAGATAAAAACTTGTTTCTGCTTAGCATCAAAAGTAGCCTTGATTTCTTGAGCCTTCTTTGCTTTCCTTTTGCTCTTCCTGATCAAGTTCTTTCTCTTGGACTTGGTCATCACAGTTGATTTCTTCTCCTCAGAAGGATAGTGGCCCTTGGAAGAATCCTCTTCTTCACTCTTCTCAGAGGAATTCTTCACTATCACTTCTTCATCATCCTCACTTATAGGATCTATGAGAGGAAGCTCATCTTCACAAGTTCCACACCTAGGAGATCTTACAGACAAGATTGTGTGTGGAGGAGCTATCTCATTTGATCCCAGTCCCTGTCTATTTTGATAACAGACTTTGTTGTGCAGGGATGAGGATATCATGTTCTTGAAGGTCTCTTCTTCAAGAACACTTTTCTCTGCCTTGGCTTTGCTGATCACAAGCTCAGCCTGGCACTCAGTCAACTTAGTTATGAGATCTTGGATCTGAGTTCTAAAATCTGTATGTTCATGTTTTAGTACTGAAATGGTTTTCTCCAAGTCCTCTATCTTTAACTTGTAATCATTTTCAGACTTTCTAAAATCAGATTTTAATATGTTTAATGACTCAAGATCAGATCTCATTCTAAGTTGTAGGACCTGTATCTATTTACTTTAGCAATGCATTCAGGAGTGCAGAGATGTTCCAATACCTTGGCTTCATCATGGTCAGCCATCAGTGCTTGGTTTGGAGAAGCATCTTCCACCTGAAAGCTCCAGTCAAAGCCTCCCTCTTCAACAGCAACAACAGCATGTTGCTTTGTCTTCTCAGCCTGAGGGGCTTTGTCAGTGTAATTTGGTCTGGGTTGTGTTTGGCCCCCATTTGCTTTAGGTGCCTTACACTCCCTAGCAAAGTGGCCCATAAGGTTACAGTTGTAACACTTAACTTTGCTTTTATCCAGCCCAAACTTACCACTGGTAGCATTGCTTGGAAATCTTCTTCATGTCCTCTTGTAGAACTTCTTGGCTCTGTGAGTGAGAAGAGCCATCTGCTGAACTATCTCCATGTATTCCAGGTCATCTGGATGGATACAGTCCAGGTCTTCAAGAGTGAAGAGATAATTCCCACAGCTTTCATCAGTAGACACAAAGGCTTGAGAAGAACTTGTCTCTTGGAATGGGCTTCCTTGAGTAAAGTTCTCCCTTGGTGTCTCCGGGAAGGTGATGAAAGGACCCTTTTGTGAGTTGTCAGGGTAGCATATGAGATGATGTTGGGGTTCTATGCTGTCCCTTTCAACCACATGAAGGGCTGAACCCATTTGATTGTTGGAGTTGCCAGATGAACCTTGCATGTTCATCTCCATCTGGTATCACTGAGAATCCCATACAACTCTGTCAGAGTAAGAGTTTTAAGGTTCTCAGTCCTCTTGATCACCACACAATAGTGTGTCCATTGCCTAGGAAGTGAGGACATGAACTTCCTTACAATGTCCCTGTTCTCAAGAGGAACTCCTCCATCCACTAGGGTATCCACAATCTCAACATACCTGAAGTATTGTTGGGTCATGGTTTCACCTGCTTTGAAGGTGAAGTTTTCAAACTGCTGCTTCAGAAGATCTTTCTTGTTCTCCTTGGCTTCAGAGGAGCCTTCATACATTAGCTTCAGTGCATCCCACAGCTGTTTGGCTATCTTGCACTTCTTAAAACCTCTGTATACAGAGTTTGGGAGAGCAGTCTGAAGAGCAGTCATGGCCTTCCTATCAATCTCTACTCTTTTTCTATCTTCATCTGAGTAGTTGGCCACATCTTTAGGAATCATACCAGCACCAGTAGCAGAGGGGGTGCTGGGTATGAAAGGTCCATTCTCAACAGATTCCCACATTCTTGAATCAAGAGACCTGATGAAGCCTTCCATCCTCATGCACCAGGTGTCAAAATCATAAGAGTGATCAGTGGGGATTTGTTCATGGTTCCAGTCTCCATATCAGTCTTTGAGATGGAAGCCATTTGAAAAGTTTAGTTTTGTGTGTGTGAGGGATCTTAAGATGGTTAGATCTTATATCAAGAGCCTGGAAAGCTCTGATACCAATTGCAGGACCGTTTAAGGGCTTTAACACAATTACAACACAACAACACAATGAGGAGATTAACTAAACTTTAATCAAATAGTGAACTGGGTTAACCAAAGTGATACAAAGAACACAAGTAAAGCAAGAGACAGAACAAGAGAGTATGGGTTTCAAGGAGGCAGTATATTGCTTTCTCAAGTTCTTTTACAAGTGTTACAAAGCATAAAGAAAGATACAAGAACTTGAAATACTTATACTACAACCTACAGCCGGCTATACTTTGAAAGCCAGCTGGATACAATTGACTAGACACTAACAAAATCAATTGTAGGATCAAAAGGCATATCTGCCTTTTGACCTTGTGACTATGACATGCCATAGCTCACATCCTTATACATTACAAAAAGGATAAAGTACATAAAGTGGAAAGTTACAGACTCAAGACCTCAATGTACAGTTACCAAAAGCATGGACCTTTTCACAAACTCATGTAAGTTGGTGACTTTACAGAGATGCAGCGGAAAAGGTGCTTTATGGAACAGTACATCAGATAAAGCATGTGTACTAAAAGTCTTCGGAAGAAATCTGTCTTCATAGGTTGAAGCTTCGGAAGACTTTGTCTCTGAAGCTTCGGAAGACTTCATGTTTGGCTTCGGAAGATATTGGTCTTGGCTTCGGAAGATTTTACACTTAGAGTATTTTCTAATGCATTGTGTAAAACTTCCGAAGCATTCTTCACTTTAGTACTTAGTGCATGTTGCTGAGACACTTTGGATGTTTTGGGTTGCATCAGACTTAAGGAATCCTTACACCACTATACCTCTAACGTCTTCTCTTTATTAAAAAATGAATATTGCTCCGGCAAATCATTTGATATACGCATAAATAATTGTCTACTCAAACGGAAATGTGTTCTAAAACTCTCTTCGTCATAAGGGAGTCGGAGTAAAAATAGTGTCTTACCAAAGTGTTGTTAGCATCAACTCGGCCATGATTTAGAGGTGAAGATCTCTTGATTGATCGTTAGCATTGAGATTGCTCAATCAAATACTCGACCGCCATCTTTCTAGTTTCAAAAATGAGTTCATCTTTTTCAGAAGAATCAGATGAGAAAGAATTCCATTTTATGGTTGAGACAAAGTATTTTTTTATAAAATGCTACAGAGAAAAAGAGTGAAATGAGATGGTTTATATAAAAATTAAAGATGAGTATATATAGGTAAAAATAAAATAAAATAACATTTTTTTAATTTTAATGAGCCTAACGGCTCTTTTCTAAACTCAAAAAACTCCAACGTTCAAAAGCACCCGCTCCCGCTCCCACGCCCACCACCCCCCCCCCCCGGATTGCGCCACCATGTTGCGGTGTACGCGACCAGGATGGCAACCACGTGGCTCGCGCCGACAACGGCAAATAGCCTAAGTGTTAACATTTCATGTGGTGTCATCGAGTATTTCTAACTTTTTAATATAAAAGATATGTATATTCATTTTTTTATGGATGATTATTAGTTACAGTTTTAATTAAAAAATTAAAAAAAAATCATGGTTCACATCTATTAATTCTTCATTCAAACACCAATTCTATTTTAAACCAACAATCTTCTTTTTATTTTCTTTTCATCTATCAAAGTCTTTATTTTCAAACTTTAACCAATGTCTATTAATGTAATTTATAGTGATTGAGAATAAAAGTTTGTTAGTGGTGTTGAAAAATGTATACCTCCAAAAGTTAGATGAAAATCTTCACTAATCGATATTATCTATCAGGAATTGATAAATCTTCTCTCTATCATTTCTAGTAACTTTGTAAGGTTTAGACATATGGGAGAGTGTATCGTTATATTACAATCAATATGTCCTTTAAAACTAAAATATTAATTAATAGGTAAGTGTTGGATCGGGTTATGGACTAATATGAATTTTCAACTCATAAACATCATACCTCGATTACAAAAAAATTTATAACCAATGACAAAAGAGGTTCATGACATACACCATAGTTTTCTCAAACATAAGCATAAGGATACATATTTGACCAATTCTACTAAACCTTCAACCTTCATTCACCATTCCTAGTTAAATATCATAAAATTACATACAAAAGATGCAATATGCATAAGTCTTGTAAAAATATGAGGTTTTCCAACATAACGTGCTTACAACACCCAAAAGGTTAAACATTTCATCAAACTAGAACAAACACACACAATCATTAAAGAATAATCAAGTTTCATCATAGTATCAACATAAACATCACCAAGAATCATGTACAAGTTGTTAAATCATGCTAAATTTCATCTAATCCAAATGATAATAAGTGTTTAGCCCATAAGCCATACAAAAAACACTCCTAAACCCAAGATCATGAAAGAACTCATAGTATATCTAGAGGAATTCATACCAATTTGAGAGGAAATGGGGTGGATGATGTTAGATCCTCCTTTAAAGTGTGAAATCTTCAATCTTGGCCTTCAAATCTCTCAAGAACACTTGAAATAGACCCAAAATCACCTAAAATCACGAGAAAGGCCAGTGTTTGAGATAATTTGAAAGTTATGTTAAAATATGGGTAAATTTATGTTAAAAATCCGATTCTAATCCGTACATGGGCGTGTGCGATAAGTGAGTAGGTCGTGTATGCTGCAGTTTCGCACAAAATCATGCTTCATAATGACATGACCATGTAGGGGTGCCTACATGCTCATGTCAGTAGCTTTTCTTTTACAAATATTCAGTTTTTCTTCAACTTTCCATTAAAAATCATCAAATGACCACCAGCGACTACAACATATAAATATAACATAAATAAGTGCATAAATAATTGAATTTGTAATAAAAATGCTTCAAATGAGGAATAATTTGTATTCTGAAATGTATATTTATTCACATATCATTCTTTCAAAGTATTCACTTGATTAATCTTTTCTGATTACAATGAGTAAATATCTAATGATAACAAGTGGGCTAATAAGCTAACATCAAAACTATACAAATAAGATGTATTTATACTAATAAAGCTAAACACTAAGAATAAATTACTTTACATCTATTTCTGGTTTAGGATAACAAATGTACATCGTAGACAGGCAATCGGCCCATTAGAGATTATCAACTTAAGTAAAATGTTGTCTCCAAAAGCTAGAACATTGCAACCGCCGACATGCTCGGTATATACAGTCTTGTCTAATGTAATAGTTGTGACATTTTGTAATTTTGGGTTAATTTAAAGTTAGCATTGTTAATTCTTGTAAGGACCATTATTGTCATATATGAAACTTATGAGCTACTTATGCTTATCGTTTTAATTGTTTTAATTCTTTAGTTTGAAAGTTAACAATGTCAAATATTACATAATAAATAGATAATAATCATGAATAACTACAATAATAGAAAATAATAATAAAACTAATAATAACAATGATAATAATAATGATAATGACATTAATAGAAGTAATAATAGTAATAAAATTATAACAATAATAATAAAAACTAAAAATAATAATAATATTAACCTATAAGAATTATTAAACTTGAAACTATTTAAAACCTAAATTAAGCAAGTTAAGGGTTAATTTGTTAATCTTTAAATTTTAAAAGAAGTGTTTTGGCATAAAATAATAAAGGAAAGAAAGTACAGGGACTATTTGTGTAAATATTTGAAACCCAAACCAAAATTTCCCCCAACCCCCATACTTCCGGCGGCCTCTCCGGCCATTCTCCGGCGAGCCCCAAAACCCACTGAAACCCTTAAATATCAACCCCGAATCGTTCCAATTGTCCTCGTGAGCCTGTTTCGAACTTAAACATACCACTTAATTACGTTTATAAGCCGGTTACGAACCTCAAACCATCGTATAACCGATGACATTGAACGCCATAACCGTTCGACCATTTAATCCCAATTATAATCTAATTAATCAAACTTAAACAATCATCTAACCTATCCTAAGCGTTCACAACAATCAAATTCACCTGACAAACACAATTTCACCGAAATTGATTCTCTCTTCATCGCGATTCTGCAACCTACTCAAAACCCACCTCTCGAACGATTTAAACCAAAACCAACATAGGGCTTTGCATCAAGATCATAGTTCGAAGTTGCCCTCAAGTTTAATTCGATTATCATCAACAATTACTCGTCGATTGGACCCAAGACAACCACGACTGTTCTTCTACTTGTTCATCATCGAATCTATCTCCAACCGGTTAATTAAACATGGTCATATACTCGATTTCATGTGGGGAACAAAAGCCCTATGTTTGATTTCATTATCAACATCGAATTGGTGTTCAATTTGATCTAAGAACAATTCTAGGGTTTTTGAATTTGGGGACATCTTGTTAACTTAGTTTATATTAATTTGGAACCGGGTTATACCGCGGCTGAGAGCCTTGGTTCACCGGATAAGACACTACATCTCAAACTTAGAGGTCCCGGGTTCGAACCCGGGCACCTCTATTTTTTAAAAAAAAGGGTTTTTAAGCCTTATTTCAATTGGAGAAAAATTCTATTAAATATAAAATAATTTTTACAAACTTCTAATTTTTTTTTATCATCTAAACATTTTCTGTGAATTATTTCTTGAAAACATTTTAACATTTTTATTATAAAAATTTGTTACAAAAGTTTTAATTAAATATTTTTATAAAAATAGGTTGGTATGATAATTTAAATTATTAAATTATTATTAGACCTTTTGTTTTCATTGATTAGGGAGTTACGATGATAATTATAGTATTCAAACATATCTTATGATAATATTCAAACATATCATAAGTTATTTACAAGGATTTAATCCCTTTAAAATTTTATAAATGTTACTTATTTTATTGAACAAAATATAAATAAGAGTTCACTAATTTTATTTATAAAAACCCTCAAATTTTAAACCCTAGTTCGCGTTAAATCGTTAACCTTATAATTAAACTTTAATCTTGTAAATATATATTTATTTTAGGTGCATTGTGAAGGACTACGTTGAAACGACGTTTGTTATTATTTCTTATTAATCTTACATTATATACTTATTGATCATGTGAGTATTCCTATACCCTTCTTTTATATTTTCACACTTTGGGGTGAAACATGTTACTTTATAATCGTTGCACTTGTAAACCCGTTTGATTCTTGTAAACTCTTGGCAATTCACTATTATGTTGTGGTTAGTTGATCTTTGTAATTACCATGTATTGACGATTATATGTGCAATCATTAACTATTGCTAGCCTGGTGACGTTATAGATCTATGGGCCTGACAAGCCTGCTTGGTTAATCCAAGTACACTTAGCTAATCGTATAAACTTGTAAACGTGAGAACTTGTAAACTGTCAAGGTTTGATTGTGCATCTGTCTTACATCCCTAGTTACTTTGTTCACTAATTTCATAACATGAATTGCCACCTTTTTATACTTATGTATTGAAAACTATGGAAATCTCACTAACATTATGTTGACCTTTTATTTTTAACATGTTTCAGGAAACGCCCAAGTTTGATGCCATTTTTGAAGCTTATTCACATCTAGGATTGGACCTAGTTAAATAAATGGATTTCCTTGAATAATTTTACATCTTATGTTATGTTATTTTCATATTCGAGACTTATGCTTGTAATGTTACATTTGAAACTTATGATTATAATATTTGGATTAAATAATAGCGTTATGTGGTTGTGAACAATCTTAACCCTCACATCTCGACGATTCCGCCGTCAAGGTTGGGGTGTGACAATAGTCGATCAACAGCTCATCAAGTTGACTGCCGATTGGCAGCAGTCAATCTGTAGCTCATCAAGTTAAGTGCTGATCGGTAGTAATTCAGCACTTGACAGATTTCGGTGGTTGACAGCCACTACTGAATATATGAGTTTTCGGTATCTTCATTCTCTTCATGGATCAACAGTTAGAAACATGTGTATACACAAATTCAATAAAAAATATTAAATTAAATTGTTATTAATAAATATTTATGAGCTGGGTAAAATAATTTTTAAGATAATATATTGTTGAAATTACATATAAATAACCACTTTCTATGTATTGTAGTGTTTTAAACTCTTTTTTAACCCATTTTATCCTTTTAGTTACATTTGATACCCTTTTTACCCAAAACTTAAAAATGAACTTTATTTTCTTGAAATGCAAGCCACTACAATAATCTATAGTTAATTTCGGTTTGGCCCCTAAGTTTTACAAATCATCACAATTCAAGTTCCAACTTTTAATATGTCTTCATTCTTGGCATGAGTTTTGTAAATCGTTTCTGTTTTCGTCCTTTTGACTAATGGTGTCAACAATCTTTGTTATTTTTAAAAAATAGTAAAATACCCCTAGAGGCTTAAATAATTAAAAAAAACTCACATTATACCCCCTCTCTATCTCTTTCTCTCTCTCTCTTTGTCTCTCTCGTTTATCCATCGCCACCCTCCCACCCAATACCCTCTGACAACCACCTCCCGCAAAACACCATCCGACCACCATAACCATCACCAATCTGCAACTTCAAAATCAACCTAAATCTCTCTGGATCTCCAAAATCAACCCTTCTAGATCAAACACCACCGGTATTTACTCTTTCGCCACTTTGTAATTCCAAAATCAACCCAAATCTCTTGCTTTAACTACATGGATTTTGGGGTTTTAAATTGGTTGACGTTTATGGAAAACAACCAAAAGAACCTCATCTCTTGGGCAGATTTGGATCATAAGACTAAATGGGTCGGATTTGGAGGTGGGCTATGAAGCTTCTTCTATTTCTGCCATTGTTATAGGATCTCATGAAGATAATATCTCCAATACAATGCTCTTACAATATCACAGATCTACTTGTGATCAAAATATGTTTAGCCTTTTGTACCAAATGCACAGATGTATTGGTGGATATATTAAGGCAGAGTTGTGTCCGGAAAACTAGGGCTTTGATTTTTGTGGTGGCCGTTGTTGTGATGGTCGATGGCCGGGCTACGGTGGTCGACGGCTGGTGCTGTAACGGTGATAGTGTGGCGGTGGTGATAGAGAAGGTGATGGTGGATGGGGATGGTGTGAAGGAGGAGCATGGGCAGGGGGATATGGAGGGTGTAGGGTTGTTTTCATTAAAATTTTAAAAATCTATATTTTATTATTTAGTTTTTAATTTTGAATGAGATGTATTTTAGTCATTTAACAATCACTTAACAAAAAAATATTAACATCATTAGTCAAAAGGAGAAAAATAAAAATGATTTGCAAGACTAAAGCCAATAATGAAGACAAATTAAAGATTAGTACTTAACTGGAGACAATTTACAAAACTTAAGGACAAAAACCAAAATTAACTCAATAATCTAATAACATGATCTAATTATATCTACAACCTAGAATAATAATCAATAACTAAAAGTACTAAAGATATAGTGTTTGTGTTGTCACTTGTTACTCAAACGCGTCACGAGTTACACGTGACTCATCGGTTCCTATAGTGTTGTCTTGTATTGTTTATAATGAAAAGGTAGACAAAAAGAAAAAAAACATCACCTTCCTTCTCTTTACATAGCAGATTCAACAACACAACAAAGGTGGCCGAGGATGTATCCATCTGCGGAAAAATCTCGAGCTTCTCTCTTTCTTTCTATACTCTACTCTATTGGACAACTTGAAAGGTCAAATCAAAGAAGTTTTCTCCGATAAATAAACTAATAAAGGAAAAATCCGACCAACCGGAGAGTCAAGGAAGACCCTCTAAACCCATTTTGGTTTTGTCGTTGGAATGTGATGAGCATGGAGTGTTTGCAATTCCTATACCTTATATTTTTAAAGTTGAAAGACTTAAAAATTGACTTTTAAAATAGTGTGGGTTTGAAATTATAAAAAAGTTGACATGAATGAGATCAAACATATTAAACTGCCAAACCTTATTTAACCATCACATAAAAAACTATTAGTTTCCTAGTTGGCACGTAAATGTTATCCATTTATATAATTGTACTTTGTAGAAATGCTTAGTCATTCATAAAGTTAGGATCCATTAAAAATTCATTCCTCAATGGAAAACCTATTATTCACCATACCACACACCCATTTGAACGGGTCGTATTGGTCATACAGGTAGTGTAAGGTGTCAAACATGTAATGTGAGTGTTATACTTACAAACTATACATGCCATAATATTATATACGAGTTGTATGAATTGATGTTCTTAAAAATCATATGGACTGTATGACTTGTCGACTTACACAAAAGCGATTGGTTTGACATAGCATGTCATTCTGGTTGTTAAATGGTAATCGAGTTATTTGGTTTTGGGTCCTAGAGTTTTTGGACGTTGAACTTAAACCAAAAAAAGATGTAGATGATGTTTGAAATTTAAAGTGATGAAATATATTTTAAGAACTTGAAGTGTGCACCATACTTTGTAGGCTTGTAGAATGATCATGGGGAAGACTTATAGTGGTAACAAATGTTGAAGGAAAGATTTAGGAGGTTTGAATGTAGATTGAAGATGTAGGCTTGTAGAATGACCATATCAACTTGGAACCCTAATGTTAAATCGCTAGTGTCAAAAGAAATTTCCTATAAAATCTTTAGAATATAAGTTGAAAAACCAGTGTCAAATTGTATATACAACCTAGAAAATACCGACCTTTTTTAAAACCCATAATAAGTTCACACAACTACAACAAAACACATTCATTTGTCAACTAATTAAGCCGGCTAGTTATCATATTTGACCTTTATTTGGTTTGAGTTTATTTAATTCAAATTCGACATTTGGACTCGGTTAAAGAACACACCCCTAGTGTGACAGTGCAAACCCCCATTAGAGACCATACGAACCGTATGACTCTTTTTCCTCTTCTTACAACTCATGCATGGACTCAGGATCGTGTATGTATAACAAGTTTTCTTTTGAACGACAAATGTACGACCCTGTTTCGGAGGATATGTGTTATCTTAATCAGGTCCACTTATCAGTTTTCCAGCCGAGACCACACTCCCAACTCCCTCAAGAGAAAACTTATTGCCGAGTAAACCTACTCGCTCAACTCTGAACATTTTACTTAGAGTAAAAATTAACTTATAATCTCTCCTTATTTACATATTATAGATACACTTTAAAAAGATTCTAGAGTTAACTTCTATTTTACTCATTGAGGTTTGTTAAAAATACAATGTTCCTCCAAAATATTAAAAACATCAATTTACCTCCAAAAGTTTCATACTTTGTTTCAATTTCAGTCCAAAGTTTCATTAGTTGTTTCAACTTTATCCAAAATGATGAAACTTTTGAAGTGAAATTGAAACAACATGCAGGATCAGGTTTCTCACTTAAACACTTGGATTTCTCTCAAACTCGCTTGTAGAAACACTCAAATCAGATGAAGTAAAGTCTTTTACAAGAGTTGATAATAATATAATAAGTAGCAAGAAACACACAGAAATAATTTTTCAAGGCACTTGTATATATTACTTCTCAACTCAAGATATTACAAGACTCTTACAAGCATGATACATGAGTTACAATGAGAAACTATATATACTAGATCCTAAAGCCGGATATACTTTGATACCAGCTGGAAACCTAAGACTAAAGCATATACTACAATGCTAAAGTTAAGGTATCTTAGATAAAGTATTATCTAAGATATGGTAGTCATGACATGTCCATGACTTACCTTTTGTCACCAACTAAAGATGGCAACTGTACTAACATAAAAAGGTAAACAGTGGATTAAAGTATGGTCACCTACATGGCTTTTGAGAAAACGCCATGCAGTATCTCAAAGGTCTGCAGCGGAGTGTCAGGGAGACCATACTTATGTCCACTTGATAATAGCAGTGTCTTCCGAAGGTAAGTTGGCTTCGGAAGAACAAGTTCTTCCGAAGCCACTTATACTTCGGAAGAGGCTTCTATACTTCCGAGGCTTGAGGACTTCTGCACTTTGGAAGTTGACTTCAGATCTTTCATTCTAAGTCTTGATCTTCGGAAGTAGGTTCTTTGTCTTCGGAAGTTGGAGTTTTCCTTTGGAAGTAAGCTTTACAATTTGTCTTCAGAAGAGCTCCTTTTTCCTTCGGAAGTTCCCCACTTAGCTTCAGAAGTCCTTTATTTGTTGTACCAAATTCTTCTAAGTGATTTGGTTTTGGTTGCACCAGCCTTTCTAGATCCAACAAACTCCCTCTAGGCTGATGCTACCAAAACCTCACTTGTTTCTGCTTCTCAAAGCTTTCAGCACCAGGGACAAAAGTCGGATATACATGAGTTACAAGCATTCTAAGTCTTGATCCATGAGTTACAATGAGAAACTATATATACTAGATCCTAAAGCCGGATATACTTTGATACCAGCTGGAAACCTAAGACTAAAGCATATACTACAATGCTAAAGTTAAGGTATCTTAGATAAAGTATTATCTAAGATATGGTAGTCATGACATGTCCATGACTTACCTTTTGTCACCAACTAAAGATGGCAACTGTACTAACATAAAAAGGTAAACAGTGGATTAAAGTATGGTCACCTACATGGCTTTTGAGAAAACGCCATGCAGTATCTCAAAGGTCTGCAGCGGAGTGTCAGGGAGACCATACTTATGTCCACTTGATAATAGCAGTGTCTTCCGAAGGTAAGTTGGCTTCGGAAGAACAAGTTCTTCCGAAGCCACTTATACTTCGGAAGAGGCTTCTATACTTCCGAGGCTTGAGGACTTCTGCACTTTGGAAGTTGACTTCAGATCTTTCATTCTAAGTCTTGATCTTCGGAAGTAGGTTCTTTGTCTTCGGAAGTTGGAGTTTTCCTTTGGAAGTAAGCTTTACAATTTGTCTTCAGAAGAGCTCCTTTTTCCTTCGGAAGTTCCCCACTTAGCTTCGGAAGTCCTTTATTTGTTGTACCAAATTCTTCTAAGTGATTTGGTTTTGGTTGCACCAGCCTTTCTAGATCCAACAAACTCCCTCTAGGCTGATGCTACCAAAACCTCACTTGTTTCTGCTTCTCAAAGCTTTCAGCACCAGGGACAAAAGTCGGATATACATGAGTTACAAGCATTCTAAGTCTTGATCCATGAGTTACAATGAGAAACTATATATACTAGATCCTAAAGCCGGATATACTTTGATACCAGCTGGAAACCTAAGACTAAAGCATATACTACAATGCTAAAGTTAAGGTATCTTAGATAAAGTATTATCTAAGATATGGTAGTCATGACATGTCCATGACTTACCTTTTGTCACCAACTAAAGATGGCAACTGTACTAACATAAAAAGGTAAACAGTGGATTAAAGTATGGTCACCTACATGGCTTTTGAGAAAACGCCATGCAGTATCTCAAAGGTCTGCAGCGGAGTGTCAGGGAGACCATACTTATGTCCACTTGATAATAGCAGTGTCTTCCGAAGGTAAGTTGGCTTCGGAAGAACAAGTTCTTCCGAAGCCACTTATACTTCGGAAGAGGCTTCTATACTTCCGAGGCTTGAGGACTTCTGCACTTTGGAAGTTGACTTCAGATCTTTCATTCTAAGTCTTGATCTTCGGAAGTAGGTTCTTTGTCTTCGGAAGTTGGAGTTTTCCTTTGGAAGTAAGCTTTACAATTTGTCTTCAGAAGAGCTCCTTTTTCCTTCGGAAGTTCCCCACTTAGCTTCGGAAGTCCTTTATTTGTTGTACCAAATTCTTCTAAGTGATTTGGTTTTGGTTGCACCAGCCTTTCTAGATCCAACAAACTCCCCCTAGGCTGATGCTACCAAAACCTCACTTGTTTCTGCTTCTCAAAGCTTTCAGCACCAGGGATAAAAGATATTTGTCTGTCTCTTTGTTCTTCCCTGAAGTGGTGCTGAGAAGCTTGTACAAGTCATTGGTGGATAGGAGATCCAGTCTATCACTCTGAATGACATGTACCCTTTGTTGTGTCCCCTTGAAAAGAGTTAGTTGGCAGGATTTATAGTCATACTCCCATCTAACTATGGATTCAAGTTCAGGACCTTCAACCATTTGTAGAAAGGCTTTGCCTTTGGTTGCTGATCCCTTCCTTTCCTCCTCCTCTCTCTGTTTCAACTCTTCTTCAACCTTGCTTCTAGCAGTTAGCTCGGCCATATGAAGGCTGCCTAGATGATTTCTGATATGGGCAGCTACATCAGAGTTTGAAGGGTTGGAGAATGGCTTCTCTGCTAACTCAGCAATGTCAAATCTGCTCAAGTATAGCAGAGATGAGACACTTAGCCTGTTGAGCTCTCCATTCTCTCTTTCAACAACAAAGTTGTGAGAAGAGTCTTCGAACCTCCACTAGATGATCTTCTTCCTAGGTGCAAGAGGTTGTCTTGGCACCCGGTCGCCTTTCTTGGTATCCAGTAGAGTCACCAGCCTTCTCCTTAACTTCTTTTCTTCCTCATTCAAAGTGTCTGAATTGAGGCCAAGGAGATTTGCAGCTTGGTCCAATGTTCCTCCGGGCAGATCAAGAAATTGATCTCTAGTGAGGGAACGTGAGGATCCATCAACATAAGTCAAATTGACTGAATCCTCCTCACAGGAGATATCGCTCAGAGTTTTGCAATTGATGAGCTTTCTCTTGACTGCCTTGAATTCTTCTAAGGAGAGATGTTTAGAAGGCTGATGGGATGGTTTGATGGGTTGATGGGTAGGTTGAGGTGTTTGGGTTCTGGCTAGAGTTTTGGGTTGGAGGATGGGTAGTTTAGGTGGTTGAGGTGAAGAGATTGGTAGGGGTGATGGTGTAGGTTCAGGGGTGTATGGTTCAGTGGTTGGTTCGGTTTTATGGGGAATGGAAAGGGTATTGGTTCAGGTTGTGGTTGGGTTTGGAGTTTGGGTTGAGTGGTTGCTTTGAAGATCATCCCCTGTCCCCTTCTGTACATCTCCTTCCTCTTCCCCGCGCGAATGTCAGCCTTTATGTCACTGACATGTCGCTGGAGAGTCTTTTCTGACATAGGACCCACCTGCCTGCCAGAGAAGCCATGAGCCTTGAGATAGCTCTTCATCCAGGCCTTCTCACCTATCTTCTTGGCAGCAGTTAGTCATGCTTCCTCTTCCTTCTTCTTCTTCTGCATCAGCTTTTCCCTTGCAGCTTTCTTTCTCTCTTTCTCCATTTAATCTTGCTCTTTGTTGAAGAGCCATAAGATCGTATCATTGTTATGTGGAGATAGTTCTTCTTGAGAGAAACCTCTGGAGGTTAGGAAAGTTATCCTTTCCCTCCTGAGCTGCAGATCAGCTTCTCTTTCATTCCTCTCCCTTTTTTCTTCTAAGGCTAACCTTGCTGCCTCTTCTCTTTGCTGTTTTTGCAGCAAGGTTGCCTTTTCCAGCTCAACTAACTCCTCTAATGGTAGCAGGAGTACATCTTCATTTGCAGCTCCTAGACTGACAAGTCTATCAATGATCTCTACTCGTTTTCTGTTGTTGACTGCCTCCTGGTTGGCTGCAGCTGCTTTGATACTTGCAGCTAGCAGTTTTCCAGTTGGAAGCCTACCTTTTCTTTTGAGTTTCTCCAACCTTTCTTCTTCCTGAAGCTCTTCCATAGTCATCTTCCTCTTTCCTTTGATGTCTTCGGAAGTGCTAGACTTTGGGGGTTCTTGGATGGAAGATTCAGGTTGAGTAGTAGAGATGTAAGCTGGAGTTAATGCTGATGTTTGAGCTAGTGGTTGGGTGAGAAAATCCTCCCTATTAACCTCAGATGCAAGTTCCAGGATTGCATCTGTGACTATTAGATCATCGGATAATGAGAGTAGTCCTTCCGCAGCAGCAATCTCAGCTTCGGAAGTTTGAAATTGTTCTTCCGAGGCTTTGAATTGTGCTTCGGAAGTCTGTGAAAATGCACTATCTGTCCCAACTGTTTCAGTTGCTGGGCCATCAGTCCTTGTTTCCCCTTCGAAGTTAATCTCAGGTTCCACTTGGACCTTAGGTTGACCAACTTCCTCAATAGTGGTAGAAGGTGCATTTAACCTCTAAAGCTCTTGAGTTCTGAAATAGATCACAGACAGATCAGGACTTGGCTGTTCTATAAGAGATTCCAATAGGAACTTGTTAAAGAACCTATTGAGATCTTGGAGCATCCTTTGATCCATTTGAATGACAAGTGGAGGAGGCTTAGAGAAAATTAAAGCTTGTTGCACAGGATACTTTGAGCTCAAGGAAGTGAGAGCTTGACTTTGGGGTTCCTCTTGTCTTTGACTTTGTCTCTGAACACTCTCCCCCTTTTTGGTAGCATCATCTTGAGAGCTGGATGAGCTAGAGGAAGAGGTCAAGGAGACCTGAGTTGATACATGCCTAACAGACCTCTCAATCTGTTTCTCAGCTAGTTTGGCCTTGAGAGTTTCAATCTCAAGTTGTTGAGTGGCAGACCTTTCCTCTAAAGTCTTAACCTTGGATTCAAGATTTGAGACTTTAGAAAGTAGGTCTTGAACGGTGAATTGCATTTTTCTCTCATCTTCTTTTGAAGAATCACGGGGAGATGAGGTAACATACCGTGTATGTTCATCCTCACCACCAGATGTGGTTTCTTGGCGCCCTGGTTTCCCTTGCTCAATGATGTCTCTTTCAGAGTCATCAAAGGGCATGGTTGCCTTAGATTCTGTTAGGACCTGGTATTTGAACGAAATACCGAATGATTAACGTGTAAACCAAACCAAATAGTGTGGAATCCTATTTGATTGGCGATCCAATCAGTGAGAACGCACGTAGAATCAATAAAGTATTGAATCAAACGTTAAGAATCGATTAGGAATCGATCTACAGCGTTCTATGAACTTGGAGTATGAACTTGGAGGCTTCTGGATGGCTAGGGTACGTCTGGAGTCGAAATAGAATGAATGCTTATGTTTTTCCACGAATTGGGTTGTATTTATAGGTTAGTATTGTTCATTCGTGCGACTGAACCATAAGTATGGTTCAGTCGTGCGATTGAACCATGCGGTTGATCCATTCGCACGACTGAGTGTTCAGTCGTGCGACTGAGCCAATCTTATGTTTCAATCATACGACTGATCCAGTCTCCTGGTTCAGTCATGCGATTGAGTCATTCGTATCCAGTTATTCATGCGTATGGTCCATTCGTATGGGCCATTCGCATGAGAACTTCATTTTGTTAAGTTTGAATGTATTAATTAATATAACATTATGTGTATCAATTCAATCAATCACAAACCTAGTTAACCAATTCAACATCAACTCATTAATGAAATATTAAACATTATAAATCACAAACAATCAATATCATTTCATTAACATTCCAAACATTACATCAGTGTAAGAACAAACAAGATCTATTACATTCATATCATGATCTAGGGACATACATGTATCAACAAACTCCCCCTTGGACCTAGATCTCTCTAATGTCTTGTTTTCTTCCTCCTCATACTTTTTGTACTTATCCTCTTTTGTGACTCCTGCGTGAATCTCAAATGCAAAACAGAGTCTTATGACGTTCTGGAACTGGAGGGCTTGTACTATATCCTGCGTGTCATAGAACAGTGGCCACTTGTATAGAGTGTAGACATCATTAGCTGACAAGTTGGTAAGCCACATTAGGTCAAATACCCTGATAGTATCCATATGTCCCTCTTTATTTAGGACTATGACCGCTTCTCCTGTCCTCCAATCGTAGTACCATCACTTAAAGTGTGGAGTGAAGTCCTGAAGCATTTCCCTTAGTGGGATTCTTGACATCGTGCGCGGAGGACTCCACTTCAGCACTATCTTTGGCTTTCCAGTAATGGCATCAACTTCAGACCTTCTGATGTACCTTGTAGGTTGTTGGGGTCTGAAGTTAACCCACCTGGTGTGGTACTCCTTCCTTAGGGCAGCCTCAAACCAGCCTGACATCTTTCTCGGGTCAGCATACAACAGCTTCAGTTTGGCCAGCTGGTTGAGCTCAAAACCTGGTAGAGTCTTTAGATCATGTAGAAATCTAAAGTACTCTATGCCCTTCTCCCTCTTAACTGCATAGACGTTTAGGTCCTCAAAATATGCCCACGCTATAATCATGCCCGACACCTTATGATGTTTCTTTACTCTGTAGAGTTTGGTGTAGGCGTTCTGTGTAGGTGCAGTGCGTTGGGCTCGAACTTCTTCAAAACAAGCAGCCCATTCAGCCTTTCGGATATCAACATCATCGTTTGAGGCTTGGGCCATTCCTTCTGTCTTCTCTGACTCCTGCTCCATCTTATCTAACACCTCAAACGTATCACTGACAAGGGATTCACCCAGATTAGGGACCACATTTCCCTCGTTGTCAGCATATTGAGGGTAGTGCTCTGCAGTGACATCTTCTATCTCTATTTCATTAACGTCGTTTAGCTCTTCGTCACTTGTAGAGTCACATGTTGGAGCATCCTTTACAATCTCATCAGGATTTAGCTTGAAGATCTCAGCTAGTTGCTCATTTTATAGATCGTGAATTATTTCCCCTTCTTCAGGGGTATAACTCACCGACCTCCTGACGATCCCTTGCAGATCAAGAATCATAGTTAACTGAGTCTTGACCTGCAGAAGGGGAGCAACATCGAATTCATCCCTTTGATAGTTTGGATCTGTTTGATTTAAACATTCAACATAATAATCATTAGTTAATAATCAAAACAGAAATGCATTAATCATAATATAAACATCGAATACATAAGTTTAAATACATGATTCAAATACAAAAGTAATCAAATACATAGACATCTAATCATTACTTTTGTCTTGGATCACTGGATCATCGCTTGGTGGAGCAGAGGAGGAAGCTCGTTGGTCTTGGTTCTTCTTAGATCTCCTTTCCTGTCCTTGAGCAGAGGCAGATGCAGCTGCATCTCCTCCTTTTTCATCATCATCCTCATTCCTCTCCTCTGTCTTCTTTTCTTCAATCCCCTCATCATCCTCAGTCTCATCATCATCGTCCTCATCATCATCCTCATCATCATCATCACCATCATCTCCGTCTCCCTCTTTAATCTTTAGTGGCTCATCTTTAGATCCCTTAAGCTTTAGCATGATGGTCTTCTTAGCCTCCTCCAACTCCTCAATCTTCTTAGCAGATGTGACACTGTGCTCTTGGAGTTGGGCGATCTCGTGGCTCTGAGCAGCCATTTGTTGGGCCTGCTCCTCGATCAACCGAGCTTGCTCTGAGATCTGCTGAGACTGCGTCGCAGTAAGATCTACCAAGTGACGGATCTGCGCTGTCTTCTCCTCATCAGCAGCTAACAACCGCATCACCATTCGGTTCAGCGCTGAGAGCTGTTCCTCTACCCCAATTGGAGGTAGAGGTGATCCGTATATATGTGAGGGATGTGAAGAGGGTCCTGCTTGGTAGCTAGTAGTGGTGGTGGTGGTTGTGGTGAAGATAGGGTTGGGTCTGTGAGATAGTGGAGGTGATGAAGGAGTGAAAGATATGGTGGTGGTTGGCATATGTACAGTGGTGGGAGGTGTGGTGGTGATAGTGGTAGCTGTGGTGGCTGTGGGGGTGGATGGTGTGGCTGTAGGGGTGGTAGTGGTGGTGGTAGCTGTGGTGGCTGTGGTGGTGACGAAGGTGAGTCTTTTCTTCTTCTTCTTCTGGCCGTGGGGCTGAGCCATCCTTTTCTTCCTCGATCCAGTCGAGGTGGATGCTCCCCCTAGAACACGGCTAGATGGCTCAGGAGCATAGTTAGGATCTGTAGCTGTCTCTCCCGAATCCCTGGGGCGTTCACCAACCGCCCGGAGTCCATGCTCTGTGGGGACAACCTTGCTTCCCACAGTCCTCGTCAATGGCTCCTCATCAGACTCGTCTTTCTCCTCACCAGGAATAAAGTCCTGGTGGAAACCCGTCGACTCAGCTATGTCTCCTGTGGGGGCAGATACTGGAGGTATAACGTCTGAAGCTGTGCCCCTCGGTGGAATAGGCATGTCATCTCCAGCATCCCCACTGTCATCATCGTCTGAATCATGAGTGGGTAGAGCAATCTGCTCCACATCAGAATCACTATCGTCGTGGCGCCACTTCCTCCTGGCTGGCACCACGTAGTCCTCCCGGGCCAGATGCCCAAACAATCTCCTGACAGGGGGTTTCACCTGCTTCCCCCTGTATACCTTCATCCTCCCCAAGGTGGTATCATCCATCACCTCAAGAACAACAGCATCATCCTTCTCCTTAGGCAGGGAGGGGAGCTTCTGGTCTATGATCATCTGCATAAATCTCGGGTACATACAGAAGCCCTTCTTCCCTTTCCCCTCGATGTTCTCACTAGGTAGGTGAAGATCATCTTGGAGAAGCTGAACGGGTGGTTCAGCACCAACGCAACATACGCGTTCTGAATCTGGTCGGAAAGCTCATCAAAACCTCCCTTCCTGGAAGCTATACACTTTAGCAGCACGTGCGCAAGATACTTAAACTGGGGACAGAGGTTGCTCTTGTTGAGCACCCCAGCATTGATGTCCCCAGAGTACTTGGCTCTAAGAAAGCATCCTCTGACAGTGAGGGGGTGTAATCTAGTCGGACAATCAGCGTCGTCCCCCAACTGTAACACTATCCTTAGATCCTCCTCTGTGATAGCTATAGCCTCTCCAAAGATGGTACTTCTGATGCAGTGAGGCTCAGAGGATCGATCAACTGTAGCACCTTCCCAGAAGGCCTGCTGAATGGAACGATAAGGAGTGCAGGGAGCCGATATGGCGTGTGCAATCCTCGACCTCTGTAGAAAGGTGATAATGCCCGAGAAATCAGCAGTATTTCTGGATGTCAGATCCAGATGAGCACAGATATTGTGCTTCGTACTCATAGTCCATCGACTCGCCATCTGTTACACAAACAAAGTAAACATTAGTACTCATTGGCTAAAAATGTCATGAAACATTTGGAGTTGAAGAAAAATCTTTCTGTCATGTGAATGAGGTTGTGCGACGGAGTCAGTCGTGCGACTGAACAGTGCGACTGGGATTCAGTCGTGCGAATGACCCCATGCGTACGACTGAGTGTGCGACTGAATTCATGCGTATGTAACCTCATGCGGTTACACCAGTCGTGCGACTGAACTCATACGCATGGTTCAGTCGTGCGGTTAAGCTGTTCGCACCCTTCAGTCGTGCGACTGAAGTTCATCAACCTGTCCATTCGCATGATGTACTGACTGTTCAATTCAAATTCAATTTTTCACCAATTTTGAGTTTTAGACTTCGTGTTCTGGTTCATTAGACTCGCAATCTATTCGTATAACACCTAACATCTTTAATTTCATTTGTTTGAGTCGTGTAGTTAGGTTATTTTGTCACTTAAGTCTCGATTGTTTAACGGGTCTGATTTTCCAGATTTGGTGTCAAATTGAAAGTTATTGTAGTGTCTCTTCACCGCAAATTACCTGTAGAGTCGATGTAAATGGTCAGTATGCAAGAAACGTGGGTTTATAGAGATCAAATGAAATTTGGGCAGAGTGGCTTTAGTTCGTGCGATTTAGGGTTAATTTGAGAGTGGTGAGTCTCTGCGACCGACTCTCCCTCTATTTATACTAACCCTAAATTCAATCGTGCAACTGGGCTCATACGCACCTTTCAGTCGTGCGAGTGAGCCTCAGTCGTGCGATTGGTTCAGTCGCCCTTCTTCAGTCGTCCGACTGGATCCCAGTCGTGCAACTGACTCACTCGTTCGCTCTTAAGCATCCGACTGGGCCAATCGTATGGGCCATTCGGTTGGATGGTCCATACTCATGGTCCATTCGTACGAATGGCTCCCATTCGTATGATAAGTCCATACGAATGGTCCATTCGTGCGAATGGGTCATACTTGTGAAATTTTCTGCCATTTTGAACATTTAACATTTAAACCCTTTTTAACTGTTGAAATTAACATTATGATCATTTGATCATCTTAGACATGATCATTTTAACTTGAAAACTTTTGATCACCTCAGAAGTGATCCTTTTAAACACTTTGTCACCTCAGACGTGACCCTTTTAAACACTTTGTCACCTCAGACGTGACCCTTTTAAACACTTTGAAAACACATGTGGTCATCTTCAGACATGACCCTTTTAGGTGAGTTGATCCCATACTAATTTTCATGATGTAGTCCGACAAACAAATAAGTTAAAAATACTAAATAACTTAGAAATTAAACTAAAGTATAAAATTTAACTTGTTTTTGGCTTTTGTGAGAGATAAACCCTAAGATAAAAATCTACTGGATTTGGTTCCGGAATAGGCAGCTTCAATTTAGTTTGACCACACCTGGACCAATTCAATTTTGGAATCATACAGGCAAGTCAAATCATTTGGGACTTGTTATCAAAACCTTTTGATGCTTAATTCTTGGTTTACATCTAGTGTCGTTAGCAAGTTTAGGAAATCATACTGGTACTATTAGATTCCCACATTGATTTGAACTTTCAAGAATTGCAACCACAATGATTGTCAGTATATTTGTCCTCTTAAATCCATACACAGACTTTTGACACAAATTGGTGATAGTTTTAGGTTTAATTATTTCAACTAACATTTGTGGATCCCACACTTATATGGTAATTAACATTCCTCAGAAGCTTTTGAGCGGTCTACGGGTATTTTTACAAGAAGAGACTATTCTTAGAGCTTTCAAAGAGAAGCCAATCCTCAGGTCAGTGTCATCGCACAGCAGAGAGGCGGCAAACAACAATGAATTCTAGAATATCTAGGTTATGCTTATCCTCAGATCAGTGCCATCGCACAGCAGAGAGGCACACAACCTATCTTCTTGTTAGAGCAGCTTAATTTTCTTTTCCACAGAATGCATCAACAACATAAGTCATTAGCTTGATAGCATTTGTCTTTCATTTTTTTCGTGCTTTGCTCTATTTATGGTCATCCGCACACATTTGTGGCGTTTACATGCTCATTACCCCTTATTGGAATATTGTTGATTGTGTTAACCAGTGATAAGATGGGAGCCCACAGTCAGTTGAACAACTTAGTTTGATCTTGAGATCACCAGTCAGGTCTAATCATCTATTGTGTTGAATATACCGACATATCATATGTGGTCTAGCAACCTCTAGGTCTACTTTCATTGTGTTACCTTAGTAGTTACCAGTTTTTCTATCATCTTTCCTTTTATATTGCTTAGACTACACAGACTTATACTTTGAATTTTGCATCTTTTCTAAATTAACTTTTAAAGTCCCTCTTGATTTGTTCCTGTGTACTATCATTTTCCAAAGGGTTTGAATCGGTATCACAGATGCGATTTACCTTATATCAGCTATCCACTCCTTCTCCCTCGTTTTTTTTAAATGTTACTAGCTGACCTATTCTCCCCCTAAAATTCTAAAATCATAACTGGTTTAATTATTTTAGGATTTTAATAGACAACTAAATAACATGAGTTTTGTTGGACCAAAAGAACCAATGAGCCAGATCAGAAAAACTTTTAAGTCCCACAGACGTCACAACAACTGAAGAGATCTACATCAGCTGAAGACAAAGTCTGAAGACAAAGTCTGAAGATAAAAGGCTGAAGACAAAGTCTGAAGACATATGTTGAAGACAAAGTCTGAAGACCAAGTTCTTAGAAGTTGTCTCAAACAGCTGAAGTGTTTTCCTTTCAGTAGTTGTAATGTTTTTACTCTTCAGTAGTTTCCTTTCAGTAGTTTTATTATTGTAAAACATCTGAAGTTCTTACACTTCAGATGTTATAGTTTCAGTAGTTGTAATTTTGTTTTACACTTAGACTTTTTGTGAAGGTGTCCTCAGTTGTTGTGGACATCTTCAGTAGATTAGTTATTTTCAGTAGTTTGTTAAATCAGTTAGATGTCACTATCAAGTGACATCAGCTGACGTCACATTCCTTATAAAAGGAATGTTGACCTAGTTGTTTTGGAACCGAAGCATTAGCGTGAATGAAAATATTCCATTAACAGAAAAGTTCTCTCTCTATAATCGTCATAGTGTGATTGCATATTCATACTTGTCTTGCTTGAATTTGATCTTATTTCTGTTATATTCCGCTGCAAATTCAAATCTAATTGATCAAACTAGATCCGATCCTATCAAATGGTATCAGAGCTGGTTAATCATTGATCGATTTAACAATTGATCATTGAAACTGCTCTTTTGATATCTAAGTTTGATCGAATTAGCAAATTTGCAAGAATTGATTATAGAGTTTGATTTTCTGTCGCTTCCGGTCAATTAATTTGAGATTTAAATTGTGTTGTTGAGTTTTTAAGCTAGACTGATTTTAATCTCATTGAATTTGGTTGAATTGGTGAAAATGACTACTTCAATCAATGATCCTCACAATACTGGCTCCTCAACTAAGCCTCCGATGCTTGTTAGGAGTGAGTATAACATATGGCAACGCCGAATGCTCCATCACCTGTCTGTTAACAGTTCAGGTTGTTGGAAGTCAGTGGTTCATGGACCATATAAGCCTATGGTGAGTAATCCTGAAACCAATGAGATGGTTCCGAAGAAGAAGGAACAATATTCTGATGAGGATTTAAAGCTGTTTGAAATTGATGCTAAAGCCCATGGAATTCTGGCCATGGCACTGCCTAATGAAATCTACTCTGGGCTTATGCATCATGAAACTGCTCATGATCTCTGGGTTGCTCTGAAAGAACAATTTGGAGGAACTGATGAGGTCTTAGCAAACAATAGAGAAATCCTTGCCCAGCAATATGAGACATTCTCTCATAGGAAGGGTGAGACATTGACTCAACAGTTTGAGCGATTTTCCTGTTTGATATCTGAGCTAAAAATGGTTCAACATGAATATACAAACAGTCAGATGAACAACAGATTCCTCAGATCCCTGCCTGAGAGATGGGACACTTATACCATTGTCCTACGCTCCAGTGCAAATCTGGATACTCTATCTCTCACCCAACTTCATGGGAAACTCTTAACATTTGAGAGAGAGATAGAACAGAAAAGGAAACTGTCTTCATCTGGAAAGCTCACTGATGACTTTGTACCAGGAAACACTGCTCTGGTTGGTCATGAGTCTGAATATGCTTCATCTAAAGTTCCTATGATGAGCATATTGATTTCTCTTCAAACAGTGGAAATCATGCTTTTGTTGGAGTTGAGGGTAACTCAGGGTTTAGTGTTGATAACTTGTGTTTTTTGATGGATGATTTGAAAGGAATTGCTGATGATGATCTGGAAGAGATGGATATTTTGAGCCAAATGGCATTGATCAATATCAGATCTCAAAAGTTTTACAAAAGGACAGGTAGAAAATTCCCTGGTCTCTCTGGCAAAACCAAAGTTGGTTTTGATAAGAGCAAGTTGAGATGTCACAAGTGCCATAGACTTGGACATTTTGCTAGAGAGTGTAGATCATCTGGATCTAACTCATCTGCACCCTTTGTGACTTTTCCAAGCAATAGCTCACAATCCAAAGGGCAACATTCTACCAGTTCTGATCATCATTCACAAATTCAATCATCTCCTGCATTTTTTGTTCCTCAAAGTCCAATGCCATATCCTTATCCATGTTTTTACATGCCTCAGTCTAGTCAGGTTCCTGTACCCATGGCTCAACAACCACATGCTCTACCTGATCCTCAACCATCTCAAACAAATCAACAATCTCAATCTCAATCACATCAGAGCTTTTTCACCCCTGAGGTTGTTGACTGGAGCAGCTTACCAGATGATGTCTCTAGTTATTTTGAACAATTATTTGCTGGTGCTGGTCAACATGGTGGTGAAAACCCTTTTGGAAATCTTGCTCTAATGGCCCTGGAGTCTACTGATGGAAATCCTTCATCATCACAGGTACCACAGGTATCTTCTGAGGCTAAGGCCAAGTTATGTTCTGAGTCATGCATAGCTGCTTTTGTTTCAATTAGGGAAGCAAATGTAGCTTTAATTAATCAAAACCTTGACCTAGAAAAAGTAATTTCCAAAAGAAAAGCTGAGTTTGAGTCTGTTCTAAAAGAGAAGGATGAGGAGATTTATAAACTAAAATGTCAAATCACTGATGAAAAAGCAAAGGTAGAGGTCATTTTGGAAAATCACAAGAATCTCAAAGAAACACTTGCAGCTACTCAAGTTAATTGTGAACGTTGGGTAACATCATGCAAGGGATTTGAAATGCTTCTCAGTAAGCAAACAGCTTCTAATGTGAAGTTTGGGATTGGGTATAATCATACCATACCTCCTACAGATTTTACTCCCAAGCTAGAAGTAAAATCTGAAGGTGATTGTAATTCCCAAACCACATCATCATGTGTCTCATCCTCAAGTGATAATTCAAAATCAGAGGATGAAGTCAGTGTTATTACCTCAGCTAATCAAATTGCTGATGGTCCCACTGCTTCTAAACACATGATCAAGAAGAAACTGAGTAATTCAGGTGTTGTCCCACAAAGTACTCAAAGTACTGAAGGGCAAAACACAACACCTGAAGAGCATTTCAAATCAGAGGAAAACAAGCATTGCTTGACAACTGCTGAAAAGTCTATCAGGAATCTCAAAAGTACTGATAGAAAACTTCTGAAGAACAAATCTTCAGTTGTTGCAAATCCTTCAGTAATTCCCAAAAGTACTGAAAGGAAGAAAGTACTGAAGAACAAATCTTCAGTAGTTTCATCATCTTCAGCAGTTGATCAACAAAAGATGAAAAGAAAGCCATGTGAAATATGTGGTTTGTTTAATCATCTTACTGATGAATGCTGGTATAACAAGGGTTTAAAATTCAACAAAGAGAAAATCATTAAGAAGAAAATGCATAAAATGAAAGATGAATTTCAAACCAAGTTTGTACCACAATCATCTCAATCTGATAAACCAAAGTTTTTCCAAAAAGTTACAAAGAAGGAAGGGGTTTGTCACACAACAGCTGCAAATATTCCTCATGGAATATCAAAAACCAGACTAAGTCTGTGTCTTTTAAAAGGGAGGATGTGGTGAATCACAAGAACAAATCACCAACAAGTACTGATGTGTCAACTGAGTTGAAAGCTTTGACAACCAATCAGACACAACTTGTTATGATGGTTCAACATCTGTTGGGGAGAGTTAACCAATTAGATGTTTCTGTGATTAAACCACTGAAAAGGAAACCTAAGCCAAAATCAAAGGAATCCTTTTCAGCACCATCTACACCTTCAAAGGCTGTTAATCATGCAAAATCAGTTAGTTTAAAATCTGTTGATGAAAACAGACCCAAAACCAAAATGGTTTGGGTCTCAAAGGCTAACTAATTTTTGTGAAAAATGCAGGGTTCTTCAGCATGCCAAAGAAGCATCTGGTATGTAGACAGTGGAGGATCTATGCATATGACAGGGAGCAGCTCTCTTCTTCATGATTATTCTCAAGGGAAGAAGGGATTTGTTTCTTTTGGAAATGATGCTAAGGGTTACATCATAGGAAAAGGATTTGTCTCAAATGGGGAAATAAGGTTTGATGATGTTAACCATGTGGAGAACCTCAAGTACAATCTGCTGAGTGTCAGTCAAATGTGTGATAAAGGGCATGTTGCACTTTTCACAAGTCAAAACTGCCGGATTCTGTCTTCCAAAGTTTTGAACAAGATTGACAAGATATTGGATGAATATACTCTCCTGAAGGCCAACAGGATTGGAAGAGTATATGCCTTAGATTTATCAAAGAAAATTGATCTTAAAGGCCATCCATGTCTGTTCTCTAAAGCCTCTCCTCAAGAATCTGAACTATGGCATAGAAGGCTTGGTCATGTGAATCTTAAAACATGAATCAGCTTATTCATCATGGTTTAGTGAGAGGTTTGCCATTGAAGGAGTTCAAATGTGATGACAACTGTCCAGCTTGCTTAAAAGGAAAGCAACACAAAGTTTCATTCCCTCCAATAGAAGAACCCAAGTCCACTGCCTGCTTGCAATTACTGCATATGGATCTCTTTGGTCCTGTTAGAGTAATGAGTATGGCAAAGAAAAAATACTGTCTGGTAATTGTGGATGATTATTCCAGATATGTATGGACTTTCTTCTTGCATTCCAAAGATGAGGCTGCTCAAATCATCATTTATTTTGTGTTGCATGTGGAAAAGCAGCATTCACTTCCAGTCAAATGTGTGAGAAGTGATAATGGCACAGAGTTTAGGAATCACACTCTTGATGAATTCTATTTGTCTAAGGGAATCAAGAGACAATATAGTATTCAAAGAACTCCTGAGCAAAATGGAGTGGTGGAGAGAAAGAACAGGACCCTTATTGAAGCCGCAAGGACAATGTTGGCTGACTCAGGTTTGCCACTAACCTTTTGGGCTGAAGCTGTCAACACAGCTTGCTATGTACAGAATAGGGTGTTAGTGAATCAGAGGTTGATGAAGACTCCTTATGAGTTATTACATCATTTGGCCCCTCTAATTTCATTCTTTAGAGCATTTGGGTGTCCCTGTTATATTCTTAACACAAAGAATCCACTTCAGAAGTTTGAATCCAAGGTGGATGCAGGGTATTTTGTTGGGTATTCATCTACTTGCAAGGCATACAGAGTTTTAATTGCAGAACAAAGATTGTTGAAGAAACTTTGCATGTCAAGTTTAATGAATCTCCAAAAGACAAAATTCCTCAAAACCCTGTGGAGTTGTTTGATTTGGACATACTGCAATATGTTCCATATCAGTCTCCACCTGTTATTGTTTCTGAAGTTCCATCATCTCCATCTGATGGCCTAAATGCAAGTTGTAGTGATCATCTGCCTGTGTCTACTACACTTGATGTTCCTGTAGCTTCAGCAGTTCCATCCACAACAAATGCTGATGAAATCTCTGAATCCTCTACTTCATTTGAACTGCCATCTCAGTCTAGGTTTCAAGAGTCTGAATCAACATCTGTTGCTGCTGAATCTCCTACAAACACTTGCACAGATATTATTGAGTATCAAGAATTGAAGAATCATCCCATGTCCCAGATCATTGGTGACATTAATGCTGGTGTTTCAACAAGAAGTCAATTGTCCAATTTCTGTCTCTATGCTCTCTTCATCAGTCAGCAAGAGCCAAAGAATTATCATGTTGCATTAAGGGACAATGGATGGGTTGAAGCCATGCAGCTTGAGCTTCTTCAATTTCAAAAGCAGCAAGTGTGGAACTGGTTCCTCTACCCCAAGGTAAGTGTGCAATAGGCACTAAATGGGTGTTTAGGAATAAAACTGATGAAAAAGGCCAAATTGTCAAGAACAAGGCCAGACTGGTTGTACAGGGGTTTTCACAAGAAGAAGGTATTGATTATGATGAAACCTTTGCCCCTGTAGCCAGACTGGAGGCAATCAGATTGTTTTTAGCTTATGCTGCTTTCCATAACCTTAAAGTTTTTCAAATGGATGTCAAAAGTGCATTTTTATATGGTAAAATAAAAGAAGAGGTTTATGTGTGTCAACCACCAGGTTTTGAAGATCATAAACATCCAGATTGGGTGTATAAGCTTGATAAGGCTCTTTATGGGTTGAAACAAGCACCCAGAGCCTGGTATGAAACACTATCTAACTTTCTTCTTCAAAATAATTTCACTAGAGGCTCCATAGATAAAACTTTGTTCATTAAGAAAGTAGGCATGCATAAGCTCCTTGTTCAAATTTATGTTGATGACATTATTTTTGCATCCTCTGATCCACAGTTGTGTGATGCCTTTACTAAATTGATGCAACAAAAGTTTGAAATGAGTGCCATGGGAGAATTACAGTTCTTTCTGGGTTTGCAAATCAAACAAATGGCTGATGGAACTTTCATTCATCAGTCAAAATACACAAAAGATTTGTTAACCAAGTTTGATTTACAAAACTGTAAACCTTGTTCTACTCCCATGTGCAGCAACACACAACTGGATGCTGATCAGAAAGGTAAAGCAGTTGATGAAACTCTTTACAGATGTATGATTGGTTCCTTGATGTACCTTACAGCTTCTAGACCAGACATTATGTTTGCAACTTGTGTCTGTGCTAGATTTCAGGCTGCACCTAAAGATTCCCATATGATTGCAGTCAAGAGGATCTTTAGATATTTGCAAGGAACTCAATCTCTAGGACTTTGGTATTCCACTGGGCACTCTTGCAAATTAGTTGCTTTCTCTGATAGTGACTATGCAGGGTGTAAGTTAACCAGAAAATCAACTTCTGGTGGATGCCAATTTCTAGGCAACTGTTTAGTTTCTTGGCAGAGTAAGAAACAAACTTCAGTTGCTACATCCACAGCTGAAGCAGAGTACATTGCAGCTGCAAGCTGTACATCTCAGGTACTCTGGCTTCAAAATCAATTATTGGATTATGACATTACAGAGACTAAGACTCCTTTACTAATGGATAGTGCTTCAGCTCTTTGTATTGTTAAGAATCCTGTCCAGCATTCTAGGACCAAACATATTGAGATCAGACATCATTTTATCAGGGATTGTTATGAAAAAGGTCTGATTGATCCAAAGTTTGTGCCTAGTGCTGATGAGCTTGCAGATATATTTACTAAGCCTTTGGACAGTGCAACTTTCCATAATCTTGTACTCAGGCTTGGTATGCTGCAACTAGAATAATTTGACAACTACTGATGCTCTTAGTTAATAAGTACTGATGAGCATTAGTATAAAGCTGTCAAAAATAAGTGCTGATAAGTCATTTTATCTTCAGCAGTTTTTATAACTACTGAAGACTAAACTACTTAAAAGTACTGAAGTACTTCATTTGTTGAAAAGTACTGATGTAGTTCAAACTACTGATGTCTTTTATAATAGATAAGTACTGATGACCAATGAAACATCTGAAAATCAGATGATCTGATGAGTAAGTGTTAAGGTCATTGAAACAGCTGACCTTTGTGAATTGACGACAACAACTACTGTTTCATTTCAAAACAACTGAAGCCAAAACCAAGTCTTCAGTAGTTTACAACTACTGATGACTAACACCAAGTCTTCAGTTGTTTACAACATCTGAAAGTTAAAACCATGTCTTCAGTTGTTTTCTAACAACTGATGACTCACACCAACACTTTCAGTTGTTTTCTTTCAGCCGTTTCATAACCTATAAATACCTAACCCTAACTTCAAACTTTTCATAACTCACTTTCCAAACGTTCATCTTCCATTAATGGCGACCATGCAAATCAAACCTCGACACAACTGTGTCGCTTACCTTACCAAATCAGCCTTTTGGACCAAGTTTGATGCTGCCATTGATCTGATGGTTGATTCCCAATATCGCACAGCCTTCCTCTTAATCCTACCATCTATCCCGATACCCTTCGCCAATTTTGGACAAACGTCACTGTTCATACTGCAGAGAATGATGACTCGATCACTCTCAGTCGTTTGTCAACCAGAAACAGGTGGTCATCACTTCTGAGATCATTCGTCAAACCCTAGACCTGAATGATGCCACCTATGTCACCAGATACCCCAAAGGCACCATTGATTTATCCTTTGTTAACCATGGCTATGAGGGTGACCTAAGTGCTACTACTATTCTGAAGAAGCACTTCCATGATGCTGAGCGTCTCATTTTCCATATGATCAATGTCTGTCTTGCCCCCAAAACATCTTCATGGGATCAAATGTCATCCAGGTGGCAACAGGTATTGTATTCTATCCTTGAACGCCAAAGCCTAAATTTTTCTGAAATAATATTTTTGGAATTAAAAGATTTGGCAATGAAACCTGTGGCTAATAGATGGATATTATATCCAAGGTTTCTTATGGCCATAATTCTTAATCAATTAAAATCTGATGGCCTTGTTGGCCTTGGAGTCCCTGCTATGGTAGTTTTGCCAGAAGTATACTCCAGGCACAACTCCAATCCACAACTCAAAGAGGCTGCCAAACTGCTAAAACCCAAGCAGAGGGAACCCACAGCCTCCACCTCCAGATCTAAAGTCCCCTCCAAACCAAAATCCAAGAAAACCAAAAAGGCTACTCAGGGAGTTGAGTCCCCTGATGATGCCCCTGCAGCACAAACGCAGGATGAAACTACTAGTCTTAATCCCCTTGTAGTTTCAACGACTCCACCAGCTGAAACCGCTCAGGTATCCTCTCAACAGGATCCTGATGCAACCAACATTGGGGAAGCCACATTACTGGAATCTCTCTCACTTGAGAAGATTGCCATTGAAGAGCACCATTCACCCCAGGTGCAATCCTTTTCACCTCTATCTCCCACTGAAACCACCCCTACAAGCCCAACTGCAGTCATTGCACAAGTGCTGACTCAACTACATTCCTCTACCCCTCCCAGAAACCTGTTAACACTGGGAAAACCTCAACAGCTGAGGGAGAGGATTATAATGTAGTTGACAACCCACAGCATAGGGATTACAAAGTTCAATCTCCCAGTGTAGATGAGGAGACTAGAACATCTGGTGAGGCTACCTCTTCCCCTGTTTCAGCACATGAACAGGATGAAGCTGGTATCATCTCTAAGACCTCACCAGAGGCAACTGCCAATGAAGGACTTAATCCTGAGGCAGGAAGTCCCCAGTTCCAAGACAAAGGGGCACATGTGATTACTGATCTACACTCAGCACATGTTCATCCTGATTTACTCAGGAGGTCAGCTGATTCAGCTAACACTGATGATGACCTGGGCTTTTTCTTTGAAGTTCTAGCCCAAAACACAATTCTTGAGGCTGAGGTATGCAGATTACAAGAACTGCTTGCCAAAATGTCTCAGGAATCAAGTCCATCTGCCCCAATTAACCCACAGATGGCAGCTTCTGTTGAAGCTCTCCCAAACACTGAGCCACTCTCAACAAATCAGCCACCAGCCTCTGTTTCAGGCACCATTTCTCAGGGAGAGAACCCCTCTGAGCAAATGGTTGCTGCATTTAAATCTTCCTTACCTCTCATCACTCCCATCATCACTAATATTGTCCATCAAACCATTGATGAGAGGATTTCCTCAAATCTTCAAACCCTTGTTGATGATGCTGTGTCAAAGAAACTTTCTGACATTCAAACCCCTGAACCCAATGCAACCAAAAAGGGGGAGTCTAAGTCAGTGAAAGAAGATAAAAGAAAGAGAGTTGAAGAGGAAGAAGCCAAAGAGAATAAAGGAAAAGAGATAATTACTTACAAGAGAAAGAAAAGTGCTGCTGAACAGACTGAGGATGAGAAGAAGTTGGAGGAAATGATCAAAGAAGCTGATGAGCAACACAGCAGATCCATGGATAGGATTATTGATCAGCTCTTCAGACAAGGCTTTGACACTGCCAAACTTGATTCTGAGATCAGAAGGCTAGAGATTCAGGAGATTGAAAATAGATGGGCAAGCTGCAATGAGAAAGAAAGGGAAAGATTGGAGGCTATGATCAGATTCTTATCAAAACACTTGGGAAGACCTATCATTGAAGTAAAGTCATGGTCTAGAGACAGTATTTTGGAGATAACCACCAAAATCTGCTCTTCTGAAACCTTCAACAAAGGTCTGATCATAGAAGCTCTGGATGAAGCTGGTGCTGGGAAAAGGTCTGACATGGCTAAGTTATCCAAAGCCACCCTCACAACCAAAATGATAGAGCAGCCTTTACAATCTCCCTTACCAAAACAACCCTCAAAATCAACCTCACAACCTCCAAAACAATCAACCTCACAACCCTCAAAACAACCAACCTCACAATCATCAAAACAACCAACCTCACAACCCTCAAAACCAACTCCTTTACCCAAGAAACCCACTCAATCTACCACCAGTGATGCACCTAAGAGAAAGAGAAGGGTGTTGAGGATGGAAGAAGAAGAAGAAGATGAGGATGAGGATAGTCTGCCAATCTCTACTGTGATTAAGATGAAGAAACCTGAGCCTAGGAGTCAACCAACAACAATCACTCCTGATACTCAAAGGCAAATGGTTAAGGTGAAGATTGAAGAAGAAGAACAGCAGAAACAACATGATGAGCAGCTGTTAAGGATGGTTGATAAGGAATTTCCTAAGTCCTCATCCATACAAGCAATGAAGATACATGCTCAGAGGTTGTATGCTCTCAGATTTACTTTTCAGTATCAGAAAGAGAGAGTAAGGATTTGGCCTGACCCCAGAGTTAGTGACAAGATTCATAAGAAAAATATCCCAAGTAGATACAATGGCCAAGTGAGAAAGACTGTTGATGCTGTGATAATGCTGGCCATTGTAGTGTCACCCTGGGAAATCCTTGATGATTTCAAGCGAGCTTACAAGACTAAGATGACCCCACAAACTTTGTTGGAAAACAAAATGGTGAAGAAGGGGTTAATTTACAAGAAGCTTGAAGAAATCAGAAGAAATGAGCTCCAGTTGTTACTTGAAGGTACTCATCCTGATGAGTTTGCTTACAGAGAAATAACAACTGTGGAGCTGAAGAATGGAAAGACTGTGAGATATTTGTCTGAGTACTATGGGCCTGAGTTCTTCTTTGAGAGTGAAGCTGAAGAACTCACAATTGAAGATAAAGTTGTTCTTCTAGAGGCCTATGTCAGAGAGTCTTACAGACTCATCATTAGGAAGTAGGTTTAATGATTGGGGTAACAGCTCTGTGTCCAAATTCCCCAAGACAGAGTTCCCATTCATCTTTTGCCAAACAAATTTTTGAAACCTCTTCCTGGCCTAGCTTGACTTGGTAATTTCTGAGCTGATCCAGAAAATATGTCTGCCAATAAGTGGGACGTCAATAAGCTTAAAGGTTTTGGCTGTATTGGTTCAAGGGGAGTATGTTGGACCAAAAGAACCAATGAGCCAGATCAGAAAAACCTTTAAGTCCCACAGACGTCACAACAACTGAAGAGATCTACATCAGCTGAAGACAAAGTCTGAAGACAAAGTCTGAAGATAAAAGGCTGAAGACAAAGTCTGAAGACATATGTTGAAGACAAAGTCTGAAGACCAAGTTCTCAGAAGTTGTCTCAAACAGCTGAAGTGTTTTCCTTTCAGTAGTTGTAATGTTTTTACTCTTCAGTAGTTTCCTTTCAGTAGTTTTATTATTGTAAAACATCTGAAGTTCTTACACTTCAGATGTTATAGTTTCAGTAGTTGTAATTTTGTTTTACACTTAGACTTTTTGTGAAGGTGTCCTCAATTGTTGTGGACATCTTCAGTAGATTAGTTATTTTCAGTAGTTTGTTAAATCAGTTAGATGTCACTATCAAGTGACATCAGCTGACGTCATATTTCCTTATAAAAGGAATGTTGACCTAGTTGTTTTGGAACCGAAGCATTAGCGTGAATGAAAATATCCATTAACAGAAAAGTTCTCTCTCTATAATCGTCATAGTGTGATTGCATATTCATACTTGTCTTGCTTGAATTTGATCTTATTTCTGTTATATTCCGCTGCAAATTCAAATCTAATTGATTAAACTAGATCCGATCCTATTAAGTTTAATTTAAACAAAATAAAATAAATAAAGAAAATAAAAAAAAATTAACTACACTACATCAGACTACACATGATCATCTTCAGGAATAACATCACCTTTCCTTTTAACGCCGTTGACCTCTAACAAATATAGAAAATGTGGTTTGTCAAAAGCTTTTGTTTAGAGGTCAGCGCGTTGAAAATCAGTATTAATTTTTACCACATCGATTAAGTTCTTTTCAAAACAGTCTCTTATAAAATGGTATTTAATTCCGATGTGTTTGGTCTTTGGATGTTGTACCGGATTTTTAGTTACTGCAATTGCAGCAGAGTTATCAACAAAGATAGGAGTAGAAGAGAACTTTAAACCGTAATCCCGCATTTGCTGTTGAATCCAGATGATTTGTGAACAGCAACTTGCAGCAGCAACGTATTCGGCTTCACAGGTTGACAATGCAACCGAGGTCTGCTTCTTACACTGCCAGGTAACTAATCTTCTCCCAAAGAATTGACACCCTGCTGATGTAGACTTGTAGTTCATGTTGCAGCCCCCGTAATCCGAGCCACTATACACCGTGAGCTCAAAGTCGTCATCATCATGAGGATACCACAATCCAAGTGTGGGTGTACCCTTCAGATAACGAAATATCCTCTTGACCCCGATCAGATGGTTAACCTTAGGCTTAGCCTGATATCTAGAGTATAAACATGTAGCATACATGATATCAGGTCTTGAGGCAGTGAGGTACATGAGGGATCCAATCATTCCTCGGTACATTGTGCCATCTACCAGATCTCCATTTTCATCAGGTGCTATATCATGATTTGTAGCAAGTGGAGTCCCAGCAGCAGAAGCATTCTCCATGTCAAACCGACTGAGAATGTCTCCCACATACTTGGTCTGATGTAGAAAGATCCCATTTGGTGTCTGATCCCCCCCCCCCCCCGAGAAAGAATTTCATCTCCCCCATAGCACTCATCTCAAACTCTTTCTTCATAACTGCTTCAAACTCTTTGCATAATTCTTTGTTCTTAGAACCGAAGATTATGTCATCGACATAGATCTGTACGAGCAGGTCTCCATCTTTTTCTTTGATGAACAGTGTGCAGTCAATGACTCCCCTGCGAAAGCTGTGCTTCACAAGATGAGTCGAGAGCTTCTCATACCAGGCCCTTGGAGCTTGATGAAGCCCGTATAAGGCCTTGTTGAGTTTGTAAACTCTGTCCTGATGATAAGGATCTTCAAATCCCTCGGGTTGACTGACATAGACTGTCTCTCTTATTTCCCCATGAAGGAATGCACTTTTCACATCTAATTGATAGACTTTAATCTTCATATACGATGCATAGGCAAGGAAGATACGGATGGCTTCCATCCTTGCCACGGGTGCAAACACTTCATTGTAGTCAATCCCCTCGACTTGGCGAAATCCCTGAACCACCATTCGAGCCTTGTTCCTGATAATGACCCCTTGGTCATCTTTCTTGCATTTCAAGACCCATTTGGTGCCAATGACCTTAGCACCTTTAGGTCTATCTACCAGAGTCCATACACCTAACTTCTTGAACTAAAGAAGTTCTTCTAGCATGGCACTCACCCACGCCTCATCATTCAGTGCTTCACTGACATATTTTGGCTCAAACTGCGAGACAAAACACCGATAAGCACCATCATGAATGTAACCTTTTTTCCATAACAGAGGCATAATCAGCTGAGTACAGCTGATTTATGGTTTGTACTCCTGATCTGACATCCCCAATGACATCGTCTAGGGGATGATAGACGTTTAGACGTGATCCTGGAGTAGTAGGAACAGCTACCTCAGAGCCAAGATTATGAACATTTGGTTCTGCATCTGAGGTAGAAGGAGTTTGAGGTTCCGAAGTCATAGGAGCATCACTGTTAGATGCTTGTGGACTTGCAGGAACTGGAACCTGTTCCTCCTGACTGTTCTGGTCATCTTCTTCAGCTTCATCTTCTGAGGAGCAGTCACTGTCGTCGACTACTCCCCCTGACTGAGTAGATGAGTCTCCCTGTGAGCTCGATGATGTTGAATCAAGAGATGGTGTATTCAAGATGTCATACATCATCCGTGTAGCTAACTCGTCATCCGAAGGAGAGATAGGGATGTTGAAGGACTTGAAAAATCCATCATAGTCGAAAAAGTAGGCGGGTCCTTTTCTAGTAGGTGGTGTGGTATATCTCTGAACATCAACATTACACCACACTTCTACTAAACCCGTTGAGTTGTTGTAAACTCTCTTGTTCTGTATGTTGTATCCTAGGAAGATCCCTTCATCAGCCTTCTCGCTGAATTTACCTTCTTGAGTCTTCTTCAGAAGTGTGCACGGCGCGCCAAATGGTTCGAGATACTCCAGATTCGGTTTACGTCGTTGTAGTAGCTCGTAACATGTCTTTCCGTGGCACTTGACTATCAGAACTCGATTTAATGTATAACATGCATTTGCCACTGCCTCATTCCAGAATTGGATAGGCAGTTTCGAGTCTGCCAGCATTGTCCGTGCTGTCTCTATCAAGCTTCTGTTCTTTCTCTCAGCAACAGCATTCATCTGAGGCGTGGAGGCAGAAGTGAATTGATGCACAATTCCCTTTTCCTTGCAGTAAGCCTCCATCCACTGATTCTTGAATTCAGTCCCGTTGTCTGAGCGTACTTGTCTAACCTTCAGCTTGTAGAGAGATTCCAGTGTGGTTACTAACTCCTTGAATGACTCAAATGTTTCTGATTTGGACTTCAGAAACATTACCCAAGAGAACCTTGAGTAGTCATCAGTAACCACAAAACAGTACAAGTCACCTGCAATGCTCTTTGTACTGACTGGACCAAACAGATCCATGTGAAGAAGTTCAAGAGGAAGTTCTATTGAATGAACTTTCTTTTCCTTATGAGACTTCTTCGTCTGTTTGCCTTTCTTGCAAGCGACACAAAAATCAGGAAGTTGGAAATTCTTGACGTTAACTCCTCTCACAAGATCCTTCTGAATCAAGTGATTCATCTTCCGTTGATTAATGTGTCCCATTCTCCTATGCCAGATGATGGAGTCCTTCTTAGTGGCTTTTGATAGAAAGCACTGAACTTCATGATCCGTTGTAGAAGCTGTTGAGAGATCCAAAACATAAAGGTCTTTATATCTTGAAGCCGTCATCAGAACCTGGTCCTCCGGAATCACGTAGTCTTTCTTTAGGACGTAACACTTCTTGTTGTCGAATATGACTTTAAAACCCTTATCACAGATTTGGGAAATAGAAAGTAAGTTGTTTTGAAGTTGTTGAACGTAGTTCACCTTATCAAACTTAACTTTCTGATTTCCAACTTCTCCCTGAGCTGTGATATAGCCTCCTTTATTTCCAGCAAACGAAACATGCCCTCCTTTTATTTGTTTGATGTTTGATAAAAGAGCCTTGTTTCCTGTCATGTGCCTGGATGCGCCGCTGTCTACAATCCACGTGTTGGTTTTAGCACTGTAGCGAACACCCTGCACATACAATGTAAAACATTAGTTTAGGTTAGGAACCCAAGCCTTTACTGGCTTGGGTTTCCCAGAGGCATCACATATCATGAATTCAACCTATTGACCCTTAGAGGGTGAGGGTAGCTCAGGTTCCTTCTTGTCATCATTATCAGACACAGAGGATGACTTCTCTTCCATAAGCCAGATTTGTGCAAAGCCTGTTTGTGGTAAACAGTCGACTGGCTAATGGGTTGAACTTTAGGTTCTTTAGTTCTTCTAGGTGGAGTTAAAGAACTCCTCTTAGAAGACCTAGGCTTTGAATCCTGAAGTTCAAACTTCTTCCTAGGTGTCTGATAGTAAGGACAATAGGAAGCAATGTGTCAACATGATTCTTGATAGGATTATTATTTATTTGTCTACTCTTAGTGTTCATCAAGGTCTCAGGTGGTGGTGGAACCACTTTATAACCCAAACCCTCCCCGTTGTTGCGTTCTCTCACTAAGTGTTGGACAATGTGTGATGAACTTGTCCAACTGTGCAGTTTTTGTTTTAAAGAGTTTACTTCTACTTCTAAAACTACCTTTTGCTTCTTAGTGTCTTCTAGGGAGTTAAGATAGTACCTAATGTCATTAGCTTGGTTAAATGCTACTACTTCAGTTTCCCTAAGCTGTTTAGTCAAAAGGTCTATCTTTTCTTTGTAACTATGCTCATTTTGTTTTAAAACTCTATTAGCCTCAGTGCACAGTTGCAAATCTTTTACTAAGTTATCATTATGATCTAATAACCTAGCAAATTTCTGATCTATGCTATCTCTAAATGTATCACAATCAGAACAAGCATGATTTTTAAACAGTTGGTCAGTGGTACTTACCTGAGAAGATTCTGAAGAGTTAGCCATCATCGCAGCATCAGATGTCTCTGGTTCTGGTGATTCTGTCTTTGCTGTGGGCGTTCTTTCTTCAGGCTTATAGCTGACCTCAGTTGCAGTTGTATCTTCACTATTTGACATCGCTATCTCAACTGCAATATCTCCTTCACTCGCGAAATCATCGTCTAAGTCTTCTACATTTGCAATATTTGATTCCCCTGGAGAGACAAACCGAAAACTCCAGTCCTGTCCTTCATCATCATGAGCAGTCAAGGCTTTTGGATCCTTACTTGATGAAGTAGAACTGCTAGCTTGCTTGTCTTGACGAGTGAAGGACGAGAATGGGTTCCCGTTCCCAGTCTTCTTTGGCTTCACACATTCTCTCTTGAAGTGCCCCTTTTCTCCACAGTTAAAGCAGGTCACTTTGCTCTTATCAAAGCCAAATGTGGTATCCTTGGTAGCAACCAAGTTCTGTCCGGTCTTTTTCACAAACTTCTTCGCCCTCCGGACAGCACTTGCTAAGGCCCACATAATGTCCATCCTCTCCAGTTCCATTTCATCCACCTGCTCGTAGTCCTCATCTGCCAGATGGCAGTTTCCAATCTTCCCAGCAACAAGTCCATCATAGGAATGAACCACTGCTGCCAAGAGATCCATGTGCTCTCGTGCTACTTCCACAGTCACGTTACCGAGGTTCTCGGTCTTCAGTCTAGTAGCATTTGCTTCAGATCCAATATAATGGGTACAAGAAGACCCTGACGTTTCTGATCCTGAAGGAGAAGCTTGTGAAGGACCAGATGAGCTAGACACAAATGCAGTCTGAAGAGGTGCTCCAGATGTCTTAGCTTGAGGAGTGGCATTGTACAAAGCTGGATTCTGAGTGTACGAAGACTTCTGTGCTCGGTACTTCATCCTAAGTGCTTCTTCTCGCAGCTTTAGAATAAAGTCATTGATATCCAACTTTGCCAACATCTCATTTTGTCTCAGATTTGACACAAATGAAGCCCACTTTTCTGGCAATCCGTCTGCAAAATTTGACACTTTTTCTTCCATGGTAGTAGCAACCCCATGTGTATGCAGTTCACTCATCAGATGGTAGAATCTATCAATAACATCGTCCAAACTCTCGTTTCCCATCGATGAGAAGTTGTCAAATTCTTTCTTTAACTCCTTAGCTTTAATTGCCTTCAGCGAAGCATTCCCGTCATATCTCTTTTCCAGCTCATCCCACAATTTCTTGGGCTGCTTATTCTCCGAGTACTGGTAGAAAATATCTTTAGGAATAGACTGTGTGATCAATGCATAGACTCTCTTCTCTGCATTATACTTAACTTTCTGAGCATCAGTCATCCCTCCCAAAGTAAGCTTTACCCCATCGGCTCCCACCGGCATACTGTACCCTATCTCGATAGCTTCCCACAAATTTGGATCCACTCCATTGAGGTAGATCTCAAAACATTGTTTCCAGTGGGGAAACTCATCTAACGTTAAGAGCTTTGGTGGTTTATTATGATTTCCCACCTCACTCTCAAGTAACAGTAGGTTCTGGATTCTTGAGTCCTTTCCGGCAGTAAACGCTGACATCTGATCTTCCATCTCGATTAACTTTAAGTGTACTACACAAACTGTCAACTGGTGCGACTGGAGTGATGCGAATGGGCTATCCGTGCGAATGAACTATGCGACTGGTTCAATCGTGCGTCTGAACTGAGCGATTGGTCCAGTCGTGCGAATGAAGCTGATGCGTATGAACACTGCGAACGGATGGTTCAGTCGTACGTATGGAGATGCGACTCAGTCCAATCGTGCGTCTGAAGTATGCGAATGAAGTCCAGTCGTGCGAATGGCTCACTCGTGCGACTGAAGCTGCTGTTTTGCGAAAATTTCTAGGTTAAACGTGTTTTAGCCGTAAAAATTCAAATTTTCGCCAACCCTAATCGCCTAAGGCCGTAGAAACCGAAACTTGATGAGCAGGGGACGTCCAAGACAACTTTTGACACAAAAAGATTGCGTTTTTTAGAGTAAAAACACAAACTTTGTATCAAACTTGATTGAATCACACGTAATCAAGAGCCAAAGGTCTGATACCACTTGTTAGGACCTGGTATTTGAACGAAATACCGAATGATTAACATGTAAACCAAACCAAATAGTGCGGAATCCTATTTGATTGGCGATCCAATCAGTGAGAACGCACGTAGAATCAATAAAGTATTGAATCAAACGTTAAGAATCGATTAGGAATCGATCTACAGCGTTCTATGAACTTGGAGTATGAACTTGGAGGCTTCTGGACGGCTAGGGTACGTCTGGAGTCGAAATAGAATGAATGCTTACGTTTTTCCACGAATTGAGTTGTATTTATAGGTTAGTATTGTTCATTCGTGCGACTGAACCATAAGTATGGTTCAGTCGTGCGATTGAACCATGCGGTTGATCCATTCGCACGACTGAGTGTTCAGTCGTGCGACTGAGCCAATCTTATGTTTCAATCATACGACTGATCTAGTCTCCTGGTTCAGTCGTGTGACTGAGTCATTCGTATGGAGTTATTCATGCGTATGGTCCATTCGTATGGGCCATTCGCATGAGAACTTCATTTTGTTAAGTTTGAATGTATTAATTAATATAACATTATGTGTATCAATTCAAACAATCACAAACCTAGTTAACCAATTCAACATCGACTTATTAATGGAATATTAAACATTATAAATCACAAACAATCAATATCATTTCATTAACATTCCAAACATTACATCAGTGTAAGAACAAACAAGATCTATTACATTCATATCATGATCTAGGGACATACATGTATCAACAGATTCAGTCTCAGTGATGTTACCACTGTCCTGAGGATCCCTTGAGGCTCCTTCAGTAGTGGCAGCTGAATCTACATGAGTCCCCTCCACATCAGTGGGACTCACCTCAGTAAAGGTTTGCTAATGGGGGCTAGAGATAAGAGATCTCTCTGGGCTCTGTTGATCCTTGAGAGGGTGTTGTGGATCAACTTCATTGCCCTGAAGAGACATAATCTCTTCATCAGCTCCAATTAAAAGGTCAGTAAAGGATATGGAAGTGAAACCTAATGAACCGGGACTTTGATCAATGTTTAAAGGCATTGAGCCTGTGATAGGGCTGTCCCTTTTTGGCTGCTCAGGGGAGTATAGAGACTCTCCCTGAGGGCTTTCAGCTTGGGTTTCGGGCTCATGGGTCTGAGACTAAGGAGACTCAAGACCCATATTGAGGTCAATTGTGAACGATGGTTGGACCTGAGGCTGAGTGGGAGCCCTTTGTTCCACTCTAGCCTTTTTGGATAGAACATGAGGAGCTTGTTCAATCAGAGAAGATTGAACAAGGGTTCGTTTGGGACGTCTCTGATAAGTAAAGGTAACGGGTGGAGAAGGTAGATTTGGCAAAGTGAGGGTAGTTGCTGGTGTGGGTTCATCACCTATGGGGTTAACAGGGATGTCACCAGGAGCCATTGGCTCAATCATACCTGGAAGAAGTGCAGTATCTCTTCCGGTGAAGTTGGTAGACACTCTCTTCAAAGTCTTGAAGATGGTCGGCCTCATTTGAGGAGCAGTCAGAGCAGCTGCGTAGACAAGCTTGCTCTGGTCCAGCTCATAATTTTATTATGTGCTGGAGAAACCTGGGATACATGAAGAATGTGTCCCTTTGAAGATTTCCTATGAGATTAGTCAGCACAAATCTTGAGTAGTTGAAGCGGAGGCTTTTCACCAAACCATGAACTAGGCACCCAAGTTCATATGGGATTTGATCCCATCCCCAGATTTATTGGACAAGCAGTGAAGAACCACATGCAGCAGGAACTTCCATTTGTAAGAGAAGTTAAATTTGTAGACAGTGGACCTGCTAACATCTCCACCATATACAATTTGGATATTAGAGTTGTCCAAATCTGCTTTGGGGAATTCCGTTGGAGTGCCTTCATCATGAAGCTCTAGATGCTCCCTGATGATTTGTTCAGAAATGACCAACTCCTGGCCACAGATGCTCGATCGAATGTCACGAACCCCATTTAGGGTTTCAATCTGACCATTTGCCCAAAATTCAGACATATGGTTTGAGTAAATCGTGGGGTTTGCAGTCAGAGCGGTGTAGTAAGAAGATTGGGTTAGAAAGGAGATGATGTCTGAGAAGTCAACATCCCTTGAAGATTCAAGGAGTGCGACTTGGTTGTGCTGAGAGTTAAGTGCCATTGAAGAAAGTTACAGGAAGATAGTTCGGAATAGGGTAAATTGAAGATGAAGAATGCTTTTAGGGCAGTAATTTTGGTAAAAAGGATGTAAGTGATTAGCCGGAGGTATTTAAATGGGTGGAATGGCGGTTTAAAGGCGGTAAGGTTAGTCCATTTAAATAATCCGACATCATTAACAAAATCTTTACTTTTTACAGAGTGGGGCCCAAAAGATTTTCGTTACACAGTAAACTCTTTCTTCCGAGTATAAAGCATTTCCGAAGGTAATGTTCTTCCGAAGGCAAATTTACTTCCGAAGGTAAAGTGATTACTTCCGAGAGTATATGTTGCTTTTTAAATAGAGAGTGTTATAAGCTTCGGAAGTAGATCAGATATGAAATCAATCGCTTCTTCCGAGACTTAACACTCTTCTGAGAAGAAAATTATCCTGGGAGAAATTTGCTTCGGAAGATATGTGAAATATCTTCCGAGGGTTAATTTCTCTTCGGAAGAATTCATACTTAGATAAAAAGATCTTTTGTAACAGGGCTTAGATTGTTTTGACATAAGACTTTACACATTAAAAGGTTTTCAAATGAGATCAACTAATCAAGGTTTATTATCCCAATAGCTGTAGTGAGATATTTAAATCTTTGTTCATCAAAGTCTTTGGTGAACAAGTCAGCATATTGTTCATTTGAGTCAACTTTGATTAGCTTGATAAGATTTTTCTCATGAATATCTCTAATGAAATGATACTGATATCAATATGCTTAGTCTTGGAGTGCTTTACTGGATTTTCAGTAATGGATATAGCACTGTTGTTGTCAATGTGGATAGGAGTGCTCATGAAGTTGAATCCGTAGTCTATCATCTGGTTTTGAATCCACAACAGCTGAGCACAACAACTAGCAGCAGCAATGTATTCAGCTTAAGCAGTTGATGTAGAGACACAGGATTGCTTCTTGCATTGCCATGAGATGATCCTTCCACAAGAAATTGACATCCACCGGATGTTGATTTCTTGTTGATATTGCAGCCACCATAATCACTGTCAGAGTAACCATAGAGATTGAAATCACTATTTCTTGGATACCAGAGACCTAGTTTAGGTGCTCCTTTAAGGTATCTAAGAATTCTCTTGGCAGCTATTAGGTGAGACACCTTTGGAGCAGCCTGATATCTTGCACAAATGCAAGTTGCAAACATGAATCAGGTCTACTTGTTGTGAGATACATCAGAGAACCAATAATCGCTCTATACTGATGTTGATCAGTATCCTCCCCCTCAGAGTCAGGGCAGAGATTGTGGTTTCTGGGTATAGGTGTTTTTGCTGCTTTACAATCTTTCATATCAAATCTTTCTAAGATATCATTGACATACTTAGATTGATTGATAAAGAACCTTCCTTCATTTGCTTTACCTGAATTCCAAGAAAAAAGTCCATTTTTCCCATGGAACTCATCTCAAACTTCTTCTTCATAATGCTCTCAAAGTCTTTACACATTTGGTCATTTGAAGAACCAAATATGATGTCATCAACATAGACTTGAACAGCAAGATGTCCTTCCCAGACTTTCTTATGAAAAGAGTCTTATCAATGGTACCTCTAGTGTAACCATTTTTCAGGAGAAACTAGACAATGTCTCATACCACAGCCTAGGTGCTTGGTGCAGCCCATATAGAGCTTTATCCAATTTGCACACATAGTTGGGATGCTGTGGATCTTCAAATCCTGGAGGTTGGCATATATAGACTTTCTATCTATATCCCATATAGAAAGGCACACTTGACATCAAGCTGGTAGACAGTGAAATTCTTGGATGCAGCATAAGCAAGGAAGATCCTAACTGCCTCAAGTCTTGCAACAGGTGCAAAGACATCAGTATAATCGATTCCCTCCTTTGAGTGTATCCTTGAACCACAAGTCTTGCCTTGTTCTTGATAATCAAGCCTCTATCATCTCTCTTGTTTCTGAAAACCCATTTAGTGCCTATAGGTACTTGACCAGATGGTAGCGGACATAGGTTCCAAACCTTTTGTCTTTTGAATTGAAGCAGCTCCTCTTGCATTGATTCAACCCAGCTACTATCTTTCAAGGCATCTTCCACCTTCTTGGGTTCCATTTGGGATAAAAAGCATGAGTACAAACAGACATTCCATTGTGAGTTTGTCCTCTTGTTCTCACACCTTCAGAGACTTCCCCTATGATGTTCTCAGCTGGATGAGTGTTATGAATCCTAAGTCTAGGAATCACCTCTAGTTGCAAAGATAAATCCAAATTGGACATATTTTGCTCAGGAGCTTGAATACTTGGTCCAGCTGTTGTTTCAAACTCATTCAATGAGGACTGATTGAATGAAAGAGAAACATCATCATTTGTTTGCTGTGAAACATCAACAGTTGCCTGTTCCTTCAAGATGTTGCTTTCATCAGCTTGGTGTTGTGCAGGGTCACCTGAAGAGATTTGAAAGTCAATAGGTGAACTGCTTGTTGAAGCTCCACTATCTCTTGAGATGTTATACTGTCAGATCTTTCAATAGTGGAACTTGATTTGCTGCAGCTCTTGGAGAACTTGGAATAGGTCTGGGAAGCTCAAACATTTGATCTTCATCAGAGTCACTTTGAGCACCTGTTCCAGCTGAAACATTCTCACAAGATGGTTTAGAATAGTTTGGAAACAATTCTAAATCAAAGATATGATCAGGGCCATTCCCTCTAACACAAGGAGTGTGCTCATTGACTACAATGTTGGAAGATTCCTTAAATTGTTGATTTTTAATATTATAAACTCTATAAGCTTTAGAGTAAGAGGAATATCCAACAAAGATAGCATCATCCGACTTTTCAGCAAATTTTGCCAAATTGTCTTTTGTGTTAAGTATGGTACACCTGCTGCCAAAGGACCTTAGAAAGCCAATGAACGGTGGCCTCTTGTTCCATAACTCATAAGGGGTTTTTCCATGTGGCTTTACTACAAGAACTCTGTTCTGCACATAGCATGCAGTGCTGACTGCCTCTGCCCAGAATGTTAGAGGCAGCTTTGAATCAGCTAACATAGTCCGAGCAGCCTCAATAAGTGTCCTATTCCTCCTCTCAGCAACACCATTTTGTTGAGGAGTTCTGGGAGCACTATATTGTCTGGCAATCCCTTTTGAGTTACAAAATGAGTCAAGAACTTGGTTCTTAAACTCAGTCCCTTGATCACTTCTAATTATTTTAACCTTGTGATCAACTTGATTTTCTATTTTAAGAATAAAAGATTTCAAATTTTCAGCAGTTTCATCTTTGGTTCTTAAAAGAATACCCATGTAATCTAGTAAAATCATCAACAATCACAAGGCAATATGATTTCCTTCCAATGCTCATTATACTTGTGGGACCAAATAGATCCATGTGCAATAAGTGTAATGGGGTGGTGATGGAGTTAACAATTTTGGATTTATGAGATGCCCTGTGTTGCTTCCCTTTCAGGCATGCAACACAGTTATCTTTGCAGAAAAATTCCTTTTTAGGCAAACCATGTACCAAGTTATTTTTAGCCAATTTATTCATTGTCTTAAATTTTACATGACACATTCGTTTATGCCATAGTGTTGACTCATCACCATCAGCTTTGGAAAGAAAGCATGATACTTCTCCCATTGAGGAAGCATTGTTCATATCCAGCTTGTACATATCCCCTTTCCTGGGAGATCTAAGAAGCACCAATTCCTGAGGAATTGTCATCCCGGGTTTGAGGATTATGCACTCATGTTCTGTGAAGAGCATTTGATGCTTTTGATCACAGAATTGAGAAACACTTAACAGGTTGTGTTCAAGCTGTTTGACAAAATTAACTTTGTCAACTTTTAACTTTCCATTGGATATACTTCCTCTGCCAGAAATATATCCTCCGGCCTCACCTCCAAACTGGACAGGACCTCCATCATAATGTTGAAATTGTTGAAGGAGAGATCTGTTCCCTGTCATGTGCCTGGAGCATCCACTATCCACAATCCAAATGTTGTTATTCTTGTCATATGGATGTCCCTGCACATAAGATGAGATGATTAGTTTTGATTGGAAACCCAAGCCTTGTTGGTCTTGGGTTCTTCCAATGATAGTGACATAATTGAACCAAAATTTATGCATGGGGGTTCAATGGATGTCTTTGAAGAAGAGGTTTGGGCTACAACATCTTCTTGATCTTCCATTCCATCCCTTGGTTGATCATGGAGGATGAGCTTGTTGAAGCTTTTGTAGCTTGGCATTCTTCCGAAGCTTCTTTCTTTTCGGAAGAAGCCTTCACCACCTTTTCTTCCGAAGAGTCTTCTTCTGGGATGGTTTCAAGGGGACTCTTTTATTCTTCTGAGTCTTGACAGCTTTAGCTTCCGAAGCCTTTTTCCTTTCGGAAGAAGAATCTTCTTCCGAAAGCAGCCTTGCTTCGGAAACAAGCTTTCCTTTTTCATCACTTGAACCATTTGATATGGTCCAAATGAGAAACCTTCCCTGACTCTTTCCTTTTTAACATTATTTGCATAATGTGTGCTAGCAGGATTGTAGTAACAATCTTTGGCCATGTGGTTTTGCAGACCACACATTATGCATGCAATGTTAATCTTTTGGGAACTTGAGGATTGCTGTTTCTTGTTCCTTTTCTCTTCATCAGCAACCTTTCCCTTTAACTTCTGATCCTTTGGTAGGACAGGAGTGCTGGTACTACACCCTTTTCCTGAATCAGAGTTTCCAACCACCTGGAATCCAGCTGAGATGAATACACCCTTTTGCTTTGGGTCTATCTTCAGCTTAGACTCAGCCACTTTCTTGGCAGTTTTTCTGGCTGCCTTAGCTCTGCTTCTTCTGGCTTTGGTGGTCAGGGTTTGATCATCATTGGTAGGGGAGGGTATAATTACCTGGTTCTTCCCTGTGATGGTCTCCATAGTTGCATCATTCTTTGACTCATAAGAAGGTGGGTCAGCAGATGGAACCTCTTGCTCTTCAGTACCACACCTTGGTTGTCTTATAGACTCATAAGAGTGTGGTGGAGCAATTTCATTGGTTCCCAACCCACCTTTGTTTTGGTAACAAAGTTTTGAGTGAGAGGATGATGCAAGAATGGCTTGGAAGTTTTGCTCGGAAATAGCATACTTCCTGGCTTGAGCCTCAGCTGTGACAAGCTGGGCTTGAGCCTCAGTCAATTTGGATATTAAATCCTTTATCTGAGTCTTATAGTTTGTGTGTTCATGTTTTAATAGGGACACAGTTTTCTCTAACTCCTCAATTTTTCTCTGGTAGTCAGATTCAGCCCTTTTAAAGTCAGATTTTAAAACATTTAAAGACTCAATATCAGATTTTATCTCCATATTGTAGTCCTGATACAATTCAACCTTAGCAATACAGGCAGGAGTACAGAGATGTTCATATACCTTATTTTCATATGTTCCGGCCATGAGTGCTTGAGCAGGAGTCACATCCTGTACCATGAAGCTCCAGTCAACTTCTTGAGCCATTGCAGCTGTTTCTGTTGACTTTCCGGTGGGCTTTGGTGTAGAGGGATGAGTGAGGCCTGTGGGGTTCCCGGGTTGGACTTGGGAGCCTTGCATTCCCTTGCAAAATGACCAAGTTGGTTACAGTTGTAACATTTGGCCTTGGTTTTGTCAAACCCAAATTTGCTGTTGATTGGGTTCTGGGGAAATTGCCTTCCAGTTCTCTTAAAGAACTTCTTTGCTCTGTAGGTTAGAAGAGCCATTTGTTGGACTATGTCCACGTATTCCACGTCATCCGGGCTGAAACACTCTAGATCATCAAAGCAATATTGATAATCATTTGAGTGTCCACTTCCTGAGACAAAAGCACAGCTGTCCTGAAAGGAGCTTTGCTGAGCTTGTTGAGACCTTGGAGTCTCAGGAAATGTGATGTATGGCCAAGAAGAACAAGATGGCTGCTGAGTGTAAGTCAGGTATTGTTGAGGCTGGGAGATTTCTGAGCCTTCAGCAACCATTAAAGCGTTGCTAGCAGGAAGACTCAAGGGTCTGCTTGTCTGATGACCCCTCTTACTTTCCATTTCCAAACGGTATCTATCAAGGATCCCATAAAGTTCGGTCATGGTGAGTGTATTCAGATTCTCTGTTCTCTTGATAGAGACACAATAGAATGTCCACTCATTGGGTAATGCACTCATGAACTTTCTTGTAAGGTCTCTGAGTTCATGAGCAATTCCCACAGATTGAAGAGAAGAAATGAGATCCATGTACCTGAAGTATTGCTGGCTAAGAGTCTCTCCAGCAATATAGGTGAAGTTCTCGAATTGCTGCTTCAGTGAGTCCTTCTTGGAGTCATTTGAGCTTGAGTACATTTGAACAAATGCATCAAACAGTTCTTTGGCAGACTTGCAATGCTCAAACCCCACCATGATGGAGTTGGGAATTGCAGTCATGAGAACAGTCATAGCGTTGCTGTCGATGTCTAGCTTCTTCCTGTCCTCATCAGAATAATCTTCAACAGCTTTCTCAATCATGGCACCGTTTCCACCAGCTACTTTTGGCTTATACGGGCCATTGACAATGGATTGCCACATCTTGCTGTCTTGATACCTGATGAAGCCTTCCATCTTCTGCTCCAGGACCTGAAGTTTTCAGGGGTGATGATGGGTGCTTTGGTCATCGTCCCCATCCCTACTTCAGATTTGTTGAGGGCCATTTTGAGTGAGGTATAAGGAGGAGTGAAAAACAGGTTGATTAGGATGGTAAGATCTCACAATCAAGAGCCTAAAAAGCTCTAATACCAATTGCAGGATCGGGTTTCTCACTTAAACACTTGGATTTCTCTTAAACTCGCTTGTAGAAACACTCAAATCAGATGAAGTAAAATCTTTTACAAGAGTTGATAATAATATAATAAGTAGCAAGGAACACACAGAAATAATTTTTCAAGGCACTTGTATATATTACTTCTCAACTCAAGATATTACAAGACTCTTACAAGCATGATACATGAGTTACAATGAGAAACTATATATACTAGATCCTACAGCCGGATATACTTTGATACCAGCTGGAAACCTAAGACTAAAGCATATACTACAATGCTAAAGTTAAGGTATCTTAGATAAAGTATTATCTAAGATATGGTAGTCATGACATGTCCATGACTTACCTTTTGTCACCAACTAAAGATGGCAATTGTACTAACATAAAAAGGTAAACAGTGGATTAAAGTATGGTCAACTACATGGCTTTTGAGAAAACGCCATGCAGTATCTCAGAGGTCTGCAGCGGAGTGTCAGGGAGGCCATACTTATGGCCACTGGATAATAGCAGTGTCTTCCGAAGGTAAGTTGGCTTCGGAAGAACAAGTTCTTCCGAAGCCACTTATACTTCGGAAGAGGCTTCTATACTTCCGAGGCTTGAGGACTTCTGCACTTCGGAAGTTGACTTCAGATCTTTCATTCTAAGTCTTGATCTTCGGAAGTAGGTTCTTTGTCTTCGGAAGTTGGAGTTTACCTTTGGAAGTAAGCTTTACACTTTGTCTTCGGAATAGCTCATTTTTCCTTCGGAAGTTCCACACTTAGCTTCGGAAGTCCTTTATTTGTTGTACCAAAATCTTCTAAGTGATTTGCTTTTGGTTGCACAAACCTTTTTAGATCCAACACAACATATGAAATTTTTAGAGATAAATTGATGTTTTTAATGTTTTAAAAGAAAATAATTATTTTAATGAAACCTTAATAGTAAAATTGAAATTAACTTAAAATTCTAACTTTCCAAGCACAAGAAATACCCTTGTAAAAATGAACCTCTTCACTACAAGGCAGCCCAAAACCCCAAAACCCCAAACCTTCAAAAAACACCCCCTCTGCTATGCATCATCCTTTCATCCTTCGCTATCTCCGGCGACCCAGCCGCCATGACCACCACCACCTCCACCGCCACCACCCTTTCACCACCACCACCGCCACCACCTCCGTCGTCTCCTCCATCAACTGGGTCCGCGACCGTGCTCTCGACCACGCCGTCGAGAAAGAACGAGACCTCAAACCCATGATCAACCTCAAAAACCTAATCATCTCCCAACCCTCAAAATCTCTCCCTCTCAACATCATCTCCGACAATCGATCTTCATTACACATACCCACTCGCCCCATCGATTTCATCCGCAAATACCCCTCTGTCTTCCAAGAATTTCTCCCAGGTGGTGTCGGAATCCACCCTCATGTCAAATTGACCCCTGAAACGTTAACCCTTGATGCTGAAGAACACATTCTGTTCGAGAGTGAGATTCATAAGAAAGATGTAGCCAATCGGTTACTGAAGCTGTTGATGATCGGTAGAATGAACAAAATCCCCCTTTCTGTGATTGATAAATTGAAATGGGATTTGGGTTTGCCGAATGATTACGCCCAAAGTGTTGTTCCTCTGTTTCCTGATTACTTTCAGGTTGCTGGTGATGAACTTGAATTGGTGTGTTGGAGTGATGAATTAGCGGTTTCTGTGATGGAAATGAACTCGATGAGTGCGTTTCCCGTGCGGTATTCGCGTGGGTTTGAGGTTGATAAGAAGTTTAAGAGATGGGTTGATGATTGGCAGAAGCTGCCATACGTTTCGCCTTATGGAAATGAGTCGAATTTGCAGGCGAAAAGCGAGGAATCGGAGAAGTGGATTGTGGGTTTGATGCATGAGGTTCTGCATCTTTTGGTGCCTAAGAAGACTGAAAAGGATAATCTTTTGTTTCTTGGTGAGTATTTGGGCGTGCGATCGCGGTTTAAGAGGGCATTGTTACAGCACCCTGGGATCTTTTATGTTTCTAGTAAGTTGAACACGCATACGGTTGTGTTACGAGAGGCTTACAAGAGGGATTTGCTGGTTTCGAAGCCTCGACACCCGTTGATGAACTTGAGGTCTAGTTATATTCATTTGATGAACATGGTCAAGGAGAATAGCAAAGCAAAGAACACAGATGATGCTGGAGTGAAAAAGCAAAAAGATACAGATACAGAAGATGTAGATGAAGAAGATGATGAGTTGAGTGAGAATGAAGAAGATGATTCTGAAACCGAAGGTGTCACTGATGTTGATTCTAATAATGGTGATACCGAAAGAGACAACTTGGTTGTTAAAGCAAAAACACCCACCAAGCGAGCGCCTTATGAAGCGCAAAATGGTACAGTTCAGAAGGGTAGGAGGCGTAGAAGTAGTGATAATGGTGAAAGTGAGGATTTTGAAAGTGGGAATCGAAAGATTAGAGGAAGAGCAAGTAGGACAGTGAAGTTTGATGATTCGCGTAGAAGAAACGCTCGAGATTCTAGGGGTGATAGGAAATACACGAGTGATGATAGGTCTGATTCAAGAACCAATCGGGTGTCTGATAGAAGAGTCGCAAAGGAAACAAACCCTTCGAGATCTCTTAGAACAGAGGCCCCTGGTGCTCGAGTGTTGCGAGGCAGATCATCAGAGAGATCTGGCGCTTCAAGTAGGTCTGATTCAAGAACCAATCGGGGGTCTGATAGAAGAGTCGCAAAGGAAACAAACCCTTCGAGATCTCTTAGAACAGAGGCCTCTGGTGCTCGAGTGTCGCGAGGCAGATCATCAGAGAGATCTGGCGCTTCAAGAACGAGAGAGGGGCGATTCTAGACGACTACAGGCGTATGCATTGTTGAGTGAGTTCTTTTTTACATTGGTTATGTGCTAAGTTTTGTTTCCAGTATATCTGTCATAGCCAACATCTATCAAATAACAGTTTTTATTGACATCAGATGGCTGGCTTCTTTTTGTCATTTAGAACTTGTATGACTAGATATCAGACAGTTTGGTTTTGATACTAACCGAGCCAGTTATTATTGTTTACGACTTGCATTGTAACAAGGTTTATGCGTTTAGCGAGTTTCAAACGAGGATACTGAGACTTATTAGGTTGTAAGAATTCTGTTAGACTAACTGAACCATAACTTTATGAAAATGGGGTCATACTTCGAATCAATCAAAGACGCCTAAAACACACGCCTAGGCGTAATGCAGCGCACCAATAACGTCATGTATCCATAAAAGGCACAGACGAAAAAATATGGAAAAAACCAGCTAAATTTTGAAAAAAGAATGGTTTGAAACATCTAAAAGTGGCCCGGAGACCACTAAAACATGTCTAAAATAGCTAAAGATGGTATATTTGTTCCGCTTGTCTTGTTTAAAGAAGCCTAGGCTCACTCTTTGCGACTGAAGTGTGCCTACTGCCTTCGGCTACTTAGTAGAGTATGCAAAGCATGAACTTGGACATTTTAGATTGAAAAACTAGAGCCGCAAGCGAGCCAAGAGGGGCTCGACTTGACCACGTTAGGCAATGCTTGAACTCGTTTTGATAGCTCAATGATGCTTCATGAATACTTTGAGCTTGGTTAAGATTCAAGCACCAATAGTTCACAACATATATTGGTTATAAACCAATCTCAACCTGCAAGCTCGATTCGAATATGTTATGATTATTTACATGGTACATATGATCCTAAAATTCTAAAAGAATTCAAATCGCTCAAGTTTGACTCAAACAGTATGAGTTCAACACGAAATAACTACAATTAATATGAACCGGTGGGAAAAAAGACTTAAATAAAGAGTTCTATGTTATATACATCACTCATCTTTAAACTATAGTTTATTAATTAGTAAATTGTCGTTTACAGACAGCGTAAATGACCATTTACTCTGTAAACTACAGTTTACCTTTTGTCAGATTTATACATATTGTATGAATCTAGAACCCCTAAATAAAATGTTCTGTTCGTAATAAATGACAAATTTGAAATTAACAAGTGGGTGTGACTCGCGTTATGCAGATTCTGATGATTTATACGTTAGTACTAACCACCCGAAAATAGTTACGTGCGAAACGCTGATAAAAATTTTCATAGGAAAAAATACTATAAAAAATAAATACCTCAAAATAAAAAAGTAAAATAGCGAATACGTAAATGGTGACTTTACTATATTAATGAGCTCTATTGTAACCTGATTAAAAAAATTGATATAACTCGAATACTTAAGTATAAAACTTAAAAAAATCAAGTGATTAAATGTAAATTTAACATAACTCGAAAGCTTAAATATAAAATTTTAAAAAAGACAAAATGAGTAGATATCAATTTGGGGAAAAAACAAATAGAGAGAAATTGTTGTGGTTAGTTTTAATAAAATCCTTCGAGGTTTAAATGTAAACTTATAAAAAACAGGGTTTTTTTATTAGTTTGGAGAAAAAAATTTATTGTGGTAACACTGAGAAAACTTAAACATTCACTACTCATATTTTTTCTATATGTTATATATAGTGATGCGACGAGTGTTATCGAGCCTACTTTTTTGACCTATCTTAAACATTGATATATTTGGGTATTATTATTACTAGTGGGAATGTTCGCGCGTTGCGACATGTGCGGCTATTTTGTTACCTTGTGTTTGTTGGGGTTTGTGATGTGTGTAATTATGTATAGTGGTTGTGGGTTATTCGTTATGATGATGTGAAAGTAAGTAGGAAGCAACAACCCAGTTAGTAGGGTGTAACTCATAAATATAGCTTACTAAAGTTTGAAACTTAAAAATATAGGTTACGAAAGTTTAACGGGTATATCACAATTATAACGAATCATGAGAGAGTATATTGCCCTATCATCCACGCAGGCTAACCCATGATTAAACGGGTCTATAGTAATTCGGATAAATGCTTCACACTAATGATTAAGAGCAGATCGATGATTATACAGAAAGGCAACATTAGAGCGCACAGTAGCTTCCCTTTCATATGTAACTAAAACAACGGAGGTAACAAATGGTGTTACATCAACATTGTTGGTAGACCTGCCCCAAATGACTCCAAAATTTGTACTTGAAAAGAACATATAAGCTATCCAACCATGCATCTTCTAGCATATATCGATTCATATTATAAAAAAGTACCTTAATATATGATGTTAACAGCAAACGTAAAAAGCCTAATAATATTATAACATCGTAGGAAGCAGATGCGGCTCAAGCATTTTAAGACCCAAAACAAAACAAAATAAAATGCATTTTTAGAAGGCAATTCGTGTATTTTCGTCAAAAGAATATGTCTTAACTCATGAAATCAAAATCCTAACCTAAACTATATTTGAACTCAAAAGTTCATACAATCTACAAATTTCAAGCAACCTATAGCTGAATTGTATTTTTCATTTTTCTACGCTCCTTTTAACTAATTTCCATACAAGCATTCAACTGATCAACTACTGCATATAAAAACTCACTATATGTAATCATAGATAAACTAATACGACTCATTTATGTAAACAAGTCAAAATTACCACTTCTATTCTTCTGATATAGACCAACAAAAAGGACCTGCAATGTCACCAAATACCAACAAAGTCAAGGCTCTAAACTACAATCTAACCTGTTATTAAAAAGAAGCAACATGCATTCTGACCCATTACAAAATACAAATGCAATCTACAAAAACAAAGCGACCTGCATCCTTTTTAGGTAAATTATTTTATTTTACCTTTTAAGGATTGTTAAAAATAAATATATATGATCCATGATAATCATATATTATCTTGGATAAAACTTCAGATTGTGTGAAATACACTTTGCATAAGTAGTATTTTGATTCATTAGTTGTCTTGGGTTACTTGAAATTTAACATAAGATAATCTAGAGAAATTGTTGAGTCTGTATAGCAAGATCATGAAAGAAATTAGCTAAAAGGGAAATGTGGTTAACGCATTCCAGATCATTTCCAACAATTACTAAAATATATCCGTTTTGATCCATTATCCAAACCACCCATAATACAACCTCTAATAGATGCTTAGCAAGATCATGAAAAAAATTTAGCACAACAATAGATTTTTCTTCAACATGAGTAAAAATTTTTAGTTACTCTTCTATATTAAGATAAGTATATGTGTGAGTTTTCAACTGGCAAACCATTTAAAATCTTTTTTGAAAAAGATATCACAACAATTTTGCTACACATAGGCCTCAACATATGCCATATAAGAACAAAAGTAATAGTACAACAATGCCAGTGGCTAACCATTAACGTTGAAATACTCATACCTATGGTTGTGCCCAGTTGTTGAAGTTATCATTTGACAAATTTGTTGCAAGTTTTACCTCTTTATATGCTCTTCAATCCTGCTATGAATATAAAAAATACATAAGCTGGTTCATAAAAATGTTTTACTAAATTCTATCCAGAAAATATACAAAGCCCTTAATTGAAGAATTAAGAACTAAACTTTGCAGACATGACATTGCTTTATATTTCAGTATTTAATAGTTAATATCTTCAAAGAAAAATTTAAATGTTCAATTTAAAGTGTTATAAAGAATATAATATATAATGTAGTGAATTAAATAAGGTTATTGGATTTTAACAATCCTAACTTTTATTTATTGGCCGAGATTAATCACAACTCAGTAAATGTTTATATACACTCCTAGCATTGAACTTATTTTCCTCCAACGATCCCTTACTAACTGAGAGTTAACCTCCATTAGTTTTTTTAGTAAAATGAGGCTAACTTTGAGCCATTTTACAACTCCGCTTACGCCCGGCCTCAATCATGTTCGTTTTCTGGTGTATAGCCTCCATCATACCTACAATCTACCTTCAACGAGTTAATTGGTTCAGATAAGGGGTGGAGATTGACGAGATTTAAGGTGCAAAAGTTTTAGATTCACAGAACCATTAGGTAGATTTCAACTTTCTGTTTAGTGTTTTGGCCACATAAACAGTTCACATCATCAAAAAACTAACAGTGTTAATTCTCAGTTACTAAAAGTTTACTTGAGAGAAGTATGACTAAAAGTTTGGTAACTTATATATGGCTAATTAAACGCAAAAAAAAAAAACTAAAATATAAAGTTGACCCGACCCAACTCGAAAATTATGAAGTCAGGGTGTTAGAAAACCAAGCATTGAAATATAGTGACCCAATAAGAAATAAAAATTATAGTGGCAAAATATTTGTTTTGTCAGTTAACGTATTTTCCTAAAACATGAAAACATGACTCTAATAGCATTGCTAGGGTTTGTATATATGTTTTAAAATTAAAAAAAAAGTTATTGGATTTTAATAATCACAACTTTCATTTATTGGCCGGGATTAATCCAACTCAGAAAATGTTTACATGCACTCCTAACTTTAAACTTATTTTCCTACAATGATCCCTTATTAACTGAGAGTTAACCCTCGTTAGTTTTTTTGATGAAATGAGGTCAACCTTGAGCCATTTTTTAACTCCAGCACCGCCTAGTCTCAATTAGGTCTGTTTTCCATTATAAAACCTCCATCATCACCTAAAATCTACCTCCAACGAGTTCGGTGGTTCAAATCAGGAGGTGGAGATTGACGGGTTTTTGGGTGCGAAAGTTTTGAATTGACGGATCTGATGATAGATTTCAACTTTCTGTTTAGTGTTTTGGCCATAAAAACAGTCCACGTCATCAAAAAACTAAGAGGGTTAACTCTCGGTTAGTAAGGGATCGTTGGAGGAAAATAAATTCAAAGTTGAGAGTATCTGTAAACATTTACTGAGTTGGGATTAATCCCACTCAAAAAATGAAACTTGGGGTTATTAAAATCAATAACCCTACAAAATAAACAAACAAACAAACAAACATACCCAGTAAATCCCACTCAAGAGCAGGGTCTGGGAGGGGTAGTTGGTGGCGAGTCTTTCCTCTATCTTGGGAGATAGAGAGACCGCTTCCGAAGAGACCCCCGACTCAGTAAGGAAAACAATAACCGTAGCAATTATAATATACGACATACAACACACAGGTATAGATCACATAAAAGCTCAGAAAGTGTGTATAACAAATAAGCGGCAAGAAACGCGCGAAAGGGCAGATTGAAGAAAACAGGGGTCCCGCAACTAAGTCTACGACTACCCTTCCTACCCACAGATCCCGCTAAAAGTCCTTAATTTTAATTCTAAGCCTCCACGCACTCCTATCCTCGATCATGTGCTCAGAGAGGTGCAAGTCTACCATATCTCGCCTAATTATCTCATCCCAAGTCAAGTTGATGTTCTCTACTGCTCTAACGGGTGCTACCATCGGCCTCCGCTTTACGTGCCCAAACCATCTTAATATTCCCTCTCGGATTTTATATGTGATACCAGCCACCTCTAGCCTCTGTCGAAACACGTCGTTTCTTATTCGATCCAATCTTGTGTGGCCACACATCCACCTCAGCATTCGCATTTCCGCGATCTCGATTTGTCTCTGGTGCGATTTCTTTATGGCCCAACAGTTTGTTCCGTATAACATAGCTGGACGTACTACCACTCTGTATAGTTTTCCCTTTAGTTTTGCTGGGAACCTTTTATCACATAGGATCCCTGATGCTGCTCTCTATTTGCACCATCCTGACTGCACACGATGAGCTACATCGCTGTGTATCTCTCCGTCCTCCTGTACGTACGAGCCCAGGTATTTGAAAGGTCTGCTCGTTCTTGGTCATTATTACATTTTAAAAGGTCTCTAAAACTTTGTTGTTTAATTTTTACCTTCTCCTGTACTTTTTCGTTCCACCACCAGGATTCCTTATGACCTACTGTCCTATTTGTTGCAAGTCCAAGAGTTTCTTTAGCTGCTTGCATAACTGTAGTTGCCATATCTTCCCACATTTGATTTGCGTCTTTCTGTGGCCCAGTTTGGATCATTAGTATGACCTTATCTCTAAAGGTGGTAATCTTTTCGTCTTTGAGCTGGCCCCATCTGATCGTAGGTCTAAATCTCTTAATTGGCTGGACAATTGCTCTCTTCACGCGTAGATCAGCCACCAACATATGATGTGGAGTCACTACAGTCTCTCCCGGGATTTCCTTACAGTCCTTCCACGAGTTACGGTCTTCTCCCCTCATCAGCAGATAGTCTATCTGCGTGTGTCTCCCGCCGCTGCTAAACGTGATTAGATGCGAGTCTCTCTTCTTAAAAAACGAATTTATGATGCCTAGGTCATGCGCTAAAGCAAAGTCAAGGAGCTCCCTTCCGCCGTCATTCCTCAGACCAAACCCAAATCCTCCATGAACCGACGGGAATTGATCATTACCCTTACCGATATGCCTATTAAAATCACCTCCTATGCATATTTTTTCTTCTCTAGGTACCCATAACATGATCTAAAGTCTCCCAGAACTTATTTCTTTCAGTTTCCCCTAATCCAACTTGTGGTGCATACGCACTAACTACTGCCACTACCTCATCCCCTATTACTATTCTTAACAGCATAAGTCTATCATCGTATCTTCTCACCTCTACTACATTATCCTGAAGTTCTTTAGCAACTAGAAAACCTACTCCATTTTGTGTACCATCTGACCCTGAATACCACAGTTTATAACCATTGCACTCTTTTGCTCTCCCACCCCGCCATCTAGTCTCCTGAAGGCACGCAATCTGCAATCTACGTCTATTCAGCACATCAATTAACTATAATAACTTACTAGTAAGGGTGCCTACATTCCACCATGCCACTCACAATCTATAACCATTTCTCTCTGAAGAAGCACCTCTCCTCCCCAACATGATCTCAGAGCATTGTAATGACTCCTGTTATCTATTATACCTCACTAACCCTTTGTGACCAAAAACCAGCCCAAAAACACGAAACAACCACTAAACACGGAACACACCTTAAAAAAGCAAAGCAGCACTAGAAATGTACAGACAAATGCAACATGCGGCACATAAACAACTCAGGACGCAGTAATATAACAAATAACGAGAAAGCAGCAATCTAAAACCTGAAATGAGAAATGAAAGCCCGGGATGGAACGATATTACCAAACGATCTTACCAAATGAAAACCCTGCAGGTTGGCGGGGTGGGGTGGGTGGCAGGGGTGGGTAGGTAGGCTTTGAGTGGGGATGGTGGCAGGGGTGGGTGGGTAGGCTTTGAGTGGGGATGTTGGCAGCCGAACAGGTGGGGGAGGCTCCGTTGATGGTGCGGATCGGAGCAGGTGTCTCCGGTGTGGTGTTGTGGGTTTGGTGGCGGGGTGGTCAGGTGGGGGGTGGTCAGCCGAGCAGGTTTCTCCGGTTGGTGTTCGGCGGTGATGAATGTGATGGCGGCGGTGGTGGGTCTAGTTGATGAAGTAATGACAAATGACCTAACCAACAATCCATTTGCATGTAAATTAAGAATCCTAAAGTAGGAAAAACATATTGGGTCTAGTTGATGAAGTAATGACAAATGACCCAACGATTTTCCCTCTACGGCTCTACACATATTCACACTGAGCAAGTAGTTTATCATGTGGTGCTAGCCTTCAAGTCAAACATCAAGATGAACTAGTGAGAACTCTCTAACACTTTTTTTTCTCTCTCATTTGTTGATTCCAATTAAATTGTAAGAATACACTCCCAAAGCTAACAAGAATTTTTCATGGAATGAGAGTTTTTGCTTGAGAATTCTACTATGTTGTAAGCATTTATATCAGTAGGGATGTACAAAAAGTTCGTGACTCGAATTTCGCTCAAAATTCGCTCGAGAAAAGCTTGAAAAAAGCTCGGCTCGAAAAAAGCTCGTATCTAAATGAGCCGGCTCGGCTCGGATCGAATTCTAAACGAGCCAAACTCGAGCCAGGGTTAGCTCGGTTCGAGCTCGGCTCTTGGCTCGGTTCGTTGGCTCGGCTCATGACTCGGTGCATATAATATATATGTGTGTGTGTGTATGTATATATATATAGTATAATAATTATTATTATTATTTTTACTACTACTATTATCATGATTATTATTTTTTATATTAGACTTTTAAAAAGGTTTTCTTAAAATAAAAATGGATTCTTTTTAGAAACATTAAGTATTTTGTTTAAAAAATATATAACTTGATAGTAAATTATTTATATTCAATATAATGATCTTTGTTCCCCTAAGTACGGAGTACCCAACAAAAGGTAAAAGCCCCAATATATTTTTTGTGTTTTCATATAAATTAATGTGAAAAATTTAAAAAAATTAAATCGAGCTGGCTCGAGCTTTTCACGAGCCGAACTCGAGCCGGTGTTTTGAGCTCGTTAAAATTTTCGAGCCGGCTCGGCTAGATAAGCTTTGAGCTCGAGCTCGAACCCATCCTGGCTCGGCTCGACTCGTTTACAGCCCTATATTTCAGTAAGTTGCATTAAAGAACAACTACATGCCTCTTTTTTTAAACATTATTTCTTTACTTGTAAATACCATGTAATCAATTTAGAGTATTCATATCTTATTTTTAGTCTTATTTTTATACTTATACTAAAAATCACTATTTTTTTCTTTTCGATTAAATAATATTTTTATATACATTTATCATTACTTTTACTCTCTTCTCCACTTATAACCACTTTTAAAAATATTAAAAAAATTATAAGAGGTTGAACAATATATTACCAAATATATAGATTAATAGTAACATGTTTCTCTATCCATTTTACTGAAAACCACTTACAATTATTTCATATAACATAAGGGATTACAATTATAAAATTATATGGAACGGGATGTAAATGCTCTTACACTTATAATTATTTATAATTATTTGAACTTAACCATTTTGATAAAAAAAATAATTACCAATGTCACCAGACCAATAGACTATGAACAACTTAGATAGGTAAGGATACTACCAATAAGTCAAATAAATAAAAGCAAGACTTCAATAAAATTAATAAAATGTATGTTATAACTTATCACCTTCTCTTCCACATGTTGCAAACTTTTAGGGCAAATGTCAACACTGTTTGCTTATGGGTATTGAACGTATTATTAAACAAATAGGATCTCTTTTCTACAAGCTAATTTACATGAAGAAGGTGAGACGAAACCCCAAGCCATTTTTTAATCCAAGAAGTCAACCCATCTAAAATACATTTGATCTTATCTAGTGTTTTATACATTTTTAGTTTGTAAAAACTTGTAAAAACAAAATTTGTTTCCTTCTATATTTACTTATACTTGAAAAGCAAGGTGGTAGGGTTGCCACCGGCCTTGCCACGTGTCAATCTCTTATTTGTTGGTTTTTTGTTAATTTGTTTCTTTTTGTTTTATTTATTAGGTTTTAACTTCATATAAATAAATAACTTCTGAAACATTTCGTAGAAGACATTGTTGTCAAGGTGGTTTAATGCATTCTCACATGCAATCTCCACCACTTCAGTTTTAACTTTTTGTTCTTTTGTTCCATTTTGTTTTTTTTCTTTTATGAATTACCTTTTTCTTTTTTTTTTCCAAAAATGATTATTTTATTTGTTACTACTTTTTAACGGGTTTGTCGTTTAGTGTTAAGTTTTATTTACGTAGCAAAGAGTGAAACATAATACTCTTTTTTATCTAATGTTTGATCTCCGATACCAAGCCACACAACTTCATACATTTCTTACAACGCGCGTAACAAAAATCTCAAATGTGTTCTTAACAACATTATTCTAAAAGAAAAAAATAGTGTTTGACTCTAATTATGATAAATGTTTTTTTAAAAATTAGGTTATGTATATTATCAACGTTACTGGGTTTGCGCAAATGTTTTTGTTGGATCCTATTTACGTTGTAACTTGCGAGACATAATAATATTTTCTATCTATGTTTCCATCTTTAGAACTAAGCCTCCACAACATTATAAGCTTTTTTATATACGTAACCATGTTAGTGTCACCGTAGTAATGCGCATAACGATGTTCGCAAACGCGCCGCAACGCGCGGGCTTGATTTCTAGTTACATACATTTTGATAGCCCTACTAAAGTAACGATACAAGATAGTGTCACATGTGTTTATTATGACTCTACAAAAAAACTTGCATAATACTATGTATTAATCTCACCATGAAGATATATAAACGTATACACATTTAGAGCAAGCAATTTCTGACACAGACATGTTAACATGACACGACACTAAACGGAATTAAAAGGTTTCGTGTTTGGGCTTAACATGTTTCGTGTCTTAAACAGATCGACACATTAAGACACGATAAAGTTCGTGTTTAAACAGGCTAAATACCTATTAACATGTTAAGGACCTGTTTATAATATTTAATTTATAAAAATAAATAATTATACATAATATAAAAAAGCAAAACCTTATTCCCATTACCAATTATCACAGGTCCATAGTAGACATTCATATACACTACACATTACTGCAGCTTCAAGCTTCCAACCGATCTCATCATTCTCCGTCGTCCACACCGTCGTTCCCGCGCCCGGCAAGTCGGCAACGATTTTCTGGTCAATCACGACGTTCTAATCTGTTGATGCATATGCTGCTTGGCTGGTCGCTCAAATCCGACAGTCCGTTAAGCTCAACTGGTGCTCGGTTGGTCGCTCAAATTTGGTGGTCTGGTCTGGTGCTCGGCTGCTCGCTCACCATCACCGGCCACAACCCACAGCCACCAACTCACCATAGCGGGCCACAACCCACAACCACCTTATGCGACTCTCATCACCACCATAGTTCGAATCTGGTAAGTTCAAACAATTACTCGATCTTTATTTCAAAGACCTGCAAGTTGAAGATGTCACATTGGTTTTATGTGTTATTAAAATTATATATGTTCCTAAACAGGTTTTTAAACAGGTCATTTCGTGTAACATGTTTCTTAACATGTTCGTGTTCGTGTTTGAAAAAATGACAAGATAAGTTGTCGTGTCGAGTTCGTGTCTAGCATGTCAAAACATCGTGTCTTATCGTTGCGTGTCTTATCGTTTCGTGTCTTATTGTGTCGTATCTAACCTATTATGTCAGCCCTATACACGTTATAGAATATTGTCATTAATTACCGTAAATATCATTACTTAAATACTACGTAATAAAGCAAACATAATTTGTTGCATATCACTAACATAACATGGCAAGTCAACTATTGAATGCAACAACAACAACATACCTAGTAAACTTTCATTCAAAAAGTAAAGTCTTGAGAGTGTGAGATGAGGATAGGTCTTACCTCTAACCCGAGGGCTAGAGAGACTGCTCCTAGAAAGACCCCCGACTCACAAAAAAGCTACTGTAGAAATGTAGATCATGCAATATTTAAAAAACATATAACATTTCATATTATACTAGTGGGTGTGTCCCGCTATATAGGGGGATTATAAAAGTTAAAAGATTAAATTCTGATGATTTATACGTTAGTATTAACCACTAGAAAAAAGATTACGTGTGAAACGCTGATAAAAATGTAATAGAAAAAATATAATAAAAAATAAACACCTCAAAATAGAAAAGAAAAATAACGAATGTGTAAATTGTGACTATACTATAATTAACGAGCTTTATAGTAAATTGATTAAAATAAAATTTGACATAATTTGAAGACTTAAGTATAAAAGTTAAAAAAAAGTTCAAGTGATAAAATTTAAAATTTGACATAATTCGAATTAAAAAAGTATAGGTAACTAAACATAAATTTGACATAACCCGGGCTTAAATAAAGTTTTTTTTAAATGAAATGAGTAGGTATCAATTTGAAATAGATAAAATAAAGAGAGGGGGAGACAGCGAGAGAGCGAGAAAGTGTTATATAGCGTAAAAGGCTCACACATAAAACCAAAAACATTATCGAGCCTCTTTTCCGACCTGTTTTAAACATCAATATTCGGGTAATATTATAATTATATAAATATTTAGTGATGATAGTTAAGTGTTTAAATAAAATAATATACAAATCAAATAGTATTAAGTTATAAAAATATAAATAATAAATGTGTATATCTTAATATTAATTTATAATATCATACATAAAATGATACTTAAAATAAATATATACTAAATAATGTATTAATTAAGAGAAATTTATTAAATATGGGCAAAATTAAGAACTATTATATTTAGCACTTCTACCTTATGTTTAGAATTTTATATTAGATTTCTTAAATGTTGAGCAAAATTACAAATGTGTTCTAATCAAATGTTTTATCTAGTAGCATAGATAATATAGATATAAATTATTAATATCATCATTATTATAAAAGTACTCATCAATTATATAGTTAAGTATTCAAATAATATAATACTTCGAGTCAATTACTATTTTCGTCCTTAACGTTTGACGAAAATCACGATTTCAGTCCAAAAGTTCATTTATTACCCCTGACAGTCCAATAGTTTTAGGATTTGTTTCAATTTCACCAGAACCATTAACACCGTTAACGTTTGTTTAGTTAAATTATATAAAAAGACTATTATGCCCCTTGATATTTTTTAAAATCTCATCCCCTATCCCCACCTGTATCTCTATTCTCTCTCTCTCTCTCTCTCTCTCTCTCTCTCTCACACACACACACACACACATGCACACACACACACACACACACACACCTATAAATAAAGACCATCCACCACCTCCACCTCCATCCCCAACCACCTCCGGTGCCACTGCCACCCCAACCACCTTCGGCCACCATTGCCACCCCCAACCACCTCTAGCCGCCACCTCTGGTGTCGCATGTCACACCTTCAAAATCCACGTGCGGAGTTTTACCGCGAGACGTGTGAACAAACCAGGATTACAGTCACTAGTTACTTAGAACGACACTATATGTCATATTTAAAACAAAACCAACCAAAATTCAAACTTTAAAACCATGCGGAAGTATTTTGAAAATAAAACAAACCCAAAGTATGTAAATGTAAATATTTGGTGCCAACCCGATATTTTAAACTCATAAATGAAAACCAAGTGTTATGTCTTTAAAATAAAATCTTAGGATGCATATTGGACCCATGTTGTGCTCCTAATGGCAACTTGAGTTAACGACCTGAGAATAGCATACTAAAAATGTCAACACAATGGTTGGTGAGTTCAAGAGTTTGCGTTAAATCATAAACAATATAATATGTATAACATAAGAAGTGATTGAAATAGATAGCTAGTCTATATTCACAAGTAATAACCATAGTGATTTCACGATCGAAGCTGACTGTGTTGCGTTTGTTGCCTCCCGTCACGACTTACCAGGTCATGACAAGGTTTGTGTTTAGGACAATATTGCACCCGTTTGATCTCGAGTCGCACAGGTGGGGCTTGTCAAACCCAGTAGTACTACCCAAGATTTCCACCTAGTTACCATTATTAATAATCCGAAAGTGTAAGGACTTTCAAGGTATCATGCACTATGTTAAAACATACACAACTTACAATGATAATATAGTGTTTTGTAAACAAGTATGCTACCTCCCCCAGAAGAGAGTTTATAAAATAGTGGGGCATGAACTCACCTGATGTGCAACGAACAATAACAAAGATAACTGACGATGAACGGAAAGACAACCCTTCAAAGGTTACCTAGAACACACAAGTACATAAGTACGTGTACACAGAAAGCTTAACAACTCTAAGTTAACCTAGTTGGCCCGTTTGACCCGTTGGTGACATATTAGTTGAAATATCATTAAATCAAGCGTAACAACTTAACATACATGAACATCATACAAGTTATCCACGCGTATCACATCATCAACCCAAGTTCTACCAAAGTCATCATACAACGCCAGATCATCATATAACTCATGCAAATCTCAAACAACCAACATGTCCAACACAATTATAAACACATCACAACTAGCAATTCATACACGGAGTCTAATCATGCACTATATGCCATGTGAAGCTACTCACGACTTCACATCCTAAACCCTGCCAATCCTACTAAGTAGGGGCCTCAGATTCGCACGCGTGTATGACAATCATAATCACATTCATTAACAAGGTTCATTCCAACCAACATACACAATCAAGATCAATTCCAATCCCAAACATGATTTCCTAATCACTAACCACAATTCATCATCATGTATAATCACCAAAATCCAAATTCCTTACATGATCAACCAAGCATCCAAACAACTCAATTAACACATTCTATCATATTAAACATCATTAATAATCTTTCTAACATGATACTAACACCACAATCATGCCCAAATCATCATATCCAATGTCTTTCAAAAAATAAAGTTTCCCTTTTGGTAAAGAAATCCCCAAAAGCTATCTAACATCCAATTCATTCATAATTTCATCAAATTTATACCTAATCAAGTTCATAGCATTCATTCTAACATGATAATCATCACTCAATCATCAAAATTCCTAATCATTATGCATAAAAGTTTCTACTTTTAGTAAGTTATGAGCAACACCTCAAATTCATGAGTTTTCTTGCACAATCCAATTAGACTAACATCTAAACATTGTATCCAACATCATATCATCATCAAATCATGAATTACAAGAACAAAAAGTTTCCTCTTAAGGTAATGTATGAACTACATGATCAATCCATGGATTTCTTGCATAAATAACATAATCTAACATTCATACAACCTAACTAACATCATATTAACATCTAACAATCATCAATTTCATGTTTTCATCATAAATTCGTGGATTAGGGTTCATCAAGTGTAACACCCGGTTATTTATTATTTTGAAGCCGACGAAGGAAGAAAAGAAATAAAAGTCCAAAGTCGAGGGACCAAACTCGCCAACGAAAGAAAGACGGGTGAGTGGGAGTATTTAAGGGAGAGGGCAGCCCTTACCCTCTCCCCCATACTCAAATTTTCAGCCACATAGAGAGGAGAAGAGAGAAAGGAGAAGAAAAAGAGGAAAAAGGGTCGGTTCGGGTGATTCGGGTGGCCAAACTCGTTGTGTAGCAAGCCAAATCGAAGCCCTTGTCGTTGTGCTCGTTTGTGTGAGTTCTAGGACCCCACTTTTACTTGTTTTCAACTGATTTTGGGGCTGGAAAGCATCAAAAACCCGTTTTTGTGTGTGTATGTGTTTGACCCATTTGGGTGTGATGTGTGTGATGCGTTACGTGTATGTTTTCGGGCTTGTGTGCACTTGTATGGTGTTGTGGTATGCATTCCTAAGGTCTAAGATGTTTGATTTAGGCTTAGAATGGGTTTGGATGAGCTTGGGGTCGGGATGAACTCCATTCTGCATCAGCTAGGGCTAGGTGACCAAATGGAGGCCATACGACCGATTGAGAGGCGATTGAGGGTCATTCGCACGATTGGGATTCATTCGCACGATTGAGGGTTCAATCGCACGACTAAGGTTTCATTCGCACGGCTGGGAGTCCAGTCGCATGGGGAGTCATACGACTGAGGGTTCAGTCGCATAAGTGCTTAGTCGCATGAGTCCATTCGCATGAGGTCAGTCGCATAGGTGCTCATTCGCATTAGCTCCATCCGCATGAGGTCCATACGCATGATTGGATGTCCATTCGCATAGATGTTCATCCGCATGAGTCCAATCGCATGATGTTCAGTCACATGAAGGCCATGCGACTGAAAGGTGTCCATACGCACAAATAGAGCTGTTGCACCCGAGGGAAAGTGTAGTTAGACTTCTGGCTTTCGGGGGAAAGTGCAGTTGTAAGTTTTGACGTAAAGGTTCTCGTAAGAGCATGTAAGATAACTGTTATGGCCTTAGAAAGCATGTAGGGCATAATGATGATGATGTTGCATGTTTATGTATGATGCATGTTATGTATGTATGATGTTGCCCTGTATGATGTGATGTTGATGCATGTTAATGTTCCTTGGTATGATGTATATTATCTTTCCTATGGCTTTACGTATTATGATGAATGAAATAAAGTATTATGTAACGTAAAGTGGAAAGAAATGAAACGTCTTGCATGCATCGGATAACGGGTCCTTCTTTGTGATTGACCATTAATGTAGAACCTCTACCGCTTACCCCTAGTACCGTGGCATACGTTTAGCTGTTCATTTATTGACTTCGGCCCGGTAGCTAAGACTGATCGGGGTGTAGCATATGGTATTGGTACGGATGATGTCCGATGCGCAAGTAAAGTTATATGGAACGAATGAACGAAAGAATGAATGAAGAAGATAATAATGATATTATCTATGCGTACGTATGATGTGTGATCATGTAAAAGTAACGAATAGTTTTATATGAAAGTAAAGTATGTTTTATAATAAAACTAGAACTCACTCAGCAACGCTGACTTTTTATATGTTTTCCAGTTGGCAGGTAATGTTTGCTGAGGATGGCACCGCGAGGCTACTCAGCTCTTTTTGGGATGGCATTCTTTTGATTAATGTTTTTGCATTGTAATGCGAGCAAACTATTTTGTAACGAATGTTGTATTAACTTGCAAAAGCAATTATATAGAAATGAAAGCTTATTTTAATGTTCCGCTGCGATGTTTATGAAGTACAAATGTAAATGTATGTTTTATGTGCGATAAATGACCAACTGTAAGCATCCCGGGAACGGGGCCTTACATCAAGAACAAAAACTATGAAAAAATAATCAAAACTAACCTTTGGATGTGTAGAAATCAAGAATTATGCTTGCAAAACTCCTTGGATTGCTTGAACTCAATCAAATCCGAATTTTTCTTGTTATTATTGATCAAAAATCGAATGGTATGGGGTGTTTGGGGGTGAGTTGCGGCCGAATGGTGGGTGGGGGGCTAGGGTTTGGGTTTAATTTTGTAACATCCGCCATTTTTCCAAGTTAAAACCCAAACCCGAACTCATTTTGAGCTTCCATTATAAATTTACTTAATAAATGGATCAAATACATTAAATATGTAATCAACTTATTGATTGATAAATAATTTTTTCATAAAATTATAAAGTTTATTAATCATGTTACAACAAATAACTAAATGAAAAATACTTATTAAAACTTATAAAGTTATAAAATGAATTTTAATAAACTTATAAAGTTTTGTTAGTAATTATAAATTTTAAATACTGAAAATAAAGAATCAAATTATAAAGTTTACAAGTTTTATAAAAGTTATAAAGATTAACAAATAAATAATTTGATTGATTATTCAAATTGGTTTTATAAAGTCTATAAATATTTTATAAAAAAATTGTTAAAATTAGAGTCTTCAAGAATATAAATTTTAAATTATAATTATTCTTTTATTTATTAAATTATTTAATTTTATATTTATTTCAAATTCCAATCATAACCCCCTTTTAAAAGACTTATAAATCACCATTAACACCATTCATAACCTCCTCCTAACCTCAAGTATAAAAGCAAGGCTTAGGCCTCACTTTTCATTTGCTCATTCTCTAAAAACCTCACTCTCATATCTTTCTTTCATCTATTGGTTATGATCAATTTGAAGAATTTTATTTTACAAGATATTTCAAGAATTCTTAATACTTAGGTAATCTTTTATTGCTTTTATATTATACATTTTAATCATCCTAACATCTAATTGTTTTCATGACTTTATGTTCTTACTATTATTCTTTCTTCTATCAAATCTCTTTTTCATTTAATAATTATCATTTGATCATTAACATTTTAATAATCACTAATCTTATAACAATCACTAACATACCTAAATTAAGCTAACAACACACTAACATAAACAAAGAATCCCGTTTGCATATGGACGGCTATGCCGCCGCATTCGGTTATTCCACAAGATTATTGTTCTAAATGATGGCTATGCCAAAGTCTTAGAATATTTTTATAACTCAAATGAATACTAATATACCATATATTGACATAATAAATTGTTCTAACCCGTTTCATGTATTAACAATTTTAAAAGTGCACATAAGTGCCTTACTACAATTCTGGCAGAATATAGTCTTACTTCAACCGACCATAACTTGATCATAACAAACTAAATTTGGGTAAACTCAGACTCCAATGTTAGGTTCATTGAATTACCTTTTCAACGACAGTTTATACGTCTTCAAACTCAATCGGACGACTCAACAATAGCCTTCACAAGATAAGTGCGCATTTCAGCACCTTCTGTCTTGTGATGCTTGTTTGACCTATTTAAAGATCTTTTCATAAAAATGTTTCTGAATGAAAGTTGTCCGGGAGACTTTGAAATAGTCAAGTATAAATTTTTATAATTTTATGAAACCGTTTGCTATTTTCAAAACCTGTTCAAACACATACCAAATATTCTATCCAGAATCTAAAATTAATGCAATAATCCTTTTTCAATCTACCTTTCGCTTTTTAGCATTCCCTAAGCGTCTTAACTTCTTGTAATGAATTCTGACCTCAAGTTATTGTTTCTTTTTATCATTTAGAACATCACCTTTTACTCTTGAACATCCAAGCTTACTTATGTACTCTACAACCATCACTATTATTGTGAGTTTTCCATGTGAGTTCTCCATGCCCCCTTTCTACTTTATTTCACACCTTTTGGGGTGAAACATGTTAACCTTATAAACTTACACTTGTAAACATCTTGATACTTGTAAATGCACATGCAATTCATCTTTACCTTTTTGTCATGGTTATTTGTGTTATTGTAAGTCTTATATGAGATACATATTTTGTTTACAATCATTAACTATTGCTAGCCTGGCGACGTCTTAGATCTTTGGGCCTGACAAGCCTATTTGGTGCTAAAGTCGAAGTATTGCCGACTCCTGATGACGTATGCTTGTTCATCATGGGAACCAAATACACTTAGCCAATCTTATATACTTGTAATCAAGTCGAGGTTTGGTTGTAACTGTATGTGTTCTATAAGCTTGCTAACTTGTAACCATGGACATGAATTGCTACCTGTAACCCTTTTATATATATACATATATGCGTGTGTTTAAACCATGGGAACTCACCAACTTTATAGTTGACCTTTTATTTTTAACATGTTTCAGGTTTACTACTTGAAGATCTTCTTGTGCTCATATAGGACTTGGACCTAGTTTAAATGAAAGTCTTATGTTTCTGTTTGTATCTTGATTGTTTTGTAATTACTGATTTGTCTTGTAATGTTTAATGAATAATGACATTTAATATTATTTCAACTTAATTAGTTCCATGTGCTATGAGCAATCGTCTCCCATTCGTCCGCCCCGATGATTCCGCCATAGGTCGGGGTGTGACAGATTGGTATCAGAGCCATGGTTATAGGGATTTAGGTTAGTAGAAATGGAATGACCTAGACTATAACTAAGTACCTTCACACATGAGTCCTCTCATGTATTTCATATGCTTAGATAGGATTTTATGTTCCTTATGTGTTTATACTTGATTATGTGATTATATGCCTTATGTGTTTATGCTTATACCTTGAATCTTATCAATGCACACACGTATCTTAAATCATATTCTAAGGCCTTATGTGCCTAAATCAAATGGTTTTCAAAATGAGCTTTGAATCGTTATTCGTGATTTTCAAGTCTCGTTAAAGTTTGTGTCCTACAAACATGTAATGCTGGAAGAGCGTGATGCCTGTATCTCGAGGTGTTCTGTCTAGGCAAGGTATTCATATAAATCCAAATCAACCGATGGATCCGTTTACCTTACCTGGGAACCCTTGGGGTGAGTGTCCGCTTATAGGTACGCATGTCTTCATTAAGGTTGTAGTTGACATAATACTTTGATAAGTCAATGTAATGCTTTGGTTTGTAAACCGAACGTTACACTCGAAACATCTTGTTATTTTAAAACCTTTTATCTTTAATCTTGTCTTTTTGGATCTTAAAACTCATTAGCCATTTTTCTTAATGACCTTTAAAAGCTTTCTAAACGTCTTCTCCTCAAAATCAAACTTATCCTGAAAACCTATTACAACGATGCTCTTATTCTAAATTGAATCCTTAATCATAACAAACACGAATCTCATATCAACTTTAAGCTAATAAAACTTTGAAACCTCAAATACATAATTAAACAAGAATCGATCATCCAGAAACCCCGTAAAAGTTGTTTCCTTGAGAAGTTCTTATAAATTCCATATCCCATCCAAAAGCATCCTGAACTTATCTCCGAGCCTCGTATCACACTAATACTTAGTGCGTCCCTCATGGCAAAACCTTCCTAATCGTCTTGAACCATCTCGAATATAAAAGTTTATCAATTGAAATCCTAAACTAATGATCTTGTACCTTTGTCAAGAAACACATGAGATCATGAACTATGAAACTTGACAAACTTAAGCATAACAAAGCATCATAGTTAAACTTGTTGAATTTAAACGCTTCCAAGAGTTCACGTGAAAACGTGAAATCGAATCCAAGTCTCCTCATGTCCTTGAAATTAGCCCCTTGTGATTAAATTTCGGGACGAAATTTCTTAAAGTAGGGGAGACTGTAACATCCGCCATTTTTCCAAGTTAAAACCCAAACCCGAACTCATTTTGAGCTTCCATTATAAATTTACTTAATAAATGGATCAAATACATTAAATATGTAATCAACTTATTGATTGATAAATAATTTTTTCATAAAATTATAAAGTTTATTAATCATGTTACAACAAATAACTAAATGAAAAAGACTTATTAAAACTTATAAAGTTATAAAATGAATTTTAATAAACTTATAAAGTTTTGTTAGTAATTATAAATTTTAAATACTGAAAATAAATAATCAAATTATAAAGTTTACAAGTTTTATAAAAGTTATAAAGATTAACAAATAAATAATTTGATTGATTATTCAAATTGGTTTTATAAAGTCTATAAATATTTTATAAAAAAATTGTTAAAATTAGAGTCTTCAAGAATATAAATTTTAAATTATAATTATTCTTTTATTTATTAATTATTTAATTTTATATTTATTTCAAATTCCAATTATAACCCCCTTTTAAAAGACTTATAAATTACCATTAACACCATTCATAACCTCCTCTTAACCTCAAGTATAAAAGCAAGGCTTAGGCCTCACTTTTCATTTGCTCATTCTCTAAAAACCTCACTCTCATATCTTTCTTTCATCTATTGGTTATGATCAATTTGAAGAATTTTATTTTACAAGAGATTTCAAGAATTCTTAATACTTAGGTAATCTTTTATTGCTTTTATATTATACATTTTAATCATCCTAACATCTAATTGTTTTCATGACTTTATGTTCTTACTATTATTCTTTCTTCTACCAAATCTCTTTTTCATTTAATAATTATCATTTGATCATTAACATTTTAATAATCACTAATCTTATAACAATCACTAACATACCTAAATTAAGCTAACAACACACTAACATAAACAAAGAATCCCGTTTGCATATGGACGGCTATGCCGCCGCATTCGATTATTCCACAAGATTATTGTTCTAAATTATGGCTATGCCAAAGTCTTAGAATATTTTTATAACTCAAATGAATACTAATATACCATATATTGACATAATAAATTGTTCTAACCCGTTTCATGTATTAACAATTTTAAAAGTGCACATAAGTGCCTTACTACAATTCTGGCAGAATATAGTCTTACTTCAACCGACCATAACTTGATCATAACAAACTAAATTTGGGTAAACACAGACTCCAATGTTATGTTCATTGAATTAACTTTTCAACGACAGTTTATACGTCTTCAAACTCAATCGGACGACTCAACAATAGCCTTCACAAGATAAGTGCGCATTTCAGCACCTTCTGTCTTGTGATGCTTGTTTGTCCTATTTAAAGATCTTTTCATAAAAATATTTCTGAATGAAAGTTGTCCGGGAGACTTTGAAATAGTCAAGTATAAATTTTTATAATTTTATGAAACCGTTTGCTATTTTTAAATGTTCAAACACATACCAAATATTCTATCCAGAATCTAAAATTGATGCAATAATCCTTTTTCAATCTACCTTTCGCTTTTTAGCATTCCCTAAGCGTCTTAACTTCTTGTAATGAATTCTGACCTCAAGTTATTGTTTCTTTTTATCATTTAGGACATCACCTTTTACTCTTGAACGTCCAAGCTTACTTATGTACTCTACAACCATCACTATTATTGTGAGTTTTCCATGTGAGTTCTCCATGCCCCCTTTCTACTTTATTTCACACCTTTTGGGGTGAAACATGTTAACCTTATAAACTTACACTTGTAAACATCTTGATACTTGTAAATACACATGCAATTCATCTTTACCTTTTTGTCATGGTTATTTGTGTTATTGTAAGTCTTATATGAGATACATATTTTGTTTACAATCATTAACTATTGCTAGCCTGGCGACGTCTTAGATCTTTGGGCCTGACAAGCCTATTTGGTGCTAAAGTCGATGTATTGCCGACTCCTGATGACGTATGCTTGTTCATCATGGGAACCAAATACACTTAGCCAATCTTATATACTTGTAATCAAGTCGAGGTTTGGTTGTAACTGTATGTGTTCTATAAGCTTGCTAACTTGTAACCATGGACATGAATTGCTACCTGTAACCCTTTTATATATATACATATATGCGTGTGTTTAAACCATGGGAACTCACCAACTTTATAGTTGACCCTTTATTTTTAACATGTTTCAGGTTTACTACTTGAAGATCTTCTTGTGCTCATATAGGACTTGGACCTAGTTTAAATTGAAAGTCTTATGTTTCTGTTTGTATCTTGATTGTTTTGTAATTACTGATTTGTCTTGTAATGTTTAATGAATAATGACATTTAATATTATTTCAACTTAATTAGTTCCATGTGCTATGAGCAATCGTCTCCCATTCGTCCGCCCCGATGATTCCGCCGTAGGTAGGGGTGTGACAAATTTTGTTAAGTTTTAGTTTTAAAATAATTTACAAGATAAACCCTTTTTATTTGTATTTTATAAAAAGTAATCTTTCTAACAGTTTTTAAACAATTTTAACTATAAGTTATAAGTATTATTAATCAATAATGATAACCATAAACACTTACAACAAGTCACACAACACATAAAATATATATAACACGTTGTCACGCTATCGCGTAAAATTCACAAAATAAATATTTAAAATTCTATAAATTCATAAATCACATAATCACAACTAATAATCAACATTATTAAATTGATTATCATTGTTTATCATAAATTATTGTTATTAAGTCACCAACGTTCAACGACAACTAGTGTGTGCTCACGACACGTGTATGCAATACCTAATAGAACTAACGGAGTTTGGTAATGAAAAATTCACCGATAGCTAGTGTGTGCTCACGGCACGTGTATGCAAGGCCTAACGGAACTCACGACACGTGTATGTCACATCGCCGCCACCCCAACAACCTTCGGACATCACTGCCACCCCCAACCATCTCTGGCCGCCACCTCCATCCCCAACCACTTACCGCCAGGCCATCACCACAACCACTCTCACTGCCACACCACCATATCACCTCTTTCCACTGGTCGCACCACCAGGTCGCGCCACCAAACCCCTGTTGCACACCATCGCAGCTCGTGTCTTCATCCAATATTAGATAAAAGAGAGAGAGATTGGAGAGAAGTTAGATATAAGGGTTTCATGGTGGTGGCCGGTGGGTTTTCAGGCGGCGATGGTGGTTGTTATCGGCTGTGAAGTCGAGGGTGGTGGATGGAAGGGCTGTTAGAGTGGTGATGGAGGTGGTGGATGTGGCGCCCGGGGGGGTGGTGCAGGTATCGGCCGGGGAGGGCGGTGTAGGTGGCGGTCGGGGAGGGTGGTAAAAGTGGCAGCTAGGGAGGGCGATAGAGGTGGCGCCCGGAGCGGAAGGTGGAAATGGTGGTAGAATGTGTTTGGGGTGAGTGTAGAGTTTCTTTGGAGATAGAAAGAGAAGAGAGGAAGAAAGCAGATTGGGGTGGGGAAGAATGGGGTGGGGTTTTATTTTTTTATTATTATTTTGTATTTTAATTATAAGGGTAAATTTGTTATTTCAAATTAATTTAATAGAAAATTCTAACAGTGTTAGTGATGTGGATTTAATTGAAACAAACCCTAAAACTATTGGACTGTCAGCGTAATAAATAAACTATTGGATTGAGATCGTAATTTTTGTCAAACTTCAGGGACGAAAATAGTAATTTACTTTAATACTTATTTATAGTTAAATATTCAAATAAGATAATATTTATTTATAAATTTAATTATTATTATTATCATAATTATTATAAGAGTAAATTACTCTTTGCATCCCTGATCTTCCCAAAAGTAACTAGTTGCATTCCTAAAGTTTAAATCATCATTATGTCTCCTGACTTTTCATGTTTGCGTCTATTTGAATCCACAAGGCTTACGCCGTCAGCCTTGTCTGTTATCTTTCAATCACTTTTTCTCTCTAATAAGAGTATTTTCGTCTATCTATGTTTTTACCCTAGAAAAAAACATGGAAAAATCACCTAATCGTCACTTTCATCACTAACGTTTCCCTTTCTTCTCAAGTTTAGTCACTATAAATTCACACCCCATTCAAAGTTTCAGTACACATTCATACAACGTAAGTGCATCCCTGTTGCTATTCAGTTAAAATTTGAAGTATTGAAGATGGTTATTCCTAGTTGGTCGATTCGTAGTGTAGATAATCCATGATTCGATCCCATTGAAGTTATGGTATGTTTTATCCATATTACGTAAAATTTTCACTTTGTTTGTTGTTTCCTATCGGTTTTTAAAATTGCACACATTCTTGATTGTAATAGGTAATGAGCCCACCTTATTTTCACTTGAAATACACCATGGTGGAAGTTTATAAGGTTTCTATCAAGAGTTTATGTGAAGGTTAAGGTGTCATATGTAGACATGGTAGATATTGAAGTGTTTTCAGTCCATGATGTTGATGCTATGATGCTGGAACTTGGTTACCCGGTAGATGAGACAATGTACTATAATTTTATGATTCCGAGTCAGGACTTAGATGTAGGAATAAGAGCACTTGCTGGTGATTTAGATGTACGAAACTTAACACAATGTGTGCACAAGTTTAAAATGATTGAACTGTATATTGAGCACAATGTTGCAAAACTTAACATGTACTTACAGTCACCTAACCAAGGTGCACGATTGTTGATTGAAGAGGTGGATGATAGTGGACCATCTAATAGCAGAAGACAGTTACTACTAGAGTGGATTGAAGATGGGGGCCATGAAGGGGATGTTGTCGTGGAACAAGAGGAAAATGAAGCCGATGTTGTTGTAGAACCAGGGGATCAAAAGGGGAAGTTGTTGTGGATTAAACAATCTCACATTATTAAATAATGTATTAATAATATGCATTAATTAATGTATTAATTAGAAAAAAATTATTAAATTGTATAGAACACTTGTACCTAATGCTTAAAAAATTGTATTAGTTATCTTAATTTTTTTGTAAAATTATACTTCTATCACAAGGTTTTACTTTATATAATAGTATAGATTAACAATGGTGGACGACAAGTAAAGACAATAAAACTAAAGACAAACTAAAACATAAACACAAAGATGATACTTTAACTAAGCTACCTAAACTACGAACATGAAAACTAAATATGCCTAAACTAAAGGATTTGAACAATCCAGCTTCGAATGATATTTGTTAACTTAATCAGGCTCACTTTTTTTTACCAGTAGGGATCGTACTCCCAACCCACTCAGAAGCAAACTCACAACTAGAAAAATCTTCCATTTTATTATTGTTTTGGGTACCTTACATCAACCATTTGGATTAAGGATCATTAGTGAATGATGATAAATGACAATATTAAGTACTAATTATATTATTCATACCATTTCTAAATTTAAAAATAGTTTTTTAAATAAATTAAAACATGATCTTTTTTAATATACAATGAACTTTTTATTAAATGATAGTTCAAAAAAATGTTTTTTCAAAGGAAATGTTATAAAACAACTTTAAAAACAATAATTTCTTAAAAAAGATATACACAATAATAATATTATTTGTAGTTACTTATAAGAAATTTTAATCATATATTATCTTGAAGTATCGTTTATATAATCTTAATCTTTATTACTAACTGTTTAATATATATTTTTTATTCAACCCATGTAATATGTAAGGTATTTGTCTAGTTACTAATATATGAGATTTTAATAACTTTTTATTGACTACTAGTTTTAGTAAACTCGTGTATTACACGAGTTCAATAAATAATATATCAAATAGAAAAATAATTATTAGTTATAACATGATATTTTAAGATAAAATATGATTAAAATCATATATAAGTAAGGACTATAAATAAAAAAACAATGATATCAACTTTTTAATCTTTTATTTAATTTTTATATTTTTTTCAAAAAGAAATTTAAATAATTTTGTTTCAAAGCAAACATTTTAAAAAAATATAAAATTTTAAAACTTCTTATAACTCCCAATTTTGTTTATTTTTTGCATATAAATTTTTTACTTAAACACATCAATTTTAAAATATAATTTATATTTTTTTAAAAAGATTGATGTTTTAGAAAAAAAAATTATTTCCTTAGAAAACATACTAATAAAAAGATATTTTCTTAATATATTATCAGTAATTAATTAATAAAATTAATAAGATATTTAATAGGAGAGATAAACGAGAAAATTTTGGTGAGATGGAATGTGGTGATAACACGTGTCCACCCTTGTTACCCTTTTATTAGAGTAGTAAAATAAGATAAGATAAAATAAAATTTACATCAGGTTTTTATCCTTAATCTTATAATTACATTAAAAGTTATTATTTTTTTTCAATTAAATAATAATTTTTTTTACATTTATCAATATTTTTTATCTCTCGTCCACTCATATTCACTTTCAACAAATGTCATTCCTTAAAATATAAAAAACCTATTATCAATCCTTTAAAGTAACTTTAATTTAAGGTTAGAGTTTAAGTTTAAACTTGAGCTTATTTAATTTCTAACTCACTTCTAGCTTTTAGCGAGTTTACCTCCACTCATTCACAAAAGCTCGACTTAATAACTTTTCACCGTCTAGTCTTGACTCGACTCGACTCGACTCGTGTGCATCCTCCCCGATCATGTAATGTAAAAAAGCAGTCGGTGATGGATGACCACAAAATCATAGTGTCGGAAGACTTTGGTGAAGGAAACTCAGTTGGTGAGAAGCGTGTAGACCACCACCAACACCAACATCAACGCCATTCTCATCTTTCACAAATTCATAAATTATTCATAAAGAATCATCATCCCAAAGTCTGACTCACACACCATTTTCTCTGCCACGAAGAAATTTTGGAAGGTTTTACTTTTCCTAAAGAATTTTCCCTTTTATTTATTGTGTTCTAGATAGAATTCATCTCTTTATCCCATTAATTTATTAGTTTTTCTTTTGATTCTTCTTCCAGTTTTGTTTGATTGTTGTTTCTTACCAAACTTCACAATCACTCTGTTTATTTTAATCTCTAGTGTCTACAGGGGGAGGCCTTATCTGCTTCTTATTGCTCTTGAAATGCGTCTGAAGCTTTAATTTCTTTGGAATTTATCATCAAATCGTTTCTGAAGTGCTCTTTGATTGCTGATTGAGGTTGCTGTTGCTCTGGTTTGTTGATCGTCTTCTTCAAGTTTTCTTATTTGACTCTTCAGGTAATTTGTGTTTTGGCGTGTGATTCCTTATTAGGGTTTTGATTTTTGTCGGAATTGGTCTGGTTGATTGATCATCTTCTTCAAGTTATCTTATCTGATTCAGTTGATTTCTAATTTGACATGTGATTAATGATTTAGGGTTTTGATTTTTGTCGGAGTTACTCTGGTTTATTGTTCATCTTCTTCAAGTTCTCTTATCTGATTCAGGTAATTACGTGTGATCGAAATTCCTCTGGTTTATTTGATCACCTTCTTCAAGTTTTCTTATCTGGTTTAGGTAATTTCTGTTTGACGTGTGATTCATGATTTAGGGTTTTGATATTTGTTTAAATTGCTCTGGTTTATTGGTCATCTTCTTCAAGTTTTGTTATCTGATTCAGGTGATTTCCACTTTGACGTGTGATTCATGATTTAGGGTTTTGATTCATCATGGTAATTACTATTAACCTAACCTTTGTTTTGTTGTGATCTCTAACCAAAGGTTCTGAGCGAGTCAACCATGATTAGATCGTATGGGAATCGAATTCTGATGAGTGGAAGCAATGAAAACGAGCAACAAATCCTTTATTCTTCAACGGAAACCTACAGCAGCAGCAAGAGCTATGATTCACCTACTGAAGAACATGAATCGGTTCTTGAATCTGCTCATTTGTTAAGTGAAGATTTCGAAGGACTGAGTTATGATGAAGAAAAGATGAGGTTAAAGCTTCAAGAACTTGAACGAGTACTTCTTGATGATTCTGCCCCTAGTCGGAGCATGGAAATCGAAGGGGAGTGGGGGTATTCTGCCCACGAATCACCAAAAGAATCGTCTTCATATAACTCGTATGTTAGAACTGGTCCAGTTACTCCTAAAGATCTGCTTTTCGAGTGTGCTTTGGTGGTTTCTGAAGGCAACATCGAAGGGGCGTTGGATATGATAAATGAACTACGCAATGCGGTTTCCATTGATGGAGAACCTTCACAGAGGATCTTAGCTTACATGGTAGAAGCTCTTGCAGCCCGTGTGGCGGTTTCTGGTAAAGGGCTTTACAAAGCTCTGAAATGCAAAGAACCGCCTTCTAAAGATCGGCTTTCGGCTATGCAAGTGCTCTTTGAGGTCTGCCCCTGTTTCAGATTTGGGTTCACTGCAGCAAACGGTGCTATTTTGGAGGCGTTTGTAGGTGAAAAAATGGTGCATATAATCGATTTTGATATTAATCAAGGAAGCCAATACATAACTCTGTTGCAGACCCTAGCAGATCAAAATCCTAGACCCCGTTTGAGGTTGACTGGTGTTGATGACCCAGAGTCGGTTCAAAGACCCATTGGTGGTCTGAACCACATCGGGCTAAGGCTTAAGGAACTCGCCAAATCCCTAAATCTTGAGTTTGAATTTAACTCTGTGGCGGCAAATACAGCGTTAGTTGAACCCGACACGCTTAATTGCAGGGTCGGTGAGGCGGTGATTGTGAATTTTGCTTTCCAGCTCCACCACATGCCTGATGAGAGTGTTTCCACAGTGAATCTAAGAGATCAACTTCTGAGAATGGTAAAAAGTTTGAACCCAAAACTTGTAACTGTTGTGGAACAAGATGTAAACACGAATACGGCCCCGTTTTTGCATAGGTTTCATGAAGCATACAGTTATTACTCTGCTCTGTTTGACTGTCTCGAGGCGACACTTCCACGAGAGAGTCAGGAAAGAGTGAATGTGGAGAAACAATGTTTGGCCCGTGACATCGTTAACATAGTTGCGTGTGAAGGCGAAGAAAGGATCGAGCGGTATGAAGTGTCGGGGAAGTGGAAGGCTAGGATGATGATGGCAGGTTTTCAGCCATGCCCGATAAGTGAAAATGTGATTGATACGATTCGGGAACTGATAAAACAGTATAGTGAGAGGTATAAAATGAAAGTCGAGACGAATGCAGTTCATTTCGCGTGGGAAGACAAAGTGTTGATCGTCGCTTCGGCTTGGAGGTAAGTTGAATGTTGTTTAAACTAAATAAGATGTTTGTTATTGCAACTTGTAATTTATTTCTTGTTATATGAGTGACACTTAACTGACAACTTATTATTGTTCATTTCTTTTGGTAGTTAGCATGAGGGGTTGGAACCGAAACCTATGACTGGTCTTGGGCCTAGTTTGAAACCAGTCCCAAGAAGCATGGTCCCGTGAGGTTTCGGTTCCAGCCCTATTAAAACCTGATGATCCTTAATGGAGCGTGGTTATAAGTTATAACCGTGTTAAGTATTGTAAATTATAACAGCAGCTCAAGTATTTCTGAAAAAGTATCATATAAAAATGTTAGCATAACAGAACCGGGCTAGTTAGCACCGGGAGAAGAGAGGGGGGGGGGGGGTTTCGGTTGTAAGACCTAAGTTGATCGGTTATTAGGCCGTGGGTCTGGTTAAATGTGGGACCGAGCTTGTTCACGTGCCTTTCGGGCCGGGTCTAGTGCCGGTTAGGCCCAGATGACCAGCTGTTGCCAGTAGAACAATCTCGAACTGAATCCGGATGACTGAAACAAACTTAGAATTAGAATAGATATCAAGATGTCATGATAGATAACATTTTTGAAGCCATCCAACATTGTGAAATTCATCTCCAAAACACTTTGTTGCAACCCAAAATACAGTTGCTTGATTTGGAGTGTGTCATACTTGATGTTTTTCGATTCCATTAGGATTCTTGTACAGGGGGTGCTACGTGAGGGTCAAGATTGATTCGGAGTGATGGAACTAGAAATTTTTAACTGATGTAGTAGTAAAGTTGTTTAACATTCGTTATTATATCTATTACAGTTGGTAATAGTAACGTTCAAGTGACATGTCGCAGGATCGTTACCAAATTGTTCATTTTAAATACTTGTAAAAACATGTTTCTTGATATAGACTCCAACTAATATGTAAGAATACAGCACTCAACTTATGTAGTCGTGATGAACCTTTTTTGGCAATAGCTGATGCAACATGCCAGCATGTAAGACCAGAGTCGACTCAAACAGTCCATAGAGCAAAGCAACTCATATGTGATGTGATATGTCGATAATTTTCTAGGTAATATGAATACTATAGAAATACTATATTACTTTTCATACTTGATATATAGCAATATAACTCGATAAGTGATAAAAGCTTCTCAGAATAGAACTTTTAGAACGAGCATCTAGGATCAAAGCACGATATATGACTTCAAGTTACTCATCTCATTAGAAGAATATTAACACAATGGAATTGTGTGAAAAAGATATTTCTTTCTAACATAGATGTAACAAGTTCAACGTTATTAACTAAAGTAAAATGCATCAGATACCTCGTTTTTGTTTGTGGTTCAGCGTTAGTTATTCTAATAACTCGGCTTGAAATGACATCTTTCACATCGAGCATATCAATTTCATTTTGAGTACGCAATGTAAAGTGACTTCATTCATTAATTATTCAACTCATCACTCGCGTGTTGAATACTAAATAAATAATGAACCATAACCAAGCCTAGTAAACCTTATTAATGGTCAAACCATTGACGATGTCTGTGGAGGGTGGGATATAAGCAAACATATCCTCTATCACAATGAATAAAAAGACTATTTACAAAGAGGCACTTGGCTGTAAAGCAATCAAGGAAGAATATAGACAATTCATGTAGCACCATATAGACGAGCAGACATGACTACAGACAAACATTTATTAAATAGTAAGTGATCGGTATACATTATATGATAGGAAACATACAGTGAACAATAATATGCACAAAATCATATGTCATCCCAACACAATACACATTAAGAAGTACATATGTGTGTATTTATAAGTCATCTATGCATCATATACAATAATCAAGAATCAGCACATAGTGATAGCAAGCGGTCAGATAACATCAAGCAGTGTGATAACATGTAAAACCTACTAAAAGGATGGTATCACGTAAACGTCAACAACTAAGTGACAAATTGGTAACCTCTTTATGGCTATCAAAGGCGACCTATTAATGGTTCATAGCCTCTTAATGCTTAACCTCTTAATGGCCTTTAAGAGCCTACCAAACAGCCCCTAAGTTAGGACTAAACATGTATTGTTTAGTGGGAATAATGTTCGTATAGATGATATCATATTTAAAATAATAACGGTTATTATTTAAAGAAAGAAATAATATTATTTGTATAATGCATATCGCGATTAATAATAGTTTTTGTAAAATAACATTCTTATCTTATTTATATAAACATACATCTAAGTGTTTATATATTTGGGATCAGATAATTACATAATGTGTGTGTATATATAATGCAACTATATGTATGTGTATATGTTACTTTTGAATAAATTTGTTTACATTAAATAAAATTTTTTCATATATTCAAATCACGTAGACCTCACCTTTTTTAATTCAATTTCTAATCTTGTACATGTTCTTTTTTCTAGGGGTTTTGAGCAGGATATGCTTTTGAGGAATGACCACCCTGGGCTTGAGAATAATGCACTCATGCTCTGTGAAGAAAATGTTATGTCTCTAATCATAAAATTGAGATACACTCAAGAGATTGTATACAAGCTCTTTGACATACTTTACATTCTCAATGCTAAGCTTACCATTTGTGACCCTGCCCCTTCCTGTGATGTAAACACCTGATTCTACTCCAAAATCAACTGGTCCTTCATCAATTTTGTCAAAGTTATGAAGCAAAGAGTCATTGCCTATCATGTGCCTTGAACAGCCACTATCAATGATCCATACATTTCTTTTGGTCTTTAGTTGTTCCTGCATATGAAAAAGAGATAGTTAGTTACATTTGAAAGTCTTCTTCTTGTTTATGTGGATGGTACTCTTAGGATTGTGAATGCAATCCTTAGCAAAGTGAGTAGTGTCATCACATATGAGGCATTCAACAGACATACTTTTAAGGGTCTTCTTCTGAGGAGAATGTTGAGCTTGATCTCTTTAAACTTTTCTTGTGTCTATGTTTGTCATGGTGTAAGGAATAGTGTGAATAGGGGCTAGGGTTTATAATGGGGATCATATAGGTAGGATTTGCAAGAAAGACTTCTAACGTAGGGTATTACTTTCGCTGCTTAATTCTCGTATTGCGTCTCCTTCGAAGGTTTAATACGTTGTCGTATGCTAAAGTATTTATTTCGCTGCTAAAATGATTTGAGAATTATAATTTTTGGTCATATGATTATTTATCATATACAGCCTGAACTTAACAGTCATTTTAGTCGGTTCACATTTGGTCGTGCATGTTATTTGTTTAAAGGATTTGATTATCGTATGCGATCTGAATGCTCTGATAATTTAAATTTATAAGGTTAAATCTAAAATAAGTATTTTGCAAAACTTTCTATATTCAAACTACGAGGTAACTGGTATATACCGGATGTTAGTCGCAGTAATGTTGTCATTGCTATAGATTGCTAGTGTTTATTTTGTGAACGTAAGGTTCTTCGAATAAATTTGCGTTTATAAAGCAAAGTACATATAGAAGTTTTTGGTTTTACTATTTGTTTAATTATCACAATGGGTTTCGGTTATTTTCCGGATATCAATTCATAATTAAACGTTTAACAGTTCTACACGCAGATTCTTGTTGCGTGATTGTTTAAACTTAAAACAAATTCTTCGGATTGCAAAGTGTTTTATTTAAAATATTATAATGGTACCTTTTGGATTGGATTTTCTTATTGGGCCATAGTTGGGCTAGTTCGTTTATTGGGCTTTTATCACACTCAATATGATTTTCTAATCCAAATAAAAGGAAATTTTAAGGCCCATATTTGGGGTTGTCACACTATGTTGGGTATGTTGTTGTGTCGATGATGTTTACTTTGTGCATGCTCTTGCCTTGATGTCGTTGTTTGTATCGATTATGGGGTCTATATTGGTCTTTCCTTCTCGTTGATGATGTTGAGCTTAGACTCACTTGAAATTGTGTGGTTTCCTTTATGGTGTTGTTAGGAAATTTTTATTGTCGATGATGATGGGTCTTAGCATATCTAAGACTGAGCCTGAGCTCATTTGACTTGATGCTTATGTTGAGTATGTTGTTCTACCATGATGTTTTGTTTCTACATGTTCTTGCCATGATGATGTTATTGGTGATGATTATGAGGGTTTGTTTTGGTCTTTCCTTTTGGGTTGAATTGTGTTGGATTCATGTTGTTGTTGGGAAAATCGATTTATCGATGATGTTGATGGGTCTTAGCTCGTCTGAGATCGAATTCGAGCTCATTTGACCTGATGCCAATGATGGGTATACTATTGTGTCAATGATGTTTAGTTTGCCCATGTTCTTGCCTCGTTTAGTCAAACAACAAAGATGCAACGAGTAATGTCAGTCATTCCTGCTAGCATACGAGTCGTATAATATTATGTGATTTAACGAGATACGAGTAGTATTGTACGATACAACCCTGGTCATTATAGTACTGCTAGCATATGTGTCGTATAGTACTTGTTGGATCATAAGAGGCTGTTGCAACCAAAACCATATCACTTAGAAGATTTTGAGTACTACATACAAAGGACTTCCGAAGCCAAGTGTGGGACTTCCGAAGGAAGAAAGAGCTCTTCCGAAGTCTAAGTGTAAAATACACTTCCGAAGGAGAACTCCAACTTCCGAAGGTAAAGAAGCTACTTCCGAAGGTTCAAGACTTGAAGACAAAGTTCTGAAGTCAACTTCCGAAGTATAAAGAAGTCCTTAAAGCCTCGGAAGCATAGAAGTCTTCCGAAGTATAAGTGGCTTCGGAAGAACTTGTTCTTCCGAAGCCAGTTAACCTTCGGAAGACACTTCTATTATCCAGTAGACATAAGTATGGTCTGTCTGACAGTCCGCTGCAAATCTCTGAGATACTGCATGGCGTTTTCTCAAAAGCCATGTAGTTGACCATACTTTAATCTACTGTTTACCTTTTATGTTAAGTACAGTTGCCATCTTTAGTTGGTGACAAAAGGTAAGTCATGGACATGTCATGACTACCATATCTTAGATAATACTTTATCTAAGATACCTTAACTATAGCATTGTAGTATATGCTTTAGTTGTAGGTTTCCAGCTGGTATCAAGTATAACCGGCTGTAGGATCTAGTATATATAGTTTCTCATTGTAACTCATGTTCTATGCTTGTAAGTGTCTTGTAATCTTGAGTTGAGAAGTAATATATACAAGTACCTTGAAAATACTCCTGCTTGTTGCTTTGATTACTTATTATATTATTATCAACTCTTGTTAAAGGCATTGCTTCATCTTGTTTGAGTGATATTATAAGTGAGTTTGAGAGAATTACAAGTGTTAAGTGACAAAACCCGATCCTGCAATTGGTATCAGAGCTTTTTAGGCTCTTGATTGTGAGATCTTACCATCCTAATCAACCAGTTTTTCACTCCTCCTTATACCTCACTCAAAAATGGCCCTCATCAAATCTGAAGTTGAAATGGGAACGATGACCAAAGCTCCCATCATCGATCCTGAAAACTTCAGGTCTTGGAGCAGAAGAATGGAAGGCTTCATCAGATACCAGGATAGCAAGATGTGGCAGTCCATCGTTAATGGCCCGTACAAGCCAAAAGTTGCTGGTGGAAACGGTGCCATGATCGAGAAGGCTGTTGAAGACTACTCCGATGAAGACAGGAAGAAGCTCGACATTGACAGCAATGCTATGACTGTTCTCATGACTGCAATCCCAAACTCCATCATGGTGGGGTTTGAGCATTGTAAGTCAGCCAAAGAACTCTTTGATGCACTTGCTCAAATGTACTCGAGCTCTAATGATTCAAAGAAGGACTCACTGAAGCAGCAGTTTGAGAACTTCACCTATGTTGCTGGAGAAACTTTTAGCCAGCAATATTTCAGGTATATGGATCTTATCTCCTCCCTCCAATCTGTGGGAATCACTCAAGAACTTAGAGACCTTACCAGAAAGTTCATGAGTGCTCTACCCAATGAGTGGACTTTCTACTGTGTCTCCATTAAGAGAACAGAGAATTTAAACACTCTCACCATGACCGAACTTTATGGGATCCTTGATGGATACCGTTTGGAAATGGAAAGTAAAAGGGTCACCAAGCAAGCAGACCCTTGAGCCTTCCTGCTAGCAACGCTTTAATGGTTGCTGAAGGCTCAGGTATCTCCCAGTCTCAGCAGTACCTGTCATACACCCAGCAGCCATCTTGTTCATCTGGGCCTTACATCACATTCCCTGAGACTCCAAGGTCTCATCAAGCTCAGCAAAGCTCCTTTCAGGAGGGCTGTGCGTTTGTCTCAGGGAGTGGACACTCCAATGATCATCAGTTTTGCTTTGATGATCTTGAGTGCTTCAGTCCAGATGACATAGAGTATGTGGACATTGTCCAGCAAATGGCTCTCCTTACCTACAGAGCGAAGAAGTTCTTTAAGAGAACTGGAAGGCAATTCCTCAAAACCCAATCACTAGCAAGTTTGGGTTTGACAAAAGCAAGGCTAAGTGTTACAACTGTAACCAGCTTGGCCATTTTGCAAGGGAATGCAAGGCTCCCAAGTCCAACCCGGGAACCTCACAGGCCTCCACACATCCTTCTACACCAAAGCCCAATGGGAAGTCAACTGAAACTGCAGCTATGGCTCAAGAAGTTGACTGGAGCTTTATGGTTCAAGATGTGACTCCTGCTCAAGCACTCATGGCAGGAACAGATGAAAGCAAGGTATATGAACATCTCTGTACCCCTGCTTGTATTGCTAAGGTTAAGTTGTACCAGGACTACAATATGGAAATTAAATCCGATATTGAGTCTTTAAATGTGCTAAAATCTGACTTTAAAAGAGCTGAATCTGACTACCAAAAGAAAATTGAGGAGTTAGAGAAAACTGTATCTCTTTTAAAACATGAACACACCAACTACAAGACTCAAATCAAGGATTTAATATCCAAATTGACTGAGGCTCAAGCCCAGCTTGTCACAGCTGAGGCTCAAGCCAGGAAGTATGCTATTGCTGAGCAAAACTTCCAAGCCATACTTGCATCATCCTCTCACTCCAAACTTTGCTATCAAAACAAAAGTGGGTTGGGAACCAATGAAATTGCTCCACCACACTCTTATGAGTCTGTAGACAACCAAGATGTGGTACTGAAGAGCAAGAGGTTCCATCTGTTGACCCACCTTGTAAAGAGTCAAAGAGTGATGCAACTGTGGAAACCATGACCATCACAGGGAAGGAACAGGTAATTGAGCCCTCCCAGACCAATGATGATCAAACCCTGACCACCAAAGCCAGAAGAAGCAGGGCTAAAGCAGCCAGAAAAACTGCCAAGAAGGTGGCTGAATCCAAGCTGAAGATAGACCCAAAGCAAAAGGGTGTATTCATATCAGCAGGATTCCAGGTGGTTGGACCTTCTGATTCAGGAAAGGAGTATAGTACCAGTACTCCTATCCTACCAAAGGATCAGAAGTTAAAGGGAAAGGTTGCTGATGAGGAGAAAAAGAACAAGAAACAGCAACCCTCCAATTCCCAGAAAATTAACATTGCATGCATAATGTGTGGTCTGCAAAATCACATGGCTAAAGATTGTTACTACAATCCTGCTAGCACACATTATGCAAATAATGTTAAAAAGAAGGAGTCAGGGAAGGTTTCACATTTGGACCATATCAAATGGTTCAAGTGTTGAAAAAGGGAAAGCTTGTTTCCGAAGCAAGGCTTGTCTCGGAAGAAAATTCTTCTTCCGAGAGGAAAAAGGCTTCGGAAGTGAAAGCTGCAAAGACTCACAAAAGAGTCCCCTTGAAACCATCCCAGAAGAAGACTGCTTCGGAAGAAAAGGTGGTGAAGGTCTCTTCCGAAAAGAAAGAAGCTTCGGAAGAATGCCAAGCTACAAAAGCTTCATCAAGCTCATCTTCTATGATCAACCAAGGGATGGAATGGAAGATCAAGGAAGATGCTGTAGCCCAAACCTCTTCTTCAAAGACATCCATTGAACCCCCATGCATAAATTTTGGTTCAATCATGTCACTCTCATTGGAAGAACCCAAGACCAATAAGGCTTGGGTTTCCAATCAAAACTAATTATCTCACCTTATGTGCAGGGACATCCATATGACAAGAATAACAACATTTGGATTGTAGATAGTGGATGCTCCAGGCACATGACAGGGAACAGATCTCTCCTTCAACAATTTCAACATTATGATGGAGGTCCTGTCCAGTTTGGAGGTGAGGCCGGAGGATATATTTCTGGCAGAGGAAGTATATCCAACGGAAAGTTAAAAGTTGACAAAGTTAATTTTGTCAAACAGCTTGAACACAACCTGTTAAGTGTTTCTCAGTTTTGTGATCAAAAGCATCAAATGCTTTTCACAGAACATGAGTGCATCATCCTCAAACCTGGGATGACAATTCCTCAGGAATTGGTGCTTCTTAGATCTCCCAGGAGAGGGGATATGTACAAGCTTGATATGAACAATGCTTCCCCAATGGGAGAAGTATCATGCTTTCTTTCCAAAGCTGATAGTGATGAGTCAACACTATGGCATAAACGAATGTGTCATGTCAATTTTAAGACAATGAATAAATTGGCTAAAAATAACTTGGTACATGGTTTGCCTAAAAAGAATTTTTCTGCAAAGATAACTGTGTTGCTTGCCTGAAAGGGAAACAACACAGGTCTTCTCATAAATCCAAAGTTGTTAACTCTATCACTACTCCATTACACTTATTGCACATGGATCTATTTGGTCCCACAAGTATAATGAGCATTGGAAGGAAATCATATTGCCTTGTGATAGTTGATGATTTTACTAGATTTACATGGGTATTCTTTTTAAGAACTAAAGATGAAACTGCTGAAACTTTAAAATCTTTTATTCTTAAAATAGAAAATCAAGTTGATCACAAGGTTAAAATAATTAGAAGTGATCAAGGGACTGAGTTTAAGAACTTTGTTCTTGACTCATTCTGTAACTCAAAAGGGATTGCCAGACAATACAGTGCTCCTAGAACTCCTCAACAAAATGGTGTTGCTGAGAGGAGAAATAGGACACTTATTGAGGCTGCTCGGACTATGTTAGCTGATTCAAAGCTGCCTCTAACATTCTGGGCAGAGGCAGTCAGCACTGCATGCTATGTGCAGAACAGAGTTCTTGTAGTAAAGCCACATGGAAAGACCCCTTATGAGCTATGGAACAAGAGGCCACCGTTCATTGGCTTTCTAAGGTCCTTTGGCAGCAGGTGTACCATACTTAACACAAAAGACAATTTGGCAAAATTTGCTGAAAAGTCAGATGATGCTATCTTTGTTGGATATTCCTCCCATTCTAAAGCTTACAGGGTTTATAACATTAAAAACCAACAATTTGAGGAATCCTCCAACATTGTAGTTAATGAGCACACTCCTTGTGTTAGGGGGAATGGCCCTGATCATATTTTTGATTTAGAATTGTTTCCAAACTATTCTAAACCATCTTGTGAGAATGTTTCAGCTGGAACAGGTGCTCAAGGCAATTCTGATGAAGATCAACTATTTGAGCTTCCCAGACCTGCTCCAAGTTCTCCAAGAACAACAAATCAAGTTCCTACTATTGAAAGATCTGACAGTATAACCATTTCAAGAAATAGTGGAACTTCAACAAGGGACTCACCTGATGATCTTCAAGTCTCCTCAGGTGATCCTACACAACACCAAGCTGATGGAAGCAGCATTTTGAAGGAACAGGCAACTGTTAATGATGCTTCACAGCAAAGAAATGATGATGTTTCTCTTTCATTCAATCAGTCCTCATTGAATGAGATTGAAACAACAGCTGGACCAAGTATTCAAGCTCCAGAGCAAAATATGTCCAACTTGGACCTATCTTTGCAACTGGAGGTGATTCCAAGACTCAGAATTCACAATACTCATCCAGCTGAAAACATCATAGGGGAAGTCTCTGAGGGTGTGAGAACAAGGGGACAAACTCACAATGGGAATGTCTGCTTGTACTCATGCTTCTTATCCCAAATGGAACCCAAGAAGGTGGAAGATGCCTTAAAGGATAGTAGCTGGGTTGAATCAATGCAAGAGGAGCTGCTTCAATTCAAAAGACAAAAGGTTTGGAACCTATGTCCGCTACCATCTGGTCAAGTACCTATAGGCACCAAGTGGGTTTTCAGAAACAAAAGAGATGACAGAGGCTTGATTATCAAGAACAAGGCAAGACTGGTGGTTCAAGGATACACTCAAGAGGAAGGAATTGATTATACTGATGTCTTTGCACCTGTTGCAAGACTTGAGGCAGTTAGGATCTTCCTTGCTTATGCTGCATCCAAGAATTTCACTGTCTACCAGCTTGATGTCAAGTGTGCCTTTCTATATGGGGATATAGATAGGGAAGTCTATGTATGCCAGCCTCCAGGATTTGAAGACCCACAGCATCCAAACTATGTGTGCAAGTTGGATAAAGCTCTATATGGGCTGCACCAAGCACCTAGGCTGTGGTATGAGACATTGTCTCAATTTCTTCTGAAGAATGGCTATACTAGAGGAACCATTGACAAGACTCTCTTCATCAGAAAGTCTGGGAAAGACATTTTGCTAGTTCAAGTCTATGTCGATGACATCATATTTGGTTCTTCAAATGACCAAATGTGCAAAGACTTTGAGAGCATTATGAAGAAGAAGTTCGAAATGAGTTCTATGGGAAAAATGGACTTTTTCCTTGGAATTCAGGTAAAGCAACTGAAGGAAGGGTTTTTCATCAATCAATCTAAGTATGTCAATGATATCTTAGAGAGATTTGATATGAAGGATTGTAAAGCAGCAAAGACACCCATACCCAGAAACCATGATTTATGCCCTGATTCTGAGGGGGAGGATACTGATCAACATCAGTATAGAGCAATCATTGGTTCTCTGATGTATCTCACAGCAAGTAGACCTGATATCATGTTTGCAACCTGCATTTGTGCAAGATATCAGGCTGCTCCAAAGGTGTCTCACCTAATTGCTGTCAAGAGAATCCTCAGATACCTCAAAGGAGCACCTAAGTTAGGTCTCTGGTATCCAAGAAATAGTGATTTTAATCTCTATGGTTACTCTGATAGTGATTATGGTGGCTGCAACATCAACAAGAAATCAACATCAGGTGGATGTCAATTTCTTGGTGGAAGGATCATCTCATGGCAATGCAAAAAGCAATCCTGTGTCTCTACATCAACTGCTGAAGCTGAATACATTGCTGCTGCAAGTTGCTGTGCTCAGCTGCTGTGGATTCAAAACCAGATGATTGACTATGGATTCAACTTCATGAGCACTCCTATCCACATTGACAACAACAGTGCTATATCCATCACTGAAAATCCAGTAAAGCACTCAAAGACAAAGCATATTGACATCAGGTATCATTTCATTAGAGATATTCATGAGAAAAATCTTATCAAACTAATCAAAGTTGATTCAAATGAACAATATGCTGATTTGTTCACCAAAGCATTTGATGAACAAAGATTTAAGTATCTCATTACAGCTATTGGGATGATAAACATTGACTAGTTAATCTCAATTGAAAACCTTTTCAATATGTAAAGTCTTATGTCAATACAATCTAAGCCCTGTTACAAAAGATCCTTTCTTATTTAACTAAGTATAAGTTCTTCCGAAGAGAAACTTGCCTTCGGAAGATATCTAGTATAACTTCCGAAGCAAATTTCTCATAGGATAATTTTCTTCTCGGAAGTGTACTAAGTCTCGGAAGAAGCGATTGAGGTAATCTCAGATCTACTTCCGAAGCACTTAATACTCTCCACTTGAAAGCAACATGTATCTTCGGAAGCAATTTATTTACCTTCGGAAGTACATTTGCCTTCGGAAGAACTTTACCTTCGGAAATACCTTATACTCGGAAGAAAGATTTTACTGTGTAACGGAAATCTTTTGGGCCCCACTCTGTAAAAAGTAAAGATTTTGTTAATGATGTCGGATTATTTAAATGGCTTAACCTTACCGCCCCTGTCACATCATCCTCTGAACCCTCACATCATCTTATCCAAACCACCCTTTAAACCGCCATTTCACCCATTTAAATACTTCCGGTTAATCACTTACACTCTTTTTACCAAATTCACTGCCCTAAAAGCTTTCTTCTTCTCCAATTTACCTCTCTCTCAAGAACTTTTCCTCTGCTATCTTTCTCAAATGGCTCTAAACCCTCAGCACAACCAGGTCGCACTCCTTGACTCTTCAAGGGATGCTGACTTCTCTGATATTATCTCTTTCTTAGCCCAATCTTCATACTACACAGCACTGACTGTAAACCCTACCATTTACACCAACCAAATGTCCGAATTCTGGGCAAATGGTCGGATTGAAACCCTAAATGGGGTTCGTGCTATCAGGTCAAGTGTTTGTGGCCAAGAGTTGGTCATTACTGAACAAATCATCAGGGAGCATCTTGAGCTCCATGATGAAGGCGCACCGACGGAATTCCCCAAGTCTGAGTTAGATAACTCTTATCTCCAAATGGGATACGGTGGAGATGTAAGCAGGTCTACAGTCTACAAATTCAACTTCTCCTACAAGTGGAAGTTCCTGCTACATGTGGTTCTTCACTGCTTATCTAACAAATCCGGGGGATGGGATCAAATTCCCTATGAACTCGGGTGCCTAGTTCATGGGTTGGTACAAGGCCTGCGCTTCAACTACTCAAGGTTTGTGCTGACTAATCTCATGGGAAATCTGCAAAGGGACACATTCTTTATGTATCCCAGATTTCTACAGCACATAATCAACTGCGAGCTAGATCAGGGTAAGCTTGTCTGTGCAGCTGCTCTGTCTGCTCCCCAAATGAGGCCGACCATCTTCAAAGTCTTGAAGAGGGTGTCTACCAACTACACTGGAAGGGATACCGCACTACTTCCAGGTATGATTGAGCCAATGGCTCCTGGTGACATCCCTGTTAACCCCACAGGTGATGAACCCACACCAGCAACTACCCTCACCATTCCAAATCTACCTTCTCCTCCAATCACTGTCACCTACCAGAGACGTACCAAACGAACCCTTGTTCAATCTACTCTGATTGAACAAGCCCCTCCTCTTCAAACCAAAAAGGCTAGAGTGGAACAAGGGGCTCCCACTCAGCCAGAGGTCCTCCAATCCTTCACTATTGACCTCAATATGGGTCTTGAGTCTCCTCAGTCTCAGACCCATGAGCCCATAATCCCAGCTGATAGCCCTCAGGGTGAGTCTCTATACTCCCCTGAGCAGCCACCAAGGGACAGCTCAATGCCTTTTGACATTGATCAAAGTCCCGGGTCCTTAGGTCTTCATTCCTTTTCTTTTACTGACCTATTGACCGGAGCTGGTGAAGAGACTATGTCTCTCAAAGGCGATGAAGTTGATCCACAACACCCCATTAAGGATCAACAGAGCCTAGAGAAACCTCTTGTCTCTAGCCCACACCAGCAAAGCCCTACTGAGGTGAGTCCCACTGATGTGGAGGGGACTCATGTAGATTCAGCTGCCACTACTGAAGGAGCCTCAATGGATCCTCAGGACAGTGGTAACGATAGTCAGACTGAATCTACGGCAACCATGCCCTATGATGCCTCTGAAAGAGACATCATTGTGCAAGGGAAACCAGGGTGCCAAGAAACCACATCTGGTGGTGAGGATGAACATACTAGGTATGTTACCTCATCTCCCCGTGATTCTTCAAAAGAAGATGAGGGAAGAATGCAACTCACAATAAGAGACCTACTTTCTAAAGTCTCAAACCTTGAATCAAAGGTTAAGACTTTAGAGGATAGGTCTGCCACTCAGCAACTTGAGATTGAAAGTCTCAAGGTCAAACTAGCTGAGAAACAGATTGAGAGATCTGTTAGGCATGTACCAGTTCAAGTCTCCTTGACCTCTTCCTCTAGCTCATCTACCTCTCAAGATGATGCTACCAAAAAGGGGGAGAATGTTGAGGAACAAAGCCAAAGACAGGATTCCATCAGTCAAGCTCTCACTTCTTTGAGCTCAAGACAACAAGCTGCCATCTTCCCTGAGCCTCCTCCAGTTGTGTTTCAAGTGGATCAAAGGATGCTTCAGGATCTAAATAGGATCTTCAACAAGTTCCTTTTAGAGTCCCTAATTGATCAACCCAGTCCGGATATGTCTGTGATTTACTTTGGAGCTCAAGAGCTTCAGAGGTTGAATGCACCTCCTACCACTGTTGAGGAAGTTGGTCAACCTAAGGCCCAAGTGGAACCTGAGATTGATTTCAAAGGGGAAACTAGGACTGATGGCCCATCAACTGAAACAGTTGGGACAGAAGGTGTGTTTTCACAGGCTTCCGAAGCACAATTCGAAGCCTCGGAAGAACCAACTCAAACTTCCGAAGCTGAAATTGCTGCTGCGGAAGGACTGTTCTCTCTTTCCGATGATCTAATAGTCACAGATGCAATTCTGGAACTTGCATCTGAGGTTAATAGGGAGGACTTTCTCAGCCAACCACTAGCCATTACATCTGCATTGACCTCAGCTCCTACCTCCACCATCCAACCTGAATCTTCTACCCAAGAACCACCAAAGTCTAGCACTTCCGAAGACATTAAAGGCAAAAGGAAGATGACTTCGGAAGAGCTTCAGGAAGAAGAAAGGCTGGAGAAACTTAAAAGGAAAGGAAGACTGCCAACTGGGAAACTGTTAGCTGCAAGTTCAAAAGCAGCTGCAGCCAACCAAGAGGCAATCAACAATAGAAGAAGGGTGGAGGTAATTGATAGACTTGTCAGTCTAGGGGCTGCCTCGGAAGATGTACTCCTGCTACCATTAGAGGAGCTGATAGAGCTTGAAAAGGCAACCTTGCTGCAAAAACAGCAAAAAGAAGAAGCTGCAAGGTTGGCCTTGGAAGAAGAAAGGCTGAGAAAAGAAAGAGAAGCTGATCTGCAGCTCAGGAGAGAAAGGATCAATTTCCTACTCTCCAGAGGATTCTCTCAAGAGGAGTTATCTCCACACAATAGTGACACGATCTTGTGGCTCTTTAACAAAGAGCAAGATCAAATGGAGAAGGAGAGAAAGAAAGCTGCAAGGGAAAAGCTGGTAGAGAAGAAGAAGAAGGAAGAAGAGGCTGGACTGTCTGCCGCCAAGAAGATAGGTGACAAAGCTTGGATGAAGAACTATCTTAAAGCTCATGGCTTCTCTGGCAGGCAAGTGGGTCCAATGTCTGAGAAGACTCTCCAACGACATGTCAGTGACATCAAGGCTGACATTCGTGCGGGGAGAAGAAAGGAGATGTATAGAAGGGGACAGGGGATGACTTTCAAAGCCACCCCTCAGCCAAAATCCAAACCCAACATCAACCTGAACCAATACCCTTTCCCTTCCCAATCAAAACTGAACCTGAACCTTTCACCCCTGAACCTACACCATCACAACTACCAACTCCCTCACCTCAACCACCTAAACTACCCATCATCCAACCTAAAACCTTACCCAGAACCCAACCTCCTAAACCTACCCAACAACCAATCAAACCATCCCCTCAGCCTTCCAAACATCTCTCAATGGAGGAATTCAAGGCGATCAAAACCAAGCTCATCAACTGCACTACTCTGAGCGACATCTCATGTGAGGAGGATACAGTCAACCTGACTTGTGTTGATGGATCCTCAAGTTCCCTCACAAGAGATGAGTTTCTTGATCTGCCAAGAGGAACTTTGGACCAAGCCGCAAGACTCTTTGGCCTCAATTCAAATACATTGAATGAGGAAGAAAAGAAGCTGAGGAGAAGGCTGGTGACTCTGCTGGACACAAAGAAAGGAGATAGGGTACCAAGACAATCTCTTGTACCCAGAAAGAAGATAGTCCAGTGGAGGTTCGAAGACTCTTCTCACAACTTTGTTGTTGAGAGAGAGAATGGTGAGATTAACAGGCTGAATGCCTCATCTCTGCTACACTTAAGCAGATTTGATATTGCTGAGTTAGCAGAGAAACCATTCTCCAACCCCTCAAACTCCGAAGTAGCTGCTCACATGAGAAATCATCTAGGCAGCCTTCACATGGCCGAGCTCACTGCAAGAAGCAAGGTAGAAGAGGAGTCAAAACTGAGAGAGGAGGAAAGGAAAGGATCAGCAACCAAAGGCAAAGCCTTTCTTCAAATGGTTGAAGGTCCTGAACTTGAGTCCATAGTTAGATGGGAGTATGACTACAACTCCCGTCAACTAACTCTCTTCAGGGGGTCACAACAAAGGGTGCATGTCATTCAAAGTGATAGACTGGATCTCCTATCCACGAATGACTTGTACAAGCTTCTCAGCACCACTTCCGGGAAGAACAGAGAGACAGACAAATATCTTTTGTCCCTGGTGCTGAAAACTTTAAGAAGTAGAGATAAGTGAAGTTTTGGTAGCATCAGCCTAGGGGGAGTTTGTTGGATCATAAGAGGCTGTTGCAACCAAAACCATATCACTTAGAAGATTTTGAGTACTACATACAAAGGACTTCCGAAGCCAAGTGTGGAACTTCCGAAGGAAGAAAGAGCTCTTCAGAAGTCTAAGTGTAAAATACTCTTCCGAAGGAGAACTCCAACTTCCGAAGGTAAAGAAGCTACTTCCGAAGGTTCAAGACTTGAAGACAAAGTTCTGAAGTCAACTTCCGAAGTATAAAGAAGTACTTAAAGCCTCGGAAGCATAGAAGCATCTTCCGAAGTATAAGTGGCTTCGGAAGAACTTGTTCTTCCGAAGCCAGTTAACCTTCGGAAGACACTTCTATTATCCAGTAGACATAAATATGGTCTGTCTGACAGTCCGCTGCAAATCTCTGAGATACTGCATGGCGTTTTCTCAAAAGCCATGTAGTTGACCATACTTTAATCTACTGTTTACCTTTTATGTTAAGTACAGTTGCCATCTTTAGTTGGTGACAAAAGGTAAGTCATGGACATGTCATGACTACCATATCTTAGATAATACTTTATCTAAGATACCTTAACTATAGCATTGTAGTATATGCTTTAGTTGTAGGTTTCCAGCTGGTATCAAGTATAACCGGCTGTAGGATCTAGTATATATAGTTTCTCATTGTAACTCATGTTCTATGCTTGTAAGTGTCTTGTAATCTTGAGTTGAGAAGTAATATATACAAGTACCTTGAAAATACTCCTGCTTGTTGCTTTGATTACTTATTATATTATTATCAACTCTTGTTAAAGGCATTGCTTCATCCTGTTTGAGTGATATTATAAGTGAGTTTGAGAGAATTACAAGTGTTAAGTGACAAAACCCGATCCTGCAGTACTGCTAGCATATGTGTCGTATGGTACTGTTTTGTCAAAAATTATCGAATATACCTTTATGATTAAATTAGTACGTGAGGTGGTGCGCTTATGTGATTTATATAATGAATGTGATAATAAAAATAAAAAAATGACATAGTTAATTACGAGGAAAGCTCTTGATCCATGGAGATTAAACCTAATGTAGTATCCGAGAATCCTAACGTCTTTGTATTTGACTGTTGGAGACATCCTCCCACATGTCTTCTTCAACTAGCATTCGATTATTTAGAATTGAGTGACTAAATATGGGTTACATACGAGAGCAAGTCAAAGTCAAAATGAATACTAGTCGGTTAGTAACAATAGAATTCAGGATACCTGATTTACTCAAGATCCGACACACTGGACTATAAAATTAACCTATAACAAGTACGACACGACTTGTGTGGTTATTGAGTCATAATTGTTGTTTAACTACATTGCACGACATATTATACATTGATACACTTGTCAATGCTTGACGTGGTGTAATATTACATCAAAACTAACTATATAAATCATAAATACATTAATTTATGGGTCCGGTTAAATAGACACCCCCAGATTTTAAATCAACACCCGGGTACCGTATACGCCGCGTATGGGTCCATACGCTGCGTATAGGGTGGATTGTCAGGGAATGTTTTTATTTCCTATACGCCGCGTGTGGATCCATACGCCACGTATAGGGAATGAAAACATTCTCTGACATGTCCATGTCAGACGCATGTCAGACGAAGTGTCGGGGTAGCTATACGTCGCGTATAGTACCATACGCCGCGTATAAGTTCCAATTTTTTTTCTTGACTTGGCTAAGTAGCATGATGAACCTATACGCCGCGTAATGACCCATACACGGCGTATAGGTTATGGTGTTTATATTTTTGTGTTATTTTACACATATTGTTTTATAAAATTTTTGCGTATAGGTTATGGTGCCGACTATATTTGCACGTCCAGCTTGAGATTTTGCGTATAAGTTATGTTTTGTAACTTATTAACCGACAATTTTAAATCTTAATTAACCAATAAAACATATAAGACAAACATAAAATGATAATATAAATAACGAAGTTTTTAAATACATAACAAATTAAAAGTTACAATTAATAATATAAAAAACTACGGTGAATCTGGGTAATGTCGAGGCGATGGCAGTTCTAGATGATCAATACCAGCAGCACGGGCTCGCGTAATCTTAAGCTGAACGTGCCAATCCATAAGATCCTCAACTCGATCGAGCCGACAACCCTGGTCCCGTAAACTCGTAGCAATCTCCTGCATAAATGTCTCCATACATGCAGGCAGCCTCACATCTTTATAAATATGTCGTGGGAACTGTGGCTGAGGTGGCGGCTGATGTGCTGGCGGCTGGTCATGCGGCTGCTCGTCGTGTGGCGGCTGATCATGCGGAATATGCTCTTGCTGCTGCTGTGGATCGTCAATGCCGAGCTGCTGAACAGGTGCCGGCTGCCAGATCTCCCCGGGTCGAAGAGAGAATCGTATGCCACCCGAAAACTGGCGTATAATACGCATGCCGAATAAGGTACGACGATCTAATCTCACCGGCTCGATCGGAGGAGATATGTCAGCAAGATGGCGAGGAAGATAACCAAGACAACGTGTGATCACCTTGATGTACGCGCCGCCGTACACCGTTCCTCGCTCCTGGCGATGATAATACGAAGCAAAATACTCCACCAAACATCTAGCCAGGTTGCACCTAGTGTCCGTAAGCAAACAATATAAGTAAAATAAGTCGGGAATGGTACACCACTCCCGACTCTTGCCACGTCCCGTGATGGATGTGGCGATCATGCGATGCAAGTAACGAATGAGAGGATCTCTAATGCCAGTGACCCTGCCCTTAGTCCTCTGAAACGGACCTCCGACAATCTGAGGCCACCAATCTCTCAATCGAGTCTCCTCAATCTCAGTAATACCCTAAGTGAATAGAGGGGTAACAGTCTCCGGCTCAAAATAAAGTCCCAAGATAACGGTAAACTGCTCAATGGATATCTGATGTGAACGTCCACATAGCATAAACGAAATCTCGTAACGCTGATCGTCCTCTTCTATCTTATTAGGACGAATATAAGTAAAGGTGGATAAAAACTCCACCGTCAGCTGCCATTAAGAAAGTAAGAACGCGATCTCAAATAAACGACTCCATGACGTATCGTCTCCGATAATATCAGCAAGTCTATCGCGCTCTCCGAGCTCGGCTATCACCTCCCAATCGACTGCCTTTTGACGACCGATCTTCATACGTACGAATTTTGAGCACTTCGCGTGCTCAATGGACCCGGGCTCAAACTGCAGCCAAGGATGATTGACAATAACGTCAACAACGTCAGCCTCAATCTCTGAATCGGAAGACAAATCTGCATAAGAAAACGAATATAAATACAACGGTTTTAAAATGAATACAACGCGTATAATCACTTCAACTAGTCACCGACTCACCCCCTATACGTATAGCCCACCCACCCCCCTATACGCCGTGTATAGGGTACCCACGTATGGGTCCATACGACGCGTATAGCTGTCGGTGGACCTACACTCTCCCCTATACGACCCATGGCTATACGCGGCGTATGGTGCCATACGACGCGTATAGCCTTGTTGAATGATTGATTAGACTTTGGTCAGTTTTGTCGTCTGAAAAGGCTATACGTGACGTATTGGGCCATACGACGCGTATAACCTCCACGACAACTTCTGATATGACATGAAATGTTTCGCATTTAGGGGGGACCAATACGTCGCGTATGGACCCATACACGACGTATAGATGAGTGTTGATTTATCCATATGGGTGTCTTTTTATTACGATTTATTTCATCCGTTAATTATCTCTATCCATTATTTACAATTCTATTGTTAACTAAATAAAGGAAACCGTTTGAGATGTTATTCTAGAGCAGCAATCATTTATTCGTTGACGAATATATATATTTGGTGAAGCTTCTAGTCATTTATGCGTGGGTGTATCCAGGAACCCGATAAGCATCAACCCATATCCTATAACACATCATCAATACAACCCTAGGGTTACCAAAACCCTCCATTGCCACCCCCCATAGGTTTCCTTTTCGGTGATCATTTCATTTCATACGGAGCGATAATCATCATCAATCAAACGATTTAGCGAACTTAAATCTCAAGGAAGAAGGAGAATTGCATACAGTAAAAGATGTCTCGGACGTTGGTGCAGCCGGTCGGCCAGAAAAGACTCACCAACGTTGCCGTCGTTCGTCTGAAGAAACATGGGAATCGGTTCGAGATTGCTTGTTACAAGAACAAAGTCCTCTCATGGCGTTCTGGCGTGTAAGCATCTCCCAAATCCACCTAATATTAATCGATATTGTTTGATGTTGCGAATTATCAATTTGTTGTGCTGTATGTTTGATTATAGCGCTTTGTTCTTGAGTTTAATTCAAATTATGTTGTGTTTTGATGTGTCGTTTTGTACTTTGGATAGAGAGATTTGAACATTTGGGGTTTTAGGGTTATAGATATTGAACAAATTGAATGATAAAACTTGTAGATTGTTAAGTTTATTTGATTGATTATGACGCGTCTGCTTTCTTTGTTATTGAGGTACCATCATACGGTCTTAGGGTCTTCTTGAATGTGCGGTTATTGTTTCTTTTGTAAAGTTAACAAATTATCCTTGATTTTGGCACCTGAATATCTGATTTTGTTTATGAAATTACAATAATTACTCTGTAAATGCACATTCACATACCCTTAATAGCTAATGTAATGCAATTCTGTATCAGTGAGAAAGATTTGGATGAAGTGTTGCAATCACACATTGTTTACTCGAATGTTGCGAAAGGAGTGCTTGCAAAATCAAAAGATTTAAAGGAAGCTTTTGGGATGGATGATCAGACAAAAATCTGTTTGGAGGTTTTCTTTTAATTACATTCGGAACTTTTAATTTCTTTTGAGCTTTATTCATTGCTTAGGATCAAATATGGTGACAGATATTAGAGAAAGGAGAACTGCAAGTTGCTGGGAAGGAGAGAGAATCACAGTTATCGAATCAATTTAGGGACATTGCAACTATTGTCATGCAGAAGACTATTAATCCTGAAACTCAGCGCCCGTATACCATAAGCATGATTGAGCGTTTGATGCATGAAATTCATTTTGCTGTAGATCCACATAGCAGTTCCAAGAAACAGGTAATTCCATCGATTGTATGTTACTTCATATAAGAGTTGGGTAACATGGTCTTGGGTCAGAACAGGTACTTTTTTTAAAAATTGATTGGGTTGATTGACCCTCCACGACATGATGATGGTTAAAGCGCTTTACAGTTCTGGGTATTCGTTGTAATTCGGCTTCATTGCAGCTTTCTATTTTTTATAACTTTTTTGTGGTAATGTGTATATGTGATTTGAGTTAATAACCGATTAGCTGATTACAGGCACTAGATGTCATCCGTGAACTTCAAAAACATTTCCCGATCAAGAGGTCGCCCATGAGACTTAGGCTAACGTTACCACAAGACAAGTTTGATTCTCTTGCGGGAAAACTTAGTGAGTGGAAAACAATCATTCTTTCTAAAGAAGAATCTGGAAGTCAGCTTTCTGTGGTAAGTCTACATTCAACTCCTTGTAGATTTACTTTCTTATATTCAGTAAATCAGGATGGCTTGATGCATTGTGCTCACGTGGATTTCACTCTATTATTAAGAGAATCTGCTCGATGAAAATAAAGAGTCAAGAAATTAGTACTTGTAGATCCTTCAGACACAGTGCAGTAATCATTCTGTATAGTACTCTATGCTGTTAGATTTTGGTCTTTATAAACAAATATCTTGTGAAAATTAGGTAATAAGGGAGTCTAAGAAAATCAATTAATATGTATATGTTGCATCACGGTTCATACAAGCAGTTAAATAACAAATTTTGATGTCCATTGTGTGTGTATGCATATTATTGGGTGAGATTGAGCTTACTTTGATTTCTTTTGGGAAGTATTATGTGGCAACTAGGTGCATGGATTAGGATAAGCATGATGTTAAGTGAACTTACTCTTTATGTTGATAAAAACTCCTTGTATTTTATGTCCCTTAAAATAGTAACAATATGCATTTTTGGATATCCCGTTTAATTTGCAACGTTTTCTTTCTTTGAAAAGTGTTCAGGTTAAAGCTATCATGTTTTTTTGAATTATTTCTTTCTAGACAACATGATTCCTGTCTTGTCATCATTGAAGAACTTATAGATGTCTACCCATTTGTGAAACATTGTTATAAAATTTGCATTTGGAGACAAAAGTTGCAATTTTCATGGTTGAGATTGTGTACACTTGTTATATATGCGACCCTTTGTCCCGGCCATTGTAGCACGTGTGTCGCCCAGGGCATAAGGGGCATGATGACTTGACGTCATCCTCACCTCCCTTCGGCTTATCACCGACAGTCTGTTCAGGGTTCCAAACTCAATGATGGCAACTAAATACGAGGGTTGTGCTCGTTGCGGGACTTAACCCAACACCTTACGGCACGAGCTGACGACAGCCATGCACCACCTGTGTCCGCGTTCCCTAGGCTTCGCTCTCGCTCATGATCGGTATATGATCTCTCTACGTAGTGATCGGCCTTCTAGAAGCTTCGCCAGAAGCGACTAGTCGCTTCCCGAATGCCCCTTTCCTTCGCTACTAGGAGAGTCGCTAGCTTGCTTGCATTCTATTCTATAAGCGGAGCGACTTGTCGAGTCTACGAAGCTTCGTAGTTGCTCCCCCCCCCCCCCTGGTTTAAAAAAGCGCGAGGCGAGGCGAAGCGAAGCGTTTCGGTACCAAAATCCGAGGCGCCACGCCTCAAGCGCGAGGCGAGGGCTTCACGTATGTGAGGCGCTAAACTAAAAAAAGTAATAAAAATATAAATAATATTTACGTACAACTTAAAAAAACTATAAAGACAACCTAAAGAAGCACAAGATCAGTTGTTAAGCCCAATGTACAACAAACCAAGCTTTGTGTACAACAACTATAACTTCATAAAGAAGAAAAGAAAACAAATAAACAAATAAGAAAAAGTTTAGGGTAAAATTCAGCAAAAATTATAATTTTAAGGGTGAAGAATGTAATTTTCTAAAAATGAAATAAGAGGTGGGTTAACCCTAAAACATAAAGTAGCATCATCGCCTCCTCTCCTCCTCTCCTCCTGGCAGCTCTCCTCCATCAACAGATTCTTCATTAAAATTTCCTTCAATGTAATCTCTTGTAAGTTTGATATGACCTATCTCTATTGCACCTCTATTTCAACTTCATATCTTCATCTCATCTACTTGTTCGAGTTTACACAAAAGCACATACCCTAGCGTCTAAAAAAGAACCAAAGTGAACTATTCTGCTGAGAATCACCGGAAATTGTTACCGGAAATTGACCATCATACATGAAGCGCCGCCTCGCCTCGCCTAGCGCTCCAAGCCTGAAGCGCCGCTTCAGCTCGCTTCATGTATTCTGGCGCCTCAACTGAAGTGAGGCGATTTGTCCAGCGCCCCTAGCGCCTCACGCTTTAAGCAGCGCCTCACAGCGCTTTTTTAAACCAAGCCCCCCCCCCCCCCCCCTCTTTTATTTTGCCCGCCATGCCACTAGATCCTTGTTATATATGCCTTGCCATTATAAAAAAATGGTGTTCTATTAATAATTGTATACATATGAACTTCACATACCATTTCATGTAAAGATTATGGTATGCGTCGTCCATAGTTATTTCACCCCCAATGATGCCTTCTTGAGGAATTGTAGCTTACTTTTATAATTTTTCCTTCTTTACCCTCCTAATGCTTTGAACACTTTGTGTTTGTTTGCATATTGTATCTTCGCGTCAGATAGCTCCTTGTAAACTTTGAATTTTGTTAGTTTTCTGGTTTCAAGTTAAGGTGGAAAAATGTGCGGGAGGAGCAGGTTGCGTAACAGGTCAAACTGTTGTTCTTACTGTTCTTCTTATGTGTTAGTCAAAAGGGTCGAGTTGGGTCAGCCCTTCCAACACTTTTGAGCACACTTTTTCTTTTTAGAATTTTGTAAATACACATTGTATCAAATATGATTGTGACGACTGCATTACTTATATCATATTTTAATTTCTTTTAATTAGAAGGCGATTTAAGACAGAAAACTGTCAATACAAGTTATCCAACTTTCGACATGTTTGACCTGTCTGACCCATTTGGCCAGTTTTATATGTGGCTGTTTTTTTTAAAATATCTTTTTAACGCCTTTGACCCGTTACCAATAGAATGCAGCCAGAATTGACCTGTTCTCCATACAAGAAAGTTGACATTCCCACCTGCTGATCGAGACCTTCACATTATAACATCATGTTGAATGATGCCTTTTTTAGTTTTTATAGATTACACACTTAAACATGTTTAGCAAGCACTTGTTATCTGTGGCTCATATTGTAAAATATTGGTGGGCCAGGTATGTGAAATGGACCCAAGTATGTTCAGAGATTGTGATGCGCTGGTAAGAAATTTGCAAGGGAGGTCTGAAATTCTAGCAATCTCTGTGCACGGTGAAGGCGACATCCATGCAGACGACGTGTCAACAAGCGAAGAAACTAAGAAATCAACAGACGTTGATAACCAATTGACTGCTAAAATGCAAAAAGCGACATTGGCTCCCACCAGCGACGTAAAGCATTGCACTACATGTGATGCACTTGTCGGGGATGCTAAACAGTATCGAGAACACTTCAAGAGTGATTGGCATAAGCACAATTTGAAGAGAAAAACTCGACAATTGCCTCCCCTTTCTGCAGAAGAATGCATCGCTGATGTGGAACTCTCCGACTCCAAGACCGATCTCAGTGAATACTCGTTTTAAGGTTTGGAAATTTTTCACTGTTGGTTTTACATTTGGTACTACTGGTCATATTGTGTTCACAAAGCATCTTTTTTTTGTTGATGAAGTAATGAGATTTTTAGATTTTGAAGTATTATGAGTCGTTTGAACAGGTGTATACTTTAGCCCAAAATTGAAGAAGACAATTGGAATGTAAGAAAAATCACTTTATGCGTGTAAAACTGGAAATGAATTTCTACGTCAATTCACTTTATATGTGTAGAAGGTGAGCATGTAAGCTACCTTCACACGTCATTTATCATGTCATGATATGCTGTGTCTTGGGAATTCAGATCCAACAGTTTCATCACTCACTTTCCTTTTCATGTTTTTTAACGAGTCAACATCTTCATGTGTACAAACTTTTTTTTTCTTCTTTCATTAGGTTATAACATTAGGTTATAATATTATATATATATCTATTGACCCATATAATATTGAAGAAAAAAGCGCACTCCTATATTTATTATCTATGTAACTATGTAAGGTGCAGACTATTGAGATTTGAAAGCTAAAGGATTGAAGAGTTGAGGGCTAGCAATAAATTATTGCTCAAAGATTGAAGCTATTTTGGTTCCTTGTTTTAGAGTTCATACATTCACCAAGATGATTTCAATACTACAAGCTATCTTAGATCTCTTACAAAATTTTATTGTGTTTTGCTTGATGCTTTTGGAGAATGTTGGAGGCTAATAAGACCATCTTCATTCATCCATTTACAAGCCAGTCAATTTACTTTCAATCGCCACTGATGAAGATATCTAGAGCATGGTCGCAGGGCATGAGTGCATCTCAGGTGCCTTGACGATCTTATCACTCTTCAGCCTTTCAACTTCATCGGCTTTTATCCACCTTTTGCCATCGTAGTAGTTCGGAACACTTTACCCTAAAATGTAATTTTGTCTCCAAGATTAAAGATAAGAGGAGTGATTTTCTAAATATAAACAGATAATGTAATTTTGTCTTGAAGCATTTTAAAATGTTTGTTTTGATTCCTTTTGATTTCATTAGATCTTTTAATATACCCCAATACAAAGAAGACACGTCAATTGTTGTTCTCACCAGAGAGGCAATATGCATACTGTGAATGCACTAATCACACATCATTATTGATTTAATGTTATATGAGCAAGTAAAAGGTGAAAATCTTCGTTTACAAATATATACGTTAATGTGACATGTCTGTATAATGCTTGAAAAGACTATATGTTATTTTACAAATATATACGTTCATGTGACATGTCTGTATAATGCTTGAAAAGACTATATGTTATTTTAACTGAAAATATTGTATTTTTTAAAAGTTGAAATAACTGATGTGATAAATACTAGAGTAGTAGAGTTGTTCATGAAGTATAAGCAACTAAAAGTGATGCAAATACAAAAACAACTCTCTCATTTGGGGATTAGGTTTCAAAATTTTCATTATGGTTAGACAGTAAGAAAATGTATTGAAGTTTGAGAAGACAATCATTTATGTCTATTTCCGGTGCTTCTTGAATTTTGTAATTTTTACTGAAAAGTTATGGATCTTGAATATAAATATTAGAAAAAATTACAAAAATAGTCATTTGACCGGTTATTTTAGTCATTGACTTTAATAATATATCAAGGATATTTTAGTCATTGACTTTAATAATATATCAAGGATATTTAATTAGTCAGATTGTGAGAAGTGTTTAAATATATTCAGGTAACGATATCAATGCATGTGGTATCGATAATGTATCGCTTAAAATAAAATAAAATAAAAAATTATATATCGTCTTCTAACTATACCCATGGATATATATCACCCATGTGTCGCCGGCTAGCGATACATCCTCCCTCGTGTATCGCCAGTCAAATAAAATTAAAAAAAAATATCGTTGTCCCTACATAAGAATACACCACCTTACATGTATCGCCAATCAACATTTTTGAAATAAAAATATTTCTTGTCTATTGAAAATATTTACTCGTTTGTTAGCGATATCATATGTATTTATATTTTTCAGAAATAGATGTTGGTCTTTTCACTTGGTCCCAGTGTTTTTTGAGTTTTTGCAAAGACATCGCCCATGGTTTCAAAATAAGATAAACTAATAAAAATCAAGTAATTATCGTCAATTCAACAAATATATGGCTAATTTTAACAAAATTATCGCCAATTTTAATCCCAAAATTTTCATTGAATATAAACATTTTAAAATTCTAGCCACGTTTCAAAAATAAAAGACAAAAAAGATATAGCCAATTTAAATCAATTTTTTTCTTCATTGAATATCACTTTTTTTTTTAATTTAGCCACTTTAAGAAAAACAAAACAATCTTTTAAGTCTCGCAGTTTTACAAAAATCTTCCAGTTTATATTACATAAAAGACTTAAAAAACAATTTTCATAGAAAAAAATCTAACAGTTTCATAAAAAATAATCATTTTTATTAATAAAATTTCATAATGAAACTTTATAAATCGTATTAATATAAATTACTAGATTAATTTCATCATATTTTTTTCATGCATTTAGAAAATGATCGTTTTTATTAATAATTTTAAACCGTATTTTTATTTTTATAATAAAATTTGGGCGATACGGAATAGCCGGCATATCACCGGCGAAAAGTTGAGCCGGCGATACTACATCCTTTTTGTATCGTTGGCGTATCTCCGACCAAAAAAATAAAATTCGTTTTTTCGAAAAGATCACGTAGGCGATACCACATGTATTGGTATTCGCCAAATGAAGATACAATGACTATATTTTAAATGGAGCTGGTCAATAATATTTTTATAAAAAAAATAGTTAATCAAATTGCTATTTGGGTAATTTTCCCTGAATATTAATACTTTTCAGTTTTGAGATTCAATTAACATTCAAGAGGAAATTTAGAGGAAAAAGATGAGTAGATGAGCATCTTTTAATTGATTTGGCATCAAACAAACGTGTGCATCTTGCTTCCAAAGTTTAACTCATTTTCGGAGTCACCCACAAACATTGCTTCCATTGTTGGTCATCAATCATCATCCTCGTTGCCTTTACCTTTAGTGAATCTAGGTAATTTGGACACTCTCTTATTCTATTTTTTAATTTTTATTTTTTCACTATAAAAGCCATCCCTAAACAATTTGAGAGAAAATACATTAGAATCATCCCTTTGGTATTGCTACATTAAAATTTCTTTCATACCACTAGGTTACTAATCCTTTAATGCCTTCAACAAAAGTGCTTTTTTTTAATTACAAATTGAAAGTTTGTCCTAATAAATTGAATAAATAATATGAACTAGTAAATTTTTACTCCGCGTTAGTGCGTTGCAACGACCCAACATCGAACAAAATTTGTAGAAAAATGTAAACAACATATTCAGAAGTTAAAAAAAAAAAATTTTTTAGGCTAAGCATGAAAGATGCATTGATTTAACTTCTTTTGCTTTCACTATTGAATTTGAAAAACCTCAAGTAAACTTAATCGATTCTCGTTCTTCTTTAACAACAAGGAAATCTACCCCCGGGTAAAAGTAATAATCCGTCTATCTACTATTTTTTGAAAACACCTCTTCAAGAGTGTAATATACCATCCCCCTACTCTTTCGGAGAGACAATCATGGAAGACTGGGGCTTTCTTTTTCTTATTAGTAAAAAGGTCTAGGGACATGAGTGAGTCCATCCCTTCGGTACCATCGAAAACTTGTTCTTGGGTAGATCGCACACCTAAATACAAGGGATAGAGGTCTTGGGGTTGAGCCTACCATATCAAAAGGGTCATAGAAAAAGAATTACATCGTTATGAAAAATTGATTTGATGATACAAATATGCGCTATCGCAGCTTGATTATAAATGAAATTTATATCGAAATCCAGGTAGAAATAAACATATCGCAATAGTATATTTAGAATTAATAAAAACATTATGTGATAAAAAATAAAAAAAAGTATTTATATATAAACCCGTGATTTTTGTTCCATTTACCTAGTTTAGTATTTCATTTATTCAACGTAATACAGAATTTTCATGCTACTTCCTTAGTTAATATGATACTCATAAAACTTGCAAATTTAGTATTTAATTATAACAAATTACTTCACTTAATATAAAAGTAATTGAGACCGTTAACTAACTTTAATACCTGTACATTAGTGTTTCGATTAAAATTAATGTCAAAATGCATGCACATATCTTCCGCAACGGTATCTTCAAGACTTAAAACATCATATTTTAAACTCCGAAAACTTGAAAGGTTTAATTTGTGATTCGATTGCTTATACATTATTATTCACGTCTTTAGTTTAATAAAGATAAGCATGTGGTTACGACATATTCATAATTTTATAAAAAAAATATATTTGAAAAGTTCTAAAAATACATTACATTTGGCCACGCTCAGTTTTAATAATATTTCTACGAAATACATATAAAAGTATACACATCGTAACGTTATATTCGGAATTTCATAAAACATTATATCTAAGTTATGAGAGAAAAAGGCAATTTCGGTAAGTATTTGTGAGTTAACCTATTTAATCAAAAGAAAAAAAGTGTGTATATATGCAGACATTTGAAAAATCAACCTTATGAAAAAGTACTCACTTTATTCTCACTTGTACTTTATGTATGTATACGAAATTAAACAAAAACTAAGCAACAATAATCTTATAGATTGTTTAGTATAAGGTAATAGAATAGATGAGAGAATAAAATGAATGAAGAAATAAAATAAATTATTAGATTCTATTATCCTGTTTGGTTATCATGTGGAATAAAATAAATAACTAATTTATGTTGTTTGTTAGATAGAAAAATATGAATGAATGGAATACAAAAACGGTTATAATAGTGACAACCAATGGTGGTGGTGGTGGTTGTGACGGTGGTTGGCGACGGGAGGTAGTGGCGGCAGCTGTGGTGTTGGTGGTTGTGTCCGGTGGTGGTGGTCGATGGTGATTGGTGGTTGTGGTGGTGGTAGTGGTCGATGGCGTTCAATCATGGTGGTCAGTGGTGATGGTGGTGGTTGTGGCGGTTGGTGGTGGTGGTCGGTGATGGTGGTGGTGGTCGTGCCTGGTGGTGGTGGCCGATGGTGGTTCTTGTGGTGGGTGGGTCAGTGGTGTTAGTGATTAAGGTTGAAAAAAGGAATGGAATAGAAAAAAAGAAGGGTGGAGGGAATGAATTTGAGAGAACGCAATCCACTATGTAATGGTTTTTTTCATTATCTTCATCAACTAAACATGTCTTTTTTCATTTACCATCAATGGTTTATTCAATTCCGTCATTCATTTCTACGTCTGACTATTTGTTCCCTCGTTTGTGTTTTTCTCGAAAAGTGTAAGGAGCCGAAAGGAAAGTGAAAGGAATTAATGGAAGATTGAAGTGATATAATAAAAAGTTATAACTTCCTTTTCTTTACTCAAGAATACATAATATATTTTTTTTTCAAATTGTGAAACATAAAATAAAGTTATAGTTATAATATCACAATAATTAACACAAGATTAGTGTTATAACCTTAAGAACTTTAAAGAGAATTGCAAGAGCAAGAAGAAGAGAAATGTATAACTTATGAAAATGTATACAAGAGGTGCATCTTCTCCTCTACATTGAGGTGATATTTATACTACAAAGATCAATCAACTTGGTAGACAAGGTAAACTATTTTGGTAGATAAGTAGCATAGTAAACTTATCTACAAGTTTGACAAAGAGTTCATCCACTTGCCATGGTAATAATTCATAATACTCCCCCTTAGATGACACTTTTCAAACTTCAAGAGTTTAAGTACTGCCTCGTTTAAAAACCTTGCTAAAGAAAAACCCAGTGGGAAAAAACCTTAGCTAAGGAAAAAAGAGTGCAGCTTATAACTCCCCCTCAAATTGTCTTTTGTAGATCATTACATTGCGTGTACGTGCCGCATGCCAATATCATAAACATGTTTTCTGAAAGTTGTTTTAGGAAGTGCCTTTGTGAAAAGATCAGCTGAATTGTTGCTAGATTGAACATATCTCATTTCAACCTTTTTATCTTTAATAAGATCTTGAGTGTATGAAAAGAATCTTGGTGGTATATGTTTTGTTCTGTCACTTTTGATATACCCTTCTTTCATTTGTGAGACACAAGCTGCATTATCTTCATAGATTGGTGTTGCATTTTCATCTTTCTTCAATCCATAAGAAGTTGATATAAGTTGTGTCATAGATCTTAACCATACACATTCTCTTGAAGCTTCATGTAGTGTAATGACTTCAGCATAATTTGAAGATGTCGCAACGAGTGTTTGTTTCTGAGAACGCCATGAAATCGCAGTTCCTCCATTCTTAAATACGTATCCAGTTTGAGACTTTGCTTTAGGGGAATCAGATAAATAACCTGCATCTGCATAACCAACCAACCCTTCTTTTGAATTATTAGGATAAAACAAGCCTAAATCAATAGTACCTCGAAGATATCAAAAAATATGTTTAATCCCGTTCCAGTGCCTTTTAGTAGGAGCTGAACTAAACTTGCTAACAAATTAACTGCAAAAGAAATATCAGGTCTCGTACAGTTAGTAAGATACATAAGCTCCAATTGCACTGAGATATGGTATCTCTGGACCAAGGACCTCCTCATTATCTTCACAAGGACGGAATGGATCATTATCCACATTGAGTGATCTAACAACCATCGGTGTGCTTAAAGGATTTGCTTTGTCCATATTGAAATGCTTTAAGAGTTTCTCAATATAAGTTGACTGATGTACAAGTATTCCATTATGCATATGCTTAATCTGCAAACCAAGACAATATTTGGTTTTTCCAAGGTCTTTCATTTCAAATTCTTTCTTTAAAAGAGCAATTGCTTCATTTATTTCCTTTTGCGTCCTAATTATATTTAGATCATCAACATACACAGCTATGATCACATATCCTGATGTTGTTTTCTTTATGAAGACGCATGGACAAATAAGATTACTTGTGTATCCTTTACTTGTCAAATAATCACTCAAACGATTGTACCACATCCTTCCAGATTGTTTGAGTCCATACAAGGATCTTTGTAATTTAATGGAATACATTTCCTTAGGCTTTGAGCTTAATGCTTCGGGGAATTTAAAACCTTCAGGAATTTTCATATAGATGTCACTATCTAGTAATCCATACAAGTAAGCTGTAACAACATCCATAAGACGCATCTCTAAATTTCTAGAGACTGCTAAACTGATTAAGGGGCTGTTTGATTGCGCTGACTAAGTAAGATCTGACTGAGTAATAAGCTGACCTAGTAAGAGGTTCTGACTGAGTCTGCATCTGACTGAAACTTAACTGTTTGATTTAGTAGCTGACTGACTCTGCTGAATGATAAAAATAACATTATTGCCTCGTTGTTTAATCGAGTTTGAATTTAACTGGTGTTGTGTAATTAATAAAAATAGCTAAATTATAACAATTCAAAATGTCATACAAAATACAAGTTAACATAAATCAAACATAATCCAAACAAACACATCGAATTTCAAACAGTTGATTACCAAAATGTCATACAAGAGTTTGCATACAAATCTAATTTGAAGCATCTGAAAGTAGTTGATTAGCAATTTGGTCACGCAAAGTAGTCATATATTCAACCCCTTCTGAACCCCACTCAATGCCTTGTGTGTTTTGACCTTCATTTCCTTCACCTTCACCATTAGGGGTAACCATAGTGTTATCTTCAAAGTTTGTAAATAATTCATCTTGAATGTTGTATTTTCTTATAAAATTATGCACTGCAAAACAAGCAATAACTACGTCTCTTTGCACTGGAAAAGGATAAGGAGCCATTTGCTTTAGGATTGGGAATCTTGCCTTCAGTACACCATAAGCACGCTCAATAACATTTCTAAGGAAAGCATGAGCATGATTAAATCTTTCTTCCTTAGTTACCGGTCTTCGTCGTCAGAAATTGGCTAACCAATACCTAGTGTTGCAGTATGGAGTCATAAATCCACGAGTGTTGGTATATGCAGCGTCGCAAAGGTAATATTTATCTGTAAATGACAGTGTGACAGCTATTATATGAAGAATACAAATAATATATTTAATAATAAAATATATAATTTTATTATAAACCTGGTGGAGGGAATCGAAATCCAGATGTCGGATTAAATGCAACTTCTTTCAAAACCCGTGAATCATGTGCTACGCCTTCCCATCCAGCCCATACAAATGTGAATATCATATCAAAATCACATATTCCTAACACATTTTGATAACATTCACCTTTACCTCTGCCCCTAAAACAAGTTTGTTGAGTAGTGAGCACAACTGCATGTACAAGAGTTCCATCTAAAGCACCTATTGCTCCAGGAAATATTCCTTTTAACCTTTGAAGTCGTTCCGAGGTATTTGTTGTTTCATTTGAAGATGTTGGGGCTATAATTTCTTTAGCAAAACACATCATTGCACCTAGAACCTCGTGAAAACATTTATGAACCATTTGATTGGAGTGTTGAAATCGTCGTTTAACTACTCGGAACCGTTCATTATGCCCTATAATATGTAAGAACATAGCTATTTTCTCTTCAATGCTTATCGTCCTACTAGCTCGCAGCCAATTTCGTTGTGTAAAATGATTACATAATAGTACAAAAGCCTCGCGTGAAAGTCTCATCATTTCTTGACATTGTGTAGAAGATCCATGTAGTAATTCATGTGTGTATGCATGCCCTGTTAAAGCAGAATCATTATCTCTTATTCTTTCAATTCTACCCTCTCGTTTCCTTTTCCGGGCCAACTTCAACCAATACCATGAAAGTATAAAAAAAGATAAAATTTCACCATCCGTATACATATTTGTCCTGTTAATACAAAATTCATACAACTTTCAAATGTCATAGAAAGGTCATGCTAATACAAATGTCATAGAAAGTTCATGCTAATACAAATGTCATAGAAAGTTCATGCTAATACAAATGTCATAGGATCATACAAAGTCATACAACTGTCAAACAAAAGTCATACTAAAGTCATATAAATGTCATACAAAAGTCATACTAAAGTCATACAAAAGTCATACATAAGTCAACCGAATAATCCAAACTTTCTCCCAGCATTTCTCACCCACGACTCGCAACTCACCGGCTTAAGACGTAACCAAACTTTTCTAATATCAGCACTTTCACCGAATAAAAAAAGAGCTGTGTTATATCTCGGATCTTCTTCCTCCCATTCCATTTTTTCTAGCTTATCCATGCATGCGTCCATTTCATTGTCAATATTATTTTTTTCCACCAACATCTTTGCAACATTGATAATTTCATTCCCAACTTCTCTTAAGTCGTCATTTATTGTTTTCCTACGCACTTCTTTACTAGTTTTAGAACTTTCCTTTCGTTTTGACCGGCCAGTGGATTCTTCACTTACAGGTGGGAGCTCTGTTTCCATTTGAGTGCACATAACATCATCCAACTCATGTTCAAAATATTCTTCAGCTGGATGACGAAGTGTAGAAGATGGCCCCCAACTGTGAATGCCAGTCGCGGTCACCCCCTCAAACAGTTTGGTACAAAGATCAGGGTAAGGAAGGGGAGCATGTCTCAACTTTTCCACAAACTTGTTTAACTGTTTGAAAATTTTTATAGATATAATCAAGATACTAAACAAAAAATAATCTTATTAAAAATATTTCATATTAAAAAATACCTTTGCCTCCGCTTCCCATTCTTCATCACTCATATTGAAAGTGTTGGTTATAGGATCATAAATATTCCCCGTTTTGTTTTTCAGTTTGACCCAAGCCCCATACTTTGACTTTAGGTAGTCATATCGATTTTTCATTTGTTTATGATCAACCATAAAATTATGATAATTTTTTAGTTTTTCGGCAACAACTTTCCATGAGCTTGCTTTAAGGCTACTACCCTCACGACCGTTGTTTGTTATTTCATGTATACATGCTTCGAGAAAAGTTTTGTCGACACAATCCGACTTCCAATTAACTCTAGCTTTTCTTTCTGTCATGCCTAGATCAAGAACTAATTTGTTATTTCAAGATAATCACATAAGCAATATATACATATACATACACATATACATACCCATATACATACCCATATACATACCCATATACATACCCATCTACATATCCATATACATATACAGAGACAGACACAGATACATACCCAGAGACAGACACAGAGACAGACCCAACTACATATCCAGAGACAGATACATATACAGAGCCATATACATATACAGACACATATACATACCCAGATACAGACCTATCTACATAGCCAGATACAGAGACATATACATACCCATAGACAGACACATAGACATACCCATATACATACCCATCGACATATCCATATACATATACATATACATACCCAGAGACATACACATATACATATACATACCCATATACATACCCATCTACATATCCATATACATACACATATACATACCCATATACATACCCATATACATACACATATACAAACCCATATACATACACATATACATACACATATACATACCCATATACATACCCATATACATACCCATATACATACACATACTCATATACAGACCCATATACATACCCATCTACATATCCATATACATATACATATACATACCCATATACATACACATATACAAACCCATATACATACACATATACATACACATAGACATACCCATATACATACCCATATACATACCCATATACATACACATATACATATACATACCCATATACATACCCATATACATACCCATCTACATATCCATATACATATACATATACATACCCATATACATACACATATAGAAACCCATATACATACACATATACATACCCATATACATACCCATATACATACACATCTACATATCCATATACATATACATTTACATATACATATACATACCCATATACATACACATATACATACCCATATACATACACATATACATACCTATATACATATACATATACATATACATATACATACATATACATTTACATACCCATATACATATACATATACATACCCATATACATACAAATATACATACTGCAAATCAATTAGCAAATCACTGAATCAGCATACATATATTCAATCGATCGATCTCAACCAACAAACACGAATCTGAGTAAATCAATTAGCAATTCAGCATACATATATACATACCCATCTACATACATACACGAATCTAAATCTGAGAAAATCAACCTAAACAGCCCCTGAATCTGAAAATCAATCGATCTCCACCAACAAACAAACACAAAATCAAGCAAAATCAAGCTTAATCGATCTCAAAACACAACAATCGAAGTAGTGATTAGTGATTACCTTGAGAAGACGACAGAGATGGTGACGGAGGCGGTGAAGGTGACGACGGAGATGACGACGGAAAAGAACAACAACGATGGTGAGAAACAGCGATGGCGCTGAAGATGACGACGGCGCTGGTGACGGACGAAGAAGAAGACGACAGCGATGGTGACGCGTAGAGGCGGTAGAGCAGAAGACGATGGAGATGGTGAACTGGTTGGGTCAGTCATACAAAATTTGGGGTCTCGGTTAGAACCCTAAAGACCGGGTCAGACACACCTCGCGAACAACAAACACCCTGACCGACTGACCGAGTCAGCCGGTCAGTGGTCAGCGATGGGGAAACCGCAATCAAACACAGCCTAAGTATCTAAAGGTTATTGCATCCATAACAGGGGAGTATGTTTCCTCATAATCAATCCCTGGCCTTTGTGAAAAACCCTGAGCTACAAGTCTAGCTTTATACCTTGTAACTTCATTTTTCTCATTTCGTTTTCGTACAAAAACCCATTTATACCCTACAGGCTTTACGGCCATCAGAGTAATAACAATAGGTCCAAAGACCTTTCGTTTGTTAAGTGAATCTAATTCAGCTTGCATAGCTCCTTTCCATTTATCCCAATCATGTCTATTTTGACAGTCACTAACTGATTGTGGTTTAGGATCATCATCTCCACTCATGATGTCACTTGCTACAGAATAAGAAAATATTTCATCAATACTTTCCATTTCATCTTGATTCCATAAGATATCTACGTGACCATAGTTAATTGACATTTCTTTGTTATTTTCATCCAAATCCTCCCCATGAGAGGTTTTAGTATGTAGTGTTTCATCAAGATCATTCACTTTATTGTCAACTTCCTTTTCATGAGTTTTTCTTTTTCGAGGATTTTTATCCTTGGAACCGATTGGTCTTCCTCGTTTCAAACGTTTTTGAGATTCATGAGCCATTGTGTTATCTATTTGCTTATTTGGAATCTCAACTTGAGCTGGAGCATTAGCAGCTGGTATATGAGATTTAGTAACTCTGTTTGTATCAGTAAATGCATCAGGTAATTGATTTGCAATTTCTTGCAGGTGTATTATCTTTTGAACCTCTGTCTCACATTGTTTAGTTACTGGATCAAGATACAATAATGAAGGAACATACCATGAGACATCATTTTCTTGTTTTTCTTTTCTCCCCCTAATGCCGGGAAAACTGACTCGTTAAAGTGACAATCAACAAAACGTGCTGTAAATACATCTCCCGTTAAAGGTTCAAGATATCTTATGATGAAAGCTGATTCATATCCAACATATATTCCCAACCTTTTTTGAGGACCCAATTTTGTGCGTTGTGTTGGTGCTATAGGGACATACACAGCACACCCAAAAATTCTAAGGTGGGAAATGTTTGGCTCATTGCCAGTAACAAGTTGTAATGGAGAATATTTAAGATTTGCACTTGGTCTCATACGAATTAGTGATCCAGCATGAAGAATTGCATGACCACAAATAGGCACAGGGAGTTTTGTCCTCATTATTAATGGTCTAGCTATTAGTTGTAGACATTTGATTAACGACTCAGCTAAGCCATTTTGTGTGTGTACATGAGCAACAGGATGTTCAACAATAATTCCCACAGACATGCAATAATCATTAAAAGCATGTGATGTGAATTCACCAGCATTATCAAGTCTCACCCTTTTAATAGTATAATCAGGGAATGTGCTCGTAATTTGATAATTTGTGCAAGAAATCTTGCAAATGCTACATTACGAGTTGATAACAAAGAGACATGAGACCATCTACTTGATGCGTCTATCAAAACCATAAAGTATATAAATGGTCCACATGGTGGATGAATTGGCCCACATATATCTCCTTGAATTCTTTCAAGAAACAAAGGTGATTAGTTTTCAATTTTCACAGGCGAAGGCCTTGTGATTAATTTCCCAAGAGAACAAGATGTACACAAATGAATTTTATTCGATTGTGGGATCTTTTGATATTTCAATGGATGCCCATGAGTGTTTTCAATAATTCTTTTCATCGTTATAGATCGTGGATGACCTAATCTGTCATGCCATAAGTTAAGTGTTTCAGGATCACAAAATTTTTCTTTAACTGCCATATATGCCTGAGGCATATTAATATGAGTATAATGTAAACCAGACTGAAGCATTGGCAGTTTTTCTAATATCTGATCTTTGCTTATGATATGCAAATATTTTTCATTATCAACAGTGCTTGACTGAGTATCATATCCGTTATGATATATGTTTTTGAAACTCAACAGATTTGTTGTTGATTTTGGGGAAAATAAAGCATTTTCTATTATCAGCTTTGTACCATTTGGTAATGCTAAATTAGCTTTTCCCATTCCTTCTATCAGGTCTGTAGGGCCTGATATTGTACTAACGATTCCTTTTGTTGGTTTAAGTTCATAAAAATATTTTTTAGATCTAAGTATAGTGTGTGTGGCTCCACTATCCGCTATACATATATCTGCTTCATTTGTTTGATCTTTGGCTCCACTGATGTTCATTTTAATCTTGAAAGTATAAAGAAAAATAATAAGTGAATAACGATGAAATTGTTATATTTTAACAAAAACTTTATTTAATCGAAAAGAAAACATTACATGAAGAAAAAATACATGATTAAAGATAGAAAACACTAAATTGTTGCATATGACTATTGTGGTAAAGCAACATGTGTTTCAAAGGTCTATGTCAAAGTCTGCAGTGTTCAACTCAACATTGCGATCATTAAAATTATCAATGTGGTTTACTTCCTTCTCTTTTCTTTTAAGAGAGGCTTGGTATAGTTCACACAAATGTGGAACTGTGCGACAAGCCTTCGACCAGTGGTTTGTGCTACCACATTTAAAACAGGAAGTGCCATTGTTTTCGGACCTACCAGCTTCATTCCCCTTGTACTAGTTGGAATTGTTTTGTGGGGCGTGGTAATTGACTGTTCTTTGATTTCTACCACGGCCATATCCACGGCCACGACCACGTCCACGGTTATAAAAGTTACCTCGGTAATTATTATTACCTTTAAAAGAATGGTTTCGGTTATTAAGGTAACTTTTATCAAAAGCCTCGGCCACGACCTCGTCCCCACTTTCTTCCAGAGTTTTTAGTAGCAACATTTATCTCTGGAATTGTTAATGATCCTGTGGGGCGAGCTTGATGATTTTTCATCAAGTGCTCATTGTTTTTTTTTCTGCTACGAGGAGAAATGAATTCAAATTAGAATATCTTTTAAATTTTTGCAACCTATATTATTGTTGCAAGTTTATATTTGATGCATGAAATATGGAGAAAGTTTTCTCCAACATATCTTCCTCAGTTACATTTTGCCAACAAAATCTGAGGGTCGAGCATATTCTAAACAAAGCAGATGTGTACTCGTTTACTTTTTTAAAATCTTGGAACCTGAGATTGTTCCATTCATCTCTAGCAGTAGGAAGTAGAACTTCCCTTTGATGATCAAATCTGCTTTGTAAGTCTTTCCATAAAACATACGGATCCTCACAATTTGAATATTCAAATTGTAACATTTCATCGATATGTTTATGTAAAAAGACATCGGCTTTCGCCTTGTCTTGCTCTGAACAAAGATTCCTCTCTTGTATTGTTTCTAAGACACCCATTGATTTAAGATGTCTTCTCACATGTGCCGTCCAAGGCATATAGTTTTCTCCATTAATACTAAGAGCCGGGAATTCAATTTTTGCAATATTCGACATTCTGATTTCTAAACAAGAATTAAGCAAATAGTAAGATGATTATTAGAATCCATATATATCAATAAACATTGCGATACAATAAAGTGGTAGAGCTATGAACAAATACAAAAATAAGAAAACTTTAAATTCTTCGGGTGGTAGTTCAGCAATGGGGATAAGAATTAAAATAAGCATTATGGTTGCCAGTATTAAAACCGGGTGTATCATCTTTAAAAGATTTTCTTGGATAAACTTGAGAGATGATCTGTTTATTGTAAATAAAAATAAATTGATAGTGGTCAATTTATAGTTTAAAATTATAACCGTTTGTAACAGTTATGTGATTGTTTACAACTGCTATATAACCGTTCATAACGGCCATATAACCGTCGTCTATGTATATATCAACAATAATTTTTAAATAAGTATAAGATTATGTTATAAAAACATGAATTTAGTTTATAAAAACAAAATAGAATAAGAACGACAATTTAGGATAAGAATAAGACGTTAGGACGAATAAATGTTAGCAATATATTCAAAATGTTAGTTGATATAAAAGGAAATGTTAGTTGTATAAATAAAGATTAAGTAAAGGTTAGATGCATAAGTAAATGTTAGTTGACATAAGATAAAATGTTAGTTGCATAATAAAAAGTTAAATGCATAAATAAAAGTTAGTTTGTTAGTAGTCCCATGGTTTTCAAAATGTCCATAATAATATCTCCTTTATACTTATTTTATTTATATTAGTTATCTTTTTAATATAAGATATTATATATTATTACTTAATGAAGGTCTTACCTTGATTAGTAGATGACTTTGTGCTCAATTAGTCTTCTTGATTAGAGTTTAAGAGCTCTCGTGCTGATAACGAGTTATAATATCACAATAATTAACACAAGATTAGTGTTATAACATTAAGAACTTTAAAGAGAATTGCAAGAGCAAGAAGAAGAGAAATGTATAACTTATGAAAGTGTATACAAGAGGTGTATCTTCTCCTCTACATTGAGGTGGTATTTATACTACAAAGATCAATCAACTTGGTAGACAAGGTAAACTATTTTGGTAGATAAGTAGCATAGTAAACTTATCTACAAGTTTGACAAAGAGTTCATCCACTTGCTATGATAATAATTCATAATAGTTATATATTTCACCTTCCTTTCAGTTCATTTCATTTCTTTTCTTTTTTCTTTTGTTTTAATTTCAACTAATATATAGGTAATTGTAGATACTATATATTAAACAAAAGTTGTGTGGATAATGGTTCACTCACCTTTGATATAAAACTTTTAATAAATTAATAAATAAAATAAATTATTAAATAAATAAATAATCAGAAAATGGTGAACCACAAAAAGCAAAGTTGTTACAAACTTAACAACCACACAAGAAGCAAAGATGGAGAAGTGTTTCCAAATGTCTATTGTGAGAGCCTGTGTCAGTGTTATACATCAAACTCGTAGCCACTGTTGTTCCACCAAGACACTGGCGGCTCCGACGAAGCCCACCACCGTAACACCGTCGTCTTCTGCACGTACTTTCAACCGCAGGGGTTGCCGTCTAATCGCCTACAACTATTCCATCAGTGAAGGTATCTCTTAGTTTCTGCTTTTTCTTCTTTCAATTTGAGAGTCATGAGCCTAAACCTTAAACCCGTTGTGTTCGTGGATTGATAGGTTGAACCCGACACCTACTCAAAAATTTAACGCGAACCGACTAGAACTTGAAAATTTTACATGAACTCAAACACAACATGGGTGTTCTTTGGGTTGCACGAACAAGATCGTTTAGCCTGTAAAAGTTATTTTGTTTTCTTTCTATACATTGTTACTCTAAAGTTATAACTTCACAAAAAATGATACAAAAATATTATAAAGCAACTAGGTTTGAACTATGAAACTTAATGCGCACTTCTCATTTATCTTTCAAATTTTGACACAATATATATATATATATATATATATATATATATATATATATATATATATATATATATATATATATATATATATATATATATATATATATATATATATATATAATCAGTTTATGTTAAAAGTATTAACCACTAAACTCGTCACATTCTTTTTGTTAAACTTATTTGTAATTTCGACCAAAAACTAACCAAACCTATAAAACTATACCCAAATCCGTTAATATCATGTTAGACTTTTGTAACATCATAAATTCACTTGCATATAGTGCATGAACTTGTTCAAAAGTAACTGTAGTCGTCACAAGTCTGAAAGAGCAACGACAAAAGTGTTAGTTTTTATTATCCTAAAAAAAACAATTTTCGGGCAATGAGTAAAACTCGTTCACATCATTTGAAACTAAAGCATCCTCCTTCATCTTATATGTCTTGCTCTTCCTATCCATTCATTTTCAAATCTCTATATTCTAAGACGCAAAAGTGTTATAGTTGAGTAAACATTGAGCCTATGAGTGTAATTCCTCGATAACTTAAGATCAGTCCGTTATATCGTCTTACTGTAGGACCAACCATCTGTGTAATTAGTTGTGGTTAATATATACTACTTATTTGATATTGTGGTCGTGTTGACGTCCTTTCGACAACTATGAGGATACACAACAGAACAACAAATATTGTGCATCTTTAACTTCTCAAATCAAACACACAATAACTTATATGTCGAGACAAATCTTCAAATAGGATTTTAGGTTCGGTTGATCTTTAACACCTTTTCTTTTATTACTTTAAGAATAAAAATGATATAAATATAAAAAGTAATGTTGTAATAACGATCGAATAGTAAAAAGAAAACAAATTAGAAGATTTTAGTATACTATCCTTTGCACTTACTCTAAACCAATATTGACTTCTTTGCTTTCAACCATTGTGTAAAAAGAAATAATTATAATAATAAAAAACAATTTGGAAACCTTAACCTTTTGACTAAATGTGTACCGCTCTTGCTTGTCATATCCGCTTGAAGTGTTAAAGAGCTTCAATAAAATGTGAACTTTTTTTAATAGAAACGTTTTTCAAAAACAATTTAGAATTTACGATTTTATCCTCTTGGTTTCTCACCAAACAAACGAGATAATGTTCGTTTTTGGTTGTATAAATTTACCATTTTTATTCAAAGGGTATATTATTAGTTTATTAACATGATTTAATCTTCTAAAACATACATTGTATTTATAAATCCAGAAAAAGTTATAAAAAGTGTTTCGGGTCAACACCAACCCTAGAAACCAAAAAAATAACCAGACTGGACCGAGACCAACCCCATATCTTCCTAGTCGGTGTGGTCCTCGATCTGGAAATGATTTTGACCGGTTCGGGTTATGGTGTCTGCCGAAACTCTACAGGAATATATTTGTTTGGTCTCAGTTTGGTTTGGTCCCAATACAATGCGCATTTCTACGTGGGATTAACTGGTGGTTTTGTTTCTTTGATTTTGAAGTTGAAGTGGTAACGGCCTGCTCGTGGACTAATTTGGTGGTAGCAGCTGATGTGCCAGTGCTAGTGGAGTTTTGGGCGCCAGGGTGTGAATCATGCCAGGTGGTCGATGAAGTCGCGAAAGAATACAATGGAAAGGCTTTGTGTTACAAGCTCAACATCGACGACTACCCAAACGTCGCGTTACAATATGGAATCACAAGCATTCCGTCTGTGCTATTCTACAAGAACGGAGAGAACAAAGAGATTATTACCGGTGATGTCTCCAAGTCCACTCTTTGTGCCACTTTAGAGAAGTATCTATGTTGATTTACAACTTCAATAGCAATTGAATAAGAAATTGTGATCAAATATAATGCAGTCTAGCTAGCATTTGTGTATCTTAGCAATGGGCAAGTTTGCTGCTTTGTGACCTTGAAATTATGTGTTCAAGACGTGGAAAACAACCTCCTTCACAAAGTATACGTAAGGCTGCGTATATCATAGCGCTTCACGATCCGGCCTCTCTGTAGACCCTGCGTAAAGCGGGAGTTAAGTCAAGCACCAGATACGTTATTATAGGTAATAGAGTTATGAGCCAAGGCACATACTAAGGTGCAAATTGTGAAAGCGCACCACTTTTCATAAGCGATGTGCAAGATGTTTATATGACTTTTTTATATTCTTGTACGTTTCTATCATCACATGCCTACGCTTGAAGACAATAAACTCTAAATATGATTTAATTTATAAATAAACTATATGTACAACGTCATGATGCACATAATGTATATGAAACGTCTCATACTCTCTTACCTACCCTCAAGCCATTTTTCCGTGCGCCTCGAACACCTCTAGATCTTTTTTTTAAAATCCTAGTGTATACACACAGCTTAACGTATTTAGAGGTGGGAAACACTTGATATATGATTTGAAGTTCTAATAAATATCATCATAGTTTAGTAAAAGTAATTTCAGTTTTGAATTAGTCTTTGTACAACTGTACAAACATTGAAAATAATGTTTTTTTAATGCATATGATATAGTTGGTTTCTAATTAATTATATTTAACTAATTGACACTTCCTCCACTGCAGGTTCTGGATATTGCTCTAGGCAAGTTGTGACGATATCGTTGTTAGGGTTAAATGTAGATCCTACACAACAAAAAAAAAATTGAGTTGTTTAGTATTTTTAGTTTTTATTTGACACATTCTATATCTATATAAGTATGTATTTATTTAAAATATATGATATAGTCAAATCACATCACCATTTTCTTTACGAGAATAATACAACAATAGGAGTAAATGTTTTCTTTATAATAGTGTGGTAACATAAATACATGAATGATTGAATGATGTAGTTAACCGTGATAGTGCAATAATGTAGATGGTTTGTAGTTGTATGATCTCTATAATGAAAATTGTGTTCTTGACTTCTTGGATATAAAGATGAAATATTAAAAGTTATTAAACTTTAGTGCAAATCTATTTAATAATTATTAATGATTACATAACATGAACGGTCCAAAGAGTTTTGTTTATAAAAAGTCAATAATACAAATATGGAGTTCTTCATCACTTAAGAAGTAACTAGTATAGTCTTATTCGAATAGAATTCAAACTTTTATAACAAGATTCGAATTTGATTCATATTGAAAAAATTTTGAATTCGAATTGAATTAGAGTTTATTCGATTTGTATATGGTAAAAAAATTATTAATCTAAAATTTTTTAAAATTATTTCGAAAGATACAATTTCAAAAGATAAAGAAAACATAACATATGAAATATTCCAAAATCCAAAAAAGTCAAAAGGTACACACGAGAATTTAAAATTATAGATTATATATTTTTTTGAAATTTTAACCAGTGTTTATCATCAACGCGCGTTGCGCGCGTGATAGCCGATTTGAAACAATTTTGAAACTGTATAACTTAGGGCTCAGAATCAGTGTTTGGTTGCGGCTGCTAACCATAATTGGTAGCTACACCTAAGCAACCGAAACCACTCTTGTATCTCATCACAGCCCGCGAAACACATTAGTAACAAATCAAAAAGAGAACAAAGGAACCAATGATGAACATTAAGCCAAAGTCAAGTCTCAGATGAGGTGTGAATTACACATACCCAACCACATTTATAAGCCGATTATACAATAAGCATCACAAAACCACCGTGAGTGGTAACCCACGATGGAGAGCCATAGATCTGCAAACTAAGACCCATACAAAGGGATGGGACACCGGCATGGCCACAACATCAATCGGGGTACAACAACAAAAGGACAACAATGGTGGCCGCACCACAGCCATTGACAAGCCGTGCTTTAGATCTGAAAACCCTAAATGGGTTTCGGAAGGAGACAAAAGAAAGAGGCAACAATAATGGTTGTGTAAGGCCCCGTTCCCGGGACGCTTACAGTTGGATCCTCATTGCACATAAAACATATAATTACATTTAACTTTCATAAAACATCGCAGCAGAATTATCAAAATAGACATCTCATTTCATTATAAAAGCTTTTGCCAAATAATACATCGTTGACCAGTTACAAAATACATTGTTGCATTACATCACAAAAGCCTTATATAAATGGATGCCATCCCAAAAGAGTTGAGTAGCCTCGCAGCGCCATCCTCAGCAACATTACCTGCCAACTGGAAACACATAAAAAGTCAGCGTTGCTGAGTGAGTTCTAGTTTTATAATAAAACATACTTTACTTTCATTAAAACCGGTCGTTAATTTTGCATGATCACACATCATACGTACACGTAGATAATATCATTATTATCTTCTTCATTCGTTCGTTCATCATTACATCTTTTCCTTTCGTCAACACCATGAACTTTACCCTTCATGCTCATGATACTGGGCCTAAGCCTATCATAGACCTTCATTCACGGTGCCCAGCACCTCTGGCCACAGTACCTAGGATAAAGTTCAGGTATACTATTGTCATGTGCTATGCCCTTCATGCTCATGGTATTGGACCTAAGCCTATCATAGACCTTCATTCACGGTGCCCAGCACCTCTGGCCATAGTACCTAAGGCAAGCAACAATGGTTCCATACAAATGGTCAATCACAAAGAAAGACCCCAATGTGCATCCTCCCGGGGTAGCGAACCCGCACACCGTTGGGCTAACACCTTATAATTGGCGTGTCCCGATATCCAATGCTTGCAAGACTTTTGTTACATTCATCATTCATTAACGCATGCATTCATCATGTTCCTCTTTTCATTATCTTCCACTTTACGCTACATAATACTTTCATTTCATTCATTAACGTAACACGTAAAGCCACAGAAAAGATAAACATTCATCATAATCAGGAACATCAACAAACATAATCATCAACATCATACAAGGCAACATCATGCATACATAACATACATCATACATAAATATGCAACATCATCATCATCATACCCAACATACTCTCTAAGGCCTCAACAGTCATCTTACATGAACTTACGGGAATTTCCATGTCAAAACTTACATCTGCACTTTCCCCCGAAAGTCAGTAATTAAACTACACATTTCCCCGGGTACAACAGCTCTACTTGGGCGTATGGACACCCTTCAGTCGCATGGCTTCCAGGCGACTGAACATCAAGCGATTGGACTCATGCGGATGAACATCTATGCGAATGGACACCCAGTCGTGTGTATGGACCTCATGCGGATGGAACTAATGCGAATGAGCACCTATGCGACTGACCTCATGCAAATGGACTCAATGCGAATGAGTCCCATGCGATTGGAACTAATGCGACTAAGCACCTATGCGACTAGACCCTCAGTCGTATGACTCCCCATGCGACTGGCCCCCAATCGTACGAATGAATTCTTAATCGTGCGAATGAACCCTCAATCGTGCGAATGAACCCTCAATCATGTGAATGAACCTCAATCGCACCTCAGTCGGCCGTATGGCTTCCAGTCGGTCGCCTAGCCCTAGCTGATGCAGAATGGAGTTCATCCCGAACCCAATCTGCCATTTTCGACCTCCAAGCTCATCCAAACCCATTCTAAGCCTAAATCCACCATCCTAAACCTTAGGAATGCATACCACAATACCATACAAGCACACACAAGCCCAGAAACAAACTCCAAACGCATCACACGCAAACACACCCAAATGGGTCAAACACACACACATACAAAAACGGGTTTTCTATGCTTTCCAGCCCCAAAATCGTTTGTAACAAGTAAAAGAGGGGTCCTAGAACTCACACAAACAACCACAACGAGAAGAGCTTCGATTGGACTCGCTACACGACGATTTTGCCCGCTTGAATCTACCCGAACCAACCTTTTCTCTCGTTTCTCCCTTCTTTCTCTCCTCTTTTTGTCTTGGCTGAAATGCGGGTGTGGGGAGAGGGTAAGGGCTGCCCTCTCACTTTAAATACCACCACATACTCAACTTTCTCTCCTTGGCGAGTTTGGTCCCTCGACTTTGGACTTTATTTCTTTTTCTTCATTCGTCGGCTTCAAAATAAATAAATAACAGGGTTGTTACAGGTTGCACCACCATTCCCGCCACCGCTCAGACCAAGAGGCCCATCATATGGTCTACCAAATCACAGAAGGATAGCCGACCGACAATCGACCCTGCTGTCATCACCACCGTCACAAACGCGATAAAAAACCACCATAGACACCATGGTTACCACAAACACAACTTACCCACAGCCAGCGACGACCGTTTAGCTCTCTCCGGTAGGGAGACCATCACTGACTCCAAGGCAATCCGTTGGCACACCAAACGGCAACCGAACACTAGCACCATCAACCATGGTGGGGGAAACCGCCGCCTCCTCCTCCACCTCGACCAAAGAAGGTAGGCGGAGCGACAGCAGTGCCTATCACCACCGGCCAACCACCAGCAGAACCGAACATGGTGAGGAAACCGCCGCCTCCTCCACCTCGACCGAAGAGGGGAGGTCAAGCGATAGCAGATCCCACCACCACCGACGCATAGAAGAACATCTGAAAAAGATGCACGTGATGAAACCACTAGCGTCACAGTCGCCTTTGCACCGCCGACCACCAGCAAAACACCCAAAAAAACCACATGAAACATAAGAAATCCCTTCTTTGTCAATAGAAATACACAGGACAGGGGGCCAAGTGCAAACCCCAATAAATTATGTGGCTAAATCACAAACATAAAAGAAGCTACTGCTTCTTCACCTTCCTTTTTAAATATATAAGTGAATTCTTAAGTTCTCAACTTCTCAATATACATATTTCTAAGTTACTATATAAAATATATATAAAAAATGTATGTATTTCTAATTCGAATTTCGTATCGAATTGAAAATCACAAATTTGCAATTCAATTCGAATTTGATAATAGTCTTTGAATCGAATTCGAATTTTGAAATTCGAATCGAACTTCGAATCAGTGATTTTCGACCTTAGTCAAATCAAATTTTGAGTTTTTGGAATCCGATTTGAATATTGAACACCCCTAGCAGCAGGGGCATAAAACAATTAAAAAACTTGGAAATATTGTCATGAATCCACGCTAAAGGGGACAGGGGCGTAAAACCATGAAAATATCATCAAAGCGTTGTCGCGAACCCTCGAAATGTATAGGGTGAGGACGTAAGACCGTGAAAAGAAACAAACGCTGACACGTTATCGCGAACAAATGGGGTGAAGGGGGAGAAGGCTTAATACCATGCAAGAAATTGGCACCATAACATTGTTGTGACTCCGCAAGTTGAAGGGGGCGTTGATAATATATGTAACATTATATAAAAAAGCGTTAATGACATTTGAAATTTTATATATTAAAAAACGTCACAAACTCATGCGTTGCGACGGGCCGTTAATAATACTTGGAAGTTTATATTATAAAATGAAATTGCTAAAAAAATTCAAGCTCGTACATCCATAAAAATAGGTGTGTCGTGACCATAGAATACAATGGTTAAAAATTATAACTTTAATAAAAATAAAACGTATAAGTATAGACTTTCTTAAAAATATAATATTTTAAATATTGTAGGAAAAAAAAGAAAAGGAAACTGTAAAAAAGTTGGTATATAATTTGATGACTTATACATTCTAAAGCATCTATAGCATTGCACTATATTAAATAAAGTTTATAAGAGGCGAAAAACAAAAAGTTATGTTGTAATGACATATTTAAACAAAAAGTTGGTATATTAAATAAGCTAATATGACATAGATTTTTTTTATTACATGTCTTGTATTATGAATGATATATGTAAAAGTATTGTTGATTCATGTGTAAAAGGACTAGCCAATATGGATGATGTGGGGTAAAGTATATGTGATAAATAATATCTCAAGCATAAGCATAAGGATGGTTCTTAATTTTTAGAATCATGAATCATGTATGTACTTTTATACGAAAATTTAGTGCTAATGGCTGATGGTGAATGAGCATGTGGACCCGTCTTTTATAATTAGAAAATATCTAATGGCCACGGTTTAGTATTAAGAATAATCTCACACTTGTTAGTGTAAAATACATCCAATGAATAATCTTTATTGTTCTTTTTATTAACATTTGTGTATTTTAAGCAACATACAAATGCCAAAAGAATAGGAGGAGATCTTTGAAAGTTTAAATAAAGATTGTATAAATCTATGAAACTCGTCTATTCGGTTCTATCCGACTCCCTAACATGACTGATGGTATGATGATTGTGCTAATGGTCATAATCATGAACGTAAATGAGTAAATATTCATGGTGTTTATAATAATAATAAGATTGGCCGCATCAAGTGTCATATAAGGTTAAGACAATACTATAACCAAGAAGTTGTGAAACAAAGTAATTGATCTCGTGAAGGTTCAATAGAAACATGATAGGGGAATTGACACTACTTGAGATTTCAAGGAAGGAATGAAGAAACATTATACTAGTTTGTGTTTTAGATGAATGATTTCACAAACGAAACTCTATCTAAAAAAGAGAGTGGTAGCACCTAGAATCTTATTGTAATAAAGTTATTAACATTAATAAAATGAAACTTTATGTTTAATAAGAGGACATAAAAATTAATGTTTATAAAATTTAACTTGGGGTTGCATTATATATCATAACCATAGCCATGCCCGATAAATCTCATTAATAGCCATTCACAAAGTCTAGGGAGGTTGAGATGTAGGTTAGCCTTACCTCTATCACACTGAATATATAGGTTGCTTCTATAAGGCCCTCGAAGCAATCAAATAAAATATAGGCAATACCATGTATAATCATCATATAGCAGAAAGCAAATTATGTACCACAATATAGATAACGAGCAAATGAGCAGCCAATGACTATAACTAAACATTCAGCACATAGCGAGTGGACAATATACATTAGGTGACAATAAACACACAATGAGTAATGATATATACGAACTCATACACCATCTATACACAATACGCACTAAGAAGCACATATCCATATATCTTATAAGTCATCTATATATCATATACAATATGCAAGAATCAACACTTAGTGATAGTAGGTGCTGAGGTGATAGCAAGCATAATGATAGCATGCAAAGGATACTAAAAGGATGATCGAACCACACTAATCTCCTAAGACATAACTACACCATGTATAAAAACTATCAAAACCCTCACCTAAACGTCCTTAACCTTAATCATTCATCTTCAAGTACTTCTATTATGGAAAATGTCCTTTAGGAGGTGCAACTCTAGCAAATCATGTCTAATACTCTCCTTCCACATTAGTTTGGACTTGCCTTTACTCCTCCTCCCGCCTACGGTAAGGGTCTCAACTACTCTAACAAGTGTCGTCATCTGCCTCATTTTAACATGCTCAAACCATCTTAATTCTTTCTCTAATCTTATCAGTTATACTAGCTACCTCTAACATATCCCTAAACATATTATTTCTTATCTTATCGGCTATACCGGCTACCCCTAACCTTCCTCTAACCTATCCTTTGAATTATATAAAAAATAAAAATAAAGATTACATTGGTGAAGGAATGTTGAGTTTAGGTAAAACATATAAAGTTACAAAACAAAGGAACTAAAAACTTTTAAACTCCACTCGATTAAGATAGAGTTTTAAATTTATGTAAAACGTTTGATAGGAGGGTTTGTTAACTACATAAATATAAAACTAAATGTTGTGAGTTTTTAGCAATTCTTCAAGTGATATCAAGGAGAAATTAGTCTAAACAAGAATCAAAGATCAAAAAAGTGTTCATACATATAATAAGAAGCTACTTTAAGTGAGTTAGGAGCTTTGAATCAAGGTAAACATCCCTGCTTTCAAGTTGTGTTCATGCATTTAGATGTTTTTGTTACTAGTGTCGCAATTGACCTAGGAAGAATTTTTTTTAACAAACAAAGATTTAAAATCCTAAATTGTTGGTGAAGTTTAAATTATTATTGTAAAAACTAATGTTTTGGAAGAGTGAATCATTGAAAGATCGTGAATCTTTAGAGATTTTGTTAAAATAACAGAATTTTTGAATTAGTCTACTGAACAAGGAATAAGAGACAATTTATTATGATATAAATATGTTAAGTAGGGTAAAATTTTTAAATACTAGAAATAAAATTTATTTTAATTAAAATTGATGAATTTTGTAATGGTAGGGTTAATGCTAGAGGTGCATAAAAAACCGATTTACCTAACCAAGCCATTTATTAACTGGTAAGTCGAAAACCGATTTTTAACCGATTCTATTTGTTGAGTTTGTACCTAGTTTGGAGGTTTTAGAGTTGTAACTAGTATCCAGTAAAAAAAGTTAATTTAACTAGAGGTGTACAAACCGGTTTTCTCCCCAAACCAGTTGGGGTTCAAAACCAGGTTGGTTTTTTGGATTAAAAACAAACCGGTTTTTTTTTGTAGAAAGAGTGACAGGTCAAGTGGACAAAGATATATAATTTTTTTTATTTTCTTAGGCTTTTTTTTAATTTTGAAAATTAAAAGCTTAAACTCAGACATTGAAAAGTCTAGATTTGTAAATGATTTTCTCATTGTTTGTCTTTTATTGATGGCTTATTATTATTTATTTGTTTATTGGTTTTTTATTATAAAAGAAATTTACCTAATTTGTCTCTTAACTTTTCTAACCATTTATATATTAATTTGTTTTTTATACACTTAGTTCAAAGCATGAAAACAGTTAAGATTCTGTTACAAGTGCTATTTTTTATTATTTCTATTAGCTGTGTTTTGAAATATATTTAACGATTTAAATATCATAAATTGTTTTTACTCGATTGGGTTTTTACCCAACCCAAATTTTGCTTCCCTATCAAAATTAATAGTATTTGTCACTGGTTCTCTACTTAGTCTCTAATACTCGACCACCAGTAGGTATACGGTATTTATATATGTTCTCACTTCCCTCTTGTTTTTGATGACCTAGACAGTATACGCTTGAAGGAGTTCTCGTAGAATAGAGTTTTCGCATGGAGTTTTCGGTTCTATAAGGTTCTCGGCTTTATAAGGTTCTTGGCTCTATAAAGTTATTGGTCAAACATTGTACTTAGTTTTAAAGTTCTCGGTTGGTTACTAGGGTGTTGACTTAGAATTGATTGTTAATAATTGATTGCCTTACTTGATAAGTTATGATGTTTATGCTGTGATGAAAAAAGAAATGCTAAGTATTATGTTTATTAAAATGGAACCATAATAAATTACAATGAATAGTGAAATTTAATAAAAATGAATGTTGGCCCTAAATGGCTAGTCTTGCAAACAACAAATGAAATGGACTCAACTTAGTGAGTCAAATGAATCCTATAGAACCTTAAACACATGCCCGTTATGGGCTGTGCATTGTGGGTCAACTTTTAAGGGTTTAACTAAGGAGGATTTTTTGTTGACAAGGGTTATACATTTGTTGTCGACCAAGTGCTCGAGCTCTTGTTTTGTGTAGACCCATTAAAGAAAGTAGAAAAATAATAAATGAAAGAAATAATATGAACATTGTTATGAATGCTGTAAAAGTCTAATTGACGACTTATATGTGTAATAATTGATATGGATGAGAGTTACTTGACACTTAAAGACTGACCTCTACGTTTTACAAAATATTAAGTTAATTCAAATGACAATTTAATGTTTATTTTTTAAGACAAATTCCTTATATTAAACAAGTGTTGATGATTGATGATACAATTTAGATTTCCATTGCAATGGATTAATGAGTTTATAAAATGTGTAATTTTTTATACAATGGTTGACCAACTGTGAGATTTCCCGAGATCGGGGTCTTACGATGTGTTCATAAAGGTTTTCTAACAAACACAACTTTACTATCACCATGGACTACTGCTCGAGATGGTTAAAAAAGTTTAAAACTTGCATTCATAATATAATGTGAACCATCCCTGGAGACAACCAAAACACTTTTGCTGCTTCACAACATAAAACATCAGAGTATAAAAGTCCTGTGAATCACACTTAAAGTTGTAACCCGCGAAGGCCCATCTTGAATAACCCATTTATGATAAATAAGGGCTAACTCTTGATAGTGTTTGTTGTACAAACCTAACCAAGAAAATTTTATTTTCCTCCCGAGTCGTGCCTCACATTAGGAGGCCTAACAAACTTGCATCGAGCTTATCTGATTAACCATATACATAGGACCTCACGAACTAATGTGTACCTCATGAGTATTAGGTTAGTTCCTCCCTATGTACAAGTCCTTCTCCACACCATGATGTAAATGATGCTACTTACATAAAATATAAACCAATATTTCAAGAATCCCTCGGAATACCATAATCGATACCACAACCTAAGATGCTAATTGGAAGTCCTCAAGTTTATTAGATCCCAACAAACTCATCGGGATACCTCAAAGTTATTTTATTTTGCGCTTTCAGTATTTAAACATGTATTTTATTATCAAATAATGTCTAAATATCTTTACATGGCGAAAAAAACATGAAAAGAGTTTATCAAACCATTTGATAAACAACAACACATGTCCCATTTAGAAAACTTCTAGAAGAACTCACCTTAATCGGATGCTAGCTATCACACAATGCTACACACTTTAGCATTAACCTACACATACACAAGTATTTATAACCATGCATTGCAATGCTCGTGATAGAACGACGGTTAGATGCCAAATGGTATCAACTATGGTTACATACCCTACCTTATTAAGAAACCATTCTATCCCCTTATATGGAACTTGCAAGTACCATGTAGGTTTCTTAATCAAATCGTATGGGTAGTTACTGCGCATTATCGTATCTTGGGTATCAAATCCAAATATTATGGGCATTTAACCCATACTTCCCTTATAAACAAGTACCACATGGCATGGGGGTATCTTACTTGGTATTTATGGGTGACCACCTTGCATCTCTATGTGGTACTCACCCTTAGACCAAACTAACCTTAAGCTACGTAGAGGGGGAGAGAATTACCCCTACCAACCACCAGTCTTTTACCAGGTAGCCCTGCTCTCTAACTAATCAAAACTAATTCAAAGCAGTTTCAAATGAGATCCAAATCTCTCTATTTATAAGTGATACTTGCTTCTTCTGTCCGTTGTGGACCCTTAGGCCTAGAGGTTACGACTCGTAACCATTTATACAAGATTTGTCATCACCGTGCATCGAATCTGATCGTTTTGTAACTACTACATTGTTACAGACCATTAGACAAAGCTACTACAATCCGTAACCTTGACCACTATGTTACAGACTATATGTATGGTGGTTACGATAAAAAAAACCTTGTTTTCTCATGTAGTTCGTTGAAAGCTTTTGATAGGCTGGTTATGGGAATCGTACCTTTATTTGTACCCCGAGTTACATTTGTTAGAAGTTTGTATGTCTTAGTAGGCACATGAAAATGTCACATTTTAGGGTATACATTTATGGAAATCACACACTTGCCACAAATGAGGTGTTAGCTACACATGTAACTCGAAACTTAGTATGGTTGACCCATTGACAACGTATGGCCCATACTGTTTGCCATCAAAATAAACTTCACACAAATATTCAATTTGCCATATTATATGGACTTCTCACTTATACCCATATCGTAACACCCGACCCATCACACCAACAATATTGTCCGCTTTGCCCACGAGAAGCTCACGAATTTGCTTTTGGTTGCCCGGGTGGAAACTTCCCAGGGATGTCACCCATCCCTGGATTGCTCCCACCTGAGCACACTTAACTGTGGAGTTCTCCTCTCTCCACAACCAATACGCCCAAAACGCGTCGTTAATATTAGAGGCAAGACATTTCTTATGAACCAGGAATCTCTCCTGTCTATGGCTGATGTGGGATTTATGTAGGGTGTCACAATCACCCCCCCTTTGGACTTATCGTCCTCAATGAGCCCGAGAAGTCACATCCTCGGTGAGGTATGTCCCATATCCCGAGCGGCACATGAGTGGCTCTAATACCATTTTGTAACACCTGGCCCCTCACACCAACAATATTATCCGCTTTGCTCACGAGAAGCTCACGGATTTGCTTTTGGTTGCACGGGTGGAAACTTCCCAGGGAGGTCACCCATCCCTGGATTGCTCCCACCTGAGCATGCTTAACTGTGGAGTTTTCCTCTCATCCACAGCCAATACGCCCAAAACGCGCTGTTGATATTAGAGGCAGGACATTCCTTATGAACCAGGAATCTCTCCTTGTCACACCCCGACTGACGGCGGAATCATCGGGCGGACGAATGTGAAACGATTGTTCATAGCTCATGGAATTAAATAAGTTGTAATAATATTAAATGTCATTTTTCATTAAGTAATACTAAACAAATAAATCATTACAATAAAAACAAGATTCAAACAACAAAGCCATGAAATGACCTAGACTATAATTGGATTACACTCATGTCCACGGCCGATGTGGGATTTATGTAGGGTGTCACACATACATTAAGTACACACACTTGCCAATACGGATCCCACTATCAAGCTACAAAAGTTTATAACCCTTAGCTATCCACCCTTTTTAGTTATTTAACTGCACTTGTTTGAAAATTATATGTCACTTACTAATGTTAACTCGCATTGTAATCCTCCTACACATATAACCCACTAACTCGTGGAAACTAACTTACATTAATATGATCATATAAACTCATCTATACAAATATAGTTATACTGATCTACTCGTGTAAACTTTCTTATATAGACTCATTTACATAAAATAAATGCATATATAGTTATCTATACAAGTCAATGCACATCAATTTACTAGTATAATTCATTCACATACACTCACTTGTAACACCAATTATAACATAAAATACATATCATAATCTTTAACCACATATTACTTATCATGCAATAACTTTTTTAATAAAACACCAATGGTTTTGTAGTATAACCTAAGCCCCGCAGACATATATTAAGCATCAAGATAACACACATTCGAGTTTAATCATTACCATTAACACCACAATCATATACCACCATTAAAACACCATGGAAAAACCATGTAATATACTTCCATGTTTAAATCCATTAGCCATGTTTAACGTTTACCACAAACATTAAATTATTAACACACTTAGTACCCAAATAAGCCTAAAAATATTTAAAAATGTTTAAAAGAGGGAGTATAAAACTCACCTAGATCAAGCAAAATCAATCTCACACTTTTCACACGCTCGTTTTAGACTCGTTTAGCCTAAAATCGTCGTTCACTGCTTCAACCTTTCTAGGATTACTTGCCAACGATTGATCCAATTTGTTAGGTTTGCCTTTAAAATTCCTGTTTGTCTATTTATATCATAATCATATATTCACCTCAATGAATATTTGGTTTAGAAGACGCAAGAAAATCACTTCGAACTGAGAGTGGATGGTAGACGTTCAAAATCGTAGGTCATTTCACTGCCACATTTGATATGCTACTCTTGGTGCCACAACTTATCACCTAAACCATCTTGGATAACTATTGATCTCATTACACACACACACACACACGAGAAAAGGCAACCTCCTTTTCTCTCTCTACCATATCTTTAGCGACGTCACCACCTCACCACCCATAACCATTGTGTAGCACTACCACTAGACATCCGTTTTTGGTCTTGTTTAACCACCAGACACACACTTGGTTCCTCGTTTGTTGGTTCAACATCATTAGATAACCTTGTTGGTCTTCTTTAATATAAGATCTTAAGTAAGATATTGATTTTAAAAGACTTGTATTTTTACGGAAACAAAAATATTAACTAACCTAACAAAATATTATTGTTATTAGGCCAAACAATAGTAGTGTTTTCATCAATTCACTAAAAGTTCCTATTTTTTTGATCTCGGGGGGGGGGGGGGGGGTTCCCATTCCCAAAACGAATCATCAAACATTGTCACCACTTTACTTCAATTTATTTGCTTCCTTTATCGAATCAGTGAAAATTCAATTAACCATCAAGTATATCCTATCTTTAAGCAACTCATCACCACCACCCATCAACCCGTCACCTCCACCTCATCTCCTAATTTCATCAAATTCTCTTGAATCTGGATGACTTTATATAACGTTTCGTATAATATCAAAGACAGTGGTGCATATGAACATTACCACCCATCACGTGGCACCATTTGACTGGATTTCAATTTTTGTGTGTTCACTTTTACAAATGATTTTTTCAAAGTTTGTTTTCGTATATTTTAACATGCATTTTTAAAACGCCATAACTTTTTAGAGAACATCAAATAACCTATCAACGTGGTATTTGTCGATGTAAGTTTTTTTTTATTCTATTTAAAAATCAAACCATTATCACAAACGGTTAAAATCCACAAATTCATATGAAAAACACTAAAAAGATTAGTTATTATATTCTTTAATATTATTTCTCCCATTTTTTATTTCCCATTCTACTCCTAATTTACACATTGTAAATGAGGCATTTAACAAAGGACAAAATAGTCCACATCCAAAACTACATAATGCATCATGGTAGCATGATGATGGATGGTGCATTATGCATGATGGATGATGGATGATGGATGATGATGAATAAAAAAATTCCATACATGATAAAAGAAGTGGATTTGACTTCCTTTGATGAGAGAATAGAAAGAAGAATGAAGAAATTCAATCGGATACAATTCTACTTTGACGTCCGCAAGGAGAACACCACTCTCTCTCCTCTTTCTCTCTCTAAACTTACAGCGAAGAACACCGATTTCCTCTCATCACACACCGATTGAACATCATCTCTCATTCATTGTTCTTCAATTTCAACTCACAAACCCTAATTCTCTGCTTACTTACACTGATTCTTTCTCTTCTGTGTCTTGTCGAATGATACGCAGCCTAGACGAAAACTGAACAGTGTGGAACGATTGTTCAATTCGTTGCTCTGGTACGTGTTGTCTTCTGATTGTTTGCTGTTTTGAATGCCTTTGCTTTACTGTTGGTTGGTTTTTGGATTGTTGTGTTGATTAGTTTGGCCGTTTTGGTTGTAAGCTTGTAACCCTAGCTCTTCACACTTAATTCAGCTGTGATTTGGTTTTTGTAGATGCTTCTGGTTGTGATTCTAGTTGCATTTGATTCGTAGAGCTTGATTTTAGTTCGTTTTTGTAAATTTTCGGTTGTGGTCGTGTACTCGTGTTGCTGTTTTATGTGTTGGATTTTCGTGGTTGAGGTTGTTATGTTGTGGGAATTTAGCTTGGGTCAGTTGTCTCACTCGTGTTGTTGTTCTATTCGTTGTGAAGATTCGGTTTTCTTTTTGCAGGTTGTAGATTCGAACCTTGTGGTGAGTTGTATGTGGTTTAAGTTTGTGGGAATGGGCGTTGAAAGAGTGTAGCTGTTAATTTGTGTGGCAAAGGTGGGTGGAAATTGCTTTGTTTTTGAAAGGATGTGTACATGTTAACTGATTTGGGAGAATGGTGAATTGTGCAGAGATCAATGAGAGAAGGGGGTGAAAGTTGGTGCTTTAGAACTGCTACGACTACGCTAGGATGTTCGAGGCTAAAGTATGTTATAGGTGTTTTGGAAATTGTCTTGTGTTTGGAAACACACAACAGCACAAGCTCAGGTGTCAAGGTTTTCGTTCCTTTTCTGCAAACTGTCAATTGCTTGCTGGTTTGAGTGATATAGGGCTGCTTGTTTGATAGCAATCGTAGTTGTTTAGATCCTTAGGCGTAATTTTATCGTGGGTTCATGTCAATCTGTGTTCTACGTGAAATCTAGAAAAGTTTTGTAGTTTTTTTTTCTCTTTTGGGACGATGGTACCTCCAGGGCCACCCACTCCACTTGCTGGTGCGCAGTCTGTTCCATCTTCCATGTTACGGTCAAACTCAGGTTTAATGGGTGGTCAAGGGGGCTCTCAATCTGGTTTTCCGTCCCTTGTCTCGCCACGAACTCAGTTTAATAACATGAACATGGTTGGGAATGTGTCATCGCTCCTCCATCAGTCTTACAGCAATGGAGTGCCAAATTCTGGGATGTCTGGCCCAGGGAGTTCCCTAAGGGGTATGATGGATAACGGGACCGATTCCGACCCATTGTCCGGAATAGGCAATGGGATGGGATTTAATGTTCCATCCTCATCTCTTGGTCCCTCAAATATGGTCAACTCAAATGCACCGGGTCAACAATTTTCAAATTCATCTGCCAACCAGATCTTGCCAGATCAGCAACAACGTGAATCACCAAACTTGCGGCAGAATCAGCAATACTCTGTCCCTAACAATAACATTCAGCAGCAACAGCAATATCAAACTAGTCAAGGTGGATTAGGTGGTGTAGGACAAGTGAAAATGGAGCCACTAGCAACAAGTGACCATCTTGCGCAAAATTCCCAACAGATGCAAGCCTTGCGAAATCTTGGTCAGGTCAAAATGGAACCACAACAGGTTCAGACCATGAGAAGCTTACCACCTGTAAAAATGGAGCCTCAACAATCTGACCAGTCATTATTTTTGCAACAACAACACCAGCAGCAGCAGCAACAACATCAGTTGCTTCAAATGTCCCGGCAATCTCCTCAGGCCTCTGCTGCGCAAATTAATCTTCTGCATCAACAAAGATTCTTGCAGCTACAACAACAACAGCAACTCTTGAAGGGTATTCCTCCGCAACGTTCTTCGCTTCAACCACAGTTTCAACAATCAATGAGATCTCCTGCAAAACCTGTGTATGAACCGGGGACGTGTGCAAGACGGCTGACGCATTATATGTATCAGCAACAACATAGGCCTGAAGTAAGATTTGCACAAATCTATGCCTACTGAGTAGAGTAATATTTTTTCTGATGTTTTTATGCTTTTATACTTCACAGGACAACAACATTGAGTTTTGGAGAAAATTTGTGGCCGAGTACTTTGCTCCTAATGCCAGGAAAAAATGGTGTGTATCTTTGTATGGTAATGGACGTCATACTACTGGAGTTTTTCCTCAGGTGAGTTGTGCAACTATCAACTTTGTAAGGATGACAGTTTCATTGTTGCTTATTATATCATGTATTGCTGCTTATAATCCTGCAGGATGTATGGCATTGTGAGATATGCAATAAGAAGCCAGGCCGTGGCTTTGGTAAGTGCTTCCTGTTTTCCTTTTGCAAACCTTTTTGTTTGAAACCAAATGTTCTCATTTTGTGTGTATTTGGGAAAAGAGATCATGATCTCTGTTTCAGACACTGTATCAAAGATTGCATTCATCCAGATGGCCTTATAATATCTTTGCTATTAATATGCAAATCTTCTATTATTTTAACTGCTCATCCTAATAATGTGTAGCCATCTTATGTTAGTATAGGTCCTGGTGCAGAACTTGTTACTAAACAGGAAAATGTGAATATGAAGTACATGTGTAGATTCTAGTGAACTTTATAAGATGCCATTTAGTATGAAGTTCTTATTAAAGTTGGTGTGAACATGAAGTGCACCTTTACTATAACTACTAGAAAGTAATGCATGCTTACTAGGTTTTATACATGAATCCTTCTTTCAAGGATCGACCCATTTCTCAAAGTATTTCAAACGAGACTCTCTGTTTTTTATAATTCTTGATTTCTTGTAAAAGATATTCATTTTCACTTTTGAGTCAAATTCAAACGCTCAATTTTATTTCAATCCAATATAAATATACACTTCAATATGGTGGCTTCAGAGGCGACAGTGGAAGTTCTGCCGCGGCTTTTCAAAATAAAGTATGAAAGTGGTACCCTAGAGGAGCTCCTATATGTTGATATGCCCAAAGAGTATCAGAATTCATCCGGTCAAATAGTGCTCGACTATGCAAAAGCCATACAAGAAAGTGTTTTTGAGCAACTTCGGGTTGTCCGTGATGGTCAGCTACGAATTGTCTTCTCTGCAACAGATTTGAAGGTTTGATTCCAATTCATGAACTCTTTAAAGGATGACATTGTTCCTCTTGAACCTTGACTTAAATATTTACCAACTCCTTTTCCTTGATAAACACAGATATGCTCTTGGGAATTCTGTGCCCGGCGTCATGAAGAGCTTATTCCAAGAAGATTGCTGATACCACAGGTTCTTGTCAATAATAAACCATTTATGTGGAAACAGCAAGCTTTTAGTTAGATCAGTCATGATTTCAGTTGGAAAACTCTAAATGTGGTCTTATGTCAATGAGGCGATTTGGGCTGTATTTACTTTTCTCTTAAAGGTCAATGGGCCGACTTAGGCAAGAACAATAGGTTGAACATGTAAAACAGTAAAAGTCTTCTAGCGTTCATTCAACATATATAGACCTCATAAATTGTTTGATTAGAACAAGTACCATGGTTGTAAAAATCGCTAGGCGCTAGTCGGGGGCTGGGGTACCGACTAGCGATTAATCGGGATTACTAGGGATTGATCGGATTGGAACTTTTATAATTAATTTTCAGTTTTATATATATACACACACTCATTTTTATATGCAATTTTTATAAAAATGTTCAGATTTATATATATGCAAACGCTTATGACCAAAATTTACACGTATTTGGCCAAAAACTTCAAGGTTTGACCGTAATTTCAAACATTTGGCCGGGATCTGACCAAAATGTGACCGGAATTTGGCCGGAACCTAGCCGTTGATTAGTGGCCGATTAGGACCGATTTGGTCCAATTTTGTCCGACTAGGTCCGATTTTGTCCTACTAGGTCCGATTACCGATTGTATGAACCGATTACATGAAATCGCCAAGGTAACCAACCAACAAGCGACTAATCACCGATTAATCGGCCGACTAGGCCGATTTTTACAACACTGAGAGCAACTTGGACTGTTTTACTTACATTTGATTTATATGAAAAATATAATGATCTCTTTAAAGGGTTACCGAGCTGATGATTCTCTTTTGCAGGTTAGTCAACTAGGTAATGCAGCTCAAAAATACCAGGCTTCAACTCAAAATGCCTCATCAAGTTTATCTGTACCAGAATTACAGAACAATTGTAGCATGTAGGTTTCCTGCCATGGGGTTCCATTATGTTTTGTAGATCGATTGTCTCGTAATGTCACACACAGTCACGGATCTTTCGTTTTCTGTTTTCACTCTAGTAAGTTCTATTTGACAATAAAACGAGAAGACATCGTAAAGTAAATAATATTTTCAAATCATCACCGAGTTGATTTTTGTGGTTAACTGAGACTGCTCAGTTTGAATGTTTGGTTTTTATCAAGTTAAATAAGGCCTTACAGAGATAAACACTGGTGACATTATAATCTTCTGAAACCTTGTTCAGAATTATATATACATAGGTTATGGAAGACTTGATCATTAATGTAACAAATGATCGATCTGCTTAAAAATCATGAGAAGTCTTGAATTTAGCACTATGAAAATAACAAGTCTCACAAGGATATGAAAGATCTAATCATAGTATTGGGTGATGACTTCTTGTTGATATGTATTTTAATATTTTAAGTTATGCTATAGGTTTGTTGCTTCAGCTCGTCAGTTGGCAAAAGCATTGGAAGTACCGTTAGTTAATGATTTAGGATACACAAAGAGATATGTCCGGTGTCTTCAGGTAATCTTCTTTACTAATTTATCAGTTGGCACATGCTGTACCCTATTCTGAATTAGACTTGAAGTTTTGTTAGCTGGAACCAAGTCTTTTTGAAAAAAAAATTGAGTGGGGAAATTCAAGACGGATTATAATTAACTAAATAAACAACAAAATAGAATACAAGAAACTGTATTTTGTTTTGTATGACAAATGGATTCTTAGTTATGGAACACAAATTGTAAATATACAACCACCATCGAAAGAAGAAAAAGTTTAAGATGTGATCTGAATTCTGAGTGGCACATTTATACATTTGATTTTCAATCTGCAATTTGTAATTACATAACATGATATTTTGCTGGCTTTCTCTGCAGATATCAGAAGTGGTCAACAGCATGAAGGATTTAATTGATTACAGCCGAGAAACTAGGACTGGGCCTATGGGTAAGCTTTCTAAACTTCTTTTATCTGTTGCCTAAACACTCTTTCAAATTGCTAATGTTCCTTAGGGTTTACTCTAGAAGTTAATGATGTTTGTATTTTGATGCTTGCATATATTGCATTAGATGTTTATATTGATCAACCACTTGGGGTTGATAGGAAACATGATAAGGTCCTGCTTGATAATAGAATGCAGGATCTTATCATGTTTCCTATCTTATACAATGAACGAATAAAAAAGATAGATTAACCGATATTCGAGAGGTCAATTGATTTTCCCGTGGTTTACTTTCAAGAGGTAAACCAACTCCTCAACGATATCAAAATCACTAATCAAATTAAGTATAAAATATTTTCAAACCTAGTGTCCGATTTATGATTATAGACATCCAATTACAGTAATACTTGTAAGACAAGTAAATTGTTCCCCTAGTTTTGTTCACTCCTAATAAAATAATATTTTGACTTACCCTATCTAATAAAAAATCTGATATATCAAAATAGTAATCTTCTTATCCTATAATAAAATAGAATCAGGGCTTATCAAACTGTCTATTGAATCCATTCGAAAAACAAACATAACAAATGTGAATTGATCATTTTACAATCTAAAATTGAATTGTAAATATATCTGCAAATATCTGAAGTGATTCAAATAGTCAAATAAAACCTATGTCTGTGTGTGTGTGAGAGAGAGAGAGAGTCAGAGAGAGAGAGAGAGAGTCCAGTTGCATATTTATTTGTGAATCTATGTTACTCATCCTCCCTCATGTTTCACCAAAAATTAAATTCACAGTTTATACCTTTATAATAGAAGTTTCAGAAAAAGTAATCTAGCACGAGATTAGAAGGTAAAATTCCGAGTTTATATCTTTATTCTATGATGTTAAGTTGTTAACCTTATCATTCTATAAGAAGTCATGAACAAATTTGAAAATCAAACACAATGAATTTAATAGTTTTCAGATGCTTCCTGGGAATACTTGTACTTGCGTGCATAAATAATATCAAATTGATGTTATGGCTTTAACAGTTACACGACTACATTACCTTTAAATATCCAGTTTTTAGTTTGGACAAAACTCTTTATCATCTGGTTGTTTGAAGAACTATTAGGCATTAAAGTAAAAAAAAACAAATATTAATTTATGCACAACTTAATACAACATAAGCAAAGTGACCTGTTTTGACCAATTACCCATCATGCCACATTTATATATGACTGCATGTGGTTTGTTTGCTATTAGGTTCATGTCTGAATTATCTCTGTCTAATTTATGCATCTGGAGCTCTCAATGAGGTGCCGTTGTCAAAATTTCTTATATATTCTTCCATCCTTTGTGTTGACAGAGAGCTTAGCCAAATTTCCACGAAGGACGTCTTCCACATCAGGGCTTCATATTCAGTCCCAACAACCTGAAGAACAGCAAAAGCAGCAGCAGCCTACATTAAACAAAGAAACATCTGCTATGCAGAATTCTTCCGCTAATGGCATGATGCCAAGTGTAAATAACTCTAACCCCGCACCTTCAACTTGTTCCAGCACCGCCATTTCTGGCCTGCTCCACCAGAATTCTAGACACCAAATTCCACTTAGTAATACAAATACCCAGTATGGTGGCATTCAGATTCAGATTCCGTCTCCTGGATCCTCGAGTACAGTACCACAACCACAGCAGCAACCTCACCCTAACCCCTCTCCTTTTCAATCGCCGACACAATCATTATCCAACAATGTCCCTCATAACAGTGCCTTGGCGGCATCAGGAGCACATTTGAACTCTGCCACCTCCCCAAATATTTCTATGGGTGATGCAGACACCAATGACTCTCAAAGCTCAGTTCAGAAAATAATACAGGAAATGATGATGTCATCCCAACTCGGTGGTGGTGGTGGCGGTGGGTCAATGGGAATCGAGATGAAAAATTCTAATGATTTAATGCAGGCACCTAATAATTTGGGCATTGTCGGACATGGTGGCATGGGTAGTGGTCCAAATAGTATGGTGAATGGGATCCGAGGTGTAATGGGTCATAACAATTCTTTGAGTATGAATGGAAGAGTTGCAATGCAGATGAATCATCATCATCAGCCTAATCATCCGCCGCTGCAGCAGCAGCAGGACGTAGGAAACCAATTGCTAAACGGTCTTGGAGCTGTTAATGGCTTCAGTAATCTCCCGTTTGACTGGAAACCTTCTCCTTAGAAGAAGAGGTAAAGGTAATGTTGTTATATCCAGAAGTATTCTATAGCGGCGGTGGCATTGAATGATTTTCAAATCTTGTTTCAACATTGCAAAGAAGCAGACACGCGTATGATGGGGTGAAATCCCGATATCATGGATGATTGATGGATTCTAAACGCAAGTGATGTTGGCGTCCTCGTCCCCTTGCATTGTACTAATTTCAGAGATGAAAGGAAAGATATAGCATGGCAGTCGGTTTATTTTTACTTTATTTTCTTTTTTGGGTTATTTTTTTGTTTTTCCTCAAAATGGTTTACGTCTTTGCTATGTTGCTTGATTTTGTTGGCATACGTTTTATGATTGGGAGACCGCGTACTAATGTTGTTGACACGCACGGGGAAGAATCTAAGCAGGCAGGCATGCGATTGTGTTGTTGCTCGGATACTTGTACTAGTATGTCGATTGCTATATCTCTTATCTCTACACTAGAAGCGAGTGTATATATCTATGGAATGATGGAGCAGTTTAATGTAGAATTTAGTTTTTTTGGGGGTGGCTTACATCTGTTGAAACACTAGGCAAATAGTGCAGGGTATGCGTTGTGATGCTTGTGTTTGCTTCTGGGTAGCTTCGGTCAACTTGATATGATATAACATATTAATATATTTGGTTTTCGTACTGTTAAGTTTTAACTAGCAAAGGTATTGGTTTTGCGTAAACAGGCGGGCATCGTTTAAAAGAATTTCTAGTTCATGTAATGCATATCCCGTATCCAATAGTTATTTGTCTTACATGTATAGTTTCAAATGCATTTTTCTTTCATTTTAAAGTAATTGGTAAGTTTATTGTTTTATGACATTGAGGTTATAAGTTTAAGCTGTGAGAAAACAATCTTTATTCTATGTTTATTTTACTTCTAAATTGATGTCATTTGGAGACATGATTTACGACCAGAATTATGTTATAAAGAGGACGTTATAAAGAGGGCGTGCTAACGGTCAAAATTTTGCTGATGAACATGAATCACATTAGTTTTTATAACAGTCTCCCAATTTATTTCAAACCTTAATCTAATTTATATTCTAAGTGTGATTGAATTACTGAAAACTATCACATCTTAGATGATGGACGTACGCTTTTGTCATATTGCATGAATCACAGTAGTTAGTGATGGAATTAGTGTATGATTTCCCTTGTAAAAAAACATGAAAAGCTTTTGAGCATTGTGCTTTGGTGGTACAGCAATAAGTTGGGCACCTACTAGGCTACTATAGTGGAGATTTGACCTAATGGAGAAATGTTTGCGGGTCTTTTCACGCACATATATTATTTCATATAACGTGTTATATTTGTATTGAATTTTATACTTATACACCATTCATTTTAGGAAACGAAGTAATTTAGAGTATTATTAGGTTTCAAAAAGTTGGGCAGGAAAGTTTGTGAATTAAAATGTTATCTTTAGGAAACGAAGTAATTTAGAATTAAAAACACTTAAAACTGGTTTTCACCACCGGTATGAATTTAGGTAAAGTGGAACCATAAACTTTAATTTTTCAAATTTATATTTTTATTTATAATATACGAGCCTAGTAAAATTGATGATTGCCGTATATAAATGTAAATGTGTTTTAAATAGTTGCAAATACAAACTGGCGGTATAAGGAGTAAAACACTAATGTTAATTATTTTTATAACACGCAACCAAAATCTATAGTTTTAGGAGTTTCATTTTAATTATAGAAAAGAAGTTAGGTATATGATCAATAATACTAATTGAATTGGAAAGGTTGAAACGTGTAACATTTGTAGTGTTAGAAATCTGATAATGATCTTCTTACACGAATTTATTAAGAGTCATGTTAAACATACTTCATCCACCACTTTTACTTATTGTTCCTTTTCAAGTTTTCACATTAGTTTTATTTCCCTTTTCCCATAAAAAAAATAAAAAATAAAAATAATTTCCCGATATGATTTTTTTTTTGGAGGGGGGGGGGGGGGGGAGGGGGGGTGGTGGTGGTGGTTTGCATAGGCCCTACAAAATTATTGATCATTAGCGGCGACATAAGTTGCCACTATTACCCCTGAATGTCGCCGCTATAATCTTTAGCGGCGACTTGTCGCTGCTAAAGGGTTGCTGCTAATACTTTGTCGCTAATGACACAGATATCGCCGCTAAAAGGTCGCCGCTAATAAACACAATGTCGTCGCTAATAATTCGCCGCTAATGTTTTGTTTTTTAAATAATTGGATGACTATTAGCGGCGACTTGTCGGATGACCAAAATAAACCTAGATTAAAGGGTTGCCGCTAATGTTGTCACCGCTAATAAGCATAATGTCATTGCTAATAATTCGCCGCTAATGATCGATTTTTTTAAATATTTTATTTTATTTTTTAATATTTCCAGTTTTTTCGGATAAGCAAAATAAACCTAGATTTCCCAATAACATTCAATTTCATACAAAATAAATCTTGATTTCACAATATCATACTACATAAAGTACAAACATTAGTAATTTAGTCATAACTAAAAGTTAAACATAAGTATTTTAAAACAAACGTGACCCATTGATACAATATGCTATTCATCCCCTTCGTCTGAATCGTCTTCTTCAGCTTGATTTGGAGCCTTTTGCGAAGCAATTACGTTTGTAATTTGTGACATAAAATGAGTATTTTGAAACAGACTTGAAATTTGCTCCTGCAAAAACAAATATAACCACACACACTTAATATACTTAGAAACATTCTAAAAAGTCATAATAACTTAAACCCAATATGATGAACTCAAGACATCCAACTTTAAGTCATTTTGACCCGTTTAAACTCAAATCATGTCGTTTCACCCATTTTGACTCGTTTAAGCTAAACTTAGATAATTAAAGTCTATTTTATCGATAACTAAACCCACTATGATGCACTCAAGACATCCAACTTTAAGGCATTTTGACCCATTTAAACTCAAATCATGTTGTTTGCACCCATTTTGATCTGTTTAAGCTAAACTTAGATAATTAAAGTCTATTTTAACGATAAAAAGTCATAATAACCTAAACCCACTATGATGCACTCAAGACATCCAACTTTAAGGTATTTTGACCCGTTTAAACTCAAATCATGTCGTTTGCATCCATTTTGACCCGTTTAAGCTAAACTTAGATAATTAAAGTCTATTTTAGCGATAAAAAATCATTATAACCAAAACCCACTATGATGCACTCAAGACATCCAACTTTAAGGCATTTTGACCCGTTTAAACTCAAATCATGTCGTTTGCACCCATTTTGACCCGTTTAAGCTAAACTTAGATAATTAAAGTCTATTTTAACGATAAAAAGTTATAATAACCTAAACCCACTATGATGCACTCAAGACATCCAACTTTAAGTTATGTTGACCCGTTTAAACTCAAATCATGTTGTTTGCACTCATTTTAACCCGTTTAAGCTAAACTTAGATAATTAAAGTCTATTTTAACGATAAAAAGTCATAATAACCTAAATCCACTATGATGCACTCAAGACATCCAACTTTAAGGCATTTTGACCCGTTTAAACTCAAATCATGTCGTTTGCACCCATTTTGACCCGTTTAAGCTAAACTTAGATAATTAAAGGTCTATTTTAGCGATAAAAAGTTATAATAACCTAAACCCACTATGATGCACTCAAGACATCCAACTTTAAGGCATTTTGACCCGTTTAAACTCAAATCATGTCGTTTGCACCCATTTTGACCCGTTTAAGCTAAACTTAGATAATTAAAGTCTATTTTAGCGATAAAAGGTCATAACAACCTAATTCCATTATGATGCACTCAAGAGATCCAACTTTAAGGCATTTTGACCCGTTTAAACTCAAATCATGTCGTTTGCACCCATTTTGACCCGTTTAAGCTAAACTTAGATAATTAAAGTATATTTTAACGATAAAAGTCATAATAACCTAAACCCATTATGATGCACTCAAGACATCCAACTTTAAGGCATTTTGACCCGTTTAAACTCAAATCATGTCGTTTGCACCCATTTTGGCCCTTTTAAGCTAAACTTAGATAATTAAAGTCTATTTTAGCGATAGAAAGTCATAATAACCTAAACCCACTATGATGCAGTTAACACAACCAACTTTAAGTCATTTTGACCCGTTTAAACTCAATCATGTCGTTTGCACCCATTTTGACCCGTTTAAGCTAAACTTAGATAATTAAAGTCTATTTTAGTGATAAAAAGTCATAATAACCTAAACCCACTATGATGCACTTAACACAACCAACTTTAAGTCATTTTGACCCGTTTAAAGTCAAATCATGTCGTTTGCACCCATTTTGACCAGTTTAGCGATAAAGGTATTAGCGGTGACGGTGATCGAGATCCATGGCAACAGCGGAAACGGTGGTGACCGGACTTTAAGGATGATGTTGAGGGGTGGTGGTGGTCGGACTTTAATAATCCATACTATCAATCTGGCCGGTAACACTCACAACTCTCACTTTTATTACCAACAACAGTCCCCATGACATAATTTTCATTTTTTACGTTTGATTTGGACTCGATTTGGTTCGCAACAGTATTTATGAACAAAATGAAGAGATACAGATCGAGACTAAAAGAGATACAAATCGAGCGTAAAATTTTGAAAATTATGCCACTAGGACTGTTGTTGTTATATAAGTGAAAGTTTAGAGTGCTATTGGCGCAATTAATAGTATGGATTATTAGCGGCTAATAGGTAATAGTGTGGATTATTAAAATACAATTTTCCTTTTAAAAATTCTAAACAATATAAATATTGTTATTTTCTTAATATTTAAAGGTTTTAATATTATAAAAACTATTTAAAATTTTTTATTTTAAAACTTTATAAAATGATTCTAAATAAAGCCTAAATTATCACAAATTATTTTATAAATCATTTTAATTATTAAGTATCCAATTAATTTTTTTGATATGGGAATAATTAATTATTAATTTAATTATTTTTCACACTTTAATATTTAATCAAATATAAATAAAATATTTTAATTATATTTAATTATTTTATTTCAGTTATTACCAAGTATTACTTTCAAATCAAATCCATTATTTAACCTAATTTATTTGACTAAGTTATATAATGAATTATTATTTTAAAATTACTTATTAAAAACCCAAATTCCAATTTAAACCCTAATCAACATCTAGTTCTTAAATCATATTATTATTCTAACTTAGACACCATTCAATAGGTTAATTTGAGAGGAAACTTTGGTGTCTCTTCTTATATTCTAGAATTCAAATCATTTACGTCCTATTATCAAGTGAGTATTTGTAACATCCGGCCCATTTTCAAACTGAAAACCCAAACCCGAACCCGTTTGAGTCAATATTGTAAATCAAATTCATTATTTAGTCATTTTATTTATTTTTGTGTTAAAAAAACAATAAATGTGTCACTTAGTCAATTTAACTTAAACTCTATAATTTATAAATAAATTTTAAAAGGTTATTAACATTTATAAGATTTTAAATATTCAATAAAAATAGATAATTAAAATGCAAAGTTTTTGTGAGTTTATAAAGTCTATATTGATTGTATAAAAAATAAGACGATTAAATTAAAATTAGGTTTTAATATATTTAGAGTTTAAATTGTAATTATTCTATTAATTATTTATTTTATTTAAGTTTATATTTATTTCAAATTTCAATCATAACCCCCTTTTGAATGACTTATAACTCACCATTAACACCATTCATAACCTCCTCCTAACCTCAACTATAAAAGCAAGCTTTAGGCCTCACTTTTCATTTGCGCATTCTCCAAAAATCTCACTCACATATCTTTCTTTCATCCATTGGTTTTGATCAATTTTAAGAGTTTTCTTTTACAAGAAATTTCAAGAATTTTCTAATACTAAGGTAATCTTATATTGCTTTTATATTATGCATTTCTATATTGTTTTAATCATCCTAACATCCAATTGTTCTCATGACTTTATGTTCTTATTTTATTCTTTCTTCTACTAAATCTCTTTTAATTTTTAATCATTATCTGTAAGGATTCCTTTAAGTCTGATGCAAATCAAAACATCCAAAGTCTCTCTGCAAGTAATGCACTAAGAACTGAAGTAGAATTGCTTCGGAAGTTTTACACCATACACTAGAAATATTCTAAGTGTAAAATCTTCCGAAGCCAAGACCAATATCTTCCGAAGCCAAATATGAAGTCTTCCGAAGCCTCAGAGACAAAGTCTTCCGAAGCTTCATCCTATGAAGACAGATTTCTTCCGAAGACTTTTAGTAACATGCTTTATCTGATGTACTGTTCCATAAAGCTGGACACCTTTCCGCTGCATCTCTGTAAAGTCACCAACTTACATGAGTTGGTGAAAAGGTCCATGCTTTTGGTAACTGTACATTGAGGTCTTGAGTCTGTAACCTTCTACTTTATGTACTTTATCCTTTTTGTAATAGATAAGGATGTGAGCTATGGCATGTCATAGTCACAAGGTCAAAAAGGCAGATATGCCTTTTGATTCTACAATTGATTTTGTTTGTGTCTAGTCAATTGTATCCAGCTGGCTTTCAAAGTATAGCCGGCTGTAGGTTGTAGTATAAGTATTCCTTGTTCTAGTATCTTTCTTTATGCTTTGTAACACTTGTAATAGAACTTGAGAAAGCAATATACTGCATCCTTGAAACCCAAATCTCTTGTTCTGTCTCTTTATTATTACTTGTGTTCTTTGTGTCATTATCTTGGTTAATCCAGTCTACTGTTTGATCAAGTTTGGTTAATCTCCTCTTTGTGTTGTTGTGTTGTAATTGTTAAGCCCTTAACCGGTCCTGCAATTGGTATCAGAGCATTTCAGGCTCTTGATATAAGATCTCATGTCACACCCCAACCATGACGGCGGAAACGTCGAAGTGTGAGGGTTAAGATTGTTCACAGCCACATAACGCTAAGTTAAAATATAAATGCCATTAATCAATTGTTTTTCAAACATCACAACCAACCACGTCTTACAAGAAAACAATAAACAAGAAAATGAATCCAAATATTTATTTAAGTCTAGGTCCATATCCTAAACTTTAGCATTTCTTCAATCAACATTAAGCTTGCACATTACCTGAAACATGTTGGAAAATAAAGTCAACTAACAAGTTGGTGAGTTCTCATGGTTTTAAAGTACAATAAGTATATATCATGAGAATGTGGCAATTCTAGTCAATGGTCACAAGATAGTAAGTATATAGAACATGCACAGTTACAATCAAACCTTGACTGAATAATATGAATAAGCATGATTAGCTAAGTGTATTTGGTTCCCTAGTGCACAAGCATACGGCTCCTAGGAGCCGGCAATCCCTCGGCTTTAGCACCAAATAGGCTTGTCAGGCCCAAAGATCTAAGACTTCGCCAGGCTAGTTATAGTTAATGATTGCACACGTATGTCACATCTCATATACAACTTAACATATTCAAATAACCACGACTATGTAGAGAATTGCACGTGCGTAATAAGTATCAAAGCGTGTATAAGTTTGTTTGTACAACCAACATGTTTCACCCCGAAAGGTGTAAAGTATATGTAAATGGGGCATAAGAACTCACATGATAATAAGAAGACTTGAAGATGAAATACGAATAACCACGAATAATATTTCCAACACAAACGTCACAAGGCACCTAAATAAGAATAAGGTAACGCGTTATAATTGGTTTGATGTTTAGTTATAATGGATTGAAATAGAGATTAACATCTATTTATTTTGTGTTATTGAGTTTAAAGGGAATGATGATAATTAGATTTATTGTGCGAAGGCGATTGTCTAATGTAAAGGAAAATTTATCGAACATTAAACCGGTCTATGTAGGTTTTATTGATTGTGATAAATCAAGTAACAATTATATATATATATATATATATATATATATATATATATATATATATATGTAAGTACTTAATCATTTATTTGACAATGTATATGTATATGTTTTACAATAATTATATAAATGTATGAATATATGAATATATATATGTAAGTAATTAATCATCTTTATTATTTGACAATGTATATGTATAATAAATATATATAAATGTATGCATATGAATATATGAATATATTTTACAATGTAAGTTAAGAATAGGTGTATAAATAAATTATTTAAATTATTTGTTAATAGTTACATGTATATATATATATACATATATATATATATACATGCATATGTTATAAATAACCACACAACATTGTTTTAAATAATTTAAAGAAAATATCAAAGATGTATTTTGAATTTAAATAAAATTTTGATAAACAAAATAAATAACTAATTAAATAAATTCTGAATTTATAAATTCATTTTAGAATTTATTCAGAATTTTAAAAAAAGAAATTAATTAATAATAAATAAAATAAGACATAAGGTAAAAGAAAAAGGGAAAAGAAAAGAAAATAACACAAAAAAAAAAAAAAAAAGGAAATAGGGGTTGCCCGGGGTCGAACCCGGGTCTCCCCTGGGGAATGGTAGTGCGGGAACCAGTGAACCAGGGCCATGGCCTTGGTTCACTCTCGGTTTGTTTTACATTTAAACATGATTTCCCCAGTTTCCCCCAAATCCGATGAACCCTAGGTTCATTGGATTCAAATTGACCCTCGATTCGCTGTTAATCAGCCGAATCATCATAGGGCTTTTGATCCCTGGATCAAATCGAGTAGAATACAGGTTCTAATTACCTGTTTCGATTAGGCTTTGTGTGATTTCAAGGTCGACTCAGCTTCGGGTGTTCGCGAATTGGGGTTTTCTGATCGAGTGGGTTTCTTGTGAAATTGAAGGTTCAGGGAGTTTAGGAACTCCACAATGAACCGAAAGGCCACAATATATAGGTTTGATTTCATAGATTCGAGCTTAACTCGTTTGATTTTGAAACCGCGTTCCCGTTTACCAATTTTAAAAGATTCGAGCTGTAATTGCGTAATTATAATTGATTGATTGTTTGTTTAGGACGCGTATTAAGTTTAGGAATGATTGATTTGATTCAATTTTGTGAATTTGGCAAGATTCGATTCGAATTTGGTAAGGTTTAGGCACGGTTCGAGCGGGTAATTCAAATTGGGGTTGGGTTTGGGTTCGAAACTCGTAGTCGAGGGCGAGGGCGGTTTAATTGGATCAATTTGGTTTTGAAACGAAGTTTGGAGGCTTGCCGGAGCTCGGCCGGAGCTCGCCGGAGCCGGCAGCCGGAATATCGGGGGGGGGGGTGGGGTTTGGTTTGGCATTTTACACCAGCAGTCCCTGAAGTTTGGGCTGTTGGTCGTAATGTTTTATTTGCTTTTTAAGTTTAAAAATTTGCAGAACACCCCCCTGGATTAATTTAAGGGTATTTTTATTATTAATACTATTATTATTGTTATTATTATTATTATTAGTATTACTAAGATTATTATTATTATTGTTATTATTATTATTATTATTATTATTATTATTATTATTGTTATTTTTTTATCCTTATTATTATTATTATTATTATTATTTATTATTGCCATCATTATTATTATAATTGTAATTGTCATTATTATTATTATTATTATTATTATTAAAGAATTAACTTTACTAACGAAGCCATGCACAATCATAAATAAATAATGACGGAAAATACAGGATGTTACATCTCACCATCTTAAGATCCCTCACACACAAATACTAAACTTTCAAAATGACATCCATTTCAAAGACTGATATGGAGACTGGAACCATGAACAAGTCCCCACTGATCACTCTTGATGACTTTGATACCTGGTGTATGAGAATGGAATGTTTCATCAGGTCTCTAGACTCAAGAATGTGGGAATCTGTTGAAAATGGACCTTTCATACCCAGCACTCCTGCTACTGGTGCTGGTATGATCCCCAAAGATGTGGCTAACTACTCTGATGAAGATAGGAAGAGAGTAGCGATTGATAGAAAAGCCATGACTGCTCTTCAAACTGCCCTTCCAAACTCTGTATACAGAGGTTTTAAGAAGTGCAAAACAGCTAAACAGCTGTGGGATGCACTAAAACTAATGTATGAAGGCTCCTCTGAAGCCAAGGAGAACAAGAAGGATCTCCTGAAGCAGCAGTTTGAAAACTTCACCTTCAAAACAGGTGAAACCATGACTCAGCAATACTTTAGGTATGTTGAGATAGTGGATACCCTTGTGGATGGAAGAGTTCCTCTTGAAAACAGAGACATTGTAAGGAAGTTCATGTCCTCACTTCCTAGGCAATGGACACACTACTGTGTGGTGATCAAGAGGACTGAAAATCTCAAAACTCTTACTCTGACAGAGTTATATGGGATTCTCAGTGGCTACTAGATGGAGATGAACATGCAAGGTTCATCTGGTAACTCCAACAATCAATTGGGTTCAGCCCTGCATGTGGTTGAAAGGGATAGCATAGAACCCCAACATCATCTCATATGCTACCCTGACAACTCACCAAAAGGTCCTTTCATCACCTTCCCAGAGACACCCAGGGAGAACTACACTCAAGGAAGCCCATTCCAAGAGACAAGCTCTTCTCAAGCTTTTGTGTCTTCTGATGAAAGTTGTGGCAACTCTCCTTTTACTCTTGATGACCTGGATTGTATCCATCCAGATGACCTGGAATATATAGAAATAGTTCAGCAGATGGCTCTTCTCACTCATAGAGCCAAGAAGTTTTACAAGAGAACTGGAAGGAGGTTTCCAAGCAATGCAACCAGTGGAAAGTTTGGCTTGGATAAAAGCAAAGTCAAGTGTTACAACTGTAACTTGATAGGCCACTTTGCTAGAGAGTGTAAGGCACCTAAAACAAATGGTGGCCAAGCACAAACCAGACCAAACTACACTGAAAAAGCCCCTCAGAATGAGAAGCCAAAGCAACAAGCTATTGTTGCTGTTGAAGAAGGAGGCTTTGACTGGAGCTTTCAGGTGGAAGATGCTTCTTCAAACCAAGCACTAATGGCAGATCATGATGAAGCCAAGGTATTGGAACATCTCTGTACTCCTGAATGCATTGCTAAAGTTAACAGATATAGGTCCTACAACTTGGAGATGAGATCTGATCTTGAGTCCTTAAACATTTTAAAATCTGATTTTAGAAAGTCTAAAAATGATTATAAACTAAAGATAGAGGACTTAGAGAAAACCATTTCAGTTTTAAAACATAAACATACAGATTTTAGGACTCAAATTCAAGATCTCATAACCAAGCTGACTGAGTGCCAGGCTGAGCTTGTGATCAACAAAGCCAGGGCAGAAAAGAGTGTTCTTGAAGAAGAGACCTTCAAGAACATGATATCCTCATCCCTGCACAACAAAGTGTGTTATCAAAATAGACAGGGACTGGGATCAAATGAGATAGCTCCTCCACACACAATCTTGTCTGTAAGATCTCCTAGGTGTGGAACTTGTGAAGATAAGCTTCCTCTCATAGATCCTATAAGTGAAGAGGATGAAGAAGAGATAGTAAAGAATTCCTCTGAGAAGAGTGAAGAGGAGAATTCTACTAAGGGCCACTATCCTTCTGAGGAGAAGAAAACCACTGTGATGACCAAGTCAAAGAGAAAGAACTTGATCAGAAAGAGCAAAAGAAAAGCAAAGAAGGCTCAAGAGATCAAGGCTACTTTTGACTCTAAGCAGAAACAAGTTTTTATCTCTGCAGGGTTTGAAGTAGTAAAGAATGAAGGCATCAACCAAAACTCTTCAGCTAAGAGTTCTGGTTCATGTTCAAATCATCTCAGTACCAAGAAGAAGACTGATCTGCTATGTACCACTGCTGCACAGCCTGGACCATCAAACTCCAAGAACAGTTCACAGCCCAAAAGAACTGTCTTAGCATGTACAAAGATGAAGGTGGAGAAGGGATGTGACCAAAGACAGTCTTGCTCTTATTAGGAGACTCTTGTGAAGAAGAAAATGTTGTGTGTCATGTGTGAAAGTACCTCTCACATTGTTAGCAATTGTCCATACAATCCTAAAAAGTACTGTCCATATGACCAAGACAAAGACTTCAAAGTGTTTCAAGAAGATTCAAGCTTCGGAAGGAAAATCTGTTTCCTTCGGAAGCTCCAAATGAAAGAAGAAGGTAAATGGAAAATTACCTTCGGAAGAAAAGTTGGTCTGGGAAGAAAGGAATTATTCCGAAGCACTGAAGTCTGCTGCAGTGACTGTAGACTCTTCTGAAGGTTCAGTCATCAAAATTTCTGAAGTCCCAAAAGCTTCCAAGGTTTTGAAGGTCAAGTCCAAGACTCCAAAGGTGGTGTGGAAGTCTAAGAAAGACCAAGTGACTGAAGTTTCTCCATCAACAACAACTCTAGATCCTTCTAGCACAACCATAGGATCTATTACTGTTGCATTACCTTCTATTATACTTAGTGAGCCCAAGACAAGTAAGGCTTGGGTTTCCAAATGTAACTAATCATTTTCTTTGTGCAGGAACAACTCAAGACAAACAGGAATGTCTAGATCATTGATAGTGGCTGTTCCAGTCACATGACAGGCAATAGGTCACTACTCCATAACTTTGAGAGAATTGATGATGGACCAGTTGCTTTTGGAGGAGATGAAGGTGGTTACATTTCTGGAAGGGGCAAGGTCACAAATGGTAAGCTCAGCATTGAAAAGGTAAACTTTGTCAAGGAGCTTGGGTACAATCTTCTGAGTGTATCCCAATTTTGTGATCAGAGTCATAACATGCTCTTTACTGAGCATGAGTGCATTGTTCTCAAGCCTGGAGTGGTCATTCCTCATGAACACATCTTGCATAGAGCCCCCAGGAAAGGGAACATGTACAAGATGGATTTGCAAGAAACATCTCCCTCATGAGAAGTTTCATGCTTTCTATCTAAAGCAAATAGTGATGAGTCTTTCCTATGGCATAAAAGAATGTGCCATGTAAACTTTAAGAACATGAATAAACTAATTAAACATGATTTGGTAACTGGAATGCCAAAGAAAGAGTTTACAAGTGATGATCATTGTGTTGCATGCCTGAAAGGGAAGCAACATAAGGTATCTCACAAGCCTAAGGAAAGGAACTCCATCACTACTCCCCTACACTTATTACATATGGATCTCTTTGGCCCCACCAGTGTAATGAGTCTAGGAAGGACCTCTTATTGTTTGGTGATCACAGATGATTTTACAAGATTCACTTGGGTTTTCTTTCTTAGAACTAAGGATGAAACCCCTGAGATTCTGAAGAATTTCATCTTAAAATTTGAGAATCAAAGTGATCACATGGTCAAAACCATAAGATGTGATCAAGGGACTGAATTCAAGAATCAAATCCTTGATACATTTTGTGATGAAAAAGGTATTACAAGACAATACAGTGCTCCTAGGACTCCTCAGCAAAATGGTGTTGCTGAGAGGAGAAACAGGACACTAATTGAAGCTGCAAGAACTATGTTTTCTGACTCTAAACTGCCCATCACCTTCTGGGCAGAGGCAGTTAATACTGCTTGCTATGTGCAAAACAGAGTTTTAGTAGTTAAGACACATGGTAAGACTCCTTATGAACTTTGGCACAAGAGAAAACCTTTCATTGGTTTTCTCAGGTCATTTGGATGTCCCTGCACCATCTTGAATACCAAGGATCAAATTGCCAAGTTTGCTGAGAAATCAGATGATGGACACTTCATTGGATACTCTTCCCAAGCCAAGGCTTATAGAGTATACAATCTCAGAACTAGAATTGTTGAGGAGTCAGCCAATGTGACTTTCAATGAACACACACCCTGTGTGGCTGGTTCTGGTCCTGATTGGCTATTTGATCTTGATTTAGTTACCAACTGTTTTAACAAATCTTGTGAGAATGTTTCAGGATCTGCAGAAAATTTAAATACAGGTGATCCTGATCCAAGATTTGAGCTAGGAAGACCCTCAACTCATACATCTTCAGCTCCAGTTGGAACTACTTCAGCAAATGAGGTTTCTATCAGCACTACAATGACAAATTCAGCTGATACATCTGGGGTGCCTTCAAATTCCAGCTCAGAGGCTCTACAACCAGATAAAGATACCTCAATTGTGGAAGACAACAATGGTGATGGTGAAAGTGATCAGGAATTCCTTGATGCTAATAACCACACCATAGATGACAACATCAATGATGTCACACACTCATTGGATCAAGTAAATCTTGATAAGTGTGGTGATGTGGAGGGTGAATCATCTATGCCAGATCTAAATTTCTCAAATTTAGATCTTTCTCAGCAACTTGCTGTGATCCCTCAGCTAAGGATCCACAAGTCTCACCCCACCACAAACATCATTGGAGATGTTGTCACAGGGGTAAGAACAAGAGGACAAACCCATGAAGCAAATGTTTGTCTTCACTCTTGTTTCTTATCTCAGATAGAGCCAAAGAAAGTTGATGAAGCTCTAAAGGATGGAAGTTGGGTTGAAGCTATGCAACAAGAGTTGCTTCAATTCAAAAGGCAAAAAGTTTGGAACCTTTGTCCTCTTCCTCATGGGAAGACTACCATTGGAACCAAATGGGTTTTTAGGAATAAGAAGGATGATAGAGGCATTATCATCAAGAACAAGGCAAGACTAGTTGTTCAAGGATATACACAAAAGAAAGATTGACTACACTGATGTCTTTGCTCTGTAGCAAGATTAGAAGCTGTTAGGATATTCCTGGCATTTGCTGCATCCAAGAACTTCAAGGTCTTTCAACTTGATGTAAAGTGTGCTTTTCTGTATGGAGTGATTGATGAAGAGGTTTATGTCAAACAGCCACCTGGTTTTGTAGACCCTGATCATCCTGATTATGTCTGCAAGCTTGACAAAGCTCTTTATGGGCTGCATCAGGCACCCAGGAAGTGGTATGAGACATTGTCTGAGTATCTTTGTAAACATGGATACAGGAGAGGTACTATAGATGGAACTCTCTTCATCAAAGGAAAGGGAAATGACTTATTGCTAGTTCAAGTATATGTAGATGACATCATCTTTGGTTCAACTAATCCAAAGCTCTGCAAAGACTTTGAGAAGCTGATGAAAGACAGATTTGAAATGAGTGCAATGGGAGAACTCAATTTCTTTCTGGGAATTCAAGTGAAGCAAGTTGAAGATGGCATTTTCATAAGTCAGTCAAAGTATGTTCAGGACATACTCAAGAGGTTCAACATGACTGATTGTAAGATTGCTAAGACACCCATAGCTAGAAACCACTCCCTTGGACCTGATCTTGAGGGGGAGTGTGTAGATGAACACTTATACAGGGCTATGATTGGGTCTCTCATGTATCTTACAGCTAGCAGGCCTGATATCATGTTTGCTACATGTATTTGTGCAAGATATCAAGCCAACCCTAAGATGTCTCACCTCATCACTGTCAAAAGGATTTTAAGATACCTCAAAGGTGCCTCAACACTTGGTTTATGGTATCCAAAGAATCCTGACTTCAATCTGTATGCTTATACAGATAGTGATTATGGTGTTTGCAACATGACTGCAAAGTCTACATTAGGGGATGTCAATTCTTGGTGGAAGGGTTGTCCATGGCAATGCAAGAAACAATCCTGTGTGTCTGCATCAACTGCTGAGGCTGAATACATTGCTGTTGCAAGTTGCTGTGCTCAAGTGCTTTGGATTCAAAATCAGATGCTAGACTATGGATTTAACTTCAAGGAGACTCCTATCCACATAGACAACAATAGTGCTATCTCTATCACTGAGAACCCTGTGCAGCACTCAAGGACCAAACACATCAATATCAGGTATCATTTAATAAGAGATAACTATGAAAAGGGATTAATTAAACTAGTCAAAGTTCATACAGATGAACAATATGCTGATCTATTCACAAAAGCTTTTGATGAACAGAGATTTAAATATCTAATATCAGCTATTGGGATGATTAACTTTGAGTAGTCTTTTCTTAAAACTAATTCTAATTATTTCTTAAAATATGTGTGTCCTAAGTTGTCTAGTTCATCACTTTCATAAGCTCATGTTTTCTTTGGATATAAAATTCTTTTTGAAGACTTTCCTTAGATTCTTGAAAATTTTCTGACCCTTCGGAAGATATAATTTTACCTTCGAAAGAAAATTATGTCTTCAAAATAAATAACTGTCTAAGAAATTTTACCTTCGGAAGAAGTCTAAATCTATCTTCCGAAGCTTAAAACCTTGTCTCCGACACTTATTTGTTTTTAAGAACTTTTTCCTTCCGAAGCAAATTTAACTCTCGGAAGCTTTGTTGTTTCATATACAAAGCATTCAAGTGTTTATTTCTCTTCCGAAGCAAAATTTTCAAGACTCTCAGGAAAATCTTCCGAAGTCATTTTAGCTTCGGAAGCTTTTTCATTAAAACTTCCGAAGATAATTTACCTTCGGAAGCTTTTCGAATTCCAAGAAAACTACTTTTTGAGCAAAAGTAAACTACTTTTTCAGAGGTGGGACCAACTTTCGGATTTCAAATTTTATCCTCTTTCATTAACTTTGGTTCAAATCCCTTTTCACATAAATACCCAACGGTTCCCCCTCTTCCTCACTATCTTCTTCAATTCTACTATTCCTCAAACCTAATTCCCAAAACCGCCTTTGCTTTTTACCTTTCTTCAACCTTAAGCTTCTCAAATGGCCAACCTTAACCGCAGAAACAACCCAGATTTCTCCATGCAACTTCACAGGCAACACAACCAGGTTGCTCTGTTAAGCTCTGAGAAATTTGAAAGTTTCTCAAGATTTGCCAATTCTTAATTCTATCAAATTACTTCACCTCCTTAACCATTGTTCCTACTTTGTATGAGGATCATCTGCTTGAATTCTGGAAGACCTGCCAAGAGGTCATCATGGATGGGGAGAAGGCACTGTCTGCCACAGTGCAAGGGAGGACAATCTTCATCACTCCAGCGATCATCAACTCTCATTTGCAGCTGGATGATGAAGAAGGTGAGTTGTCCTTCCCAAAGGAAGTTGTCAATCATTCCTTTGAGCAGATGGGCTATGAGAGAGATTTCTCTGTAAAGACCTTCAGGAAAGGGAAAGTCTCATCCCAGTGGAAATACCTACTCCATGTGGTTATCCACAACTTGTCTAACAAGCATGGAGGGTGGGACCAGATTCCTGAGGATCTCTCCTTCATAGTGTATGGAATGGTTCAAGGGGTCAAGTTGAGGTACTTTCAATTTGTCTATACCAATTTACTTGCTAACTTGGACTCCTTAGAGTATTATATGTTTCCTAGATATATTCAACACATTCTCAACTGTGAACTGGGCTCACAGTTGAGGGAAACAGATAATATTCTTAAATTGGGATAGATGAAGCCCAACATCTTTAAAATCATGAAGAAGCCAACTGTAGGCTTCTCAGGGGTAGAAACAGCCCTTGTCCCAAAAATGTTAGAGCTCATTGCTCAAGGTGACAACCTAGCAACACAAGCTAGTGTTGAACCCACACCTTCTACTTCTTTACCACTAAAAAGGCCTCAAATAACTCTCACCTACCAAAGAAAATCCAAACGAACCACTGCTCAAGCTATTGAGTCTGTGCAGGTCCCCATATACTCACCTTTACAGGAGGAAGTGGATACTAGAGCTCCTACTTCCCCTGAGGAGCAAACCACTCACATCTCTTCAACTATCAGGGCTGAGGTTCCCATGCTCACCCTGATGAGCTCACAAGCCCAACAGCCTTAAGCCTTCACTTTGAGTCTCAACACTCAAGTGAACAACCTTCAGGGGACAGTTAACATCCCCAACCTTTAGATCTAAATCAACCCATTCCCAACCTATCTTTCTATACTGATGAAGACTTTGGATTCAGTGAGTATCATGAGTCTCTCTTCTCCTCCCCTACTCAAAGAGAGATGAGTACTCCTGAGTCTCCTCGGTCTAGCCTACATCAGTCACCTATAACTGAGGTGGACACTTCTGAACCTGTTTAGGATGTCCATATGGAAGAGGCTTTCACTTCTGCAAGTGATTACATCATTAAGACCTCAACCATGACAACTCAGCCCACTGACATCTCAACTGAGATTGCTAGTGAGCAGAGGAAAACCAGCAGCCAAGAACCTCAAGCTGGTGGTGAGAGAAGGACTTTGGTCCAATCATCTCATCCCCCAATGATTCTTCTGATGAAGAAGAGGGAAATCTGAGACAAATGGTGCACAAATTGTCTGCAACATGCACTTACCTAGTCTCAAAGGTCAATCACCTTGAATCTCAGGTGACTACCTTACACAACAGGGTCAATGATCAGCAACTTCAGATTTCATATCTTAAGGAAAAACTAGCTGGGAGACCTTTAAGAAGAGCTCAACCAAGAACACAAGAACCTATGGAAGTGATTAATTTATCCTCCAGCTCACCTATGCAAGTGGATGATGCTACCAAAAAGGGAGAGAAAGTTATTGCAACCACAAAACCTGGGAGTTCTTCACAGAGAATGGACATAGAGGACTCACCATCCTCACTTGCAATTGTGCATTCTCAGCAACTTCCTCAAGTTCACATTAATATGGACTCTATAGACTCTATTATCAGGAGTCTCTTTGAGGAAGGTATAGCAAGGGCTGTGTCATCTCCACCTCAAGGAACTTCAAACTACATCATAAGGTGGAGGTATGATGCTGATAGAAGAGCCCTTATTCTTCACAGAGTTCAAGGGCAACAAGAAGTATTTGACTTTCAAAATTTGAACTTCTATGAAAGTTTGGATCTAGTCAATATGCCACTTGTCAATCCAAGCAACTCAAGACAAGCTGACAGATTGGCTCAAAGAATCCAAGACAGGATCACTGCAGAGTTCAGCTTAAGAAGAAGACTTAGGCAATCAGGCAATGTCATCGGTCAACTGGATGTTGAGGTGGACCCTAAGATTAGCTTCATAGGGGAAACCTTGACTGAAGGCCTAGTGGCAGAACTTGAGACCCCTGTCTCATTATCATCAACTGCTGCAGAGATTCACATTCCCTCTGAGACACCTGCTGGTGAAGGTGTTTCTCAGCCTCTCTCTGGCCAGAGCATGGATGCTACACCAAGCAATGAAGGCCAAGCCTCTATCCACCCTGAGTCACAAAGGTCTGTGGGTGACAAAGGGAAAAGGATTTTGACTCCTGAGGAAATTGAGGAGGAAGAGAGAGAGAGGAAGAGGAAGCTAAGGGGAGAAAGTTCCTCTGGGTCTTCAGGTTTTATGCAAGCTGCAATCAGGGCTGCCCCCAGACCAAATACTCAAGATGATAAGTTGAGGGAAGTCAGGATTACTTATCTGCAGACCAGGAACTATGACATTGATGAAATCATTTCTCTCCCCTTAAATCAACTAAATGAACTGGCTGACATGGAAGTGTCAAGAGAGATGAAAGAAAAAGAGGATGCAAGGTTACTTCTCCAATTCAAAGAGGAGAAGAGACAGAAAAGACTTTACAAGCATGCTCCCACTCTCTCCCCAGTTCAAGAAAGCTCTGTACAAGAAGATGTGGTTCAACAAGAACCTCAGGTAGACAAAGAAGAAGATAGGATCAAAATGATCAACTACCTGAGTGCCACAGGCTTCTATCAGGCAGTTGCACTTCTTCCCTTGTCCTATGACTTTATTGAGTTTGAGTACTTAAAACAACTTGAGCTTGAGTTAGTCAAGGAGAGAAAGACAACTAAGAAGAAGCTAAAGGAAGAAGCTGCAAAGTCAAGAGCCATCATCCAAAAGAGTATGAAGAAGTCTGCTGACAGACAAAGGATGATGAGCTTCTTAAAGCTGTATGGATTCTCCGGAAGGAGACTTGGCCCTATGTCTCTATCCACAATGGATGAGCATATAAGGGTAATCAAGCAGAAGATCAAGAGTGGAGAGCTGATTGACTTACACTCTCTTCCAAGTCAAGTCCCACCTGAAGTGGAGTTTAAGGTTGAACAACCTGAGACAACACAACCCAGACCTTCTGCTGAGCCTCAGCAAGCTTCATCTTCTGATCTATAGCAGGGTCAAACTCCCTTTCCTTCTGAACCTGTGAGGGAGGAACATCCAACTGAGAAAGACAATTATGCTCAACAAGGTGCTGTAGACCATTCTTCTCAGTTAAAGTCATCTAAGAGGAAGAAGAGGATGGCTTCTAAACCAAAGTCTAAGAAGAAGAAGCCTAAATCATCTACCTCTACACCTCAGGCTGAGTCAGATCAACCTGAGGAAGTGCATGAAGAGGCAGCCCAATCAACTCCAATGCAAGTGGCTCCTCTTGCAGCTGAGACACCCATCTTATCCTGGACCTTCTCTACCAATCCAGAAAGATGGCATGTAATCAGAGATCAAGGTGTTGAGAATGTCTATACATGGCAGGACATAATCAACTTACCTCTGCATGATCTCTTTGAGATGAGAAGATACTATGAAAGTCTGAATGATCCTGACCATCTAATGAAGAAGGGTATGGTCATGATTGTGCTGAAGACTACTAACATCTGAAGATCTTCTAAATGTTTTGGTAGCATCAGCCTAGGGGGAGTTTGTAAGGATTCCTTTAAGTCTGATGCAAATCAAAACATCCAAAGTCTCTCTGCAAGTAATGCACTAAGAACTGAAGTAGAATTGCTTCGGAAGTTTTACACCATACACTAGAAATATTCTAAGTGTAAAATCTTCCGAAGCCAAGACCAATATCTTCCGAAGCCAAATATGAAGTCTTCCGAAGCCTCAGAGACAAAGTCTTCCGAAGCTTCATCCTATGAAGACAGATTTCTTCCGAAGACTTTTAGTAACATGCTTTATCTGATATACTATTCCATAAAGCTGGACACCTTTCCGCTGCATCTCTGTAAAGTCACCAACTTACATGAGTTGGTGAAAAGGCCCATGCTTTTGGTAACTGTACATTGAGGTCTTGAGTCTGTAACCTTTTACTTTATATACTTTATCCTTTTTGTAATAGATAAGGATGTGAGCTATGGCATGTCATACTCACAAGGTCAAAAAGGCAGATATGCCTTTTGAATCTACAATTGATTTTGTTTGTGTCTAGTCAATTGTATCCAGCTGGCTTTCAAAGTATAGCCGGCTGTAGGTTGTAGTATAAGTATTCCTTGTTCTAGTATCTTTCTTTATGCTTTGTAACACTTGTAATAAAACTTAAGAAAGCAATATACTGCGTCCTTGAAACCCAAATCTCTTGTTCTGTCTCTTTATTATTACTTGTGTTCTTTGTATCATTATCTTGGTTAATCCAGTCTACTGTTTGATCAAGTTTGGTTAATCTCCTCTTTGTGTTGTTGTGTTGTAATTGTTAAGCCCTTAACCGGTCCTGCATTATCATTTAATCATTAACCTTATAACATTCACTAACCTTATAAAAATCACTAACATTCCTAAATCAAGCTAAGAACATGCTAACGTAAACAAAGAATCCCGTTTGCATATGGACGGCTATGCCGCCGCATTCGGTTATTCCACAAGATTATTTCTCTAAATGATGGCTATGTCAAAGTCTTTGAATATTTTTTTATAACTTAAATAAAATCTAATATACCATATATATACATAATAAATTTGTTCTAACCTGTTTCATGTTTTAACAATTTTAAAATTGCACATAAGTGCTTTACTATAATTTTGGCAGAATATAGTCTGACTTCAACTAACCATAATTTGTTCATAACAAATAAAATTTGAGTAAACTCAGACTCCAATATTAAGTTCATTGAATTATATTTTTAACGATAGTTTATACGTATTCAAACTCAATCGGACGACTCAACTATAGCCTTTACAAGATAAGTGCGCATTTCAGCACCTTCTGTCTTGTGTTGCTGTTTTGACCTATCTACGGGTCTTTTCAATAAAATTTTCTGAACAAAAGTTGTCCGGAAGACTCTGAACTAGTTAACTGTAATATTTCATAATTTTATGAAACCGTTTGCTATTTTTAAACCCTGTTCAAACACATACCAAACATTCTATCCAGAATCTAAAATTGGTGCAATAATCCTTTTTCAATCTATCTATCTTTCGATTTTTGGCATTCTCTAAACGTCCTAACTTCTTGTAATGAATTCCGACCTCAAGTTATTGTTACTTTTTATCCTTTAGGACATCACCTTTGACTCTTGAACATCCAAGCTTTCTTATGAACTCTACAACTATCATTATACAATGTGAGTATTCATTGCCCATTTTTCATGTTTTATTATTTGGGAAAATCATGTAATTTATATTTAATCATTGATATTCATTGTTATTCTATTTCATTCTAAATTCAATTCAATACATGCTATGTTATTACTTGCAATTATGTGTTCATAGTTAGATAAACTTGATAATAACACAATCATTAATTCATGCAACCACGGTAACAATGATAGATCTATTGGTTTGACAAACCCACCCCATTTGTTTAGTCGCGTGGTGATTGGAACCGAAATCATTCATTCTATAAGGCTTCGTCTGCGGATCGAGTCAATTCAGTCATTAGGTTTGATTGTGTTGGTTTGTCTTTTATGTTACACTATTGCATTATAAGTCTTGACATTGCCATGTGAATTGAATTGTTTCAATCATTTAATCAATCTATATATGTATTCAAACCTGTGTTTACTCACCGGCTAATTCGTTAGCTGACTCGTTACTTTCTCACATGATTTTAGGAATGCTTATTAGTGGATTCTTCATGCTCATTTAGGACTTGAACCTAGTTTAATAAAAGAGTTTTCTTATATTTATTTGAATTATTGTATAATTGTAATGTATCATTTGATTAGTATCATTCAATGAAAATGACACTTAATATGATTCAACGCATTTACTACCATGTGCTATGAACAATCGATTCATATTCGTCCGTCCCGATGATTCCGCCGTCGATCGGGGTGTGACAGTATTCATAGCCCATTTTATTACGTTATTATTTGGGGTAATTATACGACGCTTATTTGGTCATTGTTATTTATAATTATTTTATTTCAAAAGTTAACTCAAAATATGCTATGTTATTACTTGTAATTATATGTTCATAGTTAAATAAACTAGATGTTAATATAATCATTAATTTATACAACCATAACAACAATTATAGATCTATTGGTTTGACAAACCCATCTTATATGATTATTTGTGTGGTGATTGAAACCAGATTCATGCTTCTTCATAAGCTTTCATCTGTTTATCGAGTTAATTCAGTCATTACGTTTGATTGTGTTTGGTTTGTATTTATGTTACACTATTATATTATAAGTTTTGATATTGCCATATGAATTGAATTGTTTTAATCATTTCAATCAATCTATATATGTATGCAAAACTTGTGTTTACTCAACGGTTAATTCATTAGCTGACTTGTTACTTTTTACATGATTTTAGGAAATGCAGCTTAATGGACTTCTACATGCTCATCTAGGACTTGGATTTGATCAAAATAAAAGACATTTTATTGTGTTTAATTGTGTTTATGTTTGATTGTAATAAATTGCTTGATTAGTATTATTTAATAAAAATAACAATTAATATTATTTATTACCTTGTGCTATGAACAATCGATTCACCTTTGTCCACCCTATGATTCCACCATTGGTTGGGGTGTGACAAACCCCATCTCCACCCATCTATCTCCATTTCTAAATATCCAACCATAATCTCAATCTTTCCAAATGATATTTTAAGGATTCAAGAGTTGGTGCAAGATGATCAAACTTTAGAACTACCTTCTAGCTTTCTTCTCCTTGCTTGCTAGTAATGATATCCTAAATCCCTTGTTCTATCTTCTTACCCTAGTACAACCACATGTTGTAAAGCTTGTTTAAAACATCGTCCGCGAAAAAGTTTGCAAACAACAAGGTTTACACTTTTAGGACCTAAGGTTTTCTTTCAAATACATGTTCATGAACATGTTTAAAACTATAAAAAGAGCCAAATTTATACATACATGTCTTATAATAATTATTTGGGTCAAAAGTAAGAAGGTTGGTGATTTGTTACACACATATAAAAATCTTGAATTAACTCTGCTAAAATTAAACATATGAATTTTCTACGGAACCTATGTGTAAATAACCTTAAAGTGCAAGATCTACCCTCTAAACTTGTGTAGAAACTAAAATCTACAAATATAAGTAACCATGAACATCGACCTTGGACTATAATGCTCATGAAATCATAGCACATGAATAACAAAAAAATATGGACAAAACCTGGACATTTTTACAAGGAAACATGCTAAACATAACACCAACATTCCATAGGACATTAACCAAGGGATAAGACAAGTACACACTGAAGGATCTTCTGAAAAAATGTACTTTTGAATTGATAGTATACTAGCATAAACGTTATCTTAAGTTTTGAAGGATATAACTCAAACAATCCATAACCAAAATGGATGAATTATGGGGTCAACTTTGCAACCTAAGTTGTCTCATCAGATTTTATTAAGTTTTGATACCTAAACAGCTTATATAAAATAAAATGTCAAACTATCCTTTTCAAAAGATCTTTTGTCCTACTTGTTCGAAGCATATCTCGATCATTAATATGAGTTTTGTTAGTCAGCTAAAAGGATTTCCAAGAGTAATCCAGAAAGTTCAATGTTGTACCTTTGTGTCTAAATAAATCATTTTGGACCACTTAAACATACAAAAAATTTGGACAAATACATTTATTACAACCTAAGACATATGTGCACTTGTGGTAAAAATTTCAGAACTAATTAAGTTAGTTAATCAAAATGAGGTTAGACAGTTGGCTTAAAATTCTAGAAATTCTGTTGAATTAAGGTTTGATAAAATGAGAGAGTTTAAATTAATCAACTATCAAAATCCTAACACAACGTATATTTGATAACTTATAAACAAGTATTAATGTATATAACATCCATAGAGCATATATCTTTGGAATAAACATGTATATATAACTTGAAATTTAAAGACAAGTCACTAACGACTCATCGGGTTAAACTTTAAAAACATTAATTTATTTATCAACGAGACCAACTAATTGGGTGGACTTTATACCCACTCACCTTGTAAGTTGACATCATATCATAACCTCCTAAGTGAACTGCTTAGGTCACAGTTAAGATGATCATATACCCGCATTTGCTTTTTCAAGCATACTCAATTAATAACTCACAAGGTGCGTTTCATAGCATCTTTTAAATTTAAATGCTTTATAACTATGGGAGAGAAACATACACATACTCGATTTTTATACAGTAACAAGAAAACAAGACCCGATCATTATGTTTATATGAGTTACCGTTTGTAGCTCGTAAAGTCCTCATAACATTAACCATTAGAAACGGATTAGCTTGAGATTCTATTAATAGTTATATTAGTCAAATGATTGCATAGTGTCCACATATTAGCTCGTAAGGTACGAGGGAGGCGCAAAACACTTGTGTCTTGGTTTGATTATGCCTCATGTAGATCATAATTTTCATATTCCTTGACAGCTTACGAATGGTCAAACATTATTTGTTATGTTTATCATATGCGTTTAATCATCTTTTGGCAAATGATTTTGTTATCTTGTATTTTTTTAAACATATAAACTTACCAACATTGTGTTGAAATTTTCAAGTATATTTTTCAGAAAAATAAAGCATGGCTTCAACGAGTAATCATCGTAAGGAAACATTCATGCAAACTTGGATACACTTTTGGGGATTCATGCAAACTTGGATACACTTTTGGGGATATATTACTTATATAACCCATTATGTTTGGGTCATATGTGTCAAATCTTTTGACAACTTATTTGAATTTCGGTCATGAAACATTTGATTTTGAGATGTAAACTCTTGACATTTTTAATATTGTATCCATTTGTATGTTTGAGTTAAGAAAATCAAGAATGTATACTCTTTTTGGTTCATGATTTCTTCTACCACAAGAATTCATTCTTCCATTCTAAAATGCATATATTGTAGGTTCTGAGCTACCGTGATCATCGTATTTATTTGCAACATAATCATCTTTTCACTATTGTCTTCTTTTCTCCTCCTTTATCCTTTTAAAGATTACAAATGAGATTGGTATAGAATATACATCCCCCTAACAATCTCTTCAACAGTACAAGTAGACGTGATTACTAATCTTCTGTTTGTTGTTTTCTTTCTCTTTTTTGAAATTAGTAACAATATGATCAGGCAGTTATCACAAGCTGGCCGGCTTGACCAATAAAACAATAAAGTGACCACTTTCAATGCATGTTTCATAACATTGCATGTAGCAACTAAATGGTAAATCAAAATATATACGTTAGTCTATTTTAAAAGCCAATGGTGATCACCAACCGGTTTCTAACATAAACTTACTGAATTAAAGGTCAAAGAAAATAACACTCCTAAGTCCTAACATTAATAATCAAGTGATCACCAACTAATTTCTAACAGATACCTCTGTATTAAAAATACAAGGAAAATAATATGCCTAAGGTCCATCAATAACTAGGACAAATTTTTATAGTTGGATTTTGTATAAGATTTAGCGATCCGCCAGTGAATGTTCCATCACTAATACATTGGTGATTTAACAACTGATCGTTCGCTAATCACTCTGGTATTATGGGTTGTTGATCCGTCGTGATATCTTTACTCATGTCAGGTTTAACTATTTAGTGTTATATAATCATTTATGAAAAGAGAATAGAGATGGGGAAGGTTTAGATTTGATATTAGTTGCTTTACAAAAAGGGAAAACACTTCCACTCATTGTTATGTAACATGTGTCTACTGATATGATATTAAAAGGTTCTTTGCCTTTAAAATAATTTTGATGATGATCAAACTTTATACTCATGTTCTACTCACTTCTTGCACCTAGTAAATATTTAAATATATATTTTGATGATGATCACGATGCAAACAACCCAACCTACGAAATAAATGATCCAGGACAATTATGATTGAAAGGGTTGTTTGGCTATTAATTATGTATTTCCATTGCCCTCTTTCTTACGATTCTTTATGAGTAATAACTTGCTAAATAGTTTACCAGACAAAAACTCCTGAGAAATTTCTATAGTTAAGTGATGTATTTTACAATCAAAATGTTAAAAGTTCAATATTTAAGATATAGGTTGTGATGTATTTATACCAATAAATTATAGGTTTTATGTAAAAGCATATATACGAAAAAACCACAACCTATCAGGCAATCCTAAAATTTAAAATATATGAAACAGGCATTCAGGTTTAAAATAAGTATGGGACTAGTTTATAGCGTTTTACAGCTTTTGATTGAGTTTGGGATTAGATGATACTAGTATTAAGCCCCCTGTGTTGCAACAGAGGCGTAAAACCATGCCTAGTAGCACCAAAGGCCACACCACCTTTAGCGACCACCAACGCCGAAAAACTCGTATAGAAAAACGAAAAAATAAAACCCCTCTTGGAGGAAATGTAACACTAAGGATACACCACCGTTAGACGAAACATAAAATATATAAAACAATAAGTCAGTATTGGACCACTGCGTTGTGACGGCCTCTAAAAAGGAAAACATAAACGTAAAAACGCTGAAACACACACGCATGATGTGACGTTTAACTCGCAAAATGTAGGCCGAAACGTAAAACGTAAAATTTTTAAAATATAAAAAGTATAAGAAACAAAGTTAAAAGTAAAAAATATATATTTAGACTAAGTTGTAAAATATGTAAAAATATTGGGTTGAAATAAAAAAAACTAAAAATTAAAAATGAATAAGACAACAAGTGGTATAACCCCTATAGTATGTCGTACAACTTATAATGCATAAGAAAGTTAGTAATTAGTTTTATATATAACTTGTCTCATAACTCGAACCTCTTTACTTAAATATGTTTATATATTTTATAACTTTTACAAAATTAGTTAATACTATGTTAAGCTATTTGAAAGTTGAAAGAAACATGTAGAAGTGTAGTTACATATTTAATAGTGTACACAATTTTTAAGGTGAGTCTAGGACTTAGTTTCATGGTATGACGCTTAACATGTATTTTTAACCATAATAAATCCTAATTGGTATATCCGATACCTAAAGGTACCCCAACAACCCATTGTGTATTTGAGTAACGGGTACAGTGTTGGACATGAGATTGAGTTTCCAAAACTCGTACCATATCAGACCCACTAGCATTCCTAACGTTCATCAACTTTCTATTAGGTCGACTTTAATGAACTTAGTTTGCTCTGGTGCAATTGAAGAAGTTCGGTTATAATTTTGTCGTGTTTACAAATCAAAACAGGTTTTATCAGCCCACGTCACGTATAGTATTGTTAGTTTATATTTCTAAATTTCAAACGGATTGATTCTTATTTCAAACATGAATTACTTATTAAACTATTAGTTTTCCACTTCGTTTCAAACGCTAACTAATTTCTAATTAAAACAATTAAATGATCCTATATATTAAAAAAAGAATGGTGCTTGGTCGTTTGATGGAAGCTCAAACTGTGAAAAATAAAACGAAGCTCTTACAATTTAACATAAACGTATAAAATCAAATGAAGACCAATTTTATAATTAAAACAGTGGCGGACTTAAGAATTATTCCAACAGGGGTCGGAAATTTTTTTGTGTTCAAATGTCTACATCCGATTTCGTATTTCTTGGTCCAGTATGGTCCGATTAGGTATAGAGTGGGTAAGAAACTGATACCAAGTACATTATACATGATAAACATACATCAACAAAAAATACAAAATATCCTCACAATTTTTCATGTACGAGTTTTTATTTTTTAAAAGACGATATATTATATCGTTTAGACTTACTTTTTTACACAATTTTTTTTCAATATGATAAATACAATTCTCACTCAATGTAAACCTTCATTTTTCTGTGACATTTTTTATCATTATTACTATATATTATCCATACTTAACAAAATCAATATGATGTTAATACTTGGTTAAATTTTTAACTTAAATATCTTATTAAATCGATATACATAATATATATATATATATATATATATATATATATATATATATATATATATATATATATATATATATATATATATATATATATATATATATATATATCTTAGAAGGTAATAGAGATAAGTATATTAGAATACAAATAAAGTATTAATAAAATTATAACTAAATAAATAATATAATGTATTAGTGGTCATGTTCTCATTTCTACTTTTTGTGGTGTGCGTAATTTTCATCTTTTAAACGATACAAATGAAATAAACCAATAATTCAATGTTTCAGAATCAAACCGAACCATAAACCTAACACTTTATCGAATATAAGATGTTAAACTATTTAACATTCAAGAGTTAAAATAGATATAAGACTAAATATTAATTGTAACTGAATACTGATAGTATTAATTTAGAGTGAATAAATATATAACATTAAATATATTATAAATGATAAGGGTAAATGTAAATTTAAGAATCAATAATTTTTAGTCCAAATGGTTAAGATGAGATAGCCATGACATGTAAAATATTGGAAGATCATGATTTCAAGTCTCACTCTGAGTAAAATGCTCAGAGTTGAGCAACGGGGTTTCCTCCACAATATTCTAAACGGGTTGGGGGTGCGGTCCCGGCTGAAAAAACGAATAGATGGGCACGATTAATATAACACCTGTTCTCCGAAATGATCGCATTTAGCGTTCCAAAAATATGTAAATTAAGGAGATTTAATTTAAAGGTAATATAATATTAAATTAGTTTAAGATCAAAATTGAGAAGGTCTGAACTTCAAACATAAATTGAATGTTATGATATCCATAAACCTAATCCTATATCTATAATAATTACAAAAGAACAAAACCCCTTCATAAATTACAACTGCTTTAATTCTTTTTATTTTCGATCATCAAATTTACTAAATTTTTTCACACTATTATTCTTCCATCATATTTTTAGCTTCTTCTAAACTACTTTCATAGCTCATATATTTCATAGTTGATTTACATATTATGTTTTCTATTTTTTTAAATATATTTTTCATAGAATTCGGTGTCAAATTTTCTTGGGTGTCCTTTGAGGTTTGATTGTATACGTACCAAAGAAAAGATTTATTTCATGGATGTCGACCGCCCCCTACCCGTAAATGTAGGCCCGCCCCTAATTAAAAACCACTCCCAACCAATCGGATGTTTTTTAATTTATTTTTAACTAAAAAGTTGACTAAGTAATTATGACACTCCTTTTATAGTAGTCTTTAATTATAGTACTTATCTATAATTTTATTACCCTTTGTTCCTGAAGGACCTTAATTCATCTATGGATCTAGTTCATGTCATCGACACCTTGCAAGGTGCGGAATCCAAAGCTAGGTGTGTCGTATGTGTGATTCAAACAAACATACAATGATTCATAAACAAGAAATTAACGCGAAATGTAATTATAAACTGATACTTAGTGAATTTCATCGATTTGTATCAAATCTTTCGAAGTAACTTTCTCTGTACTTCAGTATGCATGCTGAGATGACATTGGTTGCATCAACCTCTAAGTATAACTCTTACAAACTCTCCCTAAGCTGATGTTACCAAAACTGGAGGATACTTTGAGTTTTGATCTTCATCTGTTGACAGTCCTCATCAGAATCAAGACCATTTCCTTTTTCATCAGTTGGTCAGGATTCCTCAGACTCTTAAAGTATCTTCTCATGTCATAGAGATCATATAGAGAAAGGTCAAGCATGTTTTGCTAGAAGTACACATCTTGACTCCTTGATCTCTAGTGACATATCATCTGTCTGGGAAAGTAATAAAAACCCAAGACAAGATGGGTCTCTTAGCAGCAAGAGGCTCTACATGAAGTGAAGTTGGTTGAGCAGCCTCTTCTTGATCACCCTCAGGATGTTCTGACCCATCCTTAAGTACAGAGGTGGATGCCTTGAACTTTTTCTTCTTCTTCTTTTTCTTGTCCCTCCTTATGGCCATCCTCTTCCTCTTTTTGTATTTTAAGTGAGGAGGTTGGTCTTTAGTACCAGATGTTCTTTTTTTTCTCCTTCTCATTTGGGTCCCTTTCCTTCACAAGTTTAAAAGGAGAAGGTTCAGGACCCTGCTGTGAGTAAGAAGATGAAGTTGGCTGAGATGCAGCACTAGGTCCAGGTTGTGTTGTCTCTAGTGGTTCAACCTTGACCTCAGCTTCAGGTGCAGCCTGACTTGGTTTAATGCAAGTCTACCTTCTCACCCTTCTTAATCTTTTGGTTGATCACTCTAATGTGTTCATCCATAGTGGATAGATACATTGGACCAAGTCTCCTCCCGGAGAACCCATACAGCTTCAAGAAGCTCACCATTTTTAGTCTGTCAGCAAACTTCTTCTGATTTGCTCGGATGGTGGCTCTTGACTTAGAAGCCTCTTCCCTCATTTTCCTCTTAGCAACTTTCTTTTCTTTTAACACTTCTTGCTCAAGGTGCTTGAGGTACTCAAATTCTATGTACTCATATGACAAGGGAAGTATGTCTACTGTCTAATAGAGGCCTGTGGCACTTAGGTAGGTTATCATGTTTTGCCTGTCTTGTTCCCTACCTACCTAAGTTTCTTGTTCAGTTGTCGCAACCTCTGCTTCAAGGCTTTCTTGAACTAGAGAGGGTATGAGCTTTGTAAAGTCTATTTCTTTTTCTTTCTTCCTTAATCTTGAGCAACAACTTTGCATCCTTAGCTTCCTTCCTCTCTTTCAACACTTTAGTGTTAGCCAGTTCATTGAGTTCATCTGAAGGAAGAGAGATGATTTCATCTATGTTGTAGTTCCTTGACCCCAAATAATTTAATCTGGCCGCCCTTAAATCATCCTCCTAAGTGTTTGGCCTGGGGGCAGCCCTGAGTATAGCTTCCATTAAGCTGGGGGTCTCACTAGTTCTCTTTCCCCTTGCCTTCCTCTTCCTCTCTCTTTTCTCCTCCTCAATCTCCTCAAAGGTTGTGATCCTCTTCCCTTTGTCAGTCATTGGCCTGTATGACTCAGGGTTGAGAGAGCTTTCGCCTTTATCACTTGGTGGCACTTGAGCTCTTGACAGGGTCAGGCTGTGAGAAACCATCACCAGCTGGTGCCTCATTGAGGGTACTGGGTGCGGAAGTAGTTCCCGTCTCAAGGTTCACAGGTTTAACTACTAGGCCTTCAACTGAGGTTTCCTCCTGGAAGCTAATCTTAGGGTCTGCCTTAATATCTAATTGACCAATAGTTTTTCCTGCTAGCCTCTGTCTATATAAGTAGGATTTTATTCTGAACTCTTCAAGCACCTTATGTTGGATCCTCTCAGCTAACCTGTTAGCTTGCTAGTTATGACTTGGGTTGGCAAGTGACAGGTCAAACAGAGGAAAGCTCTCATTTTATCTTAAGGTTTGAAAATTGAAGACTTCTTGTTGCCCCTGAGATCTAGAGAGTACCAAGACTCTTCTATCAGCATCATACCTCCATCTACTATTGGATTGTCAGTACGGTAGGATGGGGTAGACATAGCCCTTGGGATTCCCACCTCAAATAAGCTTTGAATTAAGGCATCCAAATCAATATGGGCCTGAGGAGGTTGTTGAGTATGGACATCTGCAACTGAGGATGATGAGGCCTCTATGTCCATACTTTGAGCAGAACTCACAAGTTCTGTGATTGCATGTAAGACTTTCTTTTCCTTTTTGGTAGCATCATCCTCTTGCAAAGGGGAGCTAAGGGTTAGGTCCACCATATCTACAGGTTCTTATGGACCTGGTTGAGTTTGCCTGGAAGGTCTCCCAACTAGCTTGCCCTTGAGATTGGTGATCTCAAGTTGCTGATCAATGAACTACCTTTGCAAGGTAGCCACCTGAGATTCTAGATGACTTACCTTTGAAACTAAATAGGTGCATGTTTTGGATAATTTTTGCACCTTTAGTTGCAGTATCCCCTTATATTCATTAGAAGAATCATAAAGGGATGAGAGGACATAACCAAAGCCATCTCCCTTACCACCAGCTTATGGTTCTTGGCTGCTGGATTTCCCCTGCTCTATGACAGCTTCAAGAGAAGTGTCAAAGGGATGGGTTGCCACGGTTGAGGTCTTAATGATGTAATCACTTGCAAAAGTAAGAGCCTCTTCCATATGGACTTCCTGAACATGTTTAGGGAAGTCCACCTCAATTAGGGGTGGATGATGTGGGCTAGATATGCGTGTTTCAGGAGCACTCATCTCTCCTTGAGCAGGGTAGGAGAAGAAAGACTCATGGTACTCACTAAAACCCATATCCCCATCATCATAGAATTGGAGGTCAAGGATGGGTTGGTTTAAGTCCAACGGTTAGGGATGGTAACTGTCCCCTGAAAGGTTGATCACCTGAGTTTTGAGATTCAGAGTGAAAGCTTGAGGCTTGGGCAATGAGCTCATCAGGCTGAGCATGAGGAACCTCAGCACTGATCAATGAAGTAATGGAAATGGTTTGCTCTTTAGGGGAAGTAGGAGCTCTTGGTTCCACTTCATCCTGCATGGGTGATTGTATGGGAGCCTGCTCAATCTAAATAGACTAAGTAGGGGTTAGTTTGGATTTTCTTGAGTAGGTGATGGTTATTTGAGACTGTGTGGGTGGTGCAAATTTAGAAGGTGTGGGTTCAACATTGACTAGTGCTGTCAAGTTGTCATCTTGAGCAATAAGCTCTAACATTTTTGGGACCAGGACTGTTTCTACCCCTAAGAAGCCAACAGTGGTCTTTCTCATGATTTTAAAGATGACATGCTTCATCTGTCCCAATTTAAGAGTAGCACCTGTTTCCCTTAACTGTGAGCCCAGTTCACAGTTAAGAATGTGCTTGACATATCTAGGAACATGTAATATTCTAAGGAGTTCAAGTTTGCAAGAAAGTTTGTATCGACAAACTAGGAGTACTTGAACTTGACCCCTTGAACCATTCCATGAACTATGAAGGATAAGTACTCAGGAATCTGGTCCCTTACTCCATGTTTATTAGATAAAGAGTGAATAATAACATGGAGAAGGTACTTCCAATGGTAGGAGACCTTACCTTTTTTGAAGGTTCTGACAGTGAAGTCCCTTTGTAGCCCATCTGCCTAAATGATTCATTCATAGTAGATTTGAAGAAATACAGCTCGCCTTCTTCATCATCCAGCCTTAGATGAGTGTTGATTGTGGCTAGGGTGATGAACACTGTCTTCCCCTGCACTAATGCAGACAGTGCATTCTCATCGTCCAAGTTCACCTCTTGGCATGTCCTCCAAAACTCCAACAATTGTTCTTCATAAAGTGGAGGGTCAATTGTAAGGGCGGTGAGGAATGTTGATTGAGCAAGAAAACGGAAAACATCTGAGAAACCAGAATCTTTCTCAAATGTCAACAGAGCAACTTGATTATGTTACCTATGAAGGTACATGGAAAAATTAGGCTAGTTTCGAGGTTCAAGGTTGGCCATTTGAGAAAGCTTTGGGATGAAGAAATTTAAAAACAAAGAGGGTTTGTGGGTGTATTTAGGGTTAGAACTTTTACAAATGAAGAGGAAGAAGAAAGAGGGAAACAAAGTTAATGCAAAAGGATAAACTTTAAAATCCGGATGTCGGTCCCACCTCTAAAAAAGTGCCCAAAAAGATAGTTATCTTGGAAGTAGAAAACCTTTTGAAGGTAATTTCTCGTTGGAAGTTTTGAGAAAACTTCCAAAGCCAATTTGACTTCGGAAGATATTACTTAACTTGACAAGAATTGCTTCGGAAGAAAAATACTTAGAGTAATTTGCTTCCGAGATATATTTGGTTTCGAGAGATATTAAACTTCAGAAATTTTATTAAAAGGATGAATAAAGCTTCTAAGACTTAATTGCTTTCGAAAAAAAATTGTCCTTCAAAACATATAAGTACTTAGAAGCACATTTAAGCTTCGGAAGATATATCAGAATTTCTTCTGAATGTAAATTTCTTAGTAAGTAGTTATTAGTTTTAAAGACATAATTTTCTTCCGAAGTCAACTTAATGTCTTCAGAAAGAAAATATATCTTTAATTCTTAAAATTCTAAGGAATATCATTTAAAAAAATATCCCAAGGTAAACAGGGCTTATATGAGTGATGATATAGACAACTTAAAACACAAATATTTGAAAAATAATCTTAAAATTAATTTAAGAGCATCTACTCAAGGTTAATCATCCCAATAGCTAATACAAAATACTTAAATCTCTGTTTATCAAAGCTTTTGTGAACAAATCAGCATATTGTTCTTTTGTGTTAACTTTAACTAGTTTTATTAATCCCTTTTCAAAATTATCTTTTAACAAATGATACCTAATATTGATGTGCTTTGTCTTTGAATGCTGCACAGGATTCTCTATGATAGAGATAGCACTATTGTTGTCTATATGGATGGGAGTCTTCTTGAAGTTGAATCCATAGTCTAACATCTTATTCTAAATCCAAAGCACTTGAGCACAATAGCTTGCAACAACAATGTATTCAGCTTTAGCAGTTGATGCAAACACACAGGATTGTTTCTAGCATTCCATGAGACTATCCTTCCACTAAGTAATTGACATGATGTAGACTTTGCAGTCATATTTTAGCCACCATAGTCACTATCTGCATAAGCATACAGATTGAAGTCAAAATTCTTTAGATACCAAAGTCCCAGCTTGGGAGCTCCTTTGAGGCGTCTAAGAATCCCCTTGACTGCAACCAGGTGTGACATCTTGGGGTTGGCTGGATATCTTGCACATATATATGTGGCAAACATGATATCTGGCCTGCTAGCTATGATGTACATAAAAGACCCAATCATAGCCATGTAGATATGTTCATGAACACACTCCCCCTTAAGATCAGGTCCTAGGGAGTTGTTTTTGGCTATGGGTGTCTTAGAAACTTTGCATTCAATCAGATGAAATTTGGTTAGTATGTCTTGCACATACTTTGACTGGTATATGAAGATGCCATGGTCAACCTACATCACTTGAATTCCTAGAAAGAAATTAATTTCTGCCATGGCACTCATGTCAAATTTATTCTTTATCAGCTTCTCAAATTTTTTGCAGAGCTTTGGATTAGTTGACCCAATGATGATGTCATCTATATAAACTTGAACCAGCATCAAGTCATTCCTGTTCCTTTGATGAAGAGTGTGCTATCAATAGTACTCCTCTTGTAGCCATGCTGGACAAGATACTGTGACAGTGTCTCATTCCACTTTCTTGGAGCTTAATGTTGTCCATAAAGAGCTCTGTCAAGCTTGCAGACATAATCAGGATGATATTGGTCTGCAAAGCCAAGTGGTTTCTTGACATACACTTCCTCATCTATCACTCCATATAAAAATGCACACTTGATATCAAGTTGGTAGACCTTGAAATCCTTGGATGCAACAAAATCAAGGAATATCCTAACAACTTCAAGTCTTGCCACAGGAGCATAAACATCTGTGTAGTCAATCCCTTCTTCTTGAATGTACCCTTGAATAACAAGTCTTGGCTTGTTATTGATGACAAGTCCTCTATCATCCTTCTTATTCCTAAAATCCACTTGGTACCTATTGGTGTCTTCCCATGAGGAAGAGGGCATAGGTTCCAAACCTTTTGTCTCTTGAATTAAAACAGCTCCTCCTGCATTGCTTCAACCCAACTTCCATCTTTCAAAGCTTTATCAACTTTCTTTGGCTCAATCTGGGACAAGAAGCAAGAGTATAGACAAGCATTTTTTTCATGAGTTTGTCCTCTTGTTCTCACCTTAGTCTTAACATCTTCAATGATGTTTGTGGTGGGATGGGACTTGTGGATTCTCAGTTGAGAAATCACAACAAATTGGTTTGATAGATCTAAATTTGTGAAATTCAGATCTGGTGATTGAGTAGCACCCACCATAACAGCACACTTATCAAGTGAAACTTGATGCAATGAGTGTGTGACATCATTAATGTTGTCTTAAGTGGAGAGGTTGTCAACATCATGAAATTCTTGATCACTTTCACCATCTTCATCTCCTCTTACTTTGAAAACCCCTTCATTTAAGTTCTATGCCTCTGTGCTGGAATTAATATGCACCTCAGATGTATCAGCTAAAGAGTTTGTCATTGTTGTACTGACAGGATTTCCATTTGGAGGGTTTGTTACCACTTGAGCTGAAGAAATTCTATCACTTGGTTTTCTCAGCTCAAATCTTAGGTTACGATCTCCTGCTGATATGTTACCTATAGATCCTAAAACATCTTCATAATATTTTGTTAAAATAGTTGGTAACTAAATGAAGATCAAATAACTAGCCAATCAGGACCAGAACCTTTCACACTAGGAGTGTGCTCATTGAAAGTCACATTGGCTGACTCCTTAACTGCTATAGTTTTGAGATTGTATACTCTATAAGCCTTAGCTTGGGAAGAGTATCTAATAAAGTGTCCATCATCTGATTTCTCAGCAAACTTGGCTACTTTATATTTGTTATTCAAGATGGTGCAAGGACATTCAAATGATCTAAGGAAACCAATAAAAGGTCTTTTCTTGTGCCACAGTTCATAAGGAGTCATACCATGACTCTTGACCACCAAAACTCTGTTATGCACATAGCAGGCAGTGTTGACTGCCTCTGCCCAGAAGGTGATAGGCAAATTAGAGCAGGATATGCTTTTAAGGAATGACCACCTCGGGCTTGAGAATAATGAACTAATGCTTAGTGAAAAGCATGTAATGTCTCTGGTCATAAAATTGAGATACACTCAGGAGATTGTTTCCAAGCTCTTTAACATAATTTACCTTCTCCATGCTAAGTTACCATTTGTGACCTTGCCCCTTCCTGTGATGTAACCACCTGATTCTCCTCCAAAAGCAACTGGCCCTCCATCAATTTCTCAATATTCTGAAGCAAAGAGCCATTGCTTGTCATGTGCTTTGAACAACCACTATCAATGATCCATACATCTCCTTTGGTCTTTAGTTGTTCCTACACATGAAAAAGAGATGGTTAGTTACATTAAGAAACCCAAGCCTTGCTGGTCTTGGGCTCACTAAGATGAACTAAAGATAGTTGAATAGTTCTTAATCATATATTTAAGCTTTGAGGATCTTTGGTTGTTGTTGATGAAGAAACTTTAGTCACATAGTCTTCCTTCATCTTCCACACCATCTTTGGAAAACTAGACTTGACATTCAAGACTTCGCAAGTTTTGACAACTTCGAAAGTTTTGGTGACTGAACCTTCTGAAGTTTTTGCATCCGCTACAACAGACTTTAATACTTCGAAAGCATTCCTTTCTTCTGAGACCATATTTTCTTCCGACAGCACTTGGAGCTTCTGAAGGAAAGTGATTTTTCTTTTGAGGCTATCTTCTTCTTCTTCTTCCTCTCAGAAGTCTTCTTCTTGTTTATGTGGATGGTACATTTGGGATTGTAGATGTAATCCTTAGAAAAATGAGTAGCACCACCCTAGATGATGCATTCAACTAGCATATTTCTGAGGGTCTTCTTTCTAAATAGAAGGTTGAGCTTGATCTCTTTCCACTTCCTTCGTAATCTTCATAGATGATGTAGCAGGCTTCTGAAGGTGAGCCTTGCTCTTGGAACTGGATGGTTCAGGCTGTGCAGATGTACTGCACATTTGATCAACCTTCTTTTTTTTGACAAGGATGGTTTGAACTTGAACTAGGAACCCTGGTTATAGAGTACATAGTTAAGTCTTCAGCCTTCACCACTTTAAATCCAACATAAATAAAGACTTGTTTTTGCTTGAAGATGAAAGTGGCCTTGACCTCTTGGGTTTTCTTGATTTTCTTTTAGCTACCCTGTTCAAATTCTTCCTAGCTGACTTGGCCATCCTTGGTTCTTTCTTCTCTCGATGAGGATAGTGACCCTTCTTAGGATGATCCTCCTCACTCACTACAGATTCAGCCTTCACTATTTCCTCTTAATCTTCATCCTCTTCTTGGATATGGTCAATGAGGGGCAGCTCATCTTGACTAGTTTCACACCTTGGAGATCTTACAGATAGTAATGTGTATGGAGGAGCTATCTTACTTGAACCCAATCCCTACATGTTCTGATAAATAATTTTTGCATGCATGGATGAGGAAATGATGTTCTGAAGGTTTCTTTTTCAAGAACACACTTTTCTGCCCTGGCTTTGTTGATCACAAGCTCAGCCTGACATTCAGTTAATTTGGTAATGAGATCTTTGATTTGAGTCCTGTAATTTGTGTGCTCACGCTTAAGAGTTGAAATTGTTTTCTTTAAATCTTCTATTGTAAGTTTATAATCGTTTTCAGCTCTTTTGAAATCTCTTTAAAAATATTTAAATACTTAAGGTCAGATCTCACTTTAAGGTTATAGGACCTATACATGTTTACTTTAGCAATGCATTTAAGTGTACATACATGTTTTAATACCTTGGCTTCTTCATGGTCAGCCATCAGTGCTTGATTGGGAGAAATATCTACTAGCTGAAAGCTCCAATCAAAGCCTCCCTTTTCAACAACAACATTATCTTGTTGTTTTGGTTTGCTTGGCTTCTCCAACCTGGGTACTGCATTAGTGTAGTTTGGCCTTGATTGTGTTTGGCCACCATTAGTCCTTAATGCCTTGCACTCTCTAATAAAGTGTCTCATCTGGTTACAGTTGTAACACTTCACTTTTCTTTTATCCAGTCCAAACTTTCCACTGGTTATATTGCTGGGAAACTTTCTTCCGGTTGTCTTGTAGAACTTCTTGGCTCTATGAGTGAGAATTGCCATTTGCTGGACTATCTCCATATACTCCAGGTCATCTGGGTATATACAATTCAAGTCTTGAAGAGTGAAGAGAAAGTTTCCACAACTCTCATTAGCAGACACAAAGGCTTAAGATGAGCTTGTCTCTTGTAATGGGCTTCCTTGGATGTAGCTCTCCCTTGATGTCTCATAGAAGGTGATGAAAGGGCCCTTTTGTGAGTTGTTAGGGTAGCAGATAAGATGATGTTGTGGTTCTCTACTATCAGCTGCTTGATGGATTTTGCATGTTCATCTCCATCTGGTAGCCACTAAGGATACCATACAGCTCTGTGAGGGTAAGGGTGGAGAGGTTTTTAGTTTTCTTAATGGCCACAGAGAGGTTTTTAGTTTTCTTAATGGCCACACAATAGTGAGTCCATTATCTGGGAAGAGAGAACATAAACTTCCTCACAATGTCCCTATTCTCAAGCTTAACTCCAACATCCATGAGAGTATCTACAACCTCAACATACCTAAAGTATTGTTTAGTCATAGTTTCTCCCGATTTACAGGTGAAGTTCTCAAACTGCTGCTTCATAAGGCCCTTCTTGTTTTCTTTAGCTTCATTAGACCCCTCATACATAAGCTTCAGTGCATCCATGATCTGCTTGTTAGTTTTGAACTTCTTGAAACCTCTGTATATAGAATTTGGAAGAGTAGTTTGGAGAGCGGTCATGGCCTTCTGATCAATGTCAATCTTCTTCCAATCTTCTTCAGAATAGTCAGCCACTTTCTTTAGAATCATCCCACCTCCAGCAGTGGCTGAAGAGGTGCTTGGGGTGTAAGGTTCTGAGACAACAGATCTCCACATCCTACTATCTTGAGAATTGACGAACCCTTCCATTTGTTGGTGCCAAGTATCAAAGTCATCAGGAGTGATCAGTGGAGATTTTTTCATGGTACCGGTTACCATATCAGCTTTTGTAAGAGCCGCCATTTGAGCTGGTAAGTGTTTTGTGAAGCTGAAGGGATTTAAGATGGTGAGATCTTACAATCAAGAGCCTAAAATGCACTGATATCAATTGCAGGACCAGTGTCGAGGATCAATGCAATAGTTTCACAAGGTTGGAGAGACTAGAACACTTAACAGATCAAATAGGGAACCTGCTTAAATGAAACAATGAACATAAGTAAAGAACACAATAAGAACACAAGTAGATGGTTTTCGAGAATGATGTATATTGCTTTCAAGTGTTTTACAAATGTTACAAAGCTTAGTCCTAAGGAACGGTACCTGAGATACTTTATACTAAATCCAACAGCCGACCATGCTTTATACAAGATCAATGTAAAGTGAAAAGGCAGATTGTCTTTTGACTAGTGACTATGACATACCATAGCTCACATTCTTATCTATTAAAAAATGATAAAAGTAGAAAGTAGAAAGTTACAGACTCTAAGACCTTAATCTACAGTTGACAAAAGTATGGACATATCACCAACTTCTATAAGTTGGTGAGTCTTAAAAGATGGTAGCAAAAAGTAGTTCAGCTTTTGTCAAAAGCATGTCAGAGAAGGCATGTCTTCTCTATCTTCGGAAGAAATAAGTCTCTTGGCTTTAGAAGACTTTGTCTTGAAGCTTTGGAAGACTTAATCTTTGGCTTCGGAAGAAAGGCTCTTTTGGAATCGGAAATTTGATAGTGATTGATTTGTATCAAATCTTGCGAAGTAACTTTCTATGTACTTCAGTATGCATGCTGAGAGGACTTTTGTTGCATCAACCTTTAAGTATAACTCTTACACTTACTATTAGGCAAAGCGTTGAAAGCTTTGGTATTTTTGATAAAAATATTGTACACCATTTGTAAGCTTAATAGAAAAGAAATCAAGTTCACTATCAAGAACCAACTCACTATATTCCCAACACACCTCCCTTTAGTCACGTACTTGTACTACAGTATAGGTGTGGTAGGTGGTGGTGGCTTCTTCTTGAACCATAACTTCCTCAATTCAGCTTTAGATAATTTCAGTGTCAAAGCTTCAACCTAAGAAATATTAGTAGCATGAATGGAAGTCTTAGTCTCAGCAGACTTGGTCTGATTAACAGTTTTAGCGCCAACAATCTCAGTCTATGTAACTAAAAATATTACATCTTACAGCATCTTCAATCATGTATATAATCTCATTAAGCATATCTCATATCCTTTCACTGATTTCGTCTCCTCTTGAAGTCTTAATGGATATTTGGTTCCAAATCAGCTACATCAATATCAAACTCTATTTCACTAACATCCTCATCTGATAAACCATCACTCAAATCATTTAAATTCATCAAGCATTCAAGCTTCTCAACATCTATATCTAACACCACAATCATAACCTCAGACACAACTACATCAGTCATAGTAGATAACACCTGTCTAATCTTCGTCTTAGTAACCTTAGTAGATACAATATCTGTCTATGTCTTCAACTCAACAACATCCTCAATTTCATCTCCAATAATCTCACTCTCAGCATCAAAAACAACATCATTAGATTCTACCAAAATTTTCCTTTCTTTTCTATACCCAAGACTTCCCCTATCTGCTAGACTCTCCCTGAACGATAGCTATTGTTTGTATCATAGAAACTTGATGCTCACCACCTGATGATGCTTCAAGATCATTACCTTGATTATCATCATCACCACATGATTTTGGGATCTCCATCTACCTACACATCTCCAATCTAGCTTATCTCTCCCCTTGAGGTTCTGGTTCCTTAACCAAAGGCTGGTCCTAACATTTATCCCTCCTGGAATCTCAACATCCTCCTAATAATCACTTGGATGCTCAACGTAGTTAGGGTTAACCAAATGACCAAATAATGGTATTGAAATTGGTCATTTGGCAGAATCGGAGATCCTTGTACCTTAATAAACAACAAATATGCATCGATCCATAGTAGCTAAAGCTATTGTACCTCTATATGTTAGAAGATCGGGTAATAGATAATTTAATATCAACTATTCAAGTCGTGGATATAACAAAATTAAAGACTTCTAGTTGCCCGAGTCTAAATCATCTCCTGCTATATAAACCATAGCTTATTTAGAGTGAGGGCAACCATGGCTATAAAGCGTATTTGATGCCATCGGTTCCCGCCTTCGTTGCCGATAGACACATAATTAGCACATGCATAAAGTATCTCCACTGGTTAGAGAGATAACACATATGCATATGTGCGTCATCGAAAGGCCTAGAGTAGTTGATCCTCTAAAAACATCCATATAATAATGTCAATGGGAACTCCACTATATCCTTAGCTTGATCATCAAATCTCAAAACCTAATGTATCGCATCCTTAGTAATCTGGATATCCGTGCCATGATCTTCAGTAGTAAGTGTTAGTGGCTCTAACCTGTAATCATACTATGCTTTCTTCTAGAAATCCACAAAGTTCTACCAAGAAATAATTGGACTCTTAAATATTACATAGAAGATCCTAAATCAACATCGAAACTCTATAATCTCACAAAAATCAGCAGTTATGGGTACGTTAGGATCAACTATAATCGTGATGTTATGTCGGGGCTCTAAGTTCTTAACCATATATGCACAAACAAACACACAAGACTAGAATACGAAAGATTGAAATGAAATGAGCAATCTCACTTATGGTCAATTTATGTAAAATTTTCTAAGTATAAATACTAGCTGAGATTAAGCATAAATTAGCTTAGAACTAAAAACCAAAAGTAGCTAACAATATCTCTTGTAACTAATGTCATTTAGTCTAGAAAGAAACTTTGAAAATGTCTAAGTATAGAATAAGCAAGATTGAACTTAAATTGCTTGGTAATTAAAATTTTCTTACGGGTCAAAATAAGTGGATAAGATGGATAAGCCAATCTAACACATAACCATAAGCGAAATTAGACTACTGTCGCCTAATGAAGCAACAGACAACTAACTTCGCTCAATCAAACAAAACACATTCCAATTCCTAAATATTCAAACCAAATTGATCGAAACCTAAAATTAGTCTATTCAATCTTGACGCATATTTAATAAACTAATAATCAAATCATTTTGAACTAAATTATATAGTCATAGCACATTCAATCAAACCCGAGACCATGGAGCATCAAAATGTCAAATTGCCAAATATAATATGATATTGCAGGACCGTTGAAGGGGGCAATGCAACAGTTTCACAATGAGGGGAGACTTAAAACACTTAACTAATCAAATAGGGAAACGGGTTTATATATTGATGATACTAAGAACACAAGTAAGTATGAGACACAATAAGAACAAGAAAAAGATAAGTTTGGTTTTCAAGAATGTTGTATATTGCTCTCAAGTTCTATTACAAGTGTTACAAAGCATAAAGATAAATACAAGTACTTGAGACACTTTATACTAGATCCTACAGTCGGTTATGCTTTGAAAGCTAGTTGGAAACACTAATCTAGACAACAAGATCAATGTATAGTCAAAAGGCAGATTGGCTTTTTACTTGTGACCATGACATGCCATAGCTCACATCGTAATATATTACAAAAAAGATAAAAGGTACAAAAGTAGAAAGTTACAGACCAATGATTATAATCTACAGTTGACAAAAGTATGGACCTTTTCACCAACTTATCTAAGTTGGTGAGTCTTCAGAGGTGGCAACAGAAAGTTGTTGAGCTTTTTGTCAAAAGATGATCAGAGAAAGCATGTCTTCTCTGTCTTTGAAAGAAATCAGTCTTTGGCTTCAGAAGACTATGTCTTTGAAAGCTTCGGAAGACTTCATTTTTGGCTTCAGAAGATTTTACACTTAGCATATTTCCTTGAGTTGTGTAAAACTTCCGAAGTAACTTTACTCTGTACTTCATGCATGCATGCTGAGAGCTCTTTGGTTGCTTTGGTTGCATTGGCCTTTAAGTATAAACCTAACAAACTCCCCCTAGGATGATGCTACCAAAACAGAGGAGATTACTCATATATTGATTGTTCTCATCAGAACCAAGACCATTCCTTTTTTCATCATTTGGTCAGGATCCCTTAGACTCTCATAGTATCGCCTCATGTCATAGAGATCATGCCGAGGAAGATCAAGCATGTCCTGCAAGAAGTAGACATCTTGACCTCCTTGAACTCTAATGACATACCATCTGTTCGGATTAGCAGCAAAGTCCAGGACAATATGGGTCTCCAGCACTAAGAGGCTCTACATTGATTGGACTTTGTTAAGCAGCCTCTTCTTGAGTAACCTCAGGATGCTCTGTCCTTTTCTTCCTCTTTGTAGATTTTAACTAAGAAGACTGTCCTTCAGTACCAGTTCGTTCTTTAATGTCTTTCTAGTTGTGTCCTTTTCCCTTACAGGCTCGGAAGGAGAGGGATAAGGACCATACTGTGGATTAGAAGATGAAGTTGGTTGTGGTCCAGCACTAGGTCCAGGTTGTGCTGTCTCTTAGGGTTCAACCTTGACATTAACTTCAGGTGCAGCCTGACTTGGTGGAGAATGCAAGTCAATGAGCTCACCCTTTTTAATCTTCTGTTTGATCACCCAAATGTGCTCATCCATGGTAGATAAAGGCATTAGACCAAGCCTCCTTCCAGAAAATCCATACAGCTTCAAGAAGCTCATCATCCTCTGCCTATCAACAGACTTCTTTTGACTCTTTTGGATGATAGCTCATGACTTTGCAGCTTCTTCCCTCATCTTCTGTGACATCCGTCACCTTAAGGTCCGTCAATTAACGTGGTTTTCTGTTAACTATTCCTTGATCGATCATTCCTCATCTTTATTAACTCTTTATGTGGATATCATGCTTGCTTTATCATCGTTGTGCTTGTGCCTTCATTGTGAATGTGTATCCTTAAAAACTTTTTAAAACTTTCAACCTCGTAATCGCCAAATATAACATTTTTATATATAATTAACGTCACTAATAAAACCATTTTTAAGTTATAAATATCATTAAATACATTTTTATAATTAATATAACTAATCCATTAAAGTCGTTTTCAACCGAAACAAATTTGGGAAACTCGGGGGTTAAGTGTAGCGACTAAACTTGTCATTTTGCAAACTTGGGCTGGTATATAAACCCATTTTCCAGCCCTAATTCATTCATCTTCATCTTCATCATCTTCTTCACCCTCTCTACACCATCTTCTTCATTCTAGCACCAAATCCGACCCGCTTGGTCTCATTTTCGTCGTCTAGACTTAATCTACAGCCTAGTCTACTCCATTCTAGCAGGTAGACGACTTTGGTTGTCCCATTTCTTGCTTATACACGGCTGTCCAAACTAGGGTTTCGGGTGTTCGGGTTCAACCCGAACACATGAGGTCGTGTGGGTGCGTGTGAGTCCTTTCTGCTTGTGTTTCTTGTTTGTGCATGTATGTAGAGTGTTTCTGGAAGTCCTTGTTGTGTAAAACTCGTGTTTGGAGCAGCCGAAGGCTGCTCAGCCCGACTACAATCGCGATTCTGCTGTCCAGGCGATTGGGTCTGTCATGCGATTGAGTCGTGCGACTGGGTGAGTCGTGCAACTGAGCCATGCGTCTGAGTCAATCGTGCGACTGAGTTGTGCGACTGGGTATGTCGTGCGACTGAGTCGTGCGACTGTGTGTATGTGTGCAAATGAGTCATGCGTGCGAATGAATGTATGCGATTGAGTCATGCGAGCGAATGAATGTGTGTGATTGAGTCAGGTGACCGACTGAATGTATGCGATTGTGCGTGTATCGCACGACTGGAGTCCAATCGCACGAATGAAGGTTCAATCGTACGAATGTAGCTGATTCGCACAATTGAAGGTTGATTCGTGCGATTGGGTGTTGTGTGGTACGACTGAATGCCAGTCATACGAATGAAGGCTCAATCGTACGAATGAAGCTGATTCGCATGATTGAGGGTTGATTCGTGCCTATGGAGGTTGAGTCGTGCGTCTGGTCCTGTCGTGCGACTGTAGTTGTTGTGTGTGATTTCCTTCTTGTGTGTGGTGTGTGTAAGTCGTGTGATGTTGAGGTAACATTAACACAGTTGCCATTGTTCGGCCACAAAGATTAAAGTCAACGCTAAAAAGGCCACAAATACTATTCAAAATCAAATCAATCTAACATTTTACAATTATCAACCGATTTATAATTACCGATATTTAACTAATACTTCTTTAATAACAATGAAACCTTTTACTCAAATATCATCAGCAATGGCGACAATGTCTAGTACTTGGATCTACATAAGATTTAGTACGTGAGTCAGTTTGTGTGTGTGTTACACGCGACCCAGCCGATACAACCCGAACCGACCGATCATTATTATGTGCTTATTACATATCATTAATGCTTAACAATAACTGTCAATAGGTGTTTGACCGTTCATTTGCATTCAACATTTGGATACATTGATCTTACATACTTACCACTTAACAAGTGAGTTTCGTGGCCCCTTTTTACGCTTATACAATATTTCAATCATTTACAACTTGGGGGAAAAGTATGCTCACCCATTTTCAATGCTGTACAACTTACTTACATTTTACATACAAGAAATCAACGTGATACTGTTTTACAAGTACTTATCTAATACATGCTTGGGTCTGCTGTGTGGTTCTATCTTTGCAACTATTTAATTCCAGTGTGGGAACCGACGGTTAGGTATTGGTAGTACTACTGGGTTGACACCCCCACCCTTGTTCGATGGTATACTAGTTGGTACCATCAGTGGCCAGGAACGAGCCCTTGGGTGAATATATGCCGACAATATCTTTGTGTACGTCGCTAGGTTTGGTTGCAAAGCTCATTGTCATGTGATTTTACTTGTTTATATAACTGTATTCACAGTATTCCACATCATTTCCTATACAACATCACTTACTCATTTATTACTTAAACCTGCAAGCTCACCAACAATTTTGTTGACCGTTTTGAGCATATCTTTTTAGGTGATCATGCAATCTGAGGAAATCTAGGTGTGCTGCCTTAGAGGAGACCCTAGGATGCATTTTTGAGACTAAACATATTTGACAATCAATTATTTTGAACAATGTTGCAGTCTGTGTAAACAATTACAATCTTTTGATACTTGTTCCCGGGTTGTGGGAATTTACATTACAATTTCATCTTTATTTGGTTATGGAATCATTATCATGTTTATGCTTATGGCTATGTTATCGTGAATATTGACTAAACACGACACAAGTCCCCTTGTTGTCGGGTGGCGTCATGACACGCTTGTCATCTTTTATTATATTGCATCTCTATCGCTTACCATGTGTTATGACGATCCCGATCTCGTTACATCCCCGTGTTTCCGCTTTTAGCGGGGGTGTGACAGATTGGTATCAGAGCCATTGGTTATAGAGAATTAGGCAATACGCTTGACCTAAACTATAACCTAGGAACCTTCATGTAGATTTGCATGCTAGGATCTGTATGCATATTATATCTCGTGTATGTGTTCCTCGCTGCTTGATTTGTTCATTTATCTGTTATGTGATCTTTCCACTCTATGAGAGAGCCCTTGTGCTCACTCTTTTATGGGATGCTTCTATTGGATCTTCCGTTCCCTCTGCGCGCCGAGTTGGTTTATCAAATCCGGGTATTAAACCCGAAGAGATCTTCATAGATCACGCTATTGCGCTTGACCTTGGACATTGAGATTAACACTGAGGAGGCTATGTCTGAAACCTCGAAAGAGGAGGAAATAGACAACCTCCGCTAGACTAAACGTGATTATATACATGGACTTACAACTGTTATGATGGACTATTGTTGAGACATTATCAAATCATGGTGTGCGAACTACACGAATTGCATGCGATGTGTGATGACAATAAGTGTGATATTAACTTGGGAATACTGGACTTGATGAGTGTTATGGATAATACACTTTGAAATGATTTAAGCCTATGTGTTTACTATTTCTATGATTAGAAAATGCCGCCTCGAAGAGTTACCCGCAGCAATAGTGGCGGGAGTGAAGCCCCAAGAGGCAGAGGCAGAGGCAGAGCACCAAGAACAAGTGATGCTCCTGCCAGTAACAATCAGGAAACAGGAAACGCTGATATGGCAGCTCTGATTGCTCAACAGTTGGCCGCACTGATACCTACTATTGTGGCCTAAGTGAGCGATACACTCCAGCAACACCACCCTCACGGGGATGGTGACAATGACAATGGAGATAATGGAGACAGAGCCCATGGTGGGATCGAAACTGAGGTGGGAAATGGAAACCCGACCGGAAACGAAAGAAATCAGGAGACCGGAAATGGTGGTACAGCCGGTATTGAGACTGGGGTGTTAATGCCAGACGGGGGTGTTCGTACAAAGAGTTTGTGGCTTGCAAACCGAGGGAATTCGATGGGAAAGGTGGGGCGATAGCCCTAACCAGGTGGCTAGAAAAGATGGAGGCAGTGATTGACATCAGTGAGTGCCTCGACAGTCAGAGAATCAAATATGCCACCTGTTCACTGCAGGGCAAGGCCCTAACCTGGTGGAACACCCAGGTTCAAGCTAGAGGAAGAGAATCTGCGATGCAGATGTCATGGGATGAGTTTAAAGCTTTGATCACCGAGGAATACTGCCCCCTCAACGAGATGCAGAAATTAGAGCATGAGTTCTGGAATCATGCCATGGTGGGGGCCGGGCATGCAGCTTATACTGACCGTTTCATGAGCTGGCAAGGTTGGTTCTGCATCTGGTCACGCCGGAATCAAAGAGAATCGAGAGGTACATTTGGGGACTTGCGCCTCAAATTAGGGCAATGGTTACAGCAGCTGCTCCTCCTACTATCCAGAGCGCAATTCTGAAGGCTGGCGCTTTGACTGATGAGATGGTGAGAACAGGGGTTTTGGGCAGAGGAGCAGAAAAGAGAAAGGATGTTGGGGAAACAAGCCGGTCGAGTGCCGGGAAGTTCGATAAGAGGGCCAAGACAACCAGGAATTTTGTGGCCGTGACTCAGGCCAAGAGAGAGTATGTGGGGCCGCACCCCAAATGTGACAGGTGCAACTATCATCATCCCCCAGGAGTGCAGTGTCGGGTGTGCGCGAACTGTAGACGCCCGGGGCATTTGGCGAGAGACTGTTGAACTGTCCCGAATCTTGTGGCACCGGTCAACGCGTTTAACCACGCCGGGAATGCAAGGGCTTGTTATGAGTGTGGAAGCCCTGATCATTACAGGAACATGTGCCCCAGGCTGAATCGGGCACCGGGTCAACAGGGGAACAACCAGCAGCAAGTGATGGCTATAGCTGGAAATCAGGGCCCGACTACTCAAGGGAATGCGGCTCGGGGACGTGCATTCGTCATTGGAGCCAACGATGCTCGTCAGGACCCGAATGTTGTCACGGGTACGCACTTACTCAATCATCACTTCGCATCTATATTATTTGATACTGGAGCAGACAATAGCTTTATATCTTCTGAGTTTGTGCAATTGCTTGATTTGAGTCCTAGTAGGCTAGAAACTAGCTACTCTGTAAAGATGGCCAATGGTAGAGTTGTTCAGCCGATGAGATTATTAGGAAGTGCTCGTTAACATTGGAGGACCATGCCTTCGATATAGACTTGATACCCTTTGAGTTAGGAAGTTTCGACGTGATTTTGGGTATAGATTGGTTGTCGCAAAACGGAGCAGAGATTGTCTGTCGGGACAAAGTAGTACGAATCCCCATGCCAAACGGGGAGGTACTCAAGATTCAGGGAGAACGACCGGGAAGGAACTTAAAGCTTATTTCCTGCATGAGAGCACGCCGAAGTTTGCGAAAGCAGTGCTACGCTTTTCTGGCTCATGTGGTTGAAAAGAAGGATGAAGAAAGGAAACTAGTAGATATTCCAGTGGTACGGGACTACCCAGATGCATTTCTTGATGACTTGTCTGGTTTGCCTCCTCCACGACAGGTGGAATTCCGTATAGAGTTGGTTCCTGGAGCTACACCGGTAGCGAAGACGCCCTATCGGTTAGCGCCATCCGAGATGCAGGAGTTATCTAGTCAGTTGCAAGAGCTACTGGAGAAGGGTTTTATTCGACCGAGTCATTCACCGTGGGGAGCACCGGTATTATTTGTCAAAAAGAAGGATGGGTCGTTCCGCATGTGCATCGATTACCGTGAACTGAACAAGTTAACCGTGAAGAATCGATATCCTCTCCCCAGGATCGACGATCTGTTTGACCAGCTACAAGGAGCTTCGTATTTCTCAAAGATAGACCTTCGCTCTGGATATCATCAACTAAGGGTTTTCGAGGATGACATACCGAAGACAGCGTTTAGAACTCGTTATGGGCATTATGAGTTCTTGGTCATGCCGTTCGGGCTGACTAACGCACCAGCTGTGTTTATGGATCTAATGAATCGGGTGTGCAAACCTTACCTGGATAAATTCGTGATCGTATTCATAGACGATATACTTATCTACTCCCGATCGAAAGAGGATCATGAAGAACACCTTCGGGCAATTCTGGAACTACTACGGGAAGAAAAACTTTTCGCCAATTTTTTGAAGTGTGAATTTTGGTTGCGGGAAGTGAAGTTTTTGGGTCATGTGGTTAACAAGGACGGGATTCATGTAGATCCCGGCAAGATCGAAGCGGTGAAGAAATGGGATGCGCCCCAGACACCATCAGAGATACGGCAATTCTTAGGATTGGCCGGTTACTATCGTTGCTTCATCGCGAACTTTTCAAAGATTGCACAGCCATTAACCCTGCTTACTCAGAAAGATAAGAAGTTTGATTGGGGACATGCACAAGAACAAGTGTTCCAAACATTGAAAGAGAAACTGTGCAACGCGCCTATATTGTCTCTCCCAGACAGAACTGATGATTTTGTGGTATACTGTGATGCGTCACATCAAGGATTGGGATGTGTGCTAATGCAGAAGGATAAGGTGATTGCCTACGCTTCGCGACAACTTAAGGTGCACGAAAAGAACTATACCACTCATGATCTTGAGTTGGGCGCTGTAGTATTTGCACTCAAGATTTGGAGGCATTACCTGTATGGAACCAAATGTATCATCTTCACTGATCATAAGAGCCTCCAACATATTCTGGACCAGAAGGAACTTAATATGCGGCAGCGACGTTGGGTAGAGCTACTTAGTGACTACGATTGTGAAATCCGGTATCATCCGGGGAAAGCTAACGTGGTGGCTGATGCTTTAAGCCGTAAAGAACGCGTGAAACCACTACATGCTCGAGCGTTGGGATTGACTATTCAAACGAACTTGAAAGCTCAGATCCAAATTGCACAAAGTGAGGCATTGAAAGAAGAAAACCTTGCGGGATAAGAATTCCGAGGGTTAGATAAACAGATGATTTGCAAGGATGACGGTATACAGTACTTCATGGATCGCATATGGGTACCCAGATGGGGAGGTGTACATACCTTAGTCATGGATGAAGCCCGCAAGACGCGATATTCTATTCATCCTGGTGCATACAAGATGTATCACGATCTCAAGGATCTGTACTGGTGGCAAGGCATGAAGAAAGATATTGCCTTATACGTCAGCAGATGCTTGACGTGTTCGAAAGTTAAAGCTGAACATCAGAAACCATCGGGATTATTACAGCAACCTGAAATTCCCGAGTGGAAATGGGAGAAATAGCCATGGATTTCATTACCAAACTCCCTAGAACAAGCAGTTGTCATGACTCGATATGGGTTATAGTGGATCGAATGACGAAATCAGCACATTTCTTGCCTATTCGAGAAGACTACAAAATGGATAAGTTGGCGAGATTGTACATCAAAGAGGTCGTGACACGGCACGGGGTGCCGGTGTCAATCATATCCGACCGTGATAGCCGATTCACTTCACGATTTTGGCAGACACTACAGAAAGCGATGGGCACACGATTAGACATGAGTACCGCCTATCACCCTCAGACAAATGGCCAAAGTGAACGAACTATACAAACGCTAGAAGACATGTTTAGGGCGTGTGTAATTGACTTTGGTGGTAGTTGGGATGTTCATCTACCGCTGATTGAGTTCTCTTACAACAACAGCTACCATACAAGCATTGGGTGTGCTCCGTTCGAAGCGTTGTATGGAAGGAAATGCAGATCTCCCGTTTGTTGGGCCGAGATTGGTGAAAGTCAGCTAACAGGCCCAGAGATCATTCAAGAAACAACTGACAAGATCTTTCAAATCAAAGACCGACTAAAAGCTGCAAGAGATCGCTAAAAGAGCTATGCCGACAACCGTCGGAAGCCTCTAGAATTCAACGTTGGGGATCGAGTTTTGCTTAAAGTCTCCCCTTGGAAAGGAGTCGTTCGATTTGGAAAGAAAGGGAAGTTAGCCCCAAGATACGTTGGACCATTCGAGATTACAGAAAGAATCGGTCTAGTGGCTTACCGATTAAGGTTGCCACAAGAACTCAGCGGTGTGCATGATACCTTTCACGTGTCAAATCTCAAGAAGTGTTTGGCCGACGAATCCCTTCACGTGCCAATTGAGGAAATCAAGATTGACGAAAAGCTTCATTTTACTGAGGAACCCATTGAGATCATGGATCGAAAGGTCAAGCAACTGAAGCGCAGTAGAATACCTATTGTTCGCGTAAGGTGGAATTCAAAACGAGGGCCAGAGTTTACATGGGAACGAGAAGATCAGATGAAACTCAAATATACACATCTATTCGAGGATGACACTCTTTGACCTAACTCCAGCTGAATTTCGGGACGAAATTCTCTCAACTGGGGATACTATGACATCCGTCACCTTAAGGTTCGTCAATTAACGTGATTTTCCGTTAACTATTCCTTGATCGATCATTCCTCATCTTTATTAACTCTTTATGTGGATATCATGCTTGCTTTATCATCGTTGTGCTTGTGCCTTCATTGTGAATGTGTATCCTTAAAAACTTTTTAAAACTTTCAACCTCGTAACCGTCAAATATAACATTTTTATATATAATTAACGTCACTAATAAAACCATTTTTAAGTTATAAATATCATTAAATACATTTTTATAATTAATATAACTAATCCATTAAAGTCGTTTTCAACCGAAACAAATTTGGGAAACTCAGGGGTTAAGTGCAGGGACTAAACTTGTCATTTTGTAAACTTGGGTTGGGTATATAAACCCATTTTCCAGCCCTAATTCATTCATCTTCATCTTCTTCACCCTCTCTACACCATCTTCTTCATTCTAGCACCAAATCCGACCCGCTTGGTCTCGTTTTCGTTGTCTAGACTTCATCTACAGCCTAGTCTACTCCATTCTAGCAGGTAGACGACTTTGGTTGTCCCATTTCTTGCTTATACACGGCTGTCCAAACTAGGGTTTCGGGTGTTCGGGTTCAACCCAAACACATGAGGTCGTGTGGGTGCGTGTGAGTACTTTCTGCTTGTGTTTCTTGTTTGTGCATGTGTGTAGAGTGTTTCTGGAAGTCCTTGTTGTGTAAAACTCGTGTTTGGGTCTGTCATGCGATTGAGTCGTGCGACTGGGTGAGTCGTGCGACTGAGCCATGCGTCTGAGTCAATCGTGCGACTGAGTTGTGCGACTGGGTATGTCATGCGACTGAGTCGTGCGATTGTGTGTATGTGTGCGAATGAGTCATGCGTGCAAATGAATGTATGCGAATGAGTCATGCGTGCAAATGAATGTATGCGATTGAGTCATGCGAGCGAATGAATGTGTGCGATTGAGTCAGGTGACCGACTGAATGTATGCAATTGTGCGTGTATCGCACGACTGGAATCCAATCGCACGAATGAAGGTTCAATCGTACGAATGTAGCTGATTCGCACGATTGAAGGTTGATTCGTGCGTATGGAGGTTGAGTCGTGCGATTGGGTGTTGTGTGGTACGACTGAATGCCAGTCATACGAATGAAGGCTCAATCGTACGAATGAAGCTGATTCGCATGATTGAGGGTTGATTCGTGCGTATGGAGGTTGAGTCGTGCGTCTGGTCCTGTCGTGCGACTGTAGTTGTTGTGTGTGATTTCCTTCTTGTGTGTGGTGTGTGTAAGTCGTGTGATGTTGAGGTAACATTAACACAGTTGCCATTGTTCGGCCACAAAGATTACAGTTGCCATTGTTCGGCCACAAAGATTAAAGTCAACGCTAAAAAGGCCACAAATACTATTCAAAATCAACTCAATCTAACATTTTACAATTATCAACTGATTTATAATTACCGATATTTAACTAATACTTCTTCAATAACAATGAAACTTTTACTCAAATATCATCAGCAATGGCGACAATGTCTAGTACTTGGATCTACATAAGATTTAGTACGTGAGTCAGTTTGTGTGTGTGTTACACGCGACCCAGCCGATACAACCCGAACCGACCGATCATTATTATGCGCTTATTTCATATCATTAATGCTTAACAATAACTGTCAATAGGTGTTTGACCGTTCATTTGCATTCAACATTTGGATACATTGATCTTACATACTTACCACTTAACAAGTGAGTTTCGTGGCCCCTTTTTACGCTTATACAATATTTCAATCATTTACAACTTGGGGGAAAAGTATGCTCACCCATTTTCAATGCTGTACAACTTACTTACATTTTACATACAAGGAATCAACGTGATACTGTTTTACAAGTACTTATCTGATACATGCTTGGGTCTGCTGTGTGGTTCTATCTTTGCAACTATTTAATTCCAGTGTGGGAACCGACGGTTAGGTATTGGTAGTACAACTGGGTTGACACCCCCACCCTTGTTCGATGGTATACTAGTTGGTACCATCAGTGGCCAGGAACGGACCCTTGGGTGAATATATGCCGACAATATCTTTGTTTACGTCGCTAGGTTTGGTTGCAAAGCTCATTGTCATGTGATTTTACTTGCTTATATAACTGTATTCACGGTATTCCACATCATTTACTATACAGCATCACTTACTCATTTATTACTTAAACCTGCAAGCTCACCAACAATTTTGTTGACTGTTTTGAGCATATCTTTTCAGGTGATCATGCAATCTGAGGAAATCTAGGTGTGCTGCCTTAGAGGAGACCCTAGGACGCATTTTTGAGACTAAACATATTTGACAATCAATTATTTTGAACAATTTTGCAGTCTGTGTAAACAATTACAATCTTTTGATACTTGTTCCCGGGTTGTGGGAATTTACATTACAATTTCATCTTTATTTGGTTATGGGAATCTTAATCATGTTTATGCTTATGGCTATGTTGTCGTGAATATTGACTAAACACGACACAAGTCCCCTTGTTGTCGGGTGTCGTCATGACACGCTTGTCATCATTTATTATATTGCATCTCTATCGCTTACCATGTGTTATGACGATCCCGATCTCGTTACATCCCCGTGTTTCTGCTTTTAGCGGGGGTGTGACATCTTCCTCTTAGCAGCTTTTTGTTCTTTCATCACTTGTTGCTCACGCTGCTTGAGGTACTCAAACTCTATGTATTCATATGACAAGTGAAGAAATGCATATGCCTAATAGAGGCCTATGGCACTCAGGTAGTTGATCGTATTTTGTCATATCTACTTCTTTGTCTACCTGAGGTTGTTGCTCAGTTGACACAGTCTCTGTCTCAAGGCTTTCTTGAACTAGGGAGAGGGTAGGAGCATGCTTGTAGAGTCTTCTTCTCCTCCTTTATTCCTTAATCTTGAGGAGCAGTTCTGCATCCTCTACCTCCTTCCACTCCTTTGACCACTCAATGTCAGTCAGTTCATTTAATTCTTTTAAGGGAAGAGAGATGAGTTCATCAATGTTCTAGTTTTTGGTCCCCAAGTAGTTCAATCTGGCTGCCCTTTGCAGGACCGTTTAAGGGATGGTCACTTACAACACAACAAAAAATGAGGAGAGTATAGTAAAGAACACTTAACAGATCAAATAGGAAATTGGAAACAAAAATGATATGATACTTAGAACACAAGTAAATATAAGACAGAACAAGAACAAACAACACAAGGACATTGGTTTTCAAGAATGTTGTATATTGCTGTCAAGTTCTGTTACAAGTGTTAAAGCATAAAGAAAACAAGGACCTGAGATACTTTATACTACATCCTACAATCGATCATGCTTAGAAAGACAGCTGGAAACATTTAATCAAATGTAGAGTCAAAAGGCAGATTGCCTTTTGACAAGTGACTATGACATGCCATAGCTCCCATCCTAATATAATAAAATAGGATAAAAGTACATAAAGTAGAAAGAAATAGACTCAAGACCTCAATGTACAGTTACCAAAAGCATGGACTTTTTCACCAACTTGTGTAAGTTGGTGAGTTATCAGAGTTGCAGCGGAAAGTGGTCCAGCTTTATGGAAAAGTACATCAGATAAAGCATGTATCAAAAGTATTTAGAAGAAATTAGTCTTCACTTCTTGGCTTCGGAAGACTTTGTCTTTGAAGCTTCAGAAGACTTCACTTTTGGCTTCGGAAGATGTTGGTCTTGGCTTCGGAAGATTTTACACTTAGAGTAATTCTGGTCAGGGTGTAAAACTTCCGAAACTTTTCTACCCTGCACTTAAGTGCATGTATGTGGGAGAGACTTTGAATGTTTTAGGTGCATCAGCCTTACATGAAACCTTACAAAATCCCCCTAGGCTGATGCTACCAAAACATTTGAAGACCTTAGATGTTGACAGTCCTCATCATGCTGATGACCATACCCTTCTTCATTAGATGGTCAGGATCACTCAGACTTTCAAAGTGTCTTCTAATCTTAAAGAGATCATGCAGAGGTAAGTTGAACATGTCCTTCCATGTGTAGGTCTATCTTCACCACCTAGATCTCTGATTACATACCATCTTTCTAGATTAGTAGTGAAGGTCCAAGATAAGATGGGTCTTCTTGATGCAAGAGGAGCTGCTTGAATTGGAGTTGATTGAGCTGCCTCTTCATGCACTCTCTTAGAATGATCTGATTCATCCTAAGGCTTGGAGGTGGATGACTTTGACTTCTTTTTCTTCTTTGACTTGGGTCTAAAGGCCATCCTTTTCCTCCTCTTTGAAAATTTCAACTGAGAAGACTGGTCTTCAGCACCTTATTTTTCAGTCTTGTCTTTCTCAGTTGGGTCTAACTCCCTCACAAGGTTCAGAAGGAGAGGGAGTTTGACCTTGCTATGGATCAGAAGATGAAGCTTGCTGAAGTTCAGCAGGAGGTCCAGGTTGTGTTGTCTCAAATTTTTCAACCTTAACCTCCACTTCAAAAGGGGCTTGACTTGGTGGGGAGTGTAAGTCAATAAGCTCTCCTTTCTTGATCTTCTGCTTGATCACCCTGATGTGCTCATTCATGGTGGATAGAGACATTGGGCCAAGTCTTCTTCCAGAGAATCCATATAGCTTCAAGAAGCTCATCATCCTCTGCCTGTCAGCAGACTTCTTTTGACTCTTTTGGATGATGGCTCTTGACTTGGTTGCTTCTTCCCTCATCTTTCTCTTTGTTGCCTTTTGTTCTTTGAGTACTTGAAGTTCAAGTTGTTTGAGATACTAAGTGCAGCTGCCTGGTAGAGTCCTGTGTCAGTTAGGTAGCTGATCATATTTTGTTTGTCAGCTTCTTTATCTTCCTGAGGTTGTGGAGTTGCCACAGTCTCTTGCACAGGACTTTCTTGAACTGGAGAGAGAGTAGGAACATGCTTGTACAGTCTCTTCTGTCTTCTTTCTTCTTTGATCTGGAGGAGCAACTTTGCATCCTATGCTTCCTTCCTCTCTTTAGACATTTCTATGTCTGCCAGTTCATTCAGTTCTTCTAAGGGGAGAGAAATGATCTCATCAATGTCATAGTTTCTAGTCTGCAGGTAAGTAATCCTGACTGCCCTTAACTCATCATCTTGAGTGTTTGGTCTGGGAGCAGCCCTAATTGTAGCTTCCATGAAGCCTGAAGACCCGGTGGAACTTTCTCCCCTTAGCTTCCTCTTCCTCTCTCTCTCTCCTCCTCCTCAATCTCCTCAGGAGTCATTATTCTTTTCCCTTTGTCACCCATAGACCTTTGTGACACAGGGTGGAGAGAGTTTTGGCCTTCATTGCTTAGAGTAGCATCCAGGCTCTGGCCAGAGAGAGGTTGTGATACACCTTCACCAGCAGGTGTTTCACTGAGGGGATGGATTGTTGAAGTTGCTGGTTCTGTGACTGAGCTTACAGGTTCTATCATTGGGCCTTCAGTCAAGGTTTTTCCTTTGAAACTAATCTTAGGGTCTACCTCAACATCCAGTTGACCAATGACATTGTCTGCTTGCATTTGTCTTCCTGCTTTAAACACTTCAGTAATCCAGTCTTGAATCCTTTGAGCCATCCTATCAGCTTGCCTAGATTGGCTTGGATTGGCAAGTGGCATGTTTACCAGGTCAAGACCTTCATAGTAGTTCAAGGTCTGAAAATTGAAGACTTCTTGTTGTCCTTGAACTCTTTTAAGTATGAGGGCTCTTATATCAGCATCATACCTCCACCCAATAATGTAATTAGAAGCTCCTTGGGGTGGAGTTGACATAGCCCTTGGAATTCCGTCCTCAAATAGACCCTGAATGAGTGAGTCCACATCAATGTGAACTTGAGAAGGTTGTTGAGCATGGAAAATTGCAAGTGAGATGGTGAGTCCTCAATGTCCATACTCTGTGAAGAACTCCCAGATTCCGTGATTGCTACGACTTTCTACCCCTTTTTGGTAGCATCACCCACTTGCACAGGTGATCTAGGAGTTAGGTCAATTACATCCACAGATTCTTGTGTTCCCGGATAAGCTCTTTTTAAAGGTCTCCCAGCTAGTTTTTCCTTAAGATAAGATATCTCAAGTTGTTGATCATTGACCCTGTTTTGTAAGGTAGTTGACCCTGAGATTCAAGGTGACTAACCTTAGAGACTAAATAGGAGCATGTTTGTGACAATTTCTGCACCTTTAGTCTCATGTTCCCCTCATCTTCATCAGAATAATCATTGGGGGATGAGAGAATTGGACCAAAGTCTTCTCTCTCACCACCAGCATAGTGTTCTTGGCTGCTGGATTTCCCCTGCTCACTGACAACTTCAATTAAAGTGTCAACGGGCTGAGTTGCCATGATTGAGGTCTTGAAGATGTAATCACTTTCAAAAGTGAGAGCCTCTTCCATATGGACCTCCTGAACAGGTTCAAGGAAATACACCTCAGTGATGGGTGAATGATGTGGGCTAGACATAGGAGAGGCAGGAGCACTTATCTCTCTTTGAGTAGGGGAGGAGTAAAGAGACTCATGGTACTCACTGAATCCCATGTCTTTATCATCATAGAATTCTAGGTTGGGAATGGGTTGGTTTAGATCTAGAGGCTGGGGATGGTAACTTTCCCCTGAAGGTTGTTCACTTGAGTGTTGAGACTCAGAGTGAAGGCTTAAAGCTGATGGGCTAATGAGCACATCAGGCTGAGCATGAGGAACCTCAGCACTAATTCTTGATGATGGGAGTGGTTTGCTCATCAGGAGAAGTGGGAGCTCCAGTGTCCACTTCTTCCTGTATGGGTGATGATATGGGGGCCTGCACAAGCTCAATAGCTTGAGCAGGGGTTCGTTTGGATTTTCTTTGGTAGGTGAGGATGATTTGTGGCTGTTTAGGAGGGTGAGAAGTAGAAGGTGTGCGTTCAACACTAGCTTGTGTTGCTAGGTTGTCACCTTGAGCAATAAGCTCTAACATTTTTGGGACAAGGGTTGTTTCTACCCCAGAGAAGCCTACAGTTGGCTTCTTTGTAGTCTTAAACATGTCGGGCTTCATCAGTCCCAATTTAAGAATATTACCTGTCCCCCTCAACTGTGAGCCCAGTTCACAGTTAAGAATGTGTTGAATATATCTAGGGAACATATAATACTCTAAGGAGTCCAAATTTGCAAGTAAATTTGTATAAACAAATTGAGAGTACCTGAATCTGACCCCCTGGATCATTCCATGGACAATGAAGGAAAGATCTTCAGGAATCTGGTCCCATCCCCCATGCTTGTTGGATAAGCTGTAGATGACCACATGAAGTAGTTACTTCCACTGGGATGAGACCTTCCCTTTCCTGAAGGTCTTTATAGAGAAATCCCCCTCATATCCCATCTGCTCAAAGGAATGATTTACAGCTTCTTTTGGAAAGGACAACTCACCTTCTTCATCATCCAGCTAAAGATGAGTATTGATGATGGCTGGAGTGATGAAGATTGTCCTCCCCTGCACTGTGGCAGACATTGCCTTCTCCCCATCCATAATAACCTCTTGGCAGGTCTTTCAGAATTCTAATAACTGATCCTCATAGAGAGGAGGATCAATGGTAAGGGATGTGAGATAGTTTGACAAAGAAAGGAAATGGCAAACCTTTGAGAAACTTGGATCTTTCTCAAAGTTCAACAGAGCAACCTGATTATGTTGCCTGTGGAGTTGCATGGAAAAATCTAGGTTGTTTCTGCGGTTGAGGTTGGCCATCTAGAAAGCTTAAAGGTGAAGGAAGATAAGAACAAAGGCGGTTTGTGGGTGAATTTAGGTTTTGGGAATAGTTCAGATGAAGAAGAGAGTGAAAGAGGGGGGAACCGTTGGGTATATATATGAAATGGATCTGAGACAAAGTTAATGAAAGAGGATAAACTTTGAAATCCGGATGTCGGTCCCACCTCTGAAAAAGTGCCTAAAAAGGTAGTTTTCTTGGAAGTCTAAAATCTTCCGAAGGTAAATTTGCTTCGGAAGTTTTGATGAAAAGCTTCCGAAGCCAAAATGACTTCGGAAGATATCCAAAGAGTTTAGAAAATTTTGCTTCAGAAGAGATTTATACTCAGAGAATTTTATTCTTAGAAGAATAGAACTTCCGAGACTAAATTGCTTTCGGAAGAAAGTTGTTCTTCAAAAACATACAAGTACTCAAGTAAAAAATTTTAAGCTTTGGAAGATATTTCTAAAATTTCTTCCGAAGGTAAATCTACTGAAGTAGTTATTTGTTTTCTAAGACATAAGTTTCTTCCGAAGGTAAATACATATCTTTCGAAGGATATAAAGATCAAAATTTTCAAAAATCTAAGGAATGTCTTTTAAAAGGATTTTTCTTCCAGAGTAAACAAGGGATTATGAAGGTGATAAAATAGACAACTTAGGACACACATGTTTTAGAAATAATATTATTAAGTTTTTAGAAAAGCTACTCAAAGTTAATCATCCCAATAGTTGATACAAGATACTTAAATCTCTGCTCATCAAAAGCTTTGGTGAACAGATCAGCATATTGTTCATTTGTGTTAACTTTGGCTAGTTTGATTAATCTCTTTTCTTTGGCTAGTTTGATTAATCCTTTCTCAAAGCTATCTCTAATAAAATGATACCTCATATTGATGTGTTTTTGTCCTTGAGTGCTGCACACAATTCTCTATGATAGAGATAGCACTATTGTTGTCTATGTGGATGGGAGTCTCCTTGAAGTTGAATCCATAGTCCAACATCTGATTCTGAATCCAAAACACTTGAGCACAGCAGCTTGCAGTAGCAATGTATTCAGCTTCTGCAGTTGATGTAGACATACAGGATTGTTTCTTGCATTGCCAAGAGACTATCCTTCCACCAAGGAATTGGCATTCCCTGATGTAGACTTTGCAGTCATGTTACAGCCACCATAGTCACTATCTATATATGCATACAGATTGAAGTCAGAGTTCTTTGGATACCAAAGGCCAAGTGTTGGAGCACCTTTGAGATATCTTAGAATCCTTTTGACAGCAATTAGGTATGACATCTAGGGGTTGGTCGGATATCTTGCACAACTACATATGGCAAACATGATATCAGGCCTGCTTGCAGTGAGGTACATAAGAGACCCAATCATATCCCGGTAAAGATGTTCATCCACACACTCCCCCTCAAGATCAGGTCCAAGGGAGTGATTTCTGGCTATAGGTGTCTTAGAAACCTTACAATCATTCATGTTGAATCTTGTAAGTATGTCTTATACATACTTTGACTGACTTATGAAGATGCCACTATCAACTTGCTTAACTTGAACTCCTAGAAAGAATTTGAGTTACCCCATGTCACTCATTTCAAATCTATTCTTCATCAGCTTCTCAAAGTCTTTGCAGAGCTTTGGATTAGTTTACCCGAAGATAATGTCATCTACATATACTTGAACTAGCATTAAGTCATTCCCTATTCTTTTGATGAAGAGAGTTCCATCTATAGTATCCCTTTTGTAGTCATGTTGATAGAGATACTGAGATAGAGTCTTATACCACTTCTTTGGAGCTTGGTGAAGTCCATATAGAGCTTTATCAAGCCTGCAGACATAATCAGGATGATCAGGGTCTGTAAAACCAGGTGGTTGTTTGACATACACCTCTTCATTAATCACCCCATAGAGAAAAGCACACTTGACATCAAGCTGGTAGACCTTGAAATCCTTGGATGCAGCAAAAGCTAAGAATATTCTTACAGCTTCAAGTCTTGCTACAGGAGCAAAGACATCTATGTAGTTAGTTTCTTCTTCTTGTGTGTATCCTTGAACAAATAGTCTTGCCTTATTCTTGATGGCAAGTCCTCTATCATCTTTCTTATTCCTAAACACCCATTTGGTTCCTATGATAGTCTTCCCTTGAGGGAGAGGACATAAGTTCCAAACCTTTTGTCTTTTGAATTGAAGCAACTCCTCTTGCATGGCTTCAACCCAACTTCCATCCTTTAAAGCATCATCAACTTTCTTTGGCTCTATCTGGGATAAGAAACAAGAGTGAAGACAAACATTTGCATCATGGGTTTGTCCTCTTATTCTCACCCCTAAGCCAACATCTCCAATGATGTTTGTGGTGGGGTGAGACTTGTGGATCCTTAGTTGAGGGATCATAGCAAGTTGCTTGGAGAGATCTAAATTAGAGATATTTAGGTCTGGCTTTGTGATTCACCCACCTCATCAGAACACTTATCAAGAGAAACTTGATCCAATAAGTGTGTGACATCATTAAAGTTGTCTTCAATGGAGTGGTCATCAGCATCAAGAAATTCTTGATCACTTTCACCACCACCATGATCTCTTATATTTGAAGCTTCTTCATTTGAGTTTTATGCCTCTGAGTTGGAATTTTAAGGCACCTCAGATGTATCAGCTGGATTTGTCATTGTTATGCTGATAGGAACTCCATCTACAGGGTTAGTTACAACTAGAATTGAAGTAGTGTAACTTGATGGTCTTCTTAGCTCAAATCTTGGGTCAGGATCACCTGCTGATAGTATATCTGTAGATCCTGAAACATTCTCACAAGATTTGTTAAAACAGTTGGTAACTAAATCAAGATCAAATAACCAATCAGGACCAGAACCTTTCACACTGAGAGTGTGCTCATTGAAAGTCACATTGGCTGACTCCTCAACTACTCTAGTTCTGAGATTGTATACTCTATAAGCCTTGGTTTGGGAAGAGTATCCAATAAAGTGTCCATCATCTAATTTCTCATCAAACTTGGCAATTTGATCTTTGGTATTCAAGATGGTGCAAGGACATCCAAATGACCTGAGAAAACTAATGAAAGGTTTCCTCTTGTGCCAAAGTTCATAAGGAGTCTTACCATGTGTCTTAACTACTAAAACTATGTTTTGCACATAGCAAGCAGTGTTCACTGCTTCTGCCCAGAAGGTGATGGGAAGGTTAGAGTCAGATAGCATAGTTATTGCAGCTTCAATTAGTGTCCTGTTTCTCCTTTCAGCGACACCATTTTGCTGAGGAGTCCTAGGAGCACTATAATGTCTTGTAATACCTTTTTCATCTCAAAATGTATCAAGGATTTGGTTCTTAAATTCAGTTCCCTGATCACATATTATGGTTTTGACCTTGTGATCACATTGATTCTCAATCTTTAAGATGAAATTTTTCAGAATCTCAGGGGTCTCATCCTTAGTTCTAAGAAAGAAGACCTAAGTGAATCTTGTAAAATCACCTGTGATCACTAAACAGTAAGAGGTCCTTCCTAGACTCATTACACTGGTGGGGCCAAAGGGATTCATATGTAATAAGTGTAAGGGAGTAGTGATAGAGTTTCTTTCATTTGGCTTGTGAGATACCTTGTGTTGGTTCCCTTTGAGGCATGCAACATAGTGGTCATCACTTGTAAACTCTTTCTTTGGCATTCCAGTTACCAAATCATTCTTAATTAATTTATTCATATTTTTAAAGTTTACATGGAAAATTCTTTTATGACAGAGGAAAGACTCATCATTATTGGCTTTAGATAGAAAGCATGAAACTTCTCCTGAGTGAGATGTTTTTTTGCAAATCCATCTTGTACATGTTTCCTTTCCTGGGGGCTCTGAGCAGGATATGCTCATGAGGAATGACCACCCCGGGCCTGAGAAAAATGCACTCATGCTCAGTAAAGAGCATGTTATGACTCTGATCACAAAATTGAGATACACTCAAAAGATTGTATCCAAGCTTCTTAACAAGGTTTACCTTTTCAATGTTGAGCTTACCATTTGTGACCCTGCCCCTTCTAGTTATGTAACCTCCAGCATCTCCTCCAAAAACAACCGGTCCTCCATCAATTTTCTCAAAATTTTGGTGTAGTGACCTATTGCCTGTCATGTGCCTGGAACAACCACTATCAATGATCCATACATTCCTGTTTGTCTTGAGTTGTTCCTGCACAAAAGAGATGGTTAGTTAGATTTGGAAACCCAAGCCTTGTTGGTCTTGGGCTCCTCAGAAGAAGTTGAAGACAATGCAACAGTAACTGATCCTATTGTCATGTTTTGAGGATCATTTGTTGATGTTGATGAAGAACTTTCAGTCACTTGGTCTTCTTCCGAAGCTTGCTTCTTCTTCAAACTCTTAGAAGTTTCTTTCTTGGTTATGTGGACAGTACTCTTTGTGTAACATTGTGTATTTTTGAGTTAATTAAAAGTTAACTTGTTAAATTCTTGTAAGGACCTTTGTGTACATTTATGAAACTTATGGTTATCCATGTTTATTTCTTAGTTATCATTTAAATTATGTAAGTTAGTAATTAAACTATTAAATTGTATAATAATAATAATAATAATAATAATAATAATAATAATAATAATAATAATAATAATAATAATAATAATAATAATAATAATAATAATAATAATAATAATAATTTGTAAAAATTATTAAATTTAAAAGATGTTTATAACTTGGATTTAAGAAGTCAAGGGGGCCTTATTGTCAATTTAGAAACTTTGAAAATAAAGTTTAAGCATAAAATAATAAAGATTGAAATCTACAGGGACCATTTGTGTAATTTATTAAAAAACCCAAAACAATCTCTTTCTCTCTCCCTGTTTTTCCGGCGAGTCTCCGGCCAACTCGCCGGCGACTCTCCGGTCACATAAAAACTCCGAAATCCGACATTTTTAACCCCAAAAACCGACCCAGATCATTTCATTTACATGTTTCGAACTTAAATTCATGGTTTAATTGGGTTTAATCATCGGTTATTACTTGAATCATCGAGTAACGGAAACCATTAAACGCAAAGAGCCGTTCGAACGTTTAAGGCTAATAATAATCGAATTAATTCAACCACATCGAACGTCTATCTACCTCTAATCAAACCCAAACCTCAATTTCACCTAAATCAAACTAAATCATCAAATTTTGTCACCATCTTCTTCGCGGATCTACAGTCACTCGAACATCTTTTGGGCTTCATGTTCTGAAATTAAAAGAGGGCACTTTATCCTTAATATCATTAGAAACTACCTGTACAACGAATTTGATTATCATCGTCGTTTGAGTATCGAATCAGTACTAAGAAGTCGCGATCGGTTCTTGTACTCGTTCATCATCGAAATTAACTCCAACCGGGTAATTAAACCTTGATTCATATTAGTTTTCAAGTGTGGACCAAAAGCCTCATGTTTGCTTTCATTATCAACAACAAATTTGGGTTAATTTGGGATTAATTGAACCTAGGGTTCATAAGATTTGGGGGTGGTTTGTATATGATGCTTTTAAGATTTGGAAACCAAGTTTAACCGCGGCCACGGCCTTGGTTCACTGGTTACCCACCCACATTTCAACCTTGAGGTCCCGGGTTCGAACCCGGGCAACCTCACATTTTCTTTTTAGGGTTTTTCAGCCTTCAAAAAAATATATAAAAATTTTGAAAAATTATTAAAAGTAATTTTATAAACTTTGCTTATTTTTAAATCACTTTATCAAATTCCTGTAAAATTATTCTTTAAATAATTTTAATATTTTTTTATAACAAGGGTTATATTTGGTTTATTAATATAAAGAAAACTTTAAATAATGAGTTAAATTATTAAAAAAGTTATTATTGGTTCAAACTTTATTGTTTAAAATTTATAATTTTTATAAACAAAAATATAAAAAGATACCTACACTTTATATTTTGTTAACTATATCAAACGAGTCAAAGTTTGTCTTTATGACAAATTATTAAATCAATGTAATTCTTTTCATGAAAACAAAAGTATTTTTGTTATCAAAGAATCCCAAATTTCCCCTTGAAACCCTATATCATGTTTAAACGTTAATCTAAAACTTAAATCTTGTAATTATATATGCTTAGGTGCATTGTGAAGGACCGTTGAAACGACGCTTATTATTATTCATATTAATCATCAATTATATATTATTTGATCAGGTGAGTATTTCTATACCCTGGGGTGAAACATGTTACTTATAACTTTTGCACTTGTAAACTCGTTTGATACTTGTAAACTAATGGCAATTACTTACATGTTGTGATTAGATGACCTTTGTAACTACCATGTAATGTCGATTATATGTACAATCATTAACTATTGCTAGCCTGGCGACGTCATAGATCTATGGGCCTGACAAGCCTGCTTGGTTAATCCAAGTACACTTAGCTAATCGTATATACTTGTAAACGTTTGAGACTTGTAAAAATCTGTCAAGGTTTGATTGTGCATTCTGTCTTACATCCCTAGTTACTTTGTTCTCTAACTTATAACATGAATTGCCATCTTTTATATACTTATGTATTGAAAACTATGGAAATCTCACCAACATTATGTTGACCTTTTATTTTTAACATGTTTCAGGAAATGCTCAAGTATGATTACTACTCTTTGAAGCTTATCACATCTAGGATTGGACCTAGAGAAATAAATGGATGAACTTGTTACATTTAACTTTTATACATGATGTTATCTTTGTTTGAGACTTATGCTTGTAACGTTGCAATTGAAACTTATGATTAATATATTTGGATTTAATAATAGCGTTATGTGGCTGTGAACGATCTTAACTCTCACATCTCGACGTTTCCGCCGTCAAGGTTAGGGTGTGACAGATTGGTATCAGAGCCCATAACTATAGGGATTTAGGTTATTAGAAATGGTGACCTAGACTATAGCGTATGCATGAACCTTATAGAATTATATTTCTATCTTGTAAAATATATTATTTGCATGCTACATAATGCTATGCCTTCTTATGTGCAATTTGATGCCTTAGCATAGGATTGCCTAAACATTGTTACTTGTCTCCCTAAACTTATCTTTGACTCTTTGACTCTCCCCGAACATGAAACCTCTTAATCTTATTCTTGACGACACATGGAATCGTATACTTATGCTTATGACTTGGATCTTTAGACTTTATGTCTAATCTATATAAATCTCATCAAGGTTTTGATTTCATGAACCTAAGGAACATTGTGTGACACATAGACACCTGTATCCTGGATTTCCTGGCAAAAGGCCTTCGGGCTAAGGCAAGCATTTCGCATAAATCCTACGGGACTAGTCATGCTTACCTGGGGATTTCTGGGATGAGTGATAAACTATGGTCAACATACATAAGTTTCTATGGCAAATGGGTCAATTCACCTTGACGTGTCAACGTTTCCAAATGGTAATGCGTTACCAAATGGAATCATTCCATGTACCTTACAACTCTTAGCTTATCCTTGTTTAAATTACTATCCTTTGTTATCCTCATTCCCGTAACTAACTCATTTTGTATCCAGCATGTCTCGTCATCATGGAAAGCATGGAAGTTCCGACCGTAAGCTTGCAGCAATGATCGCCCGGCAAATGGCTGCTGTGCTCCCGTCAATGGTTGCTGAACTTAGCAGCACCTTAATGGCCAATAACAACAACAACACTAATGGAAACAATAGTGGTGGTGATAACAATGTTCAAGGGGAGAATAGCAACAACCAAAACGGGAACAATCATACTTGCACTTTCAAACACTTCAACTCGTGCAAACCTACTAGTTTTAGTGGAAAAGAAGGAGCCACTAGACTTCTCGAGTGGTTCGAGAGTATGGAGAACACATTCATCGTGAGCGAATGTCCCGATGAATTCAAGGTTCATTATGCTGCAAGTGTCCTCCAACAACGAGCACTAACATGGTGGAATAGTGAAAACAGGAACCGAGGGACTGAAGTTGCCTTGACATTATCTTGGGAGGAATTCAAGGATATCATGATCCAAAAGATTTGTCCGAGGAGCGAGTTACAAAAGCTGGAAAAGGAATTCTGGAACCTCAAACAAGATGGTGAAAACCACTTGGCTTATTCCACCCGGCATCATGAGTTGAATATGCTTTTACCACACATGGTGGACACCATGCCCCGCCTGAGAAATTTATCAAGGGGGTGCCACCTCAAATTCAAGATGCTGTGGTGGGTAGTAGGCCTACAACTTTGGAGGAGGCAATCACTATCACAACACAACTCACCGAGAAGAGAGCTGGCACTATATCAGCAAAGGGTTCCAAGTCTATTGTGAAGGTGACACCCGAGGAAACAAAGGAGGTAAGGGCCGAGTCATCCTCTCAAAACAAGAAGCGTAAGTTCACCCCGACGCGCAACTACGCTGTGACCGCACCCAATGCTCCTCAAAACCAAATGGTGGTTGCAAATCAAACTCCCGTGGCTAGAGCTTATGTTAGTCCATATCCTATGTGTAACATATGCAAGTACCATCACGCGAGCAACATTCCATGCCGAGTCTGCTCGTTGTGTGGGAAGTATGGGCATTTGGTGGCTACTTGCCTTCACGCGCCAAACAACACTCCAATGCTTACCAACCGAACCTGCTATAACTGTGGCGAGCCTGGTCATATTCGTCCGCAATGTCCTCGCAATGCGGGAACTATGCCTCCGGCTCGTGGAAGGGCTTTCAACATCAACGCCAACCAAGCACAAGCCAACAACGACGTGGTGAATGGTACGTCGTTGAATTTCTTTTAATCGTTCTTTGTCTTGTAAAATTCCTATCTGTATTCATCATACCAATAATGGGTTATTACCAAACAGGTATGTATCTTGTAAATAGTCATTATGCATCTGTATTGTTTGATTCGGGTGCGGATAGGAGTTTTGTGTCCTTGGAATTCGAGCCTATACTTTCTAAACCGCGTGTTAATCTGGAGAGATCCTTCACGGTCGAAGTCACCGATGGAAAATCTATCGTCGTTAACATCGTAATACGTGATTGTACCTTGAGCCTTAACGAACACGAGTTCTTTATCGACCTTATTCCTATGCAACTGGGAAGCTTTTATGTTATCATTGGCATGGATTGGTTAGCCAAGCAACGTGCGGAAATTCTATGCTTCGAGAAGCGCATTCGAATTCCTTTACCGACTGGTGAGACTTTGAAAGTCTTTGGGGAGAAACCATCCCAAGGACTCAAACTTATGTCTTGTATCAAGGCCCAAAAGTGCCTAAGTAAAAACTACCTAGCTTTCATGGCGTATGTAGTTAATACGAAGGCCAAAAGTAAGGAACTGAAAGACATTCCTGTTGTGCGAGAATTTCCCGAGGTTTTTCCCGAGGATCTTAAGGGATTACCTCCCGTGCGAGAAGTTGAGTTCAAGATTGACTTGATCCCTGGTGCGAACCCTGTGGCTAAATCACCTTATCGTCTTGCACCGTCTGAAATGCAAGAACTAGCTAGTCAACTGCAAGAGTTGACCGATAAGGGATTCATTCGTCCTAGTTCTTCACCGTGGGGTGCACCTGTACTGTTTGTGAAGAAGAAGGATGGTTCATTCCGTATGTGCATCGACTACCGGGAACTCAACAAGCTCACCATCAAGAACCGATATCCTCTTCCTCGAATCGATGATCTCTTCGATCAACTTCAAGGAGCAACTCATTCTCAAAGATCGATCTACGTTCTGGGTATCATCAATTATGGGTTCACGATGATGACATTCCAAAGACCATTTTTCGTACTCGATATGGACACTACGAGTTCATGGTTATGCCTTTTGGCTTGACTAATGCGTCTGTCGTGTTCATGGATCTCATGAATCGAGTATGTAAACTGTATTTGGTTAAGTTTGTGATCGTGTTCATTGATGACATTCTTATTTACTCCAAGACGAAAATTGATCACGAGACGCACTTGCGACAAGTTCTCGAACTTTTGAAGAAGGAGCAATTGTACGCCAAGTTTTCCAAGTGTGAATTCTGGTTAGAAGAGGTTCAATTCTTAGGGCATGTGGTGAATAGCCAAGGAATTCATGTTGATCTTGCTAAAATTGAAGCCGTGAAGAATTGTTGTATTCCCACAACCCTAACCGAGGTTCGTTCTTTTCTGGGCTTAGCGAAATATTACCGTAGGTTCATTGCAAACTTTTCGAAGATTGCTAAGCCATTAACGGCGTTAACCCAAAAGAATCGACTCTTTGAATGGGACCCCGAGCAAAAAGAGGCTTTCGAGACATTGAAACGCAAGCTGTGTAACGCTCCTATTCTCACACTTCCCGATGGAAACGACGACTTTACCGTATACTGTGATGCCTCTAATCAAGGTCTTGGTTGTGTTCTCATGCAACGAGGCAAAGTCATAGCATACGCGTCGAGGCAATTGAAGGTTCATGAGGTGAACTACACAACCCATGATCTTGAACTTGGTGCTGTCGTTTTCGCTTTGAAGATCTGGCGACATTATCTCTATGGGACGCAATGCATAGTCTACACCGATCATAAGAGTCTCCAACACGTGTTCAACCAAAAGGATCTCAACATGAGGCAAAGACGTTGGATTGAGTTGATTAGCGACTACGACTGCGACATTCGTTACCACCCTGGGAAGGCGAATGTTGTAGCCGACGCGCTGAGTCGCAAGGTCCACAACAAGGCTGTCTCACTTCAAGAAATCCGAGATCGAAGGCAATGGTTTGATACGTTAGGGGAATTTGATACCGAGATTCATGTAGATGTTAACGAGGCTACTATCATGCTTCAAAACATAAGGATTGATAGTGATCTCGAGTTATGCATTCGCGAGGCTCAACAAGCGGCGTTAAGCGACGAAGGGAAAGACGAAGATTTGATGTATAACGTTCGGTCGCAACTGGAGACAAAACCGAACGGCATGTGGTACTTCTTGAATCGACTTTGGATTCCGAATCGTGATAACCTTCGACACTTCATTATGAACGAAGCTCATCAAACCCGATATTCCATTCATCCTGGCTCCGATAAGATGTACATGGACCTGCGTGGTCAATATTGGTGGCCTGGAATGAAGAAAGATATCGCGTCTTATGTTTCCAAGTGTCTCACGTGTGCAAGAGTCAAAGCCGAGCATCAACGACCAAGTGGTTTACTCGAACAACCCGAAATCCCTATGTGGAAATGGGAACATATATCCATGGATTTCATAACCAAGTTGCCTCGTACTCCTCGTGGTCATGATAGTATATGGGTGATTGTTGACCGTTTGACCAAGACGGCACATTTCATACCAATACGAGACACATACAAAGTTTCAAGACTGGCCCGCATCTACATTGACGAAATTGTGAGTCGTCATGGCATGCCGTTGCACATCATATCCGACCGAGACGCTCATTTCACTTCGCACTTTTGGTCGTCTATGCAAGAACTCTTGGGTACTCAATTGGATTTAAGTATGGCTTACCATCCTCAAACTGATGGTCAAACCGAACGAACAATTCAAACCCTCGAGGATTTGCTACGACTATGTGTCCTTGACTTTGGTGGTGATTGGGATACGCATTTACCGCTCGCGGAATTTTCGTATAACAATAGTTATCACTCGAGTATCAAGATGGCACCATTCGAAGCACTTTATGGTCGTAAATGCCGATCTCCGATTTGTTGGACTGACATTGGTGAGAATCTCATCACTGGTCCTGAACTTATTCAAGAAACGACCGACAAGGTTTCCAAAATCCGAAGTAACCTTGAGGTGGCTAGAAGTCGTCAAAAGAGTTATGTCGATAAGCGGCGTAAGCCGTTGGAGTTCCAAGTTGGTGACATGGTTCTTCTTAAGGTTTCACCGTGAAAAGGTGTTGTTCGCTTTAGAAAGAATGGTAAACTGGCTCCAAGATTTGTAGGACCTTTCAAAATTCTGAAAAGAATTGGGAAAGTGGCTTACAAACTGGAACTACCTTCTGAACTTAGCGGAGTTCATCCTGTCTTTCATATCTCAAACCTGAGGAAATGTCTGGCTGATGAAAATTTGCATGTTCCATTAGTGGAAATTCAAATAGACGAGTCATTGCATTTCGTTGAGAAGTCTGTTGAGATTATGAATCGAACCCTGAAGAAAACCCGAACAACTACCACACTGATCGTCAAAGTTTGTTGGGAAATCAAACGTGGAGTTGAGTTTACTTGGGAGCGTGAGGACCGTATGAAGGAGAAATACCCGCATTTGTTCGCTTAGTTTCATTCTTAATTTCGGGACGAAATTCTCTTAAGTTGGGGAGACTGTAACATCGTGTATTTTTGAGTTAATTAAAAGTTAACTTGTTAAATTCTTGTAAAGACCTTTGTGTACATTCATGAAGCTTATGGTTATCCATGTTTATTTCTTAGTTATCATTTAAATTATGTAAGTTAGTAATTAAACTATTAAATTGTATAATAATAATAATAATAATAATAATAATAATAATAATAATAATAATAATAATAATAATAATAATAATAATAATAATAATAATCATAATAATAATAATAATAATAATAATAATAATAATAATAATAATAATAATAATAATAATAATAATAATAATTTGTAAAAATTATTAAATTTAAAAGATGTTTATAACTTGGATTTAAGAAGTCAAGGGGGCCTTATTGTCAATTTAGAAACTTTAAATATAAAATTTAAGCATAAAATAATAAAGATTGAAATCTACAGGGACCATTTGTGTAATTTATTAAAAAACCCAAAACAATCTCTTTCTCTCTCCCCGTTTTTTCGGCGAGTCTCCGGCCAACTCGCCGGCGACTCTCCGGCCACATAAAAACTCCGAAATCCGACATTTTTAACCCCAAAAACCGACCCAAATCGTTTCATTTACATGTTTCGAACTTAAATTCATGGTTTAATTGGGTTTAATCATCGGTTATTACTCGAATCATCGAGTAACCGAAACCATTAAACGCAAAGAGCCGTTCGAACGTTTAAGGCTAATAATAATCGAATTAATTCAACCAGATCGAACGTCTATCTACCTCTAATCAAACCCAAACCTCAATTTCACCTAAATCAAACTAAATCATCAAATTCTGTCACCATCTTCTTCGCGGATCTACAGTCACTCGAACACCATCTTTTGGGCTTCATGTTCTGAAATTAACAGAGGGCTCTTTATCCTTAATATCATTAGAAACTACCTGTACAACGAATTTGATTATCATCGTCGTTTGAGTATCGAATCAGTACTAAGAAGTCGCGATCGGTTCTTGTACTCGTTCATCATCGAAATTAACTCCAACCGGGTAATTAAACCTTGATTCATATTAGTTTTCAAGTGGGGAACAAAAGCCCCATGTTTGCTTTCATTATCAACAACAAATTTGGGTTAATTTGGGATTAATTGAACCTAGGGTTCATAAGATTTGGGGGTGGTTTGTATATGATGCTTTTAAGATTTGGAAACCAAGTTTAACCGCGGCTAAGGCCTTGGTTCACTGGTTACCCCCCCCCCCCCCCCACATTTCAACCTTGAGGTCCCGGGTTCGAACCCGGGCAACCTCACATTTTCTTTTTAGGGTTTTTCAGCCTTCAAAAAAATATATAAAAATTTTGAAAAATTATTAAAAGTAATTTTATAAACTTTACTTATTTTTAAATCACTTTATCAAATTCCTGTAAATTTATTCTTTAAATAATTTTAATATTTTATAAAACAAGGATTATATTTGGTTTATTAATATAAAGAAAACTTTAAATAATGAGTTAAATCATTAAAAAAGTTATTATTGGTTCAAACTTTATTGTTTAAAATTTATAATTTTTATAAACAAAAATATAAAAAGATACCTACACTTTATATTTTGTTAACTATATCAAACGATTCAAAGTTTATGTCTTTATGACAAATTATTAAATCAATGTAATTCTTTTCACGAAAACAAAAGTATTTTTGTTATTAAATATATATATCAAAGAATCCCAAATTTCCCCTTGAAACCCTAGATCATGTTTAAACGTTAATCTAAAACTTAAATCTTGTAATTATATATGCTTAGGTGCATTGTGAAGGACCGTTGAAACGACGCTTATTATTATTCATATTAATCATCAATTATATATTATTTGATCAGGTGAGTATTTCTATACCCTTTTTTATATTTTCACACTTTGGGGTGAAACATGTTACTTATAACTTTTGCACTTGTAAACTCGTTTGATACTTGTAAACTAATGGCAATTACTTACATGTTGTGATTAGATGACCTTTGTAACTACCATGTAATGTCGATTATATGTACAATCATTAACTATTGCTAGCCTAGCGACGTCATAGATCTATGGGCCTGACAAGCATGCTTGGTTAATCCAAGTACACTTAGCTAATCGTATATACTTGTAAACGTTTGAGACTTGTAAAAATCTGTCAAGGTTTGATTGTGCATTCTGTCTTACATCCTAGTTACTTTGTTCTCTAACTTATAATATGAATTGCCATCTTTTATATACTTATGTATTGAAAACTATGGAAATCTCACCAACATTATGTTGACCTTTTATTTTTAACATGTTTCAAGAAATGCTCAAGTATGATTACTACTCTTTGAAGCTTATCACATCTAGGATTGGACCTAGAGAAATAAATGGATGAACTTGTTACATTTAACTTTTATACATGATGTTATCTTTGTTTGAGACTTATGCTTGTAACGTTGCAATTGAAACTTATGATTAATATATTTGGATTTAATAATAGCGTTATATGGCTGTGAACGATCTTAACTCTCACATCTCGACGTTTCCGCCGTCAAGGTTGGGGTGTGACACTTTGGATTATAGAAGCAATCGTTTGCAAGATGAGAAGTAGTTCCACATATGGCACAATCCATTTTCTTCTTCCTAAGAGTCTTCTTCTGTGAGCAAGGCTGAACTTGGTAACTTTCCTTCTCCATCTTCATCTTTGCAGATGTTATGGCAGTTCTTTTAGGGAGAGAACTACCTTTGGAGCTGGATGGTTCAAGTTGTGTAGCATTGGTACACAACTGATCAGCCTTCATCTTGATGCTGGGATGATTTGAACATGAACTAGAACTCCTGGTACTAGAGTTCAAGTTTGTGTCTTCAGCCTTAATCACCTCAAATCCTGCAGAGATAAAGACTTGTTTCTGCACAGGGTTGAAGGTGGCCCTGATCTCTTGAGCCTTCTTGTACTTCCTCTTGGCCTTCCTGATCAAGTTCTTCCTTCTTGACTTGGTCGTCCCAACTCTTTTATTCTCCTTAGAGAAATAGTGACCATTTTTAGAATGCTCTTCTTCACTCTTCTCAGAGACATCCTTCACTATTTCCTCTTCATCTTCTTCACGCATGGGGTCTATCAAGGGAAGCTCATCTTCACAAGTTCCACACCTAGGAGATCTTACATACAAGATTGTGTGTGGAGGAGCTATCTCACTAGATCCCAGTCCCTACTTATTATGATAACAAACTTTTGCATGCAAGGATAAGGATCTAATGTTCTTGAAGGTCTCTTCTTCAAAAACACATTTTTCTGCCCTGGCTTTGTTGATCACAAGCTCAGCCTGGCATTCAGTCAACTTAGTTATGAGATCTTTGATCTGAGTCCTGTAGTTGGTGTGTTCATGTTTAAGAGTTGAAATGCTTTTCTCTAAGTCCTCTATCTTTACTTTATAATCATTTTCAGCTCTTTTGAAATCAGATTTTAGGATATTTAAAGACTCTAGATCAGATCTCATCTCTAAGTTGTAAGACCTGTATCTATTAACATTAGCAATACAATCAAGTGTACAGAGATGTTCCAATACCTTGGCTTCATCATGATCTGTCATAAGTGCTTGGTTTGGAGATGCATCTTCCACCTGAAAGCTCCAGTCAAAGCCTCCTTCTTCAACAGCAACTGCAGCTTGCTGCTTTGGCTTCTTGTTCTGGGTGGCTCTCTCAGTGTAGTTTGGCCTGGTTTGTGTTTGACCACTATTTGTCCTTGGTGCCTTACACTCCCTTGCAAAGTGACCCATTTGGTTATAGTTGTAACACTTTACTTTGCTTTTGTCCAGCCCAAACTTTCCACTGGCTGCATTGCTTGGAAACTTCCTCCCTGTCCTCTTGTAGAATTTCTTGGCTCTATGAGTGAGGAGAGCCATTTGCTGAACTATCTCCATGTATTCCAGATCATCTGTATGAATACAGTCCAGATCTTCAAGGGTGAAGAGAAAGTTGCCTGAGCTTTCATCAGAAGACACAAAGGCTTGTGAAGAGCTTGTCTTTTGGAATGGGCTTCCTTGAGTGTAGTTTTCTCTTGGTGTCTCTGGGAAGGTGATGAAAGGATCCTTTTGTGAGTTTTCAGGGTAGAAGGTAAGATGATGCTGTGGTTCTCTACTATTCCTTTCAACCACATGGAGGGCTGAACTCAGTTGATTGCTGGAGTTACCAGATGAACTTTGCATGTTTATCTCCATCTGGTATCCACTAAGAATACCATACAACTCTATCAAAGTGAGAGTCTTAAGGTTCTCAGTTCTCTTAATAACAACACAATAATGTGTCCATTGTCTAGGAAGAGAGGACATGAACTCTGTCAAAGTGAGAGTCTTAAGGTTCTCATACCACCCCCAACAGCAGCTGAAGAGGTGCTTGGTATGTGAGGCCCTGAGACAACAGATTCCCACATCCTAGAGTCTTGTGACTTGATGAACCATTCCATTCGTTGGCACCAAGCGTCAAAGTCTTCAGGAGTGATCAGTGGGGACTTTGTCATGGTTCTAGTTTTCATATCAGCTTTAGTGAGAGCTGCCATTTGAGATGTTAAGTATTTTGTGTGTGTGAGGGATCTTAAGATGGTGAGATCTTACAATCAAGAGCCTGGAATGCTCTGATACCAATCGCAGGACCGTTTAAGGGATGGTCACTTACAACACAACACACAATGAGGATAGTATAGTAAGGAACACTTAACAGATCAAATAGAAAACTGAAAACAAAAATGATATGATACTTAGAACACAAGTAAATATGAGACAGAACAAGAACAAACAACACAAGGATAATGGTTTTCAAGAATGTTGTATATTGCTCTCAAGTTCTTTTACAAGTGTTAAAGCATAAAGAAAAGATACAAGGACCTGAGATACTTTATACTACATCCTACAGCCGGTCATGCTTAGAAAGCCAGCTGGAAACATTTGATCTAGACAACAACAAAATCAAATATAGAGTCAAAAGGCAGATTGCCTTTTGACCAGTGACTATGACATGCCATAGCTCACATCCTAATATATTACAAAAAGGATAAAAGTACATAAAGTAGAAAGCAACAGACTCAAGACCTCAATATACAGTTACCAAAAGCATGGACTTTTTCACCAACTTATGTAAGTTGGTGAGTTATCATAGATGCAGCGGAAAGTGGTCCAACTTTATGGAAAAGTACATCAGATAAAGCATGTATCAAAAGTCTTCGGAAGAAATCAGTCTTCACTTCTTGGCTTCGGAAGACTTTGTCTTTGAAGCTTCGGAAGACTTCACTTTTGGCTTCGGAAGATGTTGGTCTTCGCTTCGGAAGATTTTACACTTAGAATAATTCTGATGTAGGGTGTAAAACTTCCGAAGCATTTCTACTCTTTATTTAAGTGCATGCATACAGGAAAGACTTTGAATGTTTTAGGTGCATCAGCCTTACATGAAACCTGACACCCTTAACTCATCATCTTGAGTGTTTGGCCTAGGGGCACCCTGATTGCAACTTCCATGAAGCCTGCGGACCCACTTGAACTCTCTCCCCTTAGCTTCCTCTTTCTCTCTCTTTCCTCCTCCTCAATCTCCTTAGGAGTCAACTTCCTTTCCCATATTCACTCACAGGCCTTGGTGACTTAGGGTGGAGAGAGCTTTGGCCTTTATTGCTTGGTTCAGCACTTGATCTCTAGGCAGAGAGAGGTTGTGAAGCACTTTTACTTGCTAATGCCTCACTGAGGGTAATGGGTGCTGAAGAAGTTTCTATCTCAAGGTTCACAGGCTCAACTACTGGCCTTCAGTCAAGGTTTCCCCTTCGAAGCTAATCTTGGAGTCCACCTCAACATCCAGTTGACCAACAGTCTTGCCTGCTAGCCTCTGTCTATATAATTTGGATCTCAATTTGAACTCTTCCAGCACCTTGTCTTGAATCCTATCAACTAACCTTGCAGCTTGCCTGTTTTGACTTGGCTTGGCAAGTGGAAGGTCAATCAGATAGGTGCTCTCATGGAATCTCAGGTTGGAGAACTTAAAGATATACTATTGTCCCTGAGACCTAGAGATTACTAGGCTCTTCTATCAGTGTCATACCTCCATCCCATAATTGGATTCTTAGTAGGATGAGATGGGTTAGGCATAGCCCTTGGTATACCCTCCTCAAACAGACTTTGTATAAATGAGTCCATATTAATATGAACTCTAGGAGGTTGCTAAGTTTGAACAATCGCAAGTGAGGGTGGTGAATCCTCTATGTCCATACTTTGAGAAGAACTCCCAGGTTCTATGAATGTAGGTAGGACTTTCACCCCCTTTTTGGTAGCATCACCTTCTTGCATAGGTGAGCTAGAGGTTAGGTACACCACATCCATAGGTTCTTGTGGCTCTGGTTGAGTCCTCCTTAGTGGTCTCTCAACTAACTTGCACTTGAGATCAGTGATCTCAAGTTGCTGGTCATTGACCCTCTTTTGTAAGGTTGTCACTTGAGATTCTAGTTGACTGGCCTTTGAGACTAAATAGGTGCAGGTATTAGTCGGTTGTTACACCTTTAGTTTCAGACTCCCTTCATCTTCATTAGAAGAGTCACTGGAGGATGAGAGAATAGGACCAAAGTCTTCTTCCTCATCACCAGCACTAAGTTTTTGGCTACTGGATTTCCCCTGCATCATGACAGCTTCAGTTGAAGTGTCAATGGGCTGGGTTGCCATGGTTGGAGTCTTAAAGATGTAATCACTTGTAGAGGTGAGAGCCTCTTCCATATGGACCTCTTGAACAGGTTTAGGGAGATCCACCTCAGTTGTTGGTGGATGATGTGGGCTAGACATGGGTGAGTCAGGAGCATTCATCTCTCCTTGAGCAGGGGTGGAGATGAGAGGCTCATGGTACTCACTGAATCTCATGTCTTTATCATCATAGAAATCAAAGTTGGGTATGGGTTGATTGAGGTCTAGAGGCTGGGGATGGTAGCTTTCCCCTGAAGGTTGTTCACTAGAGTGTTGAGACTCTGCGTGAAAGCTTAAGGCTGGTGTTGGTGTAGTGAGCTCATCAGGCTGAGCATGAGGAACCTCAACACTGATACTTGAAGTTATAGGAGTGGTTTGCTCCTCAAGGGAAGTGAGAGCTCTAGTGTTCGCTTCCTCCTGCATGGGTTAGGATATAGGTTTAGTAAACCCGTATATTACACGAGTTGAATAAATATAATATTAAATTTAATGAAAATTTATTAGCTATAAAATGATATTCTAAGATAAGATATGCTTAAAATTACATATCTATAATCTATAACATCTAATAAAACAAGGTTTCTTTTGTTAATAATCTCTTAGCCTATTGGTTTAAGGGGGAGGTGGGAGGCTTTGCCTCTCTTGGAGGTCCAAGGTTCAAACCTTGGTATTGGTGAATTAATACTAACTTGGTGTTACTAACTTCTAACCACTAACTAGCCGTTCAAAAAAATAAAAAAATTTAAAAAAAAATAAAACAAGGTTTCTTTTGCCATTTGTAATTCTCTTAACCCATGTTTTTGCCACTTGTCCTTTTTCTAGACATCCACAAATTAATTTTCCCTCCAAAAGGGTATTATTGTAATTTAAATACTTATACAAATTTCTCTCTCTTATTAAAAATAAATTTTATTATTTGCTATATTTCTCTCTCTTATCTAATTTTTTTAAAAAATCAAACTATCTTTTTTTAAAATAGATTTTATGAAGGAAATTAGGTATCACATCTTTTAATTAAAATCTAAATAACAAGAAACTAAAGTTTTATATAATATAAAATTTTCTAAAACACTAAACATTTTTTAAACAAAATATTTTAAAACGTTTTTTTAAAAAATAATTATAAACATGTGAAATATTTTAAAACAGTCTTACTAAAACAACCAGAATAATTACAAACCAGATTTTTTTTAAAACAAGATTTTTATAAAAAAAATATTTTTTTTACAAAAATCTTAAAACGAATGTTTAAAAATGAAACCACATACATAAGAGAGTTAAAAAATGGTTTACTTGTTTTATTTCTTAAACTATTACGTATATATAATTTTAATTATATTTTACATTAAAAGATTATATTTAAAGTAGTTATTTATAGGTAATTATAATCATATTATATTTTCAAACATGATTTTATAATGCATAAGTTTTTATTAATAATTATTTAATATTTTATTTATTCAATCCGTGTAATACACGGGAACTAACCTAGTTAGTTATAACTATAAGTGATAAAATAGTGATATCAACTTTTTAAATTATATTTTAAACTTAAAAAGTTAAACTTTACGTTTCAAAACAACCCGTATTAAAAAGATGTCATTTTTAAAATTTATGTTTATAACTCCCAATTTTAATTTTTTTAAGTTTATAAAAAATTTACTTTTTAAAAATACTAATTTTAAAATATTTAAATAAAATAACACTTAATTTAAATAGTATTTAGTTATAAAAAAATAATTAGTAAATATAAATTTGAATGTCAATTTATAATATCATAAATAAATAAAATTTAATGAAGTTATTTAAATAATATCATATTATTAAATAATGTATTAATAATGTTTATTAAATACATGAAAAAGACAATGGCAAAAATGTCAAGGTATATAAAATTTAACGGATTAATTTACCATATTTTACCTCAAGTGTCTTAAAATCTTAATCAATTTTCTATTCTGCCCCTCTTAAATGTCTTGCATTTTTTTGTACTTGTTGCTTTAAAACTTATATGCTTGATAAAATTACATCTCTATCCAAAAAGATGTATTATATAGTAGTATAAATTTCAACGTTGAACTACGTAATATTCAAATAGTCAATGATGATACCGACACTTGTGTATCTTAGATTCTCCCGACCAATTTGATTGTGGACTCAAAGTCCAATTTACAATAAATTTATAGAATTAATATATCGTAAATATGTGACCTTAATATGTTGTCTAACAAAGTAAGACTCGTGCATTATACCTAAAGACGTATGAATAATTAACTTATTTGTTATATTACTACAATTAAAATATAAGGAGTTGAGTAATGAATATGTGCATGCTTTAAATTTATAATAAGTTGCACTATGTATCGATTCGGAGAAATGGAGCAATATACATATCGAGTCTAAAAGCATTTACACGAGTTTTTTCATTCTTATCACCCATAGTTACTATTATCCATCATTATTTAGATAATACTTAATTATTCCCATTTTATTATTTTTATATTTCTTGTACTCATAATCACTCACAAAAAATATTAAATATTAGATATGAGGAATGGATGACGACCCCTAAATATAAAAGAACATTTTGGTCCCCCTGAAAATAAAAGAAATGAAAATACAGATAGAGAACCTGATGTAAAAGTAAATTTATATAACTTTCCATGTTTCCCTGTAATATTGTATGATGTCAATATTTTAATTTTCACATAGTAAAACCAAAATGTCACATTCATTTTTCATTTTCCTAACTTGGTCAGTTATCTGTCAAATTATTGTCATTAGAGAAAAGAACTTTGGATTTTTCTTTTTTTTTTTTAACTTTTTTGATATAAATATATACTAGTTAGTATCCTGGTAATACATAGATTGAATAAATACAATATTAAATAGTTAGTAATGAAAATTTATGAATTATAAATTGATATTTCAAGATAGGATATGATGAAATTACATACGAGCAACGACATTAAGTAATAAAATAACAATATCATTTTTCAAACTTTTATATTTATTTGTTTTTGTGTTTTTAAAAGTTGGTTTTTATACATGTTGTCTAAAAAACCATTATTAAAAAAGTGTCATTTTTAAAAATTTCACTATTATAACTTCGAATGTTAATTAATTTTTGCATAAAAATTATTTTTTAAAAACACAAGTATTAAAATATTTTGTATTTTTAGAGGTAAATGAGTTCGTTCATTCATGTTTCATTTGAGATCGGCTTGTTAAAGTTAAAACGAAGTTGCGATTAAACAAATTTTAACTTAAGTTATATTAACAAATTCAAGCTCGAGTTTCATATACCAAATTTGATTAGGTTTGCTACTCTAAACAAACATGTTATCTATCTAAATATAAGAATACTAATTTAATATAATACTAATATGTATACAAAATACATAACGTTGAAATTAGAAACATATATAAAAATAGTTATTCATGTATAAAAATAATTAACTAACTAACAAATAATAAAGGATTTTAACCCAAGCTCAAGATTGTAAAACTATTAATGAGTCAAGTTCAAAGTGTCTTGAAGCCTAAAACAAGCCCAATTTAACTAAGCTTAGTCAAGCTAGGACTCGACTTAATTAATTGGTTTACATCCGTGATAATTTCATGCAACGTTTTTAGGATGTTAAATGTTGTTGCAAGTTATAAAACATGTGAATTAGAAATTGATATTTTTGGATACATTGCTTCCTTCTAAAGTTAATACCTTCGAACGGTCAGTGTATATGGACCCTTACCTACTAAAAACGCGTTACAAAAAGGAGCATGAACATTAAATTCTCCACTTTATCATTTATGTGTGAAGCTCTAAAAACAATAAATCATATTTTTACAGTGTGTAACATAGCCACGGTCATATGACGAAAGGTGAGTCTTTGGTGCAAGCTACCTCCAATATATGCATTTTCATTACAGTATCTTATGCATATACAAAATAATTTTCTTTGCTCGGTTGTCACATAGAGAATGGTGCATTCGGTTATGGTTTTATCATGCTGGAGTATTTAGAGAGCCCGAAATGACATACTTTTTTCACGTAAGATTGGTTCGGTGAAGAGGATCTTTGAAGAGATTAAAACAAATTAATTCTTTATGGATAAAAAGTAGTGCAAACATTTAGTTAATGCAATTTATGCATAAAAAGTTACGAGCTTTGGAGTGGATAGATCGGTGTAATTTTTATTTTTCAAACATTTAGTTCATGTAATTTGGTGGTCTATATGGTTTAGCTTCTTGCTAGTCTTGATATATATATATATATATATATATATATATATATATATATATATATATATATATATATATATATATATATATATATATATATATATATATATATATATATATATATATAATTTAAAAAAATTATTGATGTTATTGCATGTGAATTAAAAAAAACATGTAACTATTAATGTGGAACAATGTACTAGTTTGGAATTTGGAGGGGAGCAGGAAAAGGTAACTAATAGTGACTAATAATAGGGCAAGAAGACAAGACCAACCCCAAAAAGGAAAATGAATTGTGAAGTCGATAAGGTTATGGTAAAGTGATGAGAATATAGATTGGCATGATTTTCAGGTATATAACACCAATAATGTGTAATGAAGGACAGATAGGTAGTAACGTGGATAGACGGTCTATTGCGGTGTTGTTTCAATCATAAAGAAAGAGACGTGTCATTAAAGGTGTGAATTTTCGATATAACATATATAGAACATGATATATATGAGTTTTAGGTTTTATTTAATGGGTTTGAGTTAGTTTCAGATCTAACCCTTGAACACATTTGACAAACTAGTTGGGTTCGATTCAATTAGCGGGTTTGCGGGTTGACTAATAAAATGTAGAGGATTCGTATTTCTATTTGATCAAATGTATCGATGAAATGGAGAGTTGTGGTTGTAATTTTAGATTGAAGTTATTCGACGTTTCAGTTTAAATATAAAAATCCGATAAACTCAATGCGTATAATCAAGAACAAGTATGTTTGTGTGTGTAATCTCATGAACTAGAAGGATATATACATTGAGCAAATCTACAGGAAATAGTTTTTGTACGGATAATTCATTAAACCTAGAAACCTCTCAGTTGTTATCAAACATAGAAACATAATTTATTAAACCAAAATTTATTAATAAACTAAATAATTCAAGCTCGAACTAAAAAATCATTTTTTCATTAGAATCGATATTAAAATTTCTCGGGTCGCTCTTAAAATTTCATAGGGTTTGTTGTCGAAATTACAAGGGGATCGATCGGGATTGGATCGTATATAGGCTATTAAAAATAAAATTTTATACCCCTTACCCAAGGGTAGGTCCGCCCTTGCCGGCCAAAGGCCAAAGCCGAGTTCTCCTTCTCTCACGTCTCTCTCTCTCTCTTTCTCATTCTCGCTCTTTGATCGTGATCAAAGTTGTCTTTTACTCAAAGGCAGGGAAGGAAGAAAAAAAGGATAAGTCGTATACAATTGGCGGGCAATGAAAATTTTTATATCTTGAGAATTAGTTGTATTTTAAGGTTGTATATTATGATTATGGACTTTTAAAATTGTTAAATTCAAAGATTTGAGATATGTAGATTAAAAAAAAATGAAAATAAAATGAGTTTTAAATCTACACGTGCATAAATGAGTTTCACCATCATCAACTCTCAACTTCAACTATACAGAAAAAAAAAATCTAAATCCGTAAAATCCAAATAATAAATTGATTAAGTCATTTAGAATGAAACAATAAAATCAATGTAAAGAACTTCACAATATTCAACAAATGGAAATGAATCAAATCTTAATTATAAGTTTAAAAGAATAAATAATCTTATTCCCACCGAGTCCCTGTCAAATTTTGTAACAACCAAAAAAGATAATATATATTCTTTCTAACAACATAAAAGTACTTCATTGGTTTTTACTCCTTTTATTATGATAATATTTTTTGGATTAGTGATTATAACCAAATGCTTATAGAAATATTGAAGGGAAACAATGGTTAGGTTGAAATTTTTTTAAAACTGAAAAATGCAATAAGTAATCTCAATTATTCGTTTTTTAATCAATAGTTGGAATCAAATTATAGAGAAAAATTTGTTAAAAAGTATTTTTGAAATAGCCACTTTTCTTGACTTTTAAAAATTCCCCTATTTTTTAAAAATGTTTATAACTTTTATTATGACATTATTTTTTACAAAAATTACACCATAAAAACGAGCGTTTTTCTTCTTTAAAACGAATAAAGTATTATTATATAAACAAATAAAAAAAGTTATGTTTTTAAGCCCATATCTCGTCATTATGTTTTTTGTGTAATGTATTGTTTCTTTTTGTTAGTTATTATGTTTTCCTAAAATAATGAATTTTATAAAATATAATGATGGAATAAAATTATTGTGTATCACTAATATGTAAACACAATAATAAATTAACAACTAATTAATATAATACATTAAAAAATGACAAAATAACACTATCTCATTGTGTATGTTGATTGTCATTGTGTTATCTTGAACACTATGAGTTTTCAAAAATACATTGATGAAATAACATCATTGTGTACTTCTAATGGTACAACACAATAATAGATAACAACAATTTTATATAATCTATTAAAAAATAATAACAAAAATAACACATTGTGTTAATTCAACACTAAAAATTTTGAAAAATACATTGGTAAAAGTATATCATTGTGTACTTCTAATTGTAAATTACAATGATAGATAACAAGTTTATAACCTATAAAAACAATTATAAAATAACATAAAATAATCTAAAACATAAAACACAATGATTAATACATATAACAAATGATATGCAATATATGACACAATAAACTTATAAGACACAATAGCTGATGTATTTGAAACAATGATCAAAATGTCATCCTCTATAAAACAATAAAAGAACACTTGTCAAGCCCACAATCCTTCTTAAGCTTTTAAGATTAAACATTTTTTTCACTATAACCCTTCCCGAAAAACAATTATTTGTCTGGACTATACTTATTTTACTTTCTAAAAGATGCTCGTTAAAAGTAGGTAGCTAGAAGATCCCACTAACTAAATAAATGATTAAAGAAAACACGTACAAACACATATAAAGTATGTAACATACAGGAATGGTACAAACGAGAAGCAATGTCGAGGGAAAAGACAACAAAAAGAAGTGACAAGGCGAAGACAATGAAGCCGGTAATAAGATCTCACAACTTACAAATGAAGAAGTTGAAAGAGAGTTTCTGGAATATAAGGTTATTCCGAACAAGTTCCAAATAATCTGAGAGAGACAAAGAATATGTGGGAACTATTATGAAATAATAAAGTTAAAGCAACTATATTACCCTTAAAGCAATCACAATAAACTGGTTTCGAGTAATTGTGAAATAAAAGAGTATAATGTGGAAGAGAGAAAGATGATAGACGTTCATATGCAAAAAAAAATAACCCTTAAAACATGTAATTGTGAGGGGGTTAGGAGAAGAGGGGTGTTTTTTAAGGCATTTCTAGAGTTGGCTTTGGCTATGTGAGGGGAAAGTGTCGAGTAGTGTACGTTGGCAAGTGCTTCTGTGGCCACTTTTTTTTATAAATGGGTGCTACGAGAAGTTTTATTTAATGGCACAAATGACACTATTTTATGAAGGCATTGGCTGAATACTTTAAGGTTCGGATAAAATGACACGTAAGATTTCTATATCTAAAGAGACCATATATTAAGTACAAATGCAGGAAGCGATTTGAAAAGGTTTTTTTTATTATTATTTTAGTAGTTAAGATTTAGCCGATATAAATCATAAATAAAAGTTTTAAATCTACTTTCAACATTTTTACAAACTTAAATAGCTTTTATATAGTTTCTTTTTGTTTTCAAGAAATTTTACCATAAATCCAATAATTTTATTATTCATAATTGGAGCATGGTATTGTTATATACTGAATAAGATGACTCTTTTAAAAAAATATTGATGCGACATTGATTTTGACACTACATGAGTATGCACATATGTTGTGTGATTATATACATGTGATGCGTAATTATATGAAACCATATACACCTTATTTAACCTACATGTGTTAAATCTCGATGGCTTCACATGTTTCTTACGAAAAAAACCGCTACATGTGTGTTTATGTATGGAAAGAGAAAGGATAACATATATAAAAAAATTAACCGACAAAGTGAGGAAGTTACACTGGTCATTAATCAAGTATGTCAATGGAATATATAGGATGTGTCACTTGTACATGAAGTAGTTTAAGGGTGTGTTTAAGATTTCTTATTTCACTCTCCTTATAACTTATTAACCTCTCATAAAGTTAATAAAAAGGTTTTGATGTTTTATAAGGTTAAAATGATTTTTGGGTTTTAACTTATCAAATGGGAAAAAAGAAGGTTTTGATAAGTTTTGAAAGTATAACTTTTTAATCTCCTCATTAACTTATTGAAATCATAATTATTGACTTTTAATTAATCCCCATGAGTTTTCATTAAAAACTTTAACATGCTTAATTAATTAATTATTAAATTATGCCAAATAATATTTATCTTTTAATTTATTTAAGTATAGTATCACTATGTAAATTTTATTAGAAACAATTCTTTAAAAAGTGTCCATTTGACATATGTAATACGTAGCGTAATTTAGTAACATAACGTAATGTAAGTAATCTTGTGTGCAATAATTTTACAATTTTGTGCATAATAACTTTATCAATATAACATAATACTGTGCATAATAATTTGCACATAGCGTCATCAATAGCGTGATTATCTAGGTGTAACAAATCGTATGATTATAATGTGAAAAATAGTGTGAATTCTTATTATGCATATATCCCTCCCCTAAGATGCATGTCACATTTTATTGGGGCTTCTTATGTTTAGCACTTATATTTTAGTTGGTACAATAAATTTCCCTCCTATACTAAGGATGTGAAGTGATATTGGTTATTGATCAACACAATTAACGACTGAGATATAAATAAGTGTCGTGTATAAGTAGAAACGAGTTAAAATGGTGGGAGGGGGCAAAATTAAAAACACCATACTTTTATCTAATTCTAGTTCTGTCATTAAAAAAAATCTAGTTCTAATTCTCCTATTTTTTTCAAAAAACTTATATAACTTATATATGCTTCATTATATAAATAACTATATCATTCAATCAAGAAATTTATTATCTTTAGATTTAAAATATTATTACTATACAATTTTTTATATAAGATTACATTAAAAAAAACGTTGGTTATAGTGTGAATAATGTGACTATATAGTAACTAGGGTGATTATAGTTGTGCTACGACAATTAATTTTGTATTGACGCGATCACACTTAACTCTAAAAACATGTGTTGCTTTCAAATTACTTGTATTTACGCTAATATTATCAAAACGAAAATAATAAAACCAAAGGAATCTAATATTAGACATTTTATAACATACATGTATCTTTCTTTTAATTTTCCTATAAAACCCTCCTCCTAACTCCTTACCTATCCATTGAAACTTTGAAAGTACATCAAGCCCTCTCTCAAGCCCAAAACAAAGTTACCTTTGGTTCAAGTAGTTCCTTCAAACACCATCTTCAACAATGGGAGCTATTTCTATTCTACACACCGTCTTCGGTGTTTTCGGTGCGTCTTCTTCACCTCACCATCTTCTTCCACCATTTCCCATACATGTGTTTCATAATCATAATATTATTATTATTATTATCATCATTCAGGAGACGCCACCGGACTCTTCCTCTTCTTAGCTCCGACGTAAGCATCTCACCCATTCTCCGGTGAACCCACCGCCATATGTTCTGTCATTCTGCTCATTATAATAACCACTGATCATATCTGTTGCAGAATCACCTTCAAGAGAATCTTGAACAACAAATCAACTGAAGAATTCTCTGGGGTTCCGTACCCCATGACGCTGCTCAACTGCCTCCTCTCAGCTTGGTACTTTTTCACCTTCTTTATCTTTCACACAAAACTGAAAACCCATCTTCTTCTTCACGCGTTCTGCAACTTTATCTTCACCTGCAGGTATGGGTTACCGTTCATATCGGAGAATAACACACTGGTGACTGTTATCAACGGCACCGGAGCCGTAATCGAAGCTATATATGTGCTGATTTTCATCATTTACGCACCCAAGAAGGAGAAAACGAAGGTTCTCGCGTTGCTTACCTTCGTTCTCGTCGCTTTCGCCACCGTTGCTGTGGTCTCCGTCGCCGCCCTTCACGGCAAAAGCCGCCGGTACTTCTGCGGGTTCGCGGCGGCGATATTCTCCGTTATAATGTACGGGTCGCCTCTCTCGATTATGGTAATTGCTACCTGGTTTTACTGTAGTTCGTTGATTTGATTTTGCCATTTTTGAAATTCACCATTATGGGTCAAATTTGGTAGAGGACGGTGGTGAAGACGAAGAGTGTGGAATTCATGCCTTTTTTTCTGTCGTTGTTCGTCTTCTTGTGTGGTACTTCGTGGTTCATATTTGGGCTCCTGGGTAACGACCCTTTTGTCTATGTAAGCCCTCAATCTTCATCTTCATCAGCGATTACAGATTACAGATTACACACACTGTGAATTTGTGATTCTTTTTAGTGTATTAATGGATTGAAATGAAATTGAAGGTGTGCAATGGATTCGGGAGCGTATTGGGTGCTTTGCAGTTGATTCTGTACGCAATTTACAGGAAGAACAAGGGGGAGAAGAAGGATGGGAAGGCGGCGGAGGAGGGTGGTGCGGCGGTGGAGATGGGGCTGAGGAATGGGGTGGAAAAAGGGAAGATGACGACGGAGAATGGTCGGTTGTAGAGTTATCTGTTCGTGTGGGTTTTGTGTGGTTTTTTTATTATTATTTGGGGATGTGGTTGAACCGCCGGAGATTGGTGACGGTGGTGCTAGTTGTAAGGCAGCAGAATTTATGATGCTCATTTATTGAAGTTTTTGTCCTTTGTTTTCTTCATGGGTCTAGATAACACATCTTATAAATCGAATCATTTCTATACGTCTTAGCATACACTATGACATCAAACGTAACGTAAAAGATCGAAAATACTGAAAACGATGAGAATTCAAAGGGTGTCAGAGGGGTTATACTCCTCGTATTAAGCTATACGACTCCTTTATACAACGCGTATGAGACCATACGACCTATAGAATTTTAAGGTGTTAGTTTATAATTTTGGGAAGTAACAATATCCATATCATTATTCATACGAGAATCTTCTGCCATGAACTCACAAAGTGTGGATATATTTATGATAACCAAACTCACTCACTTTAATAGACGGATCAAAACATAAAGTTCATTTACCTTTTGGCTTTTGCTTTACTCTTAAAATTATTTTGAGGGCAAATACCATAAAAACAATATATTCTCAGTTTTTTTCTCATAAGTCCCTCTATAATTTTTTATATGAAAAAACAAACATAATTTTTATTTTGTCAAATAAAAGTCACTCGATAATATTTGTATATAAAAAACCAACATATTTCTATTTTTTCACATTAAAAACCTCAGCTCGTTTAAATTATGGATCGTTAAGTTATGAAAACAACTATATTGAGTGACTTTTATGTGAAAAATACTTTTCAACAAAAAGTATGTTAGGTTTTTATGTGCAAAAATTATTGAGTGACTTTTATGAGACAAAAATAAATTATGATGATTTACGTACAAAAATTTGTAGAGGCACTTTTATATAAAAAACTGAAAATATGTTAGTTTTTTATAGTATTTACCCTTATTATGCTTATTATCTAGAATTTTCTTTTAGAAGCTAAACGGACAACTTTAACAAAATAACACTATCCCAAATAACAGTTACTTTATATTAGCATGTCCACCAAGGAACACACACTAATTGAATATGCTACTAATTTTACTCGCACATTAGAGTGACGATTAGGTGCGATTGTTCTAACACTTTTAAGTTTACCCTTTGGTAGGTAAGTATATATGTAGAAGGATTTAAACAATTTATGAAGATAAAGACATAATTTTGTATTTGTATTAACTAAATAAGTATATATAAAGAGAAGTAGTTAATTGTTGATTTTTCATGTGTGGTGTGTGTTATAAAGATAGGTGGTCCTATTATAAAATAATTACGTCTCAATATACGTGAATCACTGTTTGGCGCAAGATTAAATCACTTTTGTGTGTCACGATTAAACCACGTCAATGCATGGTTAAAAACTATATCATGTGAAGAGCACTTGTATGTCTCCCTTGTATATTATTTGCAAGTATCATATTCATTGTTCAATAGTTGCAATGAATTATGCAACTTTTAAATATTACAAGCTAAAACATATTTCGGAGACCTCTTACATAACCCACCTTCATATTCCACATATGAATTGTGACCACATATTGTCACGTTCTATCTTTATTCACGTCTATACTCCCTTCTTTCACGTCAGTATCTGTGGATGTGTGAACCCGTTACGGGTGTGCCTTTACGCATTGGCGAAGCTTCTTTGGGGCCAGGGGGCCCACCCCTCTCTTTTTTCTGTCAGTAGTGTTAATTTTTGGTTCAATAATGTAAATTTTCGGTCCGGCAGTGAAAATTTTTAATATATATAGAGTCCCCCCAACCCTAAAGTAGTTTACTTTCGCCCCCACCCCCTTAAAGTTTGGTTTAAGCTCCACCACTGTCTTTACGAAACGTTTTATTATATAAAATCTGTTAAATATTGGGTGGAAGTGTGGAACTTAAATTTTGTATATGGTTGGCATGGGTTTTCTGAACAAAAGTATAGACGGAGACATGTGCATGACAATTGCCGGTACCCTGCCCAATGTGTTGTTGATTTGGTTATCATTTCAAAATGATCTTGGAATTTAGCTGCTTCATTCTGAGGGCCTAATATTTTAATTTAACAGGTTTTAGATTATATGGATGTTTCATGTTTTGTTTACAAACTAAATTATTTGACTATTTGGGGTCATTGTCCATCATCCTTTTGAGCATTTGAAAGCAAAGAAATGATCACCACAAAGAAAAAAACTCTATCGCGACTAGATCTATGACAACGACATGATATTGTCGCTATAGGTCATCATAAGACGACGACATTTCGTCGCCATAGGGTCACTTTAATTTTTGGCTACTCTAGCCCTATAGTGACGACTTGTCGTCGCCTTAGGGTGACCTATAGCGACAAAAAGAAGTCATTGCCATAGGTGTAGAAAAGTCGTCGCCATAGAGTTATTTTCTTACATTTTGATTTATTTAAAATAACGCTAGAATTTTAAAATTTATGTGTGGACCTATGGCGACGACATGTCATCGCCATAGGTCAAAACATTATTTTTCTTTTTTTTTCCCGTAATAACTAGGAGGAAAATAGTCTCGCCATTTATGAAAACTCTATGGCGATGACATGTCGTCGTCATAGGTCAAAATATTTTTTTTCTTTTTCCCCCCGAAATAACTAGGAGGAAAATAGTCCCGCCATTATAAAAACTCTATTATATGGTGACGACATGTCGTCGCCATAAAGTTTTATGATTTTTTTAAATATGATATTAATAAAAGTAATAATTATAAAAAATAATAATAATAATAATAATAATAATAATATTATTATTATTATTATTATTATTATTATTATTATTATTATTATTATTATTATTATTATTATTATTATTATTAATTTATGTACATTTTATTGTTATTGTTATTATAAGTAATATTTTTATTGTTAATATAAGTAATAATAATAATATAATAAATATTATTATTTAATTAAGCGTGTGTATGTTTGTATTATTTTCTTAAAATAATATTATATGCTTTTAATTTATTTTGTAAATGGAACAAAATCTTATTAAATGTGAATTTTTGAAAGAAAGATAAAGATAAGTTAGGACTAATATTTTTTAAATATATATTCAATCATTTAGTCATTTATTTTCTTAGTTAAAAGAAGAAAAAAACTAATTTTATATGTTGTGATAATTATAATTATTAACAATTAGCATCAATCATGGTCAAATATGTTCGATTACAATAGTTAGACTCGATTGAATATGTCAAAGTTTAGCTATGATCGAGTTATGAATACCAGTGTTATTTTATATACATTAATGGTAATTTACGAGAAATTATGATTGTTAAGGATAAGTTAAGTTTGTTTATATTTAGTTATCATAATAGGTGTTAAACAAGGTCAAATATGTTAGGTTATGATGGTTGGGGTCTATTACATTCGTCAAAAGTTAGCTATGATCCAATTATGATCATTGTTTGTAAGGCCCCGTTCCTGGGACGCTCACAGCTGGTCCATCATCGCACATAAAGCATATATTTTCATTAACTTAAAAAAACATTGCAGCGGAAACATTAAAACAAACATTCCATTTCATTATAAAAGTTTTTGCAAAATAATACATCGTTATCGAATTACAAAATACTTGTTGCATTACATCACAAAAGCATTATAAAAAAATGGATGCCATCCAAAAAGAGCCAAGTAGCCGCCTCGTGCCATCCTCAGCAACCTTTACCTGCCAACTGGAAACACATAAAAGTCAGCGTTGCTGAGTGAGTTCTAGTTTTAAAATAAAACATACTTTACTTCCGTTTAAAAACCATTCTTTACAATCGTACGTGATCATGCACTATACATACACATAGATAATATCATTATTATCTTCATCATTCATTCCTTTTCTTTTGTATCGTTCATTCTATACATACATCATTAGTCTTTACTTTCATTCGGACCAATGCCATGTGCTACACCCCACCGTCATGCATAAAGCGGGTATTGGGCCGAAGTCTATAAATAGACTCCCATACATTGTGCCCGGTGGCCTGACCACAGTACCGGGTAAGTAGCAAGGGTCCCATACGTATGGTCAATAACAAGTATTAGACCTTAGTGTGCATCCTTCTGGGGTAGCTAACCCGCACACAGTTGAGCTAACACTCTTCATTGGGTGTGAACCTCCATACATTTGCTTGCAAGCCTTTCTTACTTTCATTCATTCATTAATGCATGTATTCTTCCGTTACGTTCCTCTTTTCATTATCTTCCACTTTACGTTACATAATACTTTTCATTTCATTCGTTAACATTCAACGTAAAGCCACGGGAAAAATAATCATACATACTAAAGAACATCATCATAAGCATACAAACATCACCATACAAGGCACCATCATACATACCTAACATTCAACATACATGCTACATCCTACATGCTCAATCACATCATCTATGACTCCAAAAGTCAACTTACTTCATCTCCGGGAAAATCCCAAGTCAAGGCCTACATTAACTCTTTCCCCCCAAAAGCAGAAAATATTCTAAGTCCTTTCGGACGCATGAGCCCTATTTGGGCGTATGGGCACTATATAGTCGCATGGCCTTCCAGGCGCATGAGAACACTTAGGCGCATGGACATAATGGTACGAATGAACACTTAGGCGTATGGAGGGCTTCCAGATGCATGAACACTATGGGGCGTATGGACCCTCAGTCGCATTACCTTCAGTCGCATGGCTTCCAGTCGTGTGACCTTCAGTCGCATGACCCTTTGGCCGTATGGCCTTCAGTCGCATAACCTTCAATCGCATGCCTTTTAGGCGTATGAGCTCCAGTCGCATGCCTTTCGGGCGTATGAACTCCAGTCGCATGCCCTTTGGCCGTATGGCCTTCAGTCGCATGCTTCTCGGTCGTATGACCTCCAGTCGCATGAGGAAACTCCCAGTCGCATGAGCCCTAACTGGGTGCAGAATGCAGTCTCTTCGAACCTGAACTGCAGATTTCGGTCCCCAAACCCTCTCTAACCTGTTCTAAGCTTAAACCATCCATCCTAAGCCTTAGAAACATATCCATATCACCATTCAAGCACAATATACCCAAACACAAACTCCACCAGATCGCACACACACATACATACGGGTACATACCCAACACATCAAAAAAATGGTTTCATATGTGTTCCAGCCCCAAAATCAGTTAAAAACGTGTAAAATAGGGGTCCTAGAACTCACATTAGCAGCCTCTTCGGGTAGAGCTTCCCACAAACCCGCTTGACTTTGACTTTTGCACCTTGATTCTTCAAAAACCCGAAACTTTTGCCCTTTTCTCCCTTTTCTTTCTCTCTGGCCGATTGAAGACAAGCATGGAGAGGGTTGTGGGCAGCCATGCCCTTTTACACCCACTCTTCCAAACTTTTGTCTTTTTTGGCAATATTGGTCCCTCAACTTGGACCTTATTTCTTTTCTTTCTTTTCATTGACTAACAAGTGACCGAGTGTTACAAGTCCACCCCCCTTATATAGGTTTCGTTCCCGAAACCTGTTATTCCTCGAACAAATGTGGGTAATGCTGTCTCATCTCTTCTTCAGTCTCCCGCGTAGACTCTGATCCCTTTCTATGCTTTCACTGTACGCGCACAAGGAGAACCACTTTATTCCTCAACCTCTTCTATTTACGATCAATGATCGCCACTGGTTGCTCCACATAATTGAGTCGTTCATCTACTTCGATATCTTCCAGTGGGACCACCATGTCCTCGTCTGCCAAACATTTCCTCAGATGAGATACATGGAATGTCGGATGAATTCCACTTAACTCCTCCGGTAACTCCAGTCTATAGGCCACCTCTCCTACTCGAGCAATGATTCGAAAAGGCCCTATGTACCTTGGACTCAACTTGCCCCGCTTTCTAAACCGAATGGTAGCTTTTCAAGGTGAGACTTTCAACATAACTCTATCACCCACCTGGAACTCAATTGGTCTACGTCGTTTATCAGCATACAACTTCTGTCTATCTTTGGCTGCCTTCATAAAGGCTTTGATCCTTTCTAGCTTCTCAGTCGTAGCCTCTACCACCTCGACGCTCCCTAACTCTTTATGGCCGATATCACCCCAACAAACGGGTGTCCTACATCTCCTACCGTATAGCATCTCATAAGGAGGCATACCAATACTGGCATGATAACTGTTGTTATATGAGAACTCGGCTAACGGTAAATGGTCATCCCAACTTCCTCCGAAATCAATGACGCATGCCCGAAGCATATCCTCCAGCGTCTGAATGGTCCTTTCTGACTGACCATCCGTCTGAGGATGATAAGCCGTGCTAATATGTAACCTCGTCCCCATCGCATCATGGAATTTCTTCCAAAACTTAGATGTAAACCGGGTGTCACGATCAGACACAATAGACACCGGCACACCATGACGAGTTACAATCTCCTTGATGAACAGATCTGCTAATCTTTCAGAAGAATACGTCTCACGGATCGGTAGAAAGTGAGCACTTTTCGTTAAACGATCAATTATCACCCATATGGCATCATACCCTTTCATGGTACGCGATAGCTTTGTAATAAAATCCATAGTGATGTGCTCCCACTTCCACTCCGGTATATCCAATGGTTGGATCTTCCCATACGGCTTTTGGTGCTCGGCCTTCACTTGTAAACAAGTAAGGCATTTACTCACATACTCCACCACATCACGCTTCATACCCAGCTACCAATAATCTTTCTTCATGTCTTGATACATCTTTGTAGCAGCGGGATGAATAGAGTATCGAGTCTTATGAGCTTCATCCATAATCTTCACGCGTAGATCCCCAAAACGAGGAATCCACATCCGCCCGAATCGGGTTCTAACACCGAGTGTGTTTTCACCCAGCTCCGCAACCAGACCTCTCATTCTTTCGGAGTTAAGATGATCTTCTTTCAATGCCTCATCCTGAAACTCCTTAACTTGCTTCATCACATCCGAGGTCATGATCAACTAGTAAGCTTTCACCCGAATCAGCTCGGGTCTCTCTTTTCGGCTAAAGGCATCCGCCACTACGTTGGCTTTGCCCGGATGGTAATGGATCTCGCAATCATAGTCCTTTATGAGCTCCAACCATCTCCTTTGCCTCATGTTCAAATCTTTTTGCTCGAAAAAGTACTTCAAGCTCTTGTGGTCAGTGAATATGGTGCACTTCGTCCCATACAGGTAGTGCCTCCAAATCTTTAATGCAAAGACCACGGCTGCTAGCTCCAAGTCATGAGTAGGATAACTGACCTCATGAACCTTCAACGGTCGGGATGCATAGGCTATAACCCTCCCTCTCTGAATTAACACACACCCCAACCCCGAGTAGGAAGCATCAGAATAAACCACCAGATCTTCACTTCCATCGGGTAACGACAAAACAGGAGCTTGAGTCAATCTCGCCTTTAACTCCTCAAACGCCTTCTCTTGAGCTTGACCCCATACAAACTTTACATCTTTACGAGTCAACTTGGTTAATGGAGAAGCGATCTTAGAGAAGTCTTGAATAAACCTTCGGTAATAGCCCGCCAAACCCAAGAAACTACGAATCTCGGATGGCGTCTTTGGAGGCTTCCATTGCATCACCGCCTCCACCTTTGTCGGGTCCACCATAATCCCTTCAGGATTCACCACGTGACCCAAGAACTGAACCTCGCGTAACCAGAACGCGCACTTGGAGAATTTAGCATACAATTTCTCCCTTCTCAACGTCTTCAACACCTCTCGAATGTGACCGGCATGCTCATTCTCGCTCTTTGAATAAATCAGGATATCATCAATAAACACAATCACTGATTTATCCAACATCGGCCGACACACTCGATTCATCAAATCCATAAAAGCAGCTGGCGTGTTGGTCAAACCAAAAGACATAACGAGAAACTCGTAGTGTCCATAGCGCGTGCGAAAAGTTGTTTTAGGGATATCCTGCTCTTTCACCTTTTGCTGATGGTAGCCAGATCGAAGATCTATCCTCGAGAACCAACTGGCACCTTGAAGCTGATCAAACAAATCATCAATTCTCGGTAACGGGTATCGGTTCTTCACTGTCAGCTTATTCAGCTCACGGTAGTCTATACACATCCTCATACTACCGTCTTCCTTCTTCACTAATAAGTCCGGAGCACCCCAAGGAGAGATACTCGGTCTAATGAACCCCTTATCAAGCAGCTCCTGCAGTTGCTCCATCAACTCCTTCATCTCAGTCGGAGCCAACCGATATGGTGCCTTAGCAACAGGTTGGGCACCCGGTATCAAGTCAATCTGGAACTCAATCTCACGGTTAGGTGGCACTCCTGGTAAGTCTTCGGGAAATACATCTGGGAAGTCACACACAACCGGTACATTGGATAGTTGTGGTGTTGGTGTATCCACGTCCTTTACGTAGGCCAAGTAGGCACTACATCCAGTCCTCATGCACTTTCCCGCCACCACCACTAAAATTGTAACATCCGTCATTTTCCGAGTTAAAACCCAAACCCGAGCTTATTTTAAGTTTGTATTATTAAGTTATGTAATAACTTTAATGGATAAAAAAACATCAAAAATGTAAACAACTTGTTATAACTTAGGGATTTATAAATAATTCTTTTCATAAAGGTATAGAGTTTATTAATCATTTTACGATAAATAACTAGATGGAAAGTTTTATTAACAATTTATTAAGTTATAAAATGAATTCCAATAAACTTATACAACTTTATAAGTAATTATGAATTTTAATTATTAAGTAAAAATAAATAATCAAGTTATAAGGTTTAAAAGCTTATAAAAATTTTAAAGATTAATAACTAATTAATTTCTGTTATTATTCAAATTAGTTTTATAAGTCTAGGGTTCATTTTGTAATTTCTAAAATTTAATCTAAAACCTTTTACATAAAATAACAAAATAGAATACTTCAGGGGCCAAAATGTAAAATACCCAAACCAACCCCCCCTTCACCCCGCTTTTCCGGCTGGAACTCCGGCAAGCTTCCGGCCGAGTTCCGGCAAGCCCAAAACCGGTTGAAGAGATCACGATTTCGAGATCAAAGGATACCTAACGATCGGAGGAAACGTCTCGAACCTGGAAACGAGGTTTAATTTAGGTTTAACTCGGCAATAATGGCGATTGAACCTGAAACCGTATGTCCATCGAATTCCACTCGTTCCAACGTCCAAATCATGTTAATAATCCGATTTATTGAACAGAAACGGTTGTATAATTATTGCTAAACTAAATGTATAGTTCAATTCGAGTTAATCAAACATTTAAACACTTAATCATAACCGAAGTGATCGAATCAAAATCAAAATCAACCGACACCTTAACGTACAAAATTGGGACTATTTAATAGAGGGTAAAGCTTCCATATGATCCTTTTCAACTTTCTGAACCTTCAATTGCTCGAATAATTCACTCGATCATCAATTCCAAGCTGCTTCTTCCTCGCGAGCAAGTCGAGTCAAACCCGAAGCTTAAACATTATCAATCGGTCGTAATCAAGTGAGTTTAAAACACCATTTTACTCGAAATTACATATGGAAGAAAAGCCCTATGATTAATCTGGGTAACAACATCAATTTGATGTTCAATTGGAATCAAATCGATTCTAGGGTTCTTGAAATTTGGGGATTTTTCTAATTAATGTTTATAAAAATTGTTTAGTAGATTTAAACCAGATTTGGGCTGTTATCCTGCCGGTTAAAGTCTTGTGCAAACACAGAAGAGGTCCCGGGTTCGACCCCGGGCACCCTCAAATCTATTTTTTTAAACCTTCCTTTTTATTAAATTAAATCACAAAAATTACTATTATTTTATTAAATTAAAATAAAAATCATGTTGATACTTAAATTTAACTTAGAGATTATTAATTTAATTTTTGAAAAATTGTAACAATACAATCTACTTTTTAAAACAAATAGTTTAATAATATAAAAACTTTGAGATTTAAATTTTATAAAAAATATATATATATAATTTATTTACAAGTTTTAAATATTTATAAAAACTATTTTAAAAGCTTTATTAAATTCCTGAAACTTCTAAATCATATAATATCTTAGTCTTTATTTTTGAAAAGTTTTAGTATTATGAAACCTTTATAATAATTACTCAAAAGTTAAAAAAAACATTATAAATCAAACTTAAATACTTTTAAGTTATTTTGCAAGTCAATTAAATAATTAATTATCCAATTAATTATTTTTTATTAAGTTTTAAATAATTTTTAGATTAATTATTTATTTTATACTCAACCATTACTTAATCAATTATTATTAATATTTAAGTAATATTTATTATTCAATTTAACTAATGATTTATTATCGTTTTAAACCATAATTATTAATCAACTTATTCCATATTTATGTAATCAAAAAATAATTGGTCATATTATTTTATTTAAACCTAATTATCAAAACCCCAAATTCCAATTGAAACCCTAATTCGTCTTTAGTCGTTAACCTTATTTTTATTCTAATCCTAAGACATCAAATCTTACGTTGAGTCGTGAAGAAATCATTGGAACTATTTAATTTTCTTATTATTATCAAGCGCATTTCACATCTCGTGAGTTTTCCATGTGAGTTCTCCATGCCCCTTTTTACTTTATTTCACACCTTTTGGGGTGAAACATGTTAACCTTATAAACTTACACTTGTAAACATCTTGATACTTGTAAATGCACATGCAATTCATCTTTACTTTTTGTCATGATTATTGGTATTATTGTAAGTGTTATATGAGATACATTATATGTTGACAATCATTAACTATTGCTAGCCTGGCGACGTCATAGATCTATGGGCCTGACAAGCCTATTTGGTGCTAAAGCCAATGTATTGTCGGCTCCTGATGACGTATGCTTGTTCATCATGGGAACCAAGTACACTTAGCCAATCTTATAAACTTGTAATCAAGTCAAGGTTTGGTTGTAACTATATATGTTCTATAAACTTGCTAACTCATAACCATTGACATGAATTGCTACTTGTAAACCTTTATATATATATACATATATATATATATATATATATATATATATATATATATATATATATATATATATATATATATATATATATCTACGCGTGTGTTTAACCCATGGAAACTCACCAACTTTCAAAGTTGACCCTTTATTTTTAACATGTTTCAGGTTTGATACTTGAAGATCTCTTCGTGCTCATATAGGACTTGGACTTAGTTAATTGTAAATATTATGTTGTTGTTTAGATCTTGTTTGTATTGTAATAATTTAATTGTCTTGTAATGTTCAATAAAAAGGATATTTAATATTATTACAACTTATTTAGTTCCATGTGCTATGAACAATCGTTTCACACTCGTCCGCCCCGATGATTCCGGCGTCAGTCGGGGTGTGACAGATTGGTATCAGAGCCATGGTTATTGGGAATTAGGTTATTAGAAATGGAATGACCTAGACTATAACTAAGTACCCTTACACATGAGTCCTCTTTTGTATTTTATATGCTCAGATAGGATTTTGTATGCCTTATGTGTTTATACTTAATTATGTGATTATATGCTTTATGTGCTTATTCTTATACTTTGAATCTTATCAATGCACACATGTAAATCATATACTAAGGCATTATGTGCCTAAATCAAATGGTTTTCAAAATGAGCTTTGAATCGTTATTCATGGTTTTCAACTCTCGTAAAAGTCTATGTCCTATGACTTGAAACATGTAATGCTGGAAGAGTGTGATGCCTGTATTTCGAGGTGTTCTGTCTAGGCAAGGTATTCATAGAAATCCAAATCAACCGATGGATCTGTTTACCTTACCTGGGCACCCTTGGGGTGAGTGCCCGCTTATAGGTGCGCATGTCTTCATTAAGGTTGTAGTTGACATAATACTTTGATAAGTCAACGTAATGTCTTGGTTTGTAAACTGAACGTTACACTCGAAATATCCTATTATTTTGAATCATCTTATCATTGATCTTGTATCCCTGAAACTTAAAACTCATTATCCCATTTTTCTTAATGACCCTTAAAAAAAATCTTTCTAAACACCTTCCCCTCAAAACCGCACTTATCCTGAAAACCTATTACAATGATGCTCTCATTCTAAATTGAATCCTTAATCATAACAAACACGATTCTCGTATCAACTTTAAGCTAATGAAACTTTGAAACCTCAATAATACAAGTATAGAAGAATCAATCATCTAAGAACCCTGTTAAAGTTACTTTCTTGGGAAGCTCTTATGTGTCACACCCCGACCGACGGCGGAGTCATCGGGGTGGACGAATGTGAAACAATTGTTCATAGCACATGGAACTAAATGAGTTGAAATATTATTAAATACCATTTTTATTGAACAATACAAGACAATTAAAATCATTACAATGCAAACAAGACATTAACAACAATATAAGACTTTCAATTAACTAAGTCCAAATCCTATATGAGCACGAAGGGATCTTCAAGTATCAAACCTGAAACATGTTAAAAATAAAAGGGTCAACATAATGTTGGTGAGATTTCCATAGTTTTCATACATAAGTATATAAAAGATGGCAATTCATGTTATAAGTTAGAGAGCAAAGTAACTAGGGATGTAAGACAGAATGCACAATCAAACCTTGACAGTTTTACAAGTCTCAAACGTTTACAAGTATATACGATTAGCTAAGTGTACTTGGATCAACCAAGCAGGCTTGTCAGGCCCATAGATCTATGACGTCGCCAGGCTAGCAATAGTTAATGATTGTACATATAATCGACATTACATGGTAATTACTAAGATCAACTAACCACAACATACAAGTGAATTGCCATAAGTTTACAAGAATCAAACGTTTTACAAGTGCAACGATTATAAGATAACATGTTTCACCCCAAAGTGTAAAAATATGAAAAAGGGGTATAGAAATACTCACAATAATAGTGATGGTTGTAGAGTACATAAGAAAGCTTGGATGTTCAAGAGTCAAAGGTGATGTCCTAAATGATAAAAAGAAACAATAACTTGAGTTTGGAATACATTACAAGAAGTTAGGACGCTTAGGAATGCCAATAAGCGAAAGGTAGATTGATAAACGATTATTGTACCAATTTTAGATTTTGGACAGAATGTTTCGTACGTGTTTGAACAGGTTTTTAAAATAGCAAACGGTTTCATAAAATTATAAAAATTTACATTTGACTATTTCAAAGTCTCTCGGACAACTTTCATTAAGAAACATTTTTATGAAAAGATCCGTAAATAGGTCAAACAAGCAGCACAAGACAGAAGATGCTGAAATGCGCACTTATCTTGTGAAGGCTATTGTTGAGTCGTGCGATTGAGTTTGAAGACGTATAAATTGTCATTGAAAGCGTAATTCAATGAATCTAACATTGGAGTCAGATTTTACTCAATTTTAGTTTGTTATGATCAAGTTATGGTCGGTTGAAGTAAGATTATATTCTGCCAGAATTGTAGTAAGGCACTTATGTGCCCTTTTAAAATCGTCAAAGCATGAAACGGGTTAGATCAATTTATTATGTCAATATATGGTATATTAGTCTTCATTTGAGTTATAAAAATATTCTAAGTCTTTGGCATAGCCATCATTTAGAAAAATAATCTTGTGGAATAACCGAATGCGGCGGCATAGCCGTCCATATGCAAACGGGATTCTTTGTTTATGTTAGTGTGTTGTTAGCTTGATTTAGGAATGTTAGTGATTGTTATAAGATTAGTGATTATTAAAATGTTAATGATCAAATGATAATGATTAAAATAAAAAGAGATTTGGTAGAAGAAAGAATAATAGTAAGAATATAAAGTCATGAGAACAATTGCATGTTAGGATGATTAAAAAGTATAATATAAAAGCAATAAAAGATTAACTTAGAATTAAGAATTCTTGAAATTTCTTGTAAAATAAAATTCTTCAAATTGATCATAACCAATGGATGAAAGAAATATATGAGAGTGAGATTTTTAGAGAATGAGCAAATGAAAAGTGAGACCTAAGGCTTGTTTTTATAGTTGAGGTTAGAAGTAGGTTATGAATGGTGTTAATGGTGAGTTATAAGTCTTTTAAAAGGGGGTTATGATTGGAATTTGAAATAAATATAAAATTAAATAATTTAAATAAATAAAAGAATAATTACAATTTAAACTTTAAATTTATTAAAACTTTAATTTTAATTTAACAACTTCTTTTTTATTAAATCTTTGTAGACTTTATAAATATAATAAGAACTTGTAATTTGATTATTTATTTTAATTGAATATTTAAAAGTAATATAAATATTAATAACATTTTATAGACCTTACATATTTGTAAAAATAATGATATTGTATTTTAATCCTTTATTTTTGTTTTATAATTAAAACTCATAAATGACAAATAAACTTCATGAATTTATAAAATTTTATTCTATAAATCATGAATTTACCATAAATTGATTTAATAAATGGAAGTTGAATAAATAATATTATTATTGTTTCTTGAATGATTAAAATAAATTAAATTTCTTAACTAATGTATTTGATTTTCCAAAAATTGACCCAAACGAATTCGGGTTTGAGTTTCTATTTTTCAAAATGGGCAGATGTTACATTATAAATTCCATATCCTACCCAAAAGCATCTTGAACTTATTTCTCATGTTCGTTAAGCCGAGTTCCGTATCGATCTAATGTTTGGTGTCTCACTCATGGCAAAACCTTCCTAACCGTCTTGAACCGTTTAATATACAAACGTTTATCAATTAAAAATTCTAGATTAATAATCTTGTACCCTTTGCCAAGAAACACATGAAATCATGAATTATGAAATTTAACAAATTTAAGCATAGCAAAACATCATAATTACACTTATTGAATTTAAACGTTCCAAGTGTCACTTTCGAATGTGACATGAAATCCAAGTCCCCTCATATCCTTGAAATTAGTCCCCTCGTAATTAAATTTCGGGACGAAATTTCTTAAAGTAGGGGAGACTGTAACATCCGCCATTTTCCGAGTTAAAACCCAAACCCGAGCTTATTTTAAGTTTTTATTATTAAGTTATGTAATAACTTTAGTGGATAAAAAAAATCAAAAATATAAACAACTTGTAATAACTTAGGGATTTATAAATAATTCTTTTCATAAAGGTATAGAGTTTATTAATCATTTTACGATAAATAACTAGATGGAAAGTTTTATTAAAAATTTATTAAGTTATAAAATGAATTCAAATAAACTTATACAACTTTATAAGTAATTATGAATTTTAATTATTAAGTAAAAATAAATAATCAAGTTATAAGGTTTAAAAGCTTATAAAAATTTTAAAGATTAATAACTAATTAATTTGTTTTTATTATTCAAATTAGTTTTATAAGTCTAGGGTTCATTTTGTAATTTCTAAAATTTAATCTAAAACCTTTTACATAAAATAACAAAATAGAATACTTCAGGGGCCAAAATGTAAAATACCCAAACCAACCCCCCCTTCACCCCGCTTTTCCGGCTGGAACTCCGGCAGGCTTCCAGCCAGAACTCCGGCAAGCTTCCGGCCGAGTTCCGGCAAGCCCAAAACCGGTTGAAGAGATCACGATTTCGAGATCAAAGGATACCTAACGATCGAAGGAAACATCTCGAACCTGGAAACGAGGTTTAATTTAGGTTTAACTCGGCAATAATGGTGATTGAACCTGAAACCGTATGTCCATCGAACTCCACTCGTTCCAATGTCCAAATCATGTTAATAATCCAATTTATTGAACGAAAACGGTTGTATAATCATTGCTAAACTAAATGTATAGTTCAATTCGAGTTAATCAAACATTTAAACACTTAATCATAACCGAAGTGATCGAATCAAAATCAAAATCAACCGGCACCTTAACGTACAAATTGGGACTATTTAACAGAGGGTAAAGCTTCCATATGACCCTTTTCAACTTTCTGAACCTTCAATTGCTCGAATAATTCACTCGATCATCAATTCCAAGCTGCTTCTTCCTCGCGAGCAAGTCGAGTCAAACCCGAAGCTTAAACATTATCAATCGGTCGTAATCAAGTGAGTTTAATACACCCTTTTACTCGAAATTACATAGGGAAGAAAAGCCCTATGATTAATCTAGGTAACAACATCAATTTGATGTTCAATTGGAATCAAATCGATTCTAGGGTTCTTGCAATTTGGGGATTTTTCTAATTAATGTTTATAAAAATTGTTTAGTAGACTTAAACCAGATTTGGGTTGTTATCATGCCGGTTAAAGTCTTGTGCAATCACAGAAGATGTCCCGGGTTCGACCCTGGGCACCCTTAAATCTATTTTTTTAAACCTTCCTTTTTATTAAATTAAATCACAAAAATTGCTATTATTTTATTAAATTAAAATAAAAATCATGTTGATACTTAAATTTAACTTAGAGATTATTAATTTAGTTTTTAAAAAATGTAACAATACAATCTACTTTTTAAAACAAATAGTTTAATAATATAAAAACTTTAAGATTTAAATTTTATAAAAAATATATATATATAATTTATTTACAAGTTTTAAATATTTATAAAAACTATTTTAAAATCTTTATTAAATTCCTGAAACTTCTAAATCATATAATATCTTAGTCTTTATTTTTGAAAAGTTTTAGTATTATGAAACCTTTATAATAATTACTCAAAAGTTAAAAAAAACACTATAAATCAAACTTAAATACTTTTAAGTTATTTTACAAGTCAATTAAATAATTAATTATCCAATTAATTATTTTTGAGTAAGTTTTAAATAATTTTTAGATTAATTATTTATTTGATACTCAACCATTACTTAATCAATTATTATTAATATTTAAGTAATATTTATTATTCAATTTAACTAATGATTTATTATCGTTTAAAACCATAATTATTAATCAACTTATTCCATATTTATGTAATCAAAATATAATTGGTTATATTATTTTATTTAAACCTAATTATCACAACCTTAAATTTCAATTGAAACCCTAATTCATCTTTAGTCGTTAACCTTATTTTTATTCTAATCCTAATGCATCAAATCTTAGGTTGAGTCGTGAAGAAATTATTAGAACTATTTAATTTTCTTATTATTATCAAGCGCATTCCACATCTCGTGAGTTTTGCATGTGAGTTCTCCATGCCTCTTTTTACTTTATTTCACACCTTTTGGGGTGAAACATGTTAACCTTATAAATTTACACTTGTAAACATCTTGATACTTGTAAATGCACATACAATTCATCTTTACTTTTTGTCATTGTTATTAGCATTATTGTAACTGTTATATGAGATACATTATATGTTGACAATCATTAACTATTGCTAGCCTGGCGACGTTATAGATCTATGGGCCTGACAAGCATATTTGGTGCTAAAGCCAATGAATTCTCGGCTCCTGATGACGTATGCTTGTTCATCATGGGAACCAAGTACACTTAGCCAATCTTATAAACTTGTAATCAAGTCGAGGTTTGGTTGTAACTGTATGTGTTCTATAAACTTGCTAACTCATAACCATTGACATGAATTGCTACTTGTAAACCTTTTTATATATATACACGTGTGTTTAACCTATGGAAACTCACCAACTTTCAAAGTTGACCCTTTATTTTAACATGTTTCAGGTTTGATACTTGAAGATCTCTTCGTGCTCATATAGGACTTGGACTTAGTTAATTGTAAATCTTATGTTGTTGTTTAGATCTTGTTTGTATTGTAATCATTTAATTGTCTTGTAGTTTTCAATAAAAAGGATATTTAATATTATTACAACTTATTTAGTTCCATGTGCTATGAACAATCGTTTCACATTCGTCCGCCCCGATGATTCCATCGTCGGTCGGGGTGTGACAGAAATCACTTTCGGAATCATAGTGACCCGATCACCATAAACCGTCACCGAACTCCCATCAGGCGCTGTCAAACCAATCATCTTCTTGCGACACACAATGTTCGCCTCGTAGTCCGCTAACCAATCCATTCCTAGGACCACGTCAAACCCGCCCAAGGTCATCACGAAGGGTCTAACAGGAAACTTGTGACCTTCTAATTCCACGTCACAACCTTCTATCATCTCAGAAATCCTGGTAGACTTACCTATGGCAGTTTCTACATCAAAGGGTGCATCTACTCTCCTACTACTAACATGCAGTTTAGCACAGAAAGCAGCAGAACTAAAACTCTTACTAGCACCAGAATCAAATAACACAGAGGCTAAAGTTTGGTTTACTAGAAACGTACCTGACACAACATCAGGGTCCGTCCTAGCCTCCTCCTGCGTCATCGTAAACGCTCGGGCGCTCGCCTTCTGCCCTTCCGTCCCAACCATATTCTTCTTTGCACCGGAACTCTCAGCCCTCGGCTTCTTGCAGTCCCTGCACATGTGACCCCCTTCACCACAGTTAAAACATCTGGCCGCACGACAATCCCTTGCTATATGCCCCGTCCTTCCACACTTGAAGCATAAATTCGATCCCAACCTACATTCTCCGATATGCTCCTTTCCACATTTGCCACGCTTCTTCAACCCTGCACCAGATATGACCACACGGCGGTCATCCACCCGTGCACTCTTGTTACTCGTCGGGGCACCTCCCCGACCAAACCTTTTCCCATTCCAATTTCGGTCACCACCACCCTTCTTGCTCACCTCAGCCACCACCACTTCTCGCTCGTCATACAACCTTCCTGCCAAATCAACCGCCAACCTAAACGTGCTCGGTCGGGCAGCGATCATGTGCCTATGGATATCCGCCGGAAAGCCCTGGATGTACCTCTTAATCTTTCGTGACAGAGGCGTCACTTGATCCGGCACCAGCCGTGCCATCTCATTAAACTTCGTGGTGTATTGTTGATGTGTCATTGTTCCCGCCTCCAGCTGCAGGAACTCCCTTTCCACCTTATCCATCTCCTGGTGAGGACAGAACTCCTCAATTACCAGCTTCTTCAACTCAGACCACCTCATTCTCCCAATCGCCCGACTACCCTTGGCTTGGACAATATTGTCCCACAAGCACAAGGCCGAGTCCACAAACGAGTGGGCAGCAAACTTCACCTTCTGGTCCTCTCGGCACTCACTAATATCAAGTACCGCCTCCATCTCTCTCACCCATCGGTGAGCAGCAGCAGCAGTGCCATTACCATCAAAAGTAGGGGGCTTGCATCTTTGAAATGCCCCGTAGTTACAACCTCGTGTCGTCTCCTGCACAGGCTCTTCTTCCTCCTCCTCATCATCGGAGGGAACCGTCTCAGTTTCCGGTTGCTCCTGTCCTCTCGAGGACCTGTTCCTCTCCTTCCGTTCTCCTTCCCGTACGGCCTTTATCACTTCGGTCACCACAGACGGTAAGATCGTCTGCATGACCTGATGCACCTCTTCAACCACAGCCTCCTTCACTGAGGCCCTTAAGTTAGCACTCTCGTCTCCGCCCTCTGGGTGAGGGGTCTCGGGTTCATCATGAACCACCTTTTCGGCTCTAGGCCTTCCTCTTTTGGCCCGCGGTTCAGCACCACGCCCACCACGACCTCCACCACGCGAAGCTTTTGATGATCTACCCCCGGCCATTCTCTAACACACTGAAAGATTCAAACACCAACACGGTCATTCAAGGGAATAGCTCAGTTTATGTCAAGTATAGTAAGTCCCTAATTACAGTGGTCAGTTGTGATTAGCCACTTACTTTACTCTCCATACCCCAAGCATTACCTATCCGGACTACATCAGTATCTAAATCTACAAAAGCACATAAACCACATAACATGCGCACGTAATACCGGTTAACATTAAGAAAATACCTGATGGCACGTAGCTACTCGGGCTGGCATCCCTTCCCTTTTCCGTCCCATTCTCAGTTTAAGTTAAGGTTTCTTTTAAAATTTACCCGTTTCACTTAAACTTTGGCTCTGATACCAACTTGTAAGGCCCCGTTCCCGGGACGCTCATAGCTGGTCCATCATCGCACATAAAGCATATATTTTCATTAACTTAAAGAAACATTGTAGCGGGAACATTAAAACAAACTTTCCATTTCATTATAAAAGCTTTTGAAAAATAATACATCGTTATCGAATTACAAAATACTTGTTGCATTACATCACAAAAGCATTATAAAAAATGGATGCCATCCAAAAAGAGCCAAGTAGCCGCCTCGTGCCATCCTCAGCAACCTTTACCTGCCAACTGGAAACACATAAAAGTCAGCGTTGCTGAGTGAGTTCTAGTTCTAAAATAAAACATACTTTACTTTCGTTTAAAAACCGTTCTTTACAATCGTACGTGATCATGCACTATACATACACATAGATAATATCATTATTATCTTCATCATTCATTCCTTTTCTTTCGTATCGTTCATTCCGTACATACATCATTAGTCTTTACTTTCATTCGGACCAATGCCATGTGCTACACCCCACCGTCATGCATAAAGCGGGTACTGGGCCGAAGTCTATAAATAGACTCCCATACATTGTGCTCGGTGGCCTGACCACAGTACCGGGGTAAGCAGCAAGGGCCCCATACGTATGGTCAATCACAAGGATTAGACCCCAGTGTGCATCCTTCCGGGGTAGCTAACCCGCACACAGTTGAGCTAACACCCTTCTTTGGGTGTGAACCTCCATACATTTGCTTGCAAGCCTTTCTTACTTTCATTCATTCATTAATGCATGTATTCTTTCATTACGTTCCTCTTTTCATTATCTTCCACTTTACGTTACATAATACTTTTCATTTCATTCGTTAACATTCAACGTAAAGCCACGGGAAAAATAATCATACATACTAAAGAACATCATCATAAGCATACAAACATCACCATACAAGGCACCATCATACATACCTAACATTCAACATACATGCTACATCCTACATGCTCAATCACATCATCTATGACTCCCAAAAGTCAACTTACTTCATCCCCAGGAACATCCCAAGTCAAGGCCTACATTAACTCTTTTCCCCCAAAAGCAGAAAATATTCTAAGTCCTTTCGGACGCATGAGCCCTATTTGGGTGTATGGGCACTATACAGTCGCATGGCCTTCCAGGCGCATGAGAACACTTAGGCGCATGAGAACACTTAGGCGCATGGACATCATGGTACGAATGAACACTTAGGCGTATGGAGGGCTTCCAGACGCATGAACACTATGGGGCGTATGGGCCCTCAGTCGCATGACCTTCAGTCGCATGACTTCCAGTCGTGTGACCTTCAGTCGCATGACCCTTCGGCTGTATGGCCTTCAGTCGCATAACCTTCAATCGCATGCCTTTTAGGCGTATGACCTCCAGTCGCATGCCTTTCGGGCGTATGAACTCCAGTCGCATGCCCTTCGGCCGTATGGCCTTCAGTCGCATGCTTCTCGGTCGTATGACCTCCAAGTCGCATGAGGAAACTCCCAGTTGCATGAGCCCTAACTGGGTGTAGAATGCAGTCTCTTCGAACTTAAACTGCAGATTTCGGTCCCCAAACCCTCTCTAACCTGTTCTAAGCTTAAACCATCCATCCTAAGCCTTAGAAACATATCCACATCACCATTCAAGCACAATATACCAAACACAAACTCCACCCGATTGCACACACACATTCATACGGGTACATACCCAACACATCAAAAAAATGGTTTCATATGTGTTCCAGCCCCAAAATCAGTTAAAAACGTGTAAAATAGGGGTCCTAGAACTCACATTAGCAGCCTCTTCGGGTAGAGCTTCCCACAAACCCGCTTGACTTCGACTTTTGCACCTTGATTCTTCAAAAACCCGAAACTTTTGCCCTTTTCTCCCTTTTCTTTCTCTCTGGCCGATTGAAGACAAGCATGGAGAGGGGTGTGGGCAGCCATGCCCTTTTACACCCACTCTTCCAAACTTTTGTCCTTTTTGGCAAAATTGGTCCCTCAACTTAGACCTTATTTCTTTTCTTTCTTTTCATTGACTAACAAGTGACCTGGTGTTACATTGTTGTTAAATTAAACACGATCTTGGTAATTTACAGGAAATTATCCTTATTAATGGTAAGTTAAGTTTGTTTATGCTTGGCTATCATCAATAAGTGTCAAAAAAGTTCAAATATGTTCGGTTATGATTATTAGGGTCGATCAAAAAAGTTAGCTATGATTGAATTACGATGATAAATTATGCAATTCGATGGTAATTTACGGGAAATGATGCTTATTAACGGTAAGTTATTTTTATTTACGCTTAACTATCTTCAATGACTGTTAAACAAGGCCAAATATTTTAGGTTATGATGATTATGACTGATTACATACGTCAAAGCTTAGCTATGATCCAATTATGATCATTGGTCTTAAATTAAATAAAATGTTGGTAATTTACGGGAAATTATGATTATTAATGGTAAATTAAGTTTATTTATACATAGTTGTCATCAATGAGTGTAAAAAAAGGTCAAATATGTTCAGTTATGATGATTAGGGTCATCAAATACATTAAAGGTTAGCTCTGATTGAATTACAATGCTTATTAAATTATGCTTACTAAATTAGCTATGATCAAATACATTAGTGTTAAATTATGCAATTCGATGGTAATTTACAGGAAATAATGCTTATTAATGGTAAGTTATTTTTATTTACGCTTAACTATCATCAATGACTGTTAAATAAGGCCAAATATTTTAGGTTATGATGATTATGAGTGATTACATATGTCAAATCTTAGCTATGATCCAATTATGATCATTGGTGTTGAATTAAACAAAATGTTGGTAATTTACGGAAAATTATGATTATTAATGGTAAATTAAGTTTATTTATACTTAGTTATCATCAATGAGTGTAAAAAAGGTCTTCGGTGATGATGATTAGGGTCGATCAAATACATTAAAGGTTAGCTCTGATTGAATTACGATGCTTATTAAATTATGATTATTAATGATCAAATACATTAATGTGAAATTATGCAATTCGATGGTAATTTACGGGAAATGATGCTTATTAATGGTAAGTTATTTTTATTTACGCTTAACTATCATCAATGAGTGTTAAACAAGGCCAAATATTTAGGTTATGATGATTATGGTCGATTACATATGTCAAATGTTAGCTATGATCTAATTAAGATCATTGGTGTTAAATTTATAGAAAATTAAGCATACTACTTGTAAATTAAGTTTGTTTATTCTTAATTATCATCAAAGAGTATCAAAAACCCTCAAACATGTCGTCGCCATAGGTATTTCGTGTCGTCGCCATAGATATTTCATATGCCGCGTGACTATCCCGCCATTAATTTGGGAAAAAGTAAAAATAAATAAAAACCCTATGGCAACGACATGTCGCCGCCACAGGGTGGAGTATCTTTTAAACCAGGGTTTACAACCTTATCACTTTCACTTTCCCAAACCCAAATCCCACCCACAACCAGCCTTTAACTCTAGCAAAAACAACCAAAATCCGACCACCACCACCATTTCTAGCCACCACCACCGTTCCTAGCCGCTATCACCATCACTTCCATCGCCCCCCATTACCCCTCCCAGCGCACCCTACCAAGAATAAAGCATCTCTAGGTTGCACCACCACCATTGTTCTTACCACCACCTCCATTTATGTCTCTCAAGGCTGTTGTATTATTATCTCACCACTACCGTCATCGACAACATCTCATTATCATCGTTTTTGTTAAGATTTTAAGGTGTGTATATTATCTATTTTATTAATTATTTAAATATTTTGATTTGGTTCTTGTTTAGTAGAATGATATGATAATATGTTGATCTATTTGATTTTTGATTTGATTTTGTTCTTGTTTTGATTTGGTTAATGATATGCTTTAATTATGTATGTATGTATGCACAATATGTGATGAAAGTATTGTAGTTTGACTTGGTTATTAGTTTAATTAATAAACATATGAGGAACATGTGATGAAATTGAATATGTTTGCTAGATGATTTTAGTGTTAGAACTTTAGGGTATGTATGTTACATTTTTTGTTAATTAGTTAAAATATTAAGTTGAATTATTGTTAAAGTTGATTTATGTTGTTAGAATTATATAAATTGTTTGATTTGGTTATTGGTTTGAGTTGATAGAATGATATGTTGAATTATGTTTTGTAACATGTTTTAGGATTACTGTTAATTAATTCACAACCTAATTCATGAACATATGATGAATTGCATTTTAAAACATGTTTTAGGATTTTATTTATGCTTTGGAAAATGTTTTAGGGTTTCATTTGTGTTTTATAACTTGTATATATATTTATATTATGTTTATGTATATGTATAAGTCATCTTATAAATATTGTTTAAAGGAACAAAAAACGTGAAGGATGACACATTATGAGAAAGTGTTTGGATGGATCATATCGAGGGCAAAAGAAGATTAGGTAAATTTAAAACTTTCATTTCTATTATATGTTAAATATGTTGCTATCTTGTGTTCATATATTTTTACTACTTTAATTTAATTTAATACAATGTTTGTACATTGTTGCTTTAGTATTATTTAGTTTAGAGTTGGATATTATCAAGTTAAATCACTTGAACACATTTATAGACTAAATTTAGAAATTATTACTTGCATTGTTGATTTATTGAAACATAAAAGTATTATCTTTTATTATTTACAGTTTGACGTAAATTTTTTTTCATTTTACAATAGTTATGTTGTCAAATTTTCATAAAAATATTAATAACCATCTCTTGTTATGAACGATCACAATAGTTATGTTGTCAAATTTTCATAAAAATATTAATAACCATCTCTTGTTATGAACGATCAGGTGTGTTATCATTACATGATGAGAAAATGAATACACTTACGACTACATGTGTGTAATGTAGGAACGGATGAATGAATTTTAAAAAAAGAATTAAATCCTAATGACGACGAAGATGATCAAGATGACGACAATTCTAAGTTGTTTGTTTTGTAAAAGATTAAAGATGTTTACGTTGGTTATTTTGTTTAAATGCACGTGTATGTAACTTGAATTGTAAAATGATTTTCTTTTGGGTATTAGTAATATTAGCTTTCGTTTGGTGTATAAATATGTTCCCGAAACCTGAAATATTAGGAAAAACCTAAAAAATATAAAAACAATTTATAAATTAAAAATTAAACCAGTGTCGTCGCCATAGGGTTTTTTATAAAAAATTGTTTTAATTTTTTATTAAAATAAAAAATTTTGGTTTGACCTATGGCGACGACATGTCGTCGCCATAGACTAAAAATAAATTATTTTTAAATTAAAATACAATATGAAATATTTTTGCCAACAACTTTGTGGTGACATCTTGTCGTCGGGATAGACCTTTATGGCGACGACTTAAAAATAAGCTATAGCGACAAGGCTGTGACGACTAGGTCTATGGTGACGACATATCGTCGCCATAGCCTATGACGACGACAAACCAACTCTATCGTGACGACAATTGATGACAAACATCGATGTTCTTTTTAGTCATAAACAACCTTCAATTACCAACATAATCGAAGTTGTAAAAGCCTTGTCGTTTTTAATTTCTATGGGTCAAGAACTGCTTCCATTCGAATAGTTTAACCTGAGATAAATGAATATACTTTAATATTAGCATGTAAGATTTTTTTCTTGGTTGTAATGCTTTGGTTGTTGTATTTGATTCTTCCATCTTGCTAGTTTAATTTAAAATTTATTTTGCTGATAAATTTCTTTACTATTTGATCATCAAACATTTACATACACAGTAAAGGTCGGTGGGGTTTTCAACCGGCCTTTACTTTCCCCTAAATTTTCACAGTTTACACTTTTCAAACTTTTTAAACTTTTTATAAAATGTCATATTAACTATCTTGAGTTTTTAAAGTTTTGGGTTTACCTCTATACAATATAAATTCGAGTATATCTATGTTTTCAGAAATGACTCAGGTCGAACATTAAATGTATACGTGCTTAACTCTAAATACGCTTTAAGACTGCCTATGTTTCGACGTATGTCTACGCATTGACATAATTTTGTTCAGAGATTAGTTGGGTCAAGTATAAAACATTTTCGTGCTATATTTTATGTACATTTCGGGTTGTCCACGTTTCAACATTCATCTACATTTTGACGTAAATTTTGTTCAAAAATGAGTCGGGCCAAATATAAAATTTTTTGAGTTTGTATACGTTTCGATTTAAATTTTGTTTGAAAATACGTTGAGTCAAATATAGTATGTTTGATTTGATGGTATAAAATCAAAGTTATACTAGTATACTACCTTTCGATATAAATTTAGTTCGGAACGAGTCGGGATGATTGTAATCTATACTTTATCACGTTATATACGGCGTCACTGCACTTGTTTTATGCACGCTTTGAGTTCATCTACGTTTCGACATAAATTTGTTCTGAAAATAGTCAAGTCAAATATATTACGTTTTTATTCAACAGTATAGATTCAAGTTAATCTACATTTCAACGTATACTTCTGAAACGGGCCGGGTCAATGGTGGTATATGTTTTACTACGCCGCATACGATGCCGCTATAACGCACGAAAGCTAGTTGTTTCTTAAATACAACATGATGTTTAAATCAATTATGACATCAAAAATTGTTAATAATATTTGATATATAAATAATTTGCATGTGACTAGATTCAAGGCTTGGGACTTTACATGACAAGGATGAATACGGTATTCTTGAAACTAATGTTAGTTATGAAAGAATTGATGCAATTTGATGTGACTACAAGTCTCATATCATTGATAAAAAGGACTGCGAAACTATTGATTTCTCTCTATGTTATTCCATTATGAGAGTAATATGAAAAGAGTCACGTATCTAGTATACAGGTAAAAAATTTTACTTAGGTGTTAGATCTTTTTGTTGATACCAATTTAAATATAACGTGATACATGTCGGTCGCAACAAAAAGGATTAATAAGAAACCCAAGACTAAAAATAATATTACACCATGTGAATTTTATAGTTAGAACATGCTCTAATTAATATTTCGTTCTAAAATTATTTTTAAAATTTAATAATCAATTTTAGCTTATAAAGAAATTAAATCATTTGAATAAATATAACTTTTAATTGATTTGAAGAATAAAATTAAACTTTTAATAATCCAATTTATGACGCATTGGTTGATAATATTTCATATTGGCTATTTGATTAATAGTTCTTTTAACTTTGACTTTCATTGCTTAGAACAATCACATGTTAGTAGAGAAGTAACTCTCTTTGCCCCTCGCCTAATGACATACATACGAGACATCTACTTTAATTTCTTATTTTTTATTGTAAATTAATTATTCATACTAACAATTTTGACCAAGACTATTGAATTTTATATATATATTTTTTGTTAAGGACAGTCCACTCTATTGGAAAAGTAACTTCATCCGACTTTAATGACGTGACACATGACGTGTTAATGAGATTGCGTGGCTTTATTGTTGAGAAAGAATGTTGTTGATCATTCAAACAAGTTACACCACAAGGATTGAACCAATTTATGGACGAAGCCAAGAACTCAGTCAACACTAGAGAGAAACAAAATTAGTGCTTAGTTTCCATTGAGATGGCGACATTGTTACGAAATTCAAGTGTATGCACATTTTGACATGTCATATGTCACGTTATCATGGCAGCTAGAGTATGATTATCATTGATAACGAAAGTGAAAGTTAAGAATAACTTAGTTAAAAATGTTAATATGAATTATTATTAGCTAATAGTTTCGAGATTTTTGTTATAAAAATCTAAGTTGCCGAAAAAATTCCAAGTAGATGTTGTAAGGAAACAGTTCACAAATTCATATATTAAATTGCAATACAATGGAAAACCAAATATAATTTAAAAGAAAATTGTGATACAAATTACACTTTAAAATAAGAGTAAATTATATTTTTCATCATTTAGATTTATAGCAAGTTTCATTTCTTAAATAAAGAAAATTGCAGTAAACAATATTAAGATTAAATTTTGTAAGAGCTTACGCTCTTCCTCTAACAGATATTAATTTTGTCCATTAAGTCAGGTCATTTGCGTTGCATGTGAAGATAAATTGGTCTTTTTATCTATATCAATAAAAAGTATAATATTAAATAAATTATCTGAGCCCATCCCACCTAAGCCCACCCTTAACTCTCTGTCTCTCTCTCTCTGTCTTTCTCTCTACTCTCTCCCCCTACACAAAATGACATAGCCCAAAACAAAATAATTGTCTCCGGTCTTCTTACATCTGCTGCAATTAATTTTGCATGGCCTGTAATCATCTTCATCTTGTTTTAATATTGAGAAAATAACTAATTACAAAGTTTATGTTCCATGTTTGCTTGCTGAGGGGATAGTGGCATATGATGGCAAAGGAGCGGTGGTGGCCGATGATGGTGGTGGCTGATGGGAGGTGTTCCATTTGTATAGAGAGAGAGGGGGGAGAGTGTAAAGCCCCGTTCCCGGGACGCCTACAGTTGGTCATTCATCGCACATATAACAAATAATTACATTTAACTTTCATAAAACATTGCAGCGGAATTATCAAAATAGATATCTCATTACGTTATAAAAGCTTTTGCCAAATAATACATCGTTAATCAGTTACAAAATATATTATTGCATTACATCACAAAAGCCCTATACAAATGGATGCCATCAAAAAGAGCTGAGTAGCCTCGCAGCGCCATCCTCAACAACATTACCTACCAACTGGAAACACATAAAAAGTCAGTGTTGCTGAGTAAGTTCTAGTTTTATAATAAAACATACTTTACTTTCATTAGAACTATTCATTTTTTCATGCGATCATACATCATACGTATACACAGATAATATCATTATTATCTTTCATTACATTCGTTAACTTTCGTTCATTTTATACGTTCGTTCTTCCGAGTCTGTTGCGACGACAGGGTCGCTCACCTCATTAGCAATCTCAACGATTGCACGCTATCCGAGTCTGTTGCAACCATAGGGTTGCTCACCTCATTGCCAATCTCAACGATAGCACGCTATCCGAGTCTCTTGCAACAATAGGGTTGCTCACCTCATGGCAATATCAACGATAGCACGCTATCCAAGTCTCTTGCAACAACAGGGTTGCTCACCTCATGGGCAATCTCAACGATTGCACGCTATCCGAGTCTTTTGCAACAACAGGGTTGCTCACCTCATATATGTGCTTGCAAGCCTTTCCTTCGTTCATTCATTATTCAATAATGCATGCATTCTTACTTCATGTTCCTCTTTCATTATCTTTCACTTTACGTTACATAATATTTCATTCATTCATTAACACGACACGTAAAGCCACAAGAAAGATAAACATACATCATAATAAGGAACATATCATACACAGTCATCATCATCATACAGGGCAACATCATACATACATAACATGCAACATCATCATCATCATGCCCAACATGCTCTCTAAGGTCATAACAGTCATCTTACATGCTCTTACGGGAACCTTTACGTCAAAACTTACATCTGCACTTTCCCCCGAAAGTTAGAAGTCGAACTACGCTTCTCCTCGGGTGCAACAGCCCTATTCGGGCGTATGGACACCCTTCAGTCGCATGGCCTCCAGGCGACTGAACATCATGCGATTGGACTCATGCGGATGAACATCTATGCGAATGAACACCCAGTCGTGCGTATGGACCTCATGCGGATGGAACTAATGCGAATGAGCACCTATGCGACTGACCTCATGCGAATGGACTCATGCGACTAAGCACCTATGCGACTGGACCCTCAGTCGTATGACTCCCCATGCGACTGGACCCCAATCGTGCGAATGAAACCTTAGTCGTGCGAATGAACTATCAATCGTGCGACTGAACCCCAATCGTGCGAATGAACCTCAATCGCCCCCCAGTCGGCCGTATGGCCTCCAGTCGGTCGCCTAGCCCTAGCTGATGCATAAAGAAGTTCATCCCGAACCCAATCTGTCATTTTCGGCCTCCAAGCTCATCCAAACCCATTCTAAGCCTAAATCAACCATCTTAGACCTTAGGAATGCATACCACAACACCATACAAGCACACACAAGCCCGGAAACAAACTCTAAACGCATCACACGCAACACACCCAAATGGGTCATAAACACACACATACAAAAACGGGTTTTCATGCTTTCCGGCCCCAAAATCGTTTGAAAACAAGTAAAAGTAGGGTCCTAGAACTCACAAAAACGACACCAAGAAGTAGAGCTTCGGTTTGGCTTGTTACACGACGATTTTGGCGACCCGAACTAACTCGAACCGACTTTTTCTCCCTTTTTCTCTTCCTTCTCCCTTCCCCTCTTTCTTTGGCTGATTTATGAGTGTGGGGGAGAGGGTAAGGGCTGCCCTCTCCCTTATATACTCCCACTCACCCGAATTTCTTTCAATGGCGAGTTTGGTCCCTCGACTTTAGACTTTATTTCTTTTTCTTCCTTCGTCGGCTTCAAAATAATAAATAACCGGGTGTTATAGAGAGAGAGAAAGAAAGAGAGTAGTGTATGTGTGTGTGTGTGATTATGTGTTAAGGGTGGGGTGGGTGGGGTGAGGTTGATTGGGTTTAATAAAACATATATTCTATTTTTAACTAATAAAAATAAAAAGACCAAACTACCCTCATGTGCTAGACACATGACTTGATTTGACGAATAAAATTAACGTCTGTAAGAGCAAAAAACGTAAATTGTTACAAAATTTAATCATATGGACGTTTACTGTAATTTTCTTAGTTTAGGACGAAACCTGAAACTTGCTATAAACTTAAAGGACGAAAAGTTTAATTTACTCTAAAAGTAACGAAATGGCAAACAAAAAGTAGAAGAAAAGATATATTGCCTTCGGAAGTCTTTCACAGTTGCACCAAAATTGTTCTAAGTGTTGTTTTGGTTGCACCAGCCTTACCTGATCCAACATATTTGATTGGCCTACTACGTGTATCGCATGGTCACTAGAGTCTTGCCTTGTGCAAGCATGTCACTTGAGACTTATACTAAGTACAAGAAGTTAATCTAGATATTAACCTATCAGGTTGCTTCAAGGTATGTTTATCTTATGTCATTGTTTTCCTGTTATGATATATCATTAGAAATCATAATTTCATGGTTATGACTCTTTAATAAGTATATAAACCTCATAGTATGAATACTTATGTTTCAAATAGAATTAGAACTCACTCTGTAAAACTATTTTTTAAGTATTCATGTCAACTAAATCAAAGATGTTTGAGTTGAGCATGGTTTATGTGACTATAAAGACAACATCTTGTTTCTAAGTTTATATTATGAATTTTAAGACAATGTTTTCCTATGTAATAGGCATTGATGTTATGGTTTTAACATTGCATGTTTAAATGTTATCTGCTGCGGTTGAATATAGATTTTTCAGTTTAAGAATGATGGTCATGCTGTGTAAACTCAAGGACTCCTAAGGATGGAGCCTTACGAGTATGTAAGGTACGAAGTTAGGATTTAAGAAGATGAAGAGATAAAAGAAAAAATGGGGCTGAGTAGGGTTTTATATTTCATTTAATTGTTTTCAATCAAAATGGTAAAACATATTTCTTACGCCTACTTAACGTAATTTTTAAAATCTCATTGCATCGAAGGATAACAAATTAAAACACTTAAGTAAATAATTGAAACCATATACTAAACATCTTTAAAGTTGTTATCAAATGTAAGGTTTTGACTTATAAGAAGGATCATATCTATAACTTGCTTTTAGTTTTTAGTTTTATATAAAACATCAAAGGGTTAATTGTTTACTTATGATTAACTTGTAAATCATGTTAGTTAGTATAAAAAAAATCCCTAAAGTCATATGTTGTTACTATTTACGTCCTTACCACTAACAATAGTTAAATTTTGTATGTTAAATGAAATCTTAATAACTAGATTGCTCTTACTTTAATTTACGTTTTAGTGTTAAAAAATAATTAAAGATAGTTTGATCAATTGTCATTGCGATTGTAAAAATTACATTTATAGTTAAAGACAAATTTTTTGTCTTATTGAAGTAGATACAATTATAAAAGTTACGTTATAAATAAAGATGTTTATTTTTGTTCTTACGGAGAAGAAGAATTGTAAATCTATTATCTATTAACTATAATAAAAGAAGATTTTAAGATTTCACATGTCAACATATTAGACATTTTTTAAACATTTGTAAATTAAAAAAATAGATATTGTAAAAATTAAAAACTAGATTTTTTATTAAAAAACACACTTTAAAAATGTATAAGACACGAAAATTTTAAAATACAAAGTATTTTAATACCATTTTTTCTAAGTTTTATAAATATGATTAATTTTTTAAGATAAAATTAAAAAAAGACCAGAATGTTTAATAATTAAAAAACACAATTTTATAAAACAAACTTTTAAAATAATAATATTATTATTTTTACTTGAAATACGTACGTATACATAACTCAATCATATCTTATTTACAAATACCATTTTATAATTTTTAAACTTTTATTACAAATTATTTAATATTTTATTTATTCAACCCGTATATTACACGCGGTATTATACTAGTTATCCTATGGACAAAAGATAAAAGTTGTAACTTACCATAATATATATACGAGTTAATTACGCAAATGGTACCTGTGGTTTATCGAAAATAACATGTTTAGGTGTTAAGGTTTTTTTTGTAACAGGTTGGGGTATTATGTTTTTAATTTTGTAACGAGAATGGGTACTAAGACTAAAAGACGTTAGTTATTCTGTTAAATTTCAATAAAATGACTAAAATGCTCGTTGAGGAACTATTTTTGTAAATTTATATCTCTTTTTATCCGAGGGACCATTTGTATAATTACCTATAACTTTAAAATACCCAACCCCACCTACCCATGTCTCCTTTAATGAATCAAACCACCATCGATGTTACTCACCATGGCTGTCGCCACCACCACCGTTGTTACTGATCGTAGCTACCGCCCCACCACCACCTTGGTCAACGTCCGTTGACCCAAACCACCACTAAGTCCACTGTAGTCGCCTGTAACAAAAACCCCCAACCCACCCAATTCCGTCTCCCTCCCACTCGCATTCAGATCACCATCGCCACCGTCGCCGCCCACCATCAATTGGTTGCACCCTTCCTACTCCGACTACACCACCACAACCAGATCCAAACACATCGGTGGTTCCCCCCACCTCATGTGAATTGTTTAAAACCCTAAAACCCAAATTAAACATTACCTAATTGGAAATTCTTGGCAGCAGTGGTGGTTTACTAGAGATGAATCAACGGTGGATGGTGCCATGGTGGTGATGATGAGATGATGATGATGGTGAAATGGTGCCGATGATGCGTTGATGAAGATGACATTGACGGTGGTGTTGTTTGATTTAAAGAGAAGATGGTGGTGAGGACGATGTGATGGGGTGGGGCCCGACGGTGGGGGTTGGTGGTGGTGGCCGACGGTGGGGGCTGGTGGTGGGGGCTGGCGGTGGTGGCCGACGATGGGGCCCGACGATGGGGGCTGGCAGTGGTGGTGAAATATTGAATATATATATATATATATATACTATTTGTGTGTGTATATATATATTATATGTGTTGTGTGTATATATACAAAATTACAAAAACATTCCCTTATATATATTGAATGACACAAACAGTCCCTTAAGTTACATTAGTAATCTTTCTGAAGTGAAAAGACAAAAATAGCCTTCGGTTTAACAAAAAAAGTTAACGTCTGTTAGTGTTAATACTTTAACTCGTTACAATTTGAACACAAAATACCCCAACTTGTTACAAAAATCCTTTAGTACACAAACATGTTATTTTCTTGTAAGGTCCCGTTACCGGAAACCTCACAGTTGGTCAATCATTGCACTTAAAACATTATAAAACGTACAATTATTTTGCAGCGGAATTTAAAACTTTCATTAATAACTAAAAACATGTCATATCATTATTTACAACATTAGTTTCCATCTCAAAATACAAAGACATGTCAAAATACAGATGCCAGTCTCAAAATGCTCCCAGTAGCTTATGCATCCATGCCTGCAACTCCTCAGCATCAACAAATACCTGCCAACTATCATGCATACAAAAGTCAGCGACGCTGAGTGAGTTCTAGTTTTATAATAAAATACTTTACTTTGATAAAACCGTTCTTTACTTTATTTCAAATCATACTATACTTTACAATCGTTCGCGATCATGCATCATACGTACATACAGATAATCTCATTATTATCTTCGTCATTACGTTTATTAACTTCGCTCATTTAACGTATTACATTATTTTCACTTCTCTTTCTAGATCCGGTCAGACTTTACCCTCTTCGTGGCACTCAGCCACGATTACTGAGGTCGAATGACAAGGATCCTGTTTAGTACATTATTACGATAATTCATTAACGTTCATTTCATACTTTGCCCCTTCATACATTATCTTTCGTTCATTACTCTTTATTACTCGAATCTTGTCTCATGCAATATCCCCGTCTCACGCTCGAAAGCTGATGCTGTGCCGGGACCTGCTCACAAGCCCCCGACTCATGTCCGAAGACTGACACAACACCGGGATACGCGACAAAGATCCCATATGAGTCAATCACAGGGATTGAACTCCATTCGAGTCTGTTGCAACACAAAGTCGCTCACCTCATATCTATGCTTGGCTTTATGCCACACCCCCGAAGTTATACGTAACTCGGGTAACCATCATATGTTTCAACCCCAACATTATGGGTAACAACACCCCCATTGAAATGGGTAACAACACCCCCACCGAAATGGGTAACAACACCCCCACCGAAATGGGTAACAACACCCCCATTGAAATGGGTAACAACACCGCCACCGAAATGGGTAACAACACCCCCACCGAAATGGGTAACAACACCCCCACTGAAATGGGTAACAACACCCCCACCGAAATGGGTAACAACACCCCCACCGAAATGGGTAACAACACCCCCACCGAAATGGGTAACAACTCTGAAGGTCAGTCACAAAGACTGGAACCCTTGCGTGCACACTTTAGGGTTTGCTGAACCTCACGCGGTTGAGCTTAAGGCATTTAGAGCCGTGCACCTCACTATACTTTGCTTGAAAGCCTCTTACGTTCACGTTCATTCATTAATACATGCATTCATTCATTAACGTTCCTCTTTTCATTATCTTCCACTTTACGTTACATAATACTTCATTACGTTCATTAACGTTCAACGCAAAGCCAAGGGAAGACACACATACATACATAATAAGGAACATATACTTAATCATAAACATACACCATCACCATACAGACAACATCATACATGCATAACACACATCAAACATAAGCCATCATATCATAACCAGACCTATCTCCCCATTTTACCCCTTAAAAACCACTTAGAAAACCTTAGGTCCAATTTGGGCGCATGGGACCTTTCAGGCGCATGACCATAAAAATTCTAAGTATAAATTAATCTGGGCGCATGGGCACTATTTGGGCGCTTCTGCCCTGCTTAGGCGCATCAACACTTAGCCATTTTAACACTTTGGGCGCATGGCCCTATTTAGGCGCATGGGATTCATTTCAGGCGCATGGGATTCATTTCAGGCGCATGAGCCAACCTTTAGGCGCATGGGCCTCATTTTAGGCGCATGAGCCATTTGCTGGGCGCATGGGCCTCCAGCTGGGCGCATGGCCAGCCACTTAGGCGCATGGCCATTAGTTCAGGCGCATGGACCACTGTTCATGTTCGTCTGAACGTTCTGAAATGTTCTCTATACATCAAATTCACCCGATTATCATCTCAATCATACCCAAGCATAAATCCAACATACTAAGGGCCATCTAAACATGCTAAACTATCAATATTAACTCATAATTTACACTAAAACATACATACATCATTTCAAACATAAAGCTGTAAACCCACGGTTTCTTTCTAAATGTTTACTTAGTATGCATAATAGCCCCAAATGAGTTGAAAATCAGTAAAAGAGGGGTTCTAGAAACTCACCTTGAGCAGCTTTTGAGTAACACTCTTTTGGTTCAAGACCCACCTTCAATTCAGCTCTTGAATCCCGAATACAAACACTAAACACTAAGAATTTCGGTCAAGAACTCGAAACCCAGCTGAACCGAGCTCATATAAGAGAAGACTTACATTTGAAGCTGCTTCTTCCACTTTCTCTCTCTAGAATCGGGGTCTCTCTCTCTCTCTTCTTTCTTCCTTTCCAACCGATTGAATAAGATGAAGAAGAGATTGGCAATAAGGTTTGTACTTTGTACACTTTTTCCCCTTCACTTGTGCTCATTATCTTTTCTTTCTAATTACTTTTCTTTTTCTTTCATTTAAATAGAAATTTAGGGTGTTACATTTCTACAACCGCAGGGACCATTTGCGTAATTAACTCCATATATACCTTCTTTGCATAATTGTATCATGGTAACCATGGCAAAGTTTCCTTAAATACAAGGGGTTAGATATAATATTAGTGAAATGACAAGGGTGACTACTAGAAATTTCACCATAAACCGAACACAATAAAACGTCGGTTCTTGTCGAACACTAATCCATACAAACTCCCAAAACTCTGTTTCTAGGGTTTCATAATTCATACATCAAACCTCAAATTGCAATCAAGGGTTGTTCAATTCCTTCATCTCAATCCACAGCCTCAAGCAACAGTCTTCCGGTGAAAGTATGCCTCGCCGGCGGGACGATTACGACGACGACTTAGAGGACGAGGATCAGGATGACGCGATTGAGGAAGACGACGATGACGAGGATTACGGCAGCAGCCGCGGCGGTGGCGGACGGAGCGATCGCAAGAGGCGGAGATCTGATTTCATTGATGATGTCGCGGAGGAAGATGATGAGGAAGAGGATTATGATGAGGATGATGAAGATTACGGCGGCGGCGGTGGTGGAAGCCGTCGTAGAGGTGGTAAAGCGTCGAAAAAGGCGTCTGGTGCGAGTTTCTTTGAGCTTGAAGCCGATGTTGATACGGATGCTGAGGAGGAGGAGGAAGAAGACGGCGAAGATGGTTAGGTTTCTTCATCTTTTTACCTATAAGTTTCTTTGGCTAGGGTTTGCATTTGGTTACATTTCGTGTATAAGAGGTTTATGTGGTGAAATATTGATTGTTGCTTGTTTACTTGACTAGATATGGACCTCAGTATCGATGCTTATGATTTGTTGATGTGGGCCTTTAGTTTAGGTTTGGTTATACAATTTGAATTTTTGTTGATGTTGGAGGGTTTGAAGTCGCAAGGATGGATCTGTTGATTCATTTTATTACTTGGTGGTCTCACCTGATTAGAGAAAGTACGGATGCTGGGAAATTAAAGTTTTGCGTAGTAGAGCAGCGCCGAGTAATAGAGTTTTGAAGAATCCTATCAGAGATCAGTTCTGTTTGTAGGCATTAACACTTTGTAGGAGCCCAGGACAAGAAATAAGAATAGGGGGATCAAAACTTTAGGTTAATATAAATAAGTGAATGCCAACTGTTAGAATTCAAAAACATAAAAACATTTCAACGCACTGGACAAACTTTAGGTAAAAGTAAGTAATGGCTCTAAGAATTGCTCTCATATGGTAGTTATGCCCAAAGGGCTCTTAAAAACTGTACATCTTTCTACGTTTCATCTTTGCCTAATCGTTTTGACCTCTACGCCTCTGATGTAGTGTAAAGACGTTTTATTTCATCAAAGTAATGTGTCATGCTTCTTATGCTCTTTTTTTAGCTTATTGTATTAACTTTTCTGTCATTCTCCGAGTCACTATTGAACATTCTGGTAGGGTGAGGTCCCCATTTTGTAATGAAATTAAATTAAATAATGGCTTGTTATTCGTAATTCGCTGCTAATGTTTAATCTTCCTCTGTGTTTCTAAATGACATGTTCACTTGATGCATATAAAGTAATTAATGTGTGGTATACATATCTCCTTGTTAAACAATTGGTTTGTGCTTAGACTGATTGGGGATCCTTGTGTCTTCAGTGTTTAATTTTCTTTGTGGTTGTTAAAAGTATACTTCTCACAAATGTGTATTGCTGAGGTGTGAGTGTAATTTTGAAGTCAATGGGTTCATTATGTTGTTAAAACCTTCAACGTCTCATATATTACCGGGTGGTTCTGGTTATTTGTCACAAATCATTACACAGTAATTATTTCTATCTAAGTTGGTGTTGAATGGGGTTTTTGGCATACAGATTTTATAGTGAATGAAAGATTGGATCCACGTGATGAAGAGGATGCTAGAAGGATGCATCGTCGTCCTTTGATTCCACGTGAAGAGGAAGATGTTGAAGCTCTTGAGAGATTAGTTAATGAGAAGTTTGCTAGAAATCGTCAAGATTATGACGATGACGATGATGCCACTGAGGTGGAACAGCAGGCTCTCTTGCCATCTGTTCGTGATCCAAAGTTGTGGATGGTCAAATGTGCGGTATGGCATATATCTTCTCTATTAGTTTATAATGATATTCTTTGCAGGTGCCAATTTAGACCCTTTACTGGGATGGTTTGGGTTGTGTTCCATTCAAATGGGTCAATTTATAAAACCCTCGCTAGTCGCTAAAAGGGGAACCATTTCAAATTAGATGAAACTTGCTTAAAGTCCATTTTTAATGCATACAGCCTTCCTTTCTTAGTGCATCATTAGTTTACAAAAAATTCGACAGAAGTCTTTGTGGCTCAACCTTGGCTAGCCTATAATACCCATACTAAAAATGATCTGTTTAACCTGAACTAGTTGCCCAACATGCTACTTCTACAATCATTATGTGGGACTAATATTTTGATTCTTGTTTTTTTGTCATGTGCTAGATTGGGCATGAGAGAGAGGTGGCTGTTTGCTTAATGCAGAAGTGCATTGATAGAGGTAGTGAGTTGCAGATTAGATCGGCCATTGCCCTTGACCATTTAAAGAACTATATCTACATTGAAGCAGATAAAGAAGCTCATGTGAGAGAGGTATGTCTTTTAAGTTGACTGAGTGGAAGAATTTTGGTTTTATAGTTCAATTACTGGTTTGTGATTTGAGCAACAGAGGCTTGCAATCAACAAAATGGAAATCTTGAAATCCTAATTCTTGATGAACCCCTTCTTGAAATTGTAGCAACAGCAATTTATCAATCATTAGTTCATGGTTTGTTCTTTCTTATTTTGGGAAGTTCATTAATAGGCATATATTAATAAAGAGAACAGTTAATAGGTTAACCAGATTACTGAACTGACAACACCAGTTTTTTTTTTGGGTTTAGGTCACCACAATATGAGTACTCTGATATGATTGTTTTGTATTTTTTTGGAGCTGTCAGGCTTGCAAGGGTATGCGTAATATATATACTGGTAGCAAGATTTTGCTGGTCCCTATAAAGGAAATGACTGATGTTCTATCAGTTGAGAGCAAAGCAATTGATATTGCTAGAGACACTTGGGTCAGAATGAAAATTGGAACCTACAAAGGAGATCTTGCAAAGGTAACAAACTCTTTTCCTTACAGTGTAAAGTCACTCATAATCATATTAATTCTATTTATTTATTTATTTGTTGTATTTTTTTTAGGTTGTGGATGTGGATAATGTGAGGCAGAGAGTTACAGTTAAGTTGATTCCAAGGATTGACCTACAAGCCTTGGCAAACAAGCTGGTATGTCTAATAAGTCTTCTTATCTTCAGTTGCGTTGCTGTATTTATCATGTTAAGATTTATATACTGAAGCTCCCCCTTGGTTGTTTACAAATATTTTCTGTTCGTAGACCAGTTGTGTTCATTAATGTTATCCTTTATAATGTGCAAAAACAGGCAATTCTTTGTTAAGGGCGTATTTGGTCTGAAACATATTTTTGTCCAAATTCAAAAAATTTGCAACTAGTTAAGTGTGTTAAATACAATAAAAGTTCATATTATTTTAATAAGTAATATCATTAAACATATAGAAGTTCACATTTATTTTAATAAGCGATATTTAAGTGTGTATTATATCAACAAACAGATTTAGGATATAAATGTGTGTGTGTATTATATCAACAAACAGATTTAGGAAGTTGTGTGTAACTGTGTATTAAAAATATACCTTGGACTTCCTCGGATCATATTGCTTTTAGCTAATTTTGTTTCCGACTTTAACCTGTTAGATATAACCCCAATAAACCTCTTTATAAGTAAATGGGACATGGCTGTCTCTGCACTATAATATGGTTTTTAAGATAATAACTGCGGGATTTTGCCCTATTTCAGGAAGGCAGGGAGGTTCAGAAGAAGAAGGCTTTCACTCCTCCACAACGCTTTATGAATGTTGATGAGGCTAGGTGGATTTAGTATTTGCTTTTTGTGCTTACTCAACATCTCTTCGTTTTATTTATCTATTTTTCTTCTGTTTATTGTATGTCTAGAGAAATGCATATCCGTGTTGAGCGTAGGCGGGATCCGATGACTGGTGATTACTTTGAAAGTATAGATGGCATGATGTTTAAGGATGGTTTCTTATATAAGTCTGTATCTATGAAGTCGATAAGTACTCAGAATATACAACCAAGCTTTGATGAACTCGAAAAGTTTCGCCAACCTAGCGAGTACGGGGATGGCGATATTGCTAGTTTGTCAACACTTTTTGCTAACAGAAAGAAAGGACATTTTATGAAGGGTGACAGAGTTATTGTTATCAAGGGAGATCTTAAAAATCTGAAGGGATGGGTCGAGAAAGTCGAAGAAGGGACTGTTCATATCAAACCAAATGCAAAAGGACTTCTAGTAAGTGAATGTGGTTCGTTTGCTTTCTCTTTTTTAACATGCATTATCAGCTAGAGGTAACAAAATGGGTAAATGGGTGGGATGCGTTCTGTCAACACTCTTTGTTCACCTTTGACATAATTAACGTTTTGAATTAGTTATTGTAAGAATGTTTATTCTATTGTTTATTTAAGTATGTTTTTTAGGCAATCGACGAATACTCTAGGACTCTAGGTGTGTTTTTGACTCATTCTACTCGTTTCGGTGTAGCTGTTACTTGAATTTTACCTGTTTAACCTATTGGAGATAACATACAACCCAGATTGTTTCAATTTTAAGTAAACTAATTGATAAATAACTTCCTTATTGCTACATTTTGTTCATAATTTTTGTGGTTTGCAGACAACTCTTGCTGTAAGTGAAAAGGAGCTTTGCAAGTACTTTGAGCCAGGAAATCATGTGAAAGTCGTCTCTGGTGCACAAGAAGGTGTGACTGGGATGGTTCTAACAGTTCAGGGGCATCTAGTTAATATAGTGTCAGATACCACCAAGGAAGTTGTAAGTGATATGGGATATCTTTTGTAGTTCTGATTTCTTTTTGTTACTCTTTGTTATTGACATACTTCATGCTATTACAGCTATGTGTTTTCTCTGACAATGTTGTGGAGAGTTCTGAAGTGACATCTGGAATTACCAAAATTGGTGATTTTGAGCTCCATGATCTTGTCCAACTAGAGTAAGCATTGGTTATACGCAATATTTTCATTGCTTTGCGAGTTCCAGTTTCTTATATGCTAAATTTTATGCAGTAATTCCAACTTTGGTGTAATCATACGTGTAGACAGTGAAGCCTTTCAGGTTGGTGTTGTTAGCCTAACGACTATCCAAATAGAGGTGGCAATTTTGGCACACTGACTTTTGAATGGGTTTATTCAGGTTATGTTTTATTTTTAACCGGTAAAATTCAGAAAGATTAGGTAAATACATAGTTGTTAAAGGTGCAAGGCACACTCAAAGCACTAAGGGTGAGCTTGGCGCTTAAAAAGTGGGGCTTCTTTAAGCGAGGCAGATAGTATAAAAATACCATTTTAAGGGTTTTTAGACATGTTTTGGGCTAGTTTAGGCTGCTTTAGTTTGATTCCAAGCTTGTTTGGGGCTAGTGTAATTACTCCAGACCAGTGCATACAAATTTTAGCTGGAACTTGTCTTGAAAATTCATTTGAGCACCGAAAATGGGGCTTTTGAAGAGAGGCAACAAGGCTGGGGTGCGCTGCGCATGAGGGCTTGTGGGCTTCTGTCAACAGAGGGTAAACAGAAAAGTGGTTAATGGATTAAAATCATTTCATTTCAGAAGTTAGATTTTTATGGAGATAATATTAGAACTTTTGATTATGTTTGTCACATAACTAATCATACAAAATGAAAATCTTGAACACACAGCATTTTATGGCAAACCAAACAACCCATGTCAACCTTACCAGTTTTGACCGAAACCATTTGACCGACTACACAACCTGCTGTTTTTGCCACCTCTACTAGCCATAGTAAAAGCAGTCAAATATTTTATGTAGTATTTCTCTGTAGGTTTTGAAGGGTGTTGCAGATAAAGCAGAGGTTGAACTTGTTAGGTTGAGAGATATTAAATACAAAATTGATAGGAAAATATCTGCTCAAGATCGTTATAAGCACACAATATCAGTGAAAGATGTGGTTAAAGTTCTTGAGGGTCCGTGCAAGGTGAGTCCCCACCCCACCCCACCCCACCCCACCCCCTCCTTTGTTTTCTCTTTAAAATAAGGGGTTTTATCTTTCTTTATTCATGATATCTTTTTCTTATTATATAGGGGCGACAAGGTCCTGTTGAACATATTAATAGAGGAATTCTCTTCATATATGATCGTCACCATTTGGAGCATGCAGGGTTTATTTGTGCTAAGGCTCAGTCATGTGTGTTGGTTGGTGGGTCCCGTGCGGGTGATAGAAATGTATGTATTATCTGATTGACTGATTCTATACATCCATTATATTTGATTCATGGTCATTGAGTTGTCAAGTTGAGCGTGTTGGGTAAAACTGGTGGCTTAAAATTGGTAATTTTTGTATGGGTTGGAACAGTGCATGTCGGATTGAGTTGTGCCTTGAAACAATTTATCATATATTTTTTATATGATCAAGGAAGTCGTAATGTATTGATAATAAACTAGCTTGAGTAACATGATATACGATGTACTATGCTCTAGAAACACTCTGAGCAACTTTTAAGTTTCACCTTATTCAACTAGTTTCCTTTGAAGCTAGTACTTAATTTTTTTTTTTTTAATTATAAGTATATATAGTCTGAATTAATCAGCAAAATTACAACCTCTACTTTATCACTATTTTTTATCTCATATCACTTGTTTACTTGGATATTCTTTTGTCATTATACAATTGATTATTTGATTACATTTTTGGTAGTTTAATCAAGCGTCCTAATGGATATAATCTTATGATTTGGTACGTCATGAATTTGTGTAGGGCAATCCATTATCATCAAGAGTTGCTGAGCTAAGGACTCCCACTCGTTTTCCTAATTCTCCGGGTAGAGGAGGCCCACCACTACGTACGTTATACGCGCATATGTTTCATTCTATATTCATTAAACGTTTTTGATCCTTGAAAGTGGGGGAGGGAGTACCCTAATAAGCTTTTGTCTTTTTAATCCAGCTGGTGGGAGACACAGAGGTGGAAGAGGAGGGAAAGACTCTTTAGTTGGAAAAGTCATAAAAATTCGGGTGGGTCCCTTTAAAGGATACAAGGGGCGGGTTGTTGATGTTCATGGCACGTCAATTCGGGTTGAATTGGAGTCACAAATGAAGGTGGTTACAGGTAAGTTTCAAATGCTCAATTTACTTTTTTATCCTTCTGTTTACCATTGTTATATATGTATCTCATCTCTAGTCTCCTTTCAGTTGATCGCACTCACATATCTGATAATGTTAATGTCATGACCCCACATCGGTAAATTTAAACACAGCTTTCCTATTTTCTCTTTTTAATAGTTTTAAAAAAGTCCCCACATAACTGTTTTATTGTTACCAGTGACACATATAGGTATGGATCTGGAAGTGAGACTCCTATGCATCCTTCACGAACCCCGCTCCATCCATACCAGACACCTATGAGAGATGCTGGAGGTTTGTTTTGTCATGGTTTACTTTATAATGATTTTATTTACTTTTTTCCTTATGTTAAGTGTCTTTGAATGTTTCCTCAGCAACACCTATTCATGATGGCATGAGGACACCTATGCGCGACAGAGCATGGAATCCATATGCACCGATGAGTCCTCCAAGGTTTGCCATCTCCTCCTTGAGACGTTATTTATGATTCCGTTTAAAGTTTAAACCAGACCAAAGAATCGAGATAATAATGTTTGTGTGGTATAAAAATAAAAGATAATCCAAATTTCTGGAAGATTATGTAACAATATACTTTGATGGTCTTATTTTAGGGATTCTTGGGAAGATGGAAACCCTGGTTCTTGGGGTACAAGTCCTCAGTATCAGGTGAGAATTATCATGCCCTAAATCGAAGTTACATGGTTAATGAACGTTTATGTAATTTATGTGTTGCTTGATGCAGCCTGGAAGCCCCCGTTCAAGAGCATATGAAGCACCAACTCCTGGTTCAGGATGGGCCAACACTCCTGGTGGGAGTTACAGTGAAGCTGGCACACCACGAGATACCACCCCTACCTATGGTATGTGATAAAACATTTTCCTTTTTCTGATTCAGAATTGATATAACAATAGCAGATGATCGACTAATATCTATGTGCGCGCGCTCGTGACACACATGTTACCACAGGTAATGCTCCAAGCCCATACTTGCCATCAACACCTGGTGGGCCGCCTCCCATGACGCCAAGTTCAGCATATTTACCTGGTACTCCAGGGGGGCAACCAATGACTCCCGGAGGTGGTGGCTTGGATATGATGTCACCTGTAGTAGGTAGGTTTTAACCACATATGAACATTTACTTATGTATCACATGACAGAAAAGGTTTGTTGATGGATTAGTTTTGACCGACAATGTGGGTCACTGGTGGTGTTTGCATTGTAGGTGGTGATAATGATGGCCCGTGGTTCCTGCCTGATATATTGGTAAATGTACGTCGATCAGGTGAAGATGCTTCCCTTGGTGTCATCCGAGAAGTGCTTCTGGTATGTATCATTACAGTTTTACACTCCCAACATTTCATCGCATCTTTTCTGCTTTAATAATTTTTGTTGCATTTTAGGATGGTGCATGTCGAATAGCTCTTGGGGCCAGTGGGAATGGTGAGATTATCACCGCCAGCCCCAATGAGATAGAGGTGGTAGTCCCAAGAAAGTCGGACAAAATCAAGATAATGGGTGGGGCCCAGCGTGGGGCGACAGGGAAGCTGATTGGCGTTGATGGCACTGACGGGATCGTAAAGGTGGATGACACTTTAGATGTTAAGATATTAGATATGGTCATTCTAGCCAAGTTAGCACCTTTAGCATAATTTTCTAAACCTTCATGTACATTGTTACGGATTCATATTTTAGTTTTGGGAATGTGGACTTTTCTGATGTTCTGTTTTTGGTATCTGCAAGATTTGTTATATTGTTTAAATAGAGATGTATTTAGAAATCCTTGTTAAGTGTATATCATATTGACATTTTTCTGTTATTATGACTTTTTTTTTTCAGTTCTATAACTGCCGTATTAAGGTAAGAGATTAGTTGATGAAAGTATAATGTGATATTTATTGTACATCAAGATTGGTGTCGTGGTTTAAGAGAGATAAAACTCTATCCCTTGAGATATAGATAAAGTTTGCCTTTATTACATATCTGTATATCAAGCTAATAGCTCTGCTATTATATACATGTGTTTTTCTTAGTATGTTACTTTTTTGAAATTAGAATTGTAATTAGTAAATCTAATCTGAGCATTTGGATATTTTAATTTGTTAAAATGGTTTTGAGATTTTGCTTTTGATAGTTGAAAACTCAACAAGCAAGTTTCAACTATTCTTGAATATAAATGGAGATCGACTTCTTTGTGGAGAACTCGCAGTGCCACAGTTAAAGTTAGTCAGTTTGAGAGGATTTTTCGATTAGGGACGCAAGTAGAAATACCAAAACTCATCCCTTTTTTGTGATTTAAAAATTGCTAAATGCTTGTCATAAGGGTACTTGAGGCACTCGAGAGTACCTATTTCAATAAATCAGCAACATCGCTACAACCCAAGTCATTTTCCATCTTTGACCGTTGTAATTGAAATGATTGAAGTTTTTTTATTTGGAATCGTGTTAGGTCTAATTTCTATTTTTTGGTTGGATTATTAGTAGCATATTTACAATACAGTCGTGACGATAAGTTGGACCTTTAATTAATAAACATCTCTTTTTTTGACCAAAAAGATATACTCCTTACTCAAGTTTTCGGTGAAGGTCAAACAAAACTTTATTGATTCTGTCTTCCTTATTATTTTATTTTGGAGTAAATGAAATTTTATTCAATTATGACTTAAAATAAAATGTGAAATTCTTGAGTAGTCTACTTCCTCTCGAATGATGAATTTCGTAATTCTTAATTTAAAAAAGTACCTTGGAATTCATAAGAAATTTACTTGTCTATGTACTTTTCCATTCGATCTTTTAGGTCCCGCTTCACCTTGACGGTTAGGCCATGATGCCCTTAAAGTCTATATGCGATAGATATACTCTTGTAACCATGACATCTTTTCTATTTGCTTACCTGAACGTTATTTGTTTCTAAAAAAAAGGAACTGTTTAAATCCACAAATAAAAAGTGTTTCTTTATGAGGTATAACTGTAAATTCTTATGAAATCGACCATAGATTAATTTCCTTTTTGGGAAGCGTCTTGAATAGATCCCTAATTCTGAGCTTCATGTTACTCCTACCAAGAAGCATGTTAGATAAGGGCATCCCGAGGATAGTTTGGGCTTACCAATTTGGGTTTTGAGTAAGAATGAAGAGATAGTTAATTATTGGTTGATTTAATTTACGTAGTTTAAGTTGTGTCCCTAAAATTCAAATACATGCTTTTGCTTAAACACTTTTTTATACCTTCTCCCATACGTAATTGTGGAGGTGGTTGGTGGTGGTAAAATTTGGTAGGTGGTTGTTGCACCGGAGGAGACGGGTGTTGCACTGGTGGCGACGGGTGGCAGTCAATCTATGTACTTGTTGGCTAATGTGTGGTAGGTGGTGGTGGGTTTGTGATAAGATGGTCCTAAATTTTAGGTTGTCATATGTCGTGCTTGCAGGGCCGTTTAAGGGTGGTCACTTACAACACAACAACACAATGAGGAGAGATCTTTAGAACAATTAATAGATCAAATAGGGAACTGGTAACTTATATGTAAGATGCTAAGAACACAAGTAAAATATGAGACAAAACAAGATTGCAAACAACACAAGTGTATGGTTTTCAAGATTGCTTATTGCTCTCAAGTTCTTTTACAAGTATTACAAAGCATAGAAAGAAAGTTACAAGGACCTGAGATACTTTATACTACATCCTACAGCCGGCCATACTTTGAAAGCCAACTGGATACATAAGACTAGACAACAACACAATCAAATGTAGAGTCAAAAGGCTGATTGCCTTTTGACTAGTGACTATGACATGCCATGTGACATCCGTCACCTTAAGGTCCGTCAATTGACGTGTTTGTCCGTCATCTATTCTATATTTGGTCATTCCTCATCATTATTTGACTCATTATGTGGATATCATGTGTGCAATGTTATCGTTGTGTGTGCATTCGTTAAAAACCGTGTGAAGACCTTAAAAAGACCTTTAAAACTTTCATTTTTTGAAAACGTTAAATATATCATTTAATAAATATAATAAATGTTTTAATATAACCATTTCTTAAGTCATGACAACATTAAATATACTTTTACAATTAATATAAAACACCTAACGAAGTCGTTTTTCAACCGAACAAAATTTGGGAAAACTCGGGGGTTAAGTGCAGGGACTAAACTTGTAATTTTGGAAACTTGGGCTGGGTATAAATACCCCATTTCCAGCCCTAATCCCCCATTTCATCATCTTCTTCATCTTCATCTCTTTCACACACCAAATCTCCATCTTAGCACCAAATCCGACCCGAGAGGTCTCGTTTTCTTCGTCTTGACACTGTCTACAGCTTAGACTACCCCTCCTTAGCAGGTAGTTGTCTTTGGTTGTCCATTTTTGAGCCTTTTCACGGCTGTCCAAACTAGGGTTTCGGGTGTTCGGGTTCAACCCGAACACACAAGGTCGTATGGGTGCGTGTGAGGTCTCTTTGCTTGTGTTTTATGCTTGTGTATGTTTGTTGAGTGTTTCTGGAGGTCCTTGTGGTGTAAAACCCGTGTTTAGAGCGGCTCGGGGGCTGCTCCTCCCGACCACAGTCGCGATTCTGCAGATCAGGCGACTGGGTCATCCATGCGATTGAGCCGTGCGACTGAGTGGGTCGTGCGACTGGATCATGCGTCTGAGTCAATCGCGCGACTGAGTTGTGCGACTAGGCATGTCGTGCGACTGAGTTGTGCGACTGAGTGTCTGTGTGCGATTGAGTCATGCGTGCGATTGAGTGTATGCGATTGAGTCATGCGATTGAGTGTTTGTGTGCGATTGAGTCAGGTGACCGACTGAATGTGTGCGAATGAATGTGATTCGCACGACTGGGGTCCAATCGCACGAATGAAGGTTCAGTCGTACGAAAGTAGCTAATTCGCACGATTGAAGGTTGATTCGTGCGCATGGAAGTTGAGTCGTGCGATTGGGTGTTGTGTGGTACGACTGAAGGCCAATCATACGAATGAAGGCTCAATCGTACGAATGAAGCTGATTCGCACGATTGAGGGTTGATTCGCACGAATGGAGGTTGAGTCGTGCGTCTGGCCTTGTATGCGACTGAAATTGTTGTGTTTGACCCCTTGTGCGTGGCGTGAGTATGTCGTGTGGTGTCGAGGTAACACTAACACAATAATGCCATTGTTTGGCCACAAAGATTAATGTCAACGTGAGAAAGGGCACAGAAACTATTTTGAGCAAATTAAACTAACGCTTTACGAACGACTAAATTGACTTATAACTATTGACACTTATTCAATATTCTTTCGATTAACAACGATACTTTTACTTAAACATCATCATTAGTGGCAACAATGTCTTGTACTTGGATCTACATAAGGTCTAGTACGTGTGTCAGTCTGTGTGTGTTGTGCGTGACCCATCCGATACGACCCGAACCGACCCATCATTATTGCGCGCTTATACATATATCATATCATTAATGCTATACAATAACTGTCAATAGGTGTTTGACTGTTTATTTGCATTCAACATTTGGGATACATCGCTCATACATACTTACCACCTAACAAGTGAGTTTCGTGGCCCCTTTTCACATTTATACAATATTTCAATCATTTACAAATTGGGGGAAAAGTATGCTTACACAATTTTTATGCTGTACAACTTACATACATTTTACATACAAGGAATCAACGTGATACTGTGTTGCAAGTACTATTTGATACATGCTTGGGTCTGCTGTGTGGTTCTATCTTTGCAACTATTTAATTCCAGTGTGGGAACCGACGGTTAGGTATTGGTAGTACTACTGGGTTGACACCCCCACCCTCGTTCGATGGTATACTAGTTGGTACCATCAGTGGCCAGGAACGGGCCCTTGGGTGAATATATGCCGACAATTTCTTTGTGTACGTCGCTAGGTTTGGTTGCAAAGCTCATGTCATGTGATATTTACTTGTGTAATAACTGTATTCACGGTATTCCGACGCGCTATTATATTACAGCATCACTTACATTTTTATTACATAAACCTGCGAGCTCACCAACAATTATGTTGACCGTTTTAAGCATATCTTTTCAGGTGATCATGCAAGTCCAGGAATCTAGGTGTGCTGCCTTAGTGGAGACCCTAGGATGCATTTTTGGGACTTAGCTCATGTTTGATAAACAATCTTTTTGAACAATGTTATCGCATGTAAACAATTATCAACATTTGAACTTGTTCCCGGGTTGTGGGAATTAACATTTACATTTTCATCTTATGTGATATGTGTTATCATTATCATTTGCTTATGGCTATGTGTTGTGGACATTGACTAAACACGACACAAGTCCCCTTGTTGTCGGGTGTCGTCATGACACGCATGTCATCATTTATTTATATTGCTCTCTATCGCTTACCATGTGTTATGACGATCCCGGTCTCGTTACATCCCCGTGTTTCCGCTTTTAGCGGGGGTGTGACAGATTGGTATCAGAGCCATTGGTTATAGAGAATTAGGCAATACGCTTGACCTAGACTATAACCTAGGAACCTTCATGTAGATTTGCATGCTAGGACTCTGTATGCATATTATATCTCGTGTATGTGTTCCTCGCTGCTTGATTTGCTCATCTATTTGTTATGTGATCTTTCTACCCTATGAGAGAGCCCTTGTGCTCACTCTTTTATGGGGATGCTTCTATTGGATCTTCCGTTCCCTCTGCGCGCCGAGTTAGTTATCAGATCCGGGTATTAACCCGAAGAGATCATCACAGATCATACTATTGCGCTTGACCTTGGACATTGAGATTAACTCTGAGGAGGAATATGTCTGAAACCTCGAAAGATGAGGAAATAGACAACCTCCGCTAGACTAAACGTGATTGTATACATGGACTTACAACTGTTATGATGGATTATTATGGATATGATGTAAAGGAAAGTCGGATGTCATGTAACCGGATCAGGCATCATTCTCGGTACATCGTGGGTGTGGTGGGAACGCTGCGGGGAACCCTATATATAAACATCACCGGTATACCGAGAATATGCTTGAAATGGGCTGCATGGTGGTCTTGACTGACCGGAACATGAACATTGGAATTTGATAAGTGGAATACATTTGTATCTTATGGTGACTAAAGCTGATATGTTACCTCTTTTATGATTAGAACATGCCGCCTCGAAGAGTCACCCGTAGCAGTAGTGGCGGGAGTGAAGCCCCAAGGGGCAGAGGCCGAGGCAGAGGCAGAGCACCAAGAGCAAACGATGCTCCTGCCAGCAACAGTCAAGGAACAGGGAACGCCGACATGGCAGCCCTGATCGCTCAGCAATTGGCCGCACTGATTCCTACTATCGTGGCCCAAGTGAGCGACGCACTTCAACAACACCACCCTCACGGGGATGGTGGCAACGATGATGGAGCCCAAGGTGGGATTGAAACTGAAACGGGAAACGGGAACCCGACTGGAAACGAGAGCAACCAGGAAACCGGAAATGGTGGTACTGCCGGTATTGAGACTGGAGTGGTTAATGCTCGTCGGGGATGTTCGTACAAGGAGTTCGTGGCTTGTAAGCCAAGGGAATTCGACGGGAAAGGTGGGGCGATAGCCCTAACCAGGTGGTTGGAAAAGATGGAGGCAGTGATTCGACATCAGTGAGTGCCTCGACAGCCAGAGGATCAAGTATGCTACTTGTTCTCTACAGGGTAAAGCCCTAACCTGGTGGAACACCCAGATTCAAGCACGAGGAAGAGAGTCTGCGATGCAAATGTCGTGGGACGAGTTCAAAGCCTTGATTACCGAGGAATACTGCCCTCTCAACGAGATGCAGAAGCTGGAGCATGAGTTCTGGAATCATGCTATGGTGGGGGCAGGGCATGCAGCTTATACTGATCGTTTTCATGAGCTGGCAAGATTGGTTCCGCATCTGGTTACGCCGGAATCAAAGAGGATTGAAAGGTACATTTGGGGACTCGCGCCTCAAATTAGAGCTATGGTCACAGCAGCCGCTCCTCCTACTATTCAGAGCGCAATTCTGAAAGCTGGCGCTCTGACTGATGAGATGGTTAGAACAGGGGTTTTGGGCCGAGGGGCCGAGAAGAGGAAGGATGTTGGGGAATCGAGCCGGTCGAGTGCCGGAAGGTTTGAGAAGAGGTCTAAGCCGACCAGGAATTTTGTGGCCGTGTCTCAGGCCAGAAGAGAGTATGTGGGGCCGCACCCCAAATGTGAAAGGTGCAATTATCATCATCCCCCAGGGACGCAGTGCCGGGTGTGCGCTAACTGTAAGCGCCCGGGTCATTTGGCAAGAGATTGCAGAACTGCGCCGAATCTTGTAGCACCCGTCAACGCGGTTAACCCCGCCGGGAATGCAAGGGCTTGCTTTGAGTGTGGGAGCCCCGATCACTACAGGAATATGTGCCCCAGGCTGAATCGGGCACCGGGTCAACAGGGGAACAACCAGCAGCAGGTGTTGGCTATCGCTGGGAATCAAGGCCCGGCTACTCAGGGGAACGCAGCTCGGGGACGTGCATTCGTCATTGGAGCTAATGATGCTCGTCAGGACCCGAATGTTGTCACGGGTACGCACTTACTCAATCATCACTTCGCATCTATATTATTTGATACTGGAGCAGACAATAGTTTCATATCTTCTGAGTTTGTGCAATTACTTGATTTGAGTCCTAGTAGGCTAGAAACTAGCTACTCTGTAGAAATGGCCAATGGTAGGGTTGCTCAGGCCGATGAGATTATTAGGAAGTGTTCGTTGACGTTGGAGGATCATACATTTGACATAGATTTGATACCCTTCGAGTTAGGGAGCTTCGATGTGATTGTGGGTATGGATTGGTTGTCGCAGAATGGAGCAGAGATTGTCTGCCGAGACAAGGTAGTACGTATCCCTATGCCAAACGGGGAAGTACTCAAGGTTCAGGGAGAACGACCGGGTAAGAGCTTAAAGCTTATTTCCTGCATGAAAGCACGCCAGAGTTTACGAAAGCAGTGCTACGCTTTTCTGGCTCATGTAGTTGAAAAGAAAGACGAGGAAAGGAAACTGGTGGATATTCCAGTGGTACGGGATTACCCAGAAGTATTTCCAGATGACTTGTCTGGTTTACCTCCTCCACGACAGGTGGAATTCCGTATTGAGTTGGTTCCTGGAGCTACACCGGTAGCGAAAACGCCATATCGACTAGCGCCATCCGAGATGCAAGAGTTGTCTAGTCAGTTACAGGAACTACTGGAGAAGGGTTTTATTCGACCGAGTCATTCACCGTGGGGAGCACCGGTACTATTTGTCAAGAAGAAGGATGGATCGTTCCGTATGTGCATCGATTACCGTGAACTGAACAAGTTAACGGTGAAGAACCGATATCCTCTCCCCAGGATCGACGATTTATTTGATCAGCTGCAAGGAGCTTCGTATTTTTCAAAGATCGATCTTCGTTCTGGTTATCATCAGCTAAGGGTTTTCGAGGACGACATACCGAAGACTGCGTTCAGGACTCGTTATGGGCATTATGAGTTCTTGGTCATGCCGTTCGGATTGACTAACGCACCAGCTGTGTTCATGGATCTAATGAATCGGGTGTGCAAACCTTACTTGGATAAGTTCGTGATCGTGTTCATAGACGATATACTTATCTATTCCCGATCAAAAGAGGATCATGTAGAACATCTTCGGGCTATTCTGGAGCTGCTACGCGAAGAGAAACTTTTCGCCAAATTCTCAAAGTGCGAGTTTTGGTTGCGGGAAGTGAAGTTTTTGGGTCATGTGGTTAATGAGGACGGGATTCACGTAGATCCCGGCAAGATCGAAGCGGTGAAGAAGTGGGATACGCCCCAGACACCATCAGAGATACGGCAATTCTTAGGATTGGCCGGTTATTATCGTCGCTTCATCGCGAATTTCTCAAAGATCGCGCAACCGTTGACCCTGCTTACTCAGAAAGACAAGAAGTTTGACTGGGGATATGCACAAGAGCAAGCGTTCCAAACGTTGAAAGAGAAGTTGTGCAACGCGCCTATACTGTCTCTCCCAGACGGAACAGATGATTTTGTGGTTTACTGCGATGCGTCACATCAAGGATTGGGATGTGTGCTAATGCAGAAGGACAAGGTGATTGCCTACGCTTCGCGACAACTTAAAGTGCACGAAAAGAACTACACCACTCATGATCTTGAGTTGGGCGCTGTAGTATTTGCACTCAAAATTTGGAGGCATTACTTGTATGGCACCAAATGCATCATCTTCACCGATCATAAGAGCCTTCAACATATTCTGGATCAGAAGGAACTCAACATGCGCCAACGACGTTGGGTAGAGCTTCTTAGCGACTACGATTGTGAAATCCGGTATCATCCGGGGAAAGCTAACGTGGTGGCTGATGCCTTAAGCCGTAAAGAACGTGTGAAACCACTACGTGCACGAGCGTTGGGATTGACCATCCAAACCAACTTGAAAGCTCAGATTCAAATTGCACAAGGTGAGGCATTGAAAGAAGAAAACCTTGCGGGAGAAGAATTCCGGGGGTTAGATAAACAGATGATTCGCAAGGATGACGGTATTCAGTACTTCATGGATCGCATATGGGTACCCAAATGGGGAGGTGTTCGAACCTTAGTCATGGATGAAGCCCACAAGACGCGATATTCTATTCATCCTGGTGCAGACAAGATGTATCATGATCTTAAGGATCTATACTGGTGGCCAGGCATGAAGAAAGACATTGCCTTATACGTCAGTCGATGCTTGACGTGTTCGAAAGTCAAAGCTGAACATCAGAAGCCATCGGGATTATTACAGCAACCTGAAATTCCCGAGTGGAAATGGGAGAACATAGCTATGGATTTCATTACCAAACTCCCTAGAACAAACAGCGGTCATGACTCGATATGGGTCATTATTGATCGAATGACGAAATCAGCACATTTCTTGCCTATCCGAGAAGATTACAAGATGGATAAGTTGGCGAGATTGTACATCAAAGAGGTCGTGACACGGCACGGGGTGCCGGTGTCAATCATATCCGACCGTGATAGCAGATTCACTTCACGTTTTTGGCAGACACTACAGAAAGCGATGGGTACTCGGTTAGACATGAGTACAGCCTATCACCCTCAAACAGATGGCCAAAGTGAACGCACTATACAGACGCTAGAAGACATGTTGAGAGCGTGTGTAATCGATTTTGGTGGTAGTTGGGATGCTCATCTGCCGTTGATTGAGTTCTCCTACAACAACAGCTACCATACAAGCATTGGATGTGCTCCATTTGAAGCGTTGTATGGAAGGAAATGCAGATCTCCCGTTTGTTGGGCCGAAATTGGTGAAAGTCAACTGACAGGCCCAGAGATCATCCAAGAAACAACAGACAAGATTTTCCAAATCAAAGATCGACTCAAAGCCGCGCGAGATCGCCAAAAGAGCTATGCCGACAATCGTCGGAAGCCTCTAGAATTCAATGTTGGGGATCGTGTGTTACTCAAAGTTTCCCCTTGGAAAGGAGTCGTTCGATTCGGAAAGAAAGGGAAGTTAGCCCCAAGATACGTTGGACCATTTGAGATCACTGAAAGGATCGGTCCAGTGGCTTACCGGTTAAGGTTGCCACAAGAGCTTAGCGGTGTGCATGATACTTTTCACGTGTCCAACCTCAAGAATGTTTGGCCGATGAATCCCTTCACGTGCCAATCGAGGAAATCAAGATTGACGACAAGCTTCATTTTGTTGAAGAACCCATTGAGATCATGGATCGAAAGGTCAAGCAACTGAAGCGCAGTAGGATACCTATTGTTCGCGTAAGGTGGAATTCAAAACGAGGGCCAGAGTTTACATGGGAACGTGAAGATCAGATGAAACTCAAATATCCACATCTTTTCGAGGATGACACTCTTGGACCTAACTCCAGCTGAATTTCGGGACGAAATTCTCTCAACTGGGGGATACTGTGACATCCGTCACCTTAAGGTCCGTCAATTGACGTGTTTGTCCGTCATCTATTCTATATTTGGTCATTCCTCATCATTATTTGACTCATTATGTGGATATCATGTGTGCAATATTATCGTTGTGTGTGCATTCGTTAAAAACCGTGTGAAGACCTTAAAAAGACCTTTAAAACTTTCATTTTTGAAAACGTTAAATATATCATTTTATAAATATAATAAATGTTTTAATATAACCATTTCTTAAGTCATGACAACATTAAATATACTTTTACAATTAATATAAAACACCTAACGAAGTCGTTTTTCAACCGAACAAAATTTGGGAAAACTCGGGGGTTAAGTGCAGGGACTAAACTTGTAATTTTGGAAACTTGGGCTGGGTATAAATACCCCATTTCCAGCCCTAATCCCCCATTTCATCATCTTCTTCATCTTCATCTCTTTCACACACCAAATCTCCATCTTAGCACCAAATCCGACCCGAGAGGTCTCGTTTTCTTCGTCTTGACACCGTCTACAGCTTAGACTACCCCTCCTTAGCAGGTAGTTGTCTTTGGTTGTCCATTTTTGAGCCTTTTCACGGCTGTCCAAACTAGGGTTTCGGGTGTTCGGGTTCAACCCGAACACACAAGGTCGTATGGGTGCGTGTGAGGTCTCTTTGCTTGTGTTTTATGCTTGTGTATGTTTGTTGAGTGTTTCTGGAGGTCCTTGTGGTGTAAAACCCGTGTTTAGAGCAGCTCGGGGGCTGCTCCTCCCGACCACAGTCGCGATTCTGCAGATCAGGCGACTGGGTCATCCATGCGATTGAGCCGTGCGACTGAGTGGGTCGTGCGACTGGATCATGCGTCTGAGTCAATCGCGCGACTGAGTTGTGCGACTAGGCATGTCGTGCGACTGAGTTGTGCGACTGAGTGTCTGTGTGCGATTGAGTCATGCGTGCGATTGAGTGTATGCGATTGAGTCATGCGATTGAGTGTTTGTGTGCGATTGAGTCAGGTGACCGACTGAATGTGTGCGAATGAATGTGATTCGCACGACTGGGGTCCAATCGCACGAATGAAGGTTCAGTCGTACGAAAGTAGCTAATTCGCACGATTGAAGGTTGATTCGTGCGCATGGAAGTTGAGTCGTGCGATTGGGTGTTGTGTGGTACGACTGAAGGCCAATCATACGAATGAAGGCTCAATCGTACGAATGAAGCTGATTCGCACGATTGAGGGTTGATTCGCACGAATGGAGGTTGAGTCGTGCGTCTGGCCTTGTATGCGACTGAAATTGTTGTGTTTGACCCCTTGTGCGTGGCGTGAGTATGTCGTGTGGTGTCGAGGTAACACTAACACAATAATGCCATTGTTTGGCCACAAAGATTAAAGTCAACGTGAGAAAGGGCACAGAAACTATTTTGAGCAAATTAAACTAACGCTTTACAACGACTAAATTGACTTATAACTATTGACACTTATTCAATATTCTTTCGATTAACAACGATACTTTTACTTAAACATCATCATTAGTGGCAACAATGTCTTGTACTTGGATCTACATAAGGTCTAGTACGTGTGTCAGTCTGTGTGTGTTGTGCGTGACCCATCCGATACGACCCGAACCGACCCATCATTATTGCGCGCTTATACATATATCATATCATTAATGCTATACAATAACTGTCAATAGGTGTTTGACTGTTTATTTGCATTCAACATTTGGGATACATCGCTCATACATACTTACCACCTAACAAGTGAGTTTCGTGGCCCCTTTTCACATTTATACAATATTTCAATCATTTACAAATTGGGGGAAAAGTATGCTTACACAATTTTTATGCTGTACAACTTACATACATTTTACATACAAGGAATCAACGTGATACTGTGTTGCAAGTACTATTTGATACATGCTTGGGTCTGCTGTGTGGTTCTATCTTTGCAACTATTTAATTCCAGTGTGGGAACCGACGGTTAGGTATTGGTAGTACTACTGGGTTGACACCCCCACCCTCGTTCGATGGTATACTAGTTGGTACCATCAGTGGCCAGGAACGGGCCCTTGGGTGAATATATGCCGACAATTTCTTTGTGTACGTCGCTAGGTTTGGTTGCAAAGCTCATGTCATGTGATATTTACTTGTGTATATAACTGTATTCACGGTATTCCGACGCGCTATTATATTACAGCATCACTTACATTTTTATTACATAAACCTGCGAGCTCACCAACAATTATGTTGACCGTTTTAAGCATATCTTTTCAGGTGATCATGCAAGTCCAGGAATCTAGGTGTGCTGCCTTAGTGGAGACCCTAGGATGCATTTTTGGGACTTAGCTCATGTTTGATTAAACAATCTTTTTGAACAATGTTATCGCATGTAAACAATTATCAACATTTGAACTTGTTCCCGGGTTGTGGGAATTAACATTTACATTTTCATCTTATGTGATTATGTGTTATCATTATCATTATGCTTATGGCTATGTGTTGTGGACATTGACTAAACACGACACAAGTCCCCTTGTCGTCGGATGTCGTCATGACACGCATGTCATCATTTATTTATATTGCTCTCTATCGCTTACCATGTGTTATGACGATCCCGGTCTCGTTACATCCCCGTGTTTCCGCTTTTAGCGGGGGTGTGACATGCCATAGCTCACATCCTAATATATTACAAAAAGGATAAGAGTACATAAAGTAGAAAGCACAGACTCAAGACCTCAATGTACAGTTACCAAAAGCACGGACCTTTTCACCAACTCATGTAAGTTGGTGACTGAACAGAGTTGCAGTGGAAAGGTGGTCCAGCTTTATAGAAAGTACATCCGATAAAGCATGTATTCAAAAGTATTCGGAAGAAATCTGTCTTCACTTCTTGGCTTCGGAAGACTTTGTCTTTGAAGCTTCGGAAGACTTCACTTTTGGCTTTGGAAGATGTTGGTCTTGGCTTCGGAAGATTTTACACTTAGAATATTTTCTAGTTCATGGTGTAAAACTTCCGAAGCATCTCTACTCTTATACTTCTATGCATGCATGCAGGAAAGACTTTGGATGTTCTGGGTGCATCAGCCTCATATAAACCTTACAGTGCTTTTTTTGATGGTTATGGTGGTAGTAAGTGGGACCGATATTTATGTGATAATAGGTTATCAATAGTCATAAAGGTGAATAATCAAGCAAACCTTCTATTATACTTGCTTTGATTCATTTCCAAATACAATATGATTAAGTTTTAATATAATCGAAATTCAGATTTGTCTCATGGGAAATTACTCTCCTCTAAGTGTCAAATTCATATGTGTGTATCATTACTTTTCATCATACACCCACTTAGTGATTGGTTTACTAAGAACTTAAGTAATGACATGGCCATTCTTTTCTAAAAGTCTCATTCTTTTTAGCCCAAAGCCTTCGGGAATCTTCAAATTCAAAGCCCTTAATGTTCATATATGTTTGGAGTCCAAATTAGTAATATAGAAAGTACAATGGTAAGAATCAAAGACTCATTGGAGAAAACCTGGTTTCAAATCCTTACATGAGATAGATTAGAGTTAGTGTAATGTTAGAAGTAGGAGTAGATGTAGATGGGTATGTGAATCGTCTTTATAAAAGAAGAAAAACACCAACACCTTTTAGAAAAGTGACAATGTCACTTGGAGAAATATATTTCTAGTGTTTCCCATTTGCCGTTCCCCTGTAAGTTAGACAACATTGAATGCTCGCCATAATGGCAAAACTAGAAACAAGGAATCTTAAAATAAACCAATCAGGAAACCCCGACTTGCTAGATGGTACAAGTGACGACTTCACTAGCTTCTCTCTTATCAAAAACCATCACCTGAAAGAACTGCATGGTCCTGCCTAAATAGTGCACTGGATAAAGTAATAATTACGGGATAAGGATTACCCGTTCGCGACATTACCATGAAAATGTAGAGAACACCTTGATTCTACCATATTAATAGATACACTAGACTAGGCGGACTTGTGGACAAATGGTAATAAAAAGAACCCGGACCCAAGAACTTTAGGGCTAGGTGAATTCAGGTTAACTAAATCAGATACACATGTCAGTCATCCATGGCATAACAATATATATAATCTGGTCCTTTGAACTATAACACCCCATTGCATAAGGCACTTGACCCACTTACATAACAAACTCAATGAGACCACTCCGGATCACCGTGCATGATCATCGTCCATACAACATCAAGCAATATGAATAACAAGGTAAGATGAGTGAAATCCTCATACACAAATCTCTCCCTCTCTCCCTCTCTAACTTTGTTTTCCTTCAAGTCCAATACTTATTCGCACGTTAAAGGATTGTTACACGGAGATTTCATTTGCACGCTAGAAGGAACTAAAGAATTCAATCCGGTAAATCAAAGCTCAGGGAGGATCATTCTACCTCGCCAAACTTTCTCATTTACAATCTTCATAAATCATACTTTTATTACCTCAAATGCGAGATCAATGTATAATGATTTGAAGAAGATAAAAATACCGGTTCTATAATTAGTTGTATACATTGATAGTATGTTAATAATCTATTGAATTGGTTGGCCTTTTTTTATATTAAATTTAAGCAGTCTAGTCTACTAGACATCATGAAGAAATTAAGGTTTACGAGATCTCACAAACATCTCATAAACGCCTAAGTGATTTGAAATAATAAAAGAGATTTAAGATTTATAAGAGAATCTTGAGATCTTTTGTTAAGGATATATTTAGATATCTCAAGTCACTTTATGATTACTATTCAAGAAGAAATAGTTGTTATTGTGAATAAGAGGAAGTTGAGTAATCAAAAGATTATTTAGAACTTATTATTCTCCGACTCACTCTACGGTTTATGAATAGGTGGCTTGTTGAAGTTAAAAACTGTATAACATGCTAAAAGTAGTGAAAGTTAATGACACGTTGAAAAGAGCCTTAGAAGTGATAAATTTAGTATTCACCTAACGTGATTCAAATTAAAAGATCACAATCACCAAATACCTACTTAAACCAAGAGCTCTGCTGTTCACACAAATAGAGTTACATGCTTACAAACATGATAATTAAACCATGAAATGAATGAAGGAATGCTTGATGTTAGGTATTCACACACGATCACAATACGAAAAACTAAAGAACACAAGATTTAACATGGTTTGGTCTAAGCTAACCTACATTCACGAGCTGTAACTAGTAATCGTTTTATTTCTTTAAAGGTGATAAAAATTATAATGGCTAAGACATCCATTCATAATGTTGGATTAATCCATCGTATAATAAAACCATAATCTAAAATTGTATCAACCAATCATACCAAGAAAAAAAAAAGAGAATGTCAAATTGTATCAATCAATAATGTTCTACCAATATTCATGTCACTTTCATGTATGCTCGTTTTTTTCCAATATCAAAGAATATAAGAATTAAAAGGATTAGTATATCATGAATAAATATTATAGAAAATGAAAATAATAAAAATTACCTTTTTCAGTTGCTTGAATTGTATTCTAATTTTCTTTACTGATGAGTTTGTTAGTTGAAGTTGAACTCCTGTGAAGCCAATCCTAGTTGTAGATTAAACTCTCAACAATCTTAAGAGTCAAAAGAGCTGCTAAACAAGTCCAAAACCCTCCCACTTGTGCTAAAAACCGATTTAGAAGTCACTGTTGGCATAGGAATGACAAAAAGTCTCTACACATTAAGGATAGAATAAAAAAATCCCAGGCTATTAACTTTCCACCATTTTAAAACATTGAAGATCTTTGAATCCTCTTCAATACTTTATTTTAAAATTTTATCTAACTCATCAACAAATTCAACTCTATGTGTATTTATCTGTTTTTTTTAATTTGTTTCTACAATGTGGTTTTGATGAAATGTCTTCTAGAATTTGGCATTTGCCTTGTACCAATGATGAAAATTCAGCATTTTTAGAATTTGAGGAATGAATTCTAACATAACCATTTTATAATTTATACATGGGTTTCATAATTATTTTCGTATTCTTCTCTGCCACATCTTTCCTATAATGATAAACTAATTTTATATCTAAATACATTACTTTATTCCGCGGATCTAAAATTAAAGCAAAGTATAGCAACAAGTTTATTTTTAGTATGTTGCCAAAATATATATCAAACTTTGGTTTCATTGCCAATGCAATCGAACGTAGACTAGGAGTTTTAATAGTAGTATCCAACACACTACGAATAGATTAGATCTATTCTCCATGAGTTCAATGGCACTTAAAGTGTTTCGCGAATCCTCAAAGTAACATCATAAAACAATATCAGAGAATGACACAAGTCTCTAACGCTTTGCCAATCAGCAAATGAAAGTACCTCAAACACGCATTACCAAAATCGCATCTAAAGTCAGATTCCTCAAGATCGTATCTCTCAAAGGTTTTTTATAAGCTTGTGCAACTTCTAACATGTAATACGTAGAGTTCCATCTAGTTGGTACATCTCTTACCTGGTGGTTCGTTGTATCAACATTAACTTTGTTAGCAAAGTTATAGAATTTCTCAATCCTTGAAGGTGATTACCAAATCCACCTAACCACCCACCGAACCTTTACAATCACCGTATCAACTTCTTTTATTTTATTCTAGACCACCAAGTTTAGAATATGTGCAACGCACCTAATATGTGACCATTTGTCTTTTAAAAGATACTTTTGGAATTTTGAAGTACCTTTTTCAAAAATTCAATTAGCACATCGTTTCTAAAAAGTATTTTTTTAACCTCTTTCTCAATGCCTACCCATGATAATTCTCTTGAGAAAAAAATCAAAACTTTTTTCCTTAGTTTCCACTCATTATCTAGAAAGTAGGCAGTGAGACTTTTATAATTGGCTCATTGACTAGAAGTCCAAGTTTCGGTGGTCAAACAAATCTTATCGGTTTTCATTTTAATAAATTCATGAATTTTTATTTTTTCTTCTTGAAACAACTATTTATTTGGTAATTGTAGTTACACTTGGAGTTTCACAAGATGATTTACATACGCTCATGATATACCTAAAACCTGCTCGTTTCACAAAACTAAATGGTAGCTCATAAGTTACTTTCATATGGCATGAAGCCTTCTAAATTTCTTTTTGATCAAATTTCCTTGAGCTAATTTTATTTTCATCCCTATATTAAAAAGCAATTTGTGTTTGCTAACTACTAATTTTAACCTGGTACGAGGCACATCTAATTAAATGAATGCTACGATTAGTTGTACCTTGAGATTTAGACAACATTGTATACCAAAGAACCATGAATGCATTTGGCTTTTTTAAAACCCTCTTCTTTAGTGAACTTTTCAAACTCCCCCCACACGTGCGATCTTGATTTGATTTTATAGTTTTTCTTCTTAGTGCTCTAATTGTTTGTGGAATTTATCATCGTGCTGTCAAGGTCAATCCTTCGTGCTTTAACCAAGTCATATGTTCCTGACATCTATATATACAAAAGCATACAAGAATAGATCAATATCAAGGCATATGAATTTTATAAAACTAAAAATATAAACTGTAAAATTAGTAGTTAAAAAACCACCCTAACCACAGTAGATCACATGAATGTTTCGTTTCTTATTAAATACTTTTGGGGATGAAGGCTAAATGTGCATATATATGCAAATCAAAGAATGAAATGAGATTAATCAAGGAGTTAGATGGATATACAAACTTTGAACTGATTAGTTACTGTAGGAGCTAAGATAGATCAAAAACACACACATGTATCATCAAATCTATATAAAACATAACATATCACAAAAATAGTATTTATGTCACTTAAAATAGTTATTGTTTGAACTAAAGTATCATAAAAAAATTTAAACTCTAGTACACACATCATAAAAAATAAAGCCAAAGCATATCATATATTCATAATGTATCATCACTACAAGTTAATGTATGAATTACGTATAAAGTATGAAATATGAATACACACTTAAACAAACAAACATACCCAGTAAAAATAAAATATGAAATAAAGTATGAACAAAATATGAATACACACTTCTATGAACAAAATAAACACATAAATCAAGATTTGAGCGTTTGAACGATTGAAACTTGAACGAACCCCACCTTGTCTGTTGAACTTTATAGAACCACAAGCTGATTATATTGTGAACCAAACCACAAGCCAAACACCATTGTTGATTAATATCCGAACTCCGATCACAAGCCACTATCACAAACCGAAAATCGAACATGTGTCAAAGCATCACAAAAATAGTTAATGTATCATCAAAAGTTCAAAAACTAATTACTACATGAACTATATATATAAACTATGAACAACAGAAAGGTATGAACAAAATAACCACACTATCTGATTTGAAGTTTTAAGTGACTGAAACTTTAACTAATCAAACCTTGTTTTTGAAACTTGATTGAAGCACAAACGTCACCTTCGATTAAGAATGTGAACCGAAGCAAAGGTCATTGACCGTTGCCGATTGAAAGTTATTGTGAATTGCGACGCCACTACCACTCTTTGAATTGACTTTGATCTTCATTCTTCCGTCTTTCGATATGGTCCTATTGATCATATCTATAAATATACTGTGCTATATTTGAAACCTAAAGAAAATCGGATTTGATTTTAAACCTATAATCGGGTTAATCTGGTTAACTAGAGTAACAAAAAATACCAACTCAATTACCGACCCTAAAGTGTACATCTAGTTCGGTTTAATTTAAAATGAGTTTCGGTTTGACCAGATCTTCCTCACAAGTTCGGGTTGATTTGGGTCGATTTGTTATTCTGGTTCATGTAAAAAGCATACAACTAAATATGTGTTGTTTAGATATATCCTTGTTATAAAGTTTTAAAATGGATATCGAGTTTGCTTGTTTAATTTACTAATATAATTTGTTTTGATAATAAAAATTATAATTCATTATATATAGAGTAAATTAGTTATAATTTTACCTTGTAAGTGTAAAATTAGCGACTTGCAGTCGTAATAATCTCGGTAAAATAAAATTATATAATCATAAATAATCTAGGTAAAGTTAAATCAAATAGTAAGTTTGAGAATGCGTTGCACAAAGTATAATCAGGGTAAAATGAATTAAATTTTGGGAAGGTTTAAACACAAGAAAAAGGTTCAAATAAAAAAGGTTTATAAAACTAAAAAGTGTATACAGTAATATCAAAAATCAATCATTTTAATCAATAATTAAGATCAATTTGTAAAGAAAAAATTTATTAGAGAAGTAATTTAGCAATAAACACTTTATTGCCTCTTTGCAAGTTCTCCAATTTTTTTAACATTTATATATAACTTATGTACGACATAAATAAAAATTACAGCACAAAAATGAGCATTTTTTAATCTTTAAATGAGTAAATATTGTATATAAAAAGATAATTACTTTTACTTTTTTTACTTTATTAAGCCTACGTCTCGTCATTGTGTCTTTACTATATTTCATTGTGTCTTTTGTTATTTATTTTGTTTTTTATTCTAAAATGATAATTTTAAAAAAAATATAATGGAAAATAACATGGTTATGTATTTATAATATGTAAAACACAATAATAAAATATACCTAATTAATCTAATACATTAAAAACAATAACAAAATAACACAATGTCTCATTGTGTTTTTTTAGTTATCATTGTGTTGTTTTGAACACTATAAGTTTTAAAAAAATTGGTAAAATAATATCATTGTGTACTTTTAATTATAAAACGCAATAATAGAAAACAAGTTTATATAACTATTAAGAACAATGACAAAAATAACACATTGTGTTAGCTCAATACCATGAGTTTTACGCGAAAGTATATCATTGTGTATTGCTAATTGTAAAACAAAATGTAGACAACAAGTTTATATAATCTATAGCAACAATGATAAAAGTAACACAAAATAATCTAAAACGTATAACACAATGATAAATGCATATAACAACTGATGTGAAATATATGATATAATGAATTGATATTCGACATAATGAAGTATAAGACACAAATAGCTGATGTATTTGACACAATTACCAAAATACAATCCTTTTTAAAATAATAGAAGGACATGTGTCAAACTCACAATCTTTATTATGCTTTTTAGATTAAACACATTTTAGTATAAACCTACCCTAATACAAAGTGTTTTAAAATTAAAAAGTGTAAGAAGTAATTCAATCATCAATCTCTTTAATCAAGGGTTAAAATTAAATTGTTGGGAAAAGTTTGTTAGATGTGTATTATAAGAATAGCCATGTTTTTTCTTTTACTTTTTGCAAGTTCTCTCATTTTTTTAAACGATCATAACTTTTGTATAGTATTATTTTTTATAACATTACACCATTAAAAAGAGTCATTTTTTGCTTTTTAAAACGAGTATAATATTATTATACAGAAGGATAATTTTTTTTTTGTTTTAAGCTCATATCTAAATATTGTGTTTTTAGTGTAGTTCATTGTTTCTTTGTTAGTATTCATAGTTTTTTTTTAATATTATTGTGTTTTTTGAAATGACCAATTTTGAACAATATAATGTTGAAATAAATGTTTTGTGTAGCACAATAATAAATTAACAACTAATTAATCTGATACATTAAAAACAATGACAAAATAACATAATGTCTCATTATGTTTTTTTATCGTAATTGTGGTATCTTGAACATTAAATAACTTAAAATTAAATTGTAGGAAAAAGTTTGTTAGATGTGTATTATAAGAATAGCCACGTTCTTTTACTTTTTGCAAGTTCTCTTATTTTCGAACGATCATAACTTTTATGTACGATATATTATTTTTATAACATTACACCATAAAAAGAGTCATTTTTTTTGCTTTTTAAAACGAGTATAATATTATTATACAAAAGGATAAATTTTTTTATGTTTTTAAGCTTATATCTAATCATTGTGCTTTTAGTGGAGTTCATTGTTTCTTTTTTAGTTATCATGTTTTTTTGAATATTATTGTGTTTTTCTAAAATGATGAATTTTGAACAATATAATGGTGAAATAACATGTTTTGTGTAGCACAATAATAAATTAACAACTAATTGATCTGATACATTAAAAACAATGACAAAATAACATAATGTCTCATTGTGTTTTTTTATCGTAATTGTGTTATCTTGAACAATAAGTAACATCATTTTGTACTTTTAATTGTAAAACACAATGATAGATAACAAGAACTTTATATAACTATTAAAAAATAATGACAAAATAATAAATTATGTTATTTTCAACACTATAAGTTTTAAAAAATACATTAGTAAAAATATATTATTATGTACTTTTAATTGTATAACGTAATGATAAACAAGTTTATATAATCTATAAAAACAATGACAAAATAATACAAAATGATTTTAAACGTAAAACATAATGATAAATACATATGAAAAATAATTCAAAATATATGACAATATGAATTGATATATGACACAACAACATATACTACACAATTAATTAGCTGACGTATTTGACACCTATGACTAAAATAGCATCCTCTTTAAAATAACAGAAAGACATGTGTCAACCCACAATATTATTAGGGTTTTAGATTATATTTTTTTTACTATAACCCTAAACTTATATTTTTATGAAAATTACACACTCACTAAATTATGTACATAACTCGATACATTTTGATATCTCAGAAAATTTGCATGCAACTCATACGCAATTACATGAAAGATTTTCACTTTATATTTATTTTACTTGTGGTTTTAGTACATCACATCATAGTCCACTTTAGTGATATACTAGCACATCAAATATATACTTCCACCCACTTTAGTTGCACATGTCCATCAGACCATTTTATTTTTATATTGTTAACTATTTTCATTTTATTTTTACTATAAGGATTAAATAAAATATAAAAAATAATATTTATACATATAAATAATAGTATACTAGTGGAAATGTTCACGTGTTGCGGCGGTACGGCTGTTGTGTGATTTTTTGGGGATTCGAGGTTAATTAAAAAATCAAATATAATTATTGAAAAAATTGAATGAAAGAAAACAATTATGTGTATTACAAAAGTCTTTAATACAACTATATTATCTCAACAAGATTAGTAAAAACATGTGTGGTATTTGTGGTTAGAAATCACGTATTACATAGATTTTAGGGGGGTTTCGGTTACAAATGTAGGTTAGAGTTTTATGATCATCCGGGGCAACTTTTGGTGGTGATTTGTATAGACCGAAGAAAGTTAATGGAGAAATTATCACCACAAAGTATCCTTTTGATTGTTATTGAGTTGTTAACAACTGGCAAGGAAAAGGGAAAGAGGGATTAGTGTGCAGGACCAGTGAAAGGGGTCAATGCATCAGTTTCACAGTGTTAGGAGAGTTAGAACACTTAACAGATTAAATAGGGAACCGACTTATGATGAAACAAAGAACACAAGTAAAGAACAAAACAAGAACAAGAACACAATAATATAGTTTTCAAGAATGATGTATATTGCTATCAAGTTTTTACAAAGTGTTACAAAACTTAAGTGAAATGACAAGTACTTGAGACACTTTATACTACATCCTACAACCGATCATACTTTGAAGGCCAGCTGAATATACTAATCTAGACAACAAGATCAATGTAAAATTAAAGGCAGATTGAGTTTTGACAAGTGACTATGACATGGCATAACTCACATTCTTATCTAATACAAAAATAACAAAAGTATAAAAGTAGGAAGTTACAGACTCAAGACTTTAATCTACAGTTTGACAAAAAGTATGATCTTTTCACCAACTCATATAAGTTGGTGAGTTTTCAGATGTGGCAGCGGAAAGTTGCTCAACTCTTGTTTAAAAGTGATTCAGAAAAAGCATGTCTTCTCTGTTTGTTTCGAAAGAAATAAGTCTCTGGCTTCGGAAGATTTTGTCTTTGAAGTTTCGGAAGACTTTATTTGGCTTCGGAAGATTTGGTCTTTTGGCTTCGGAATATTTGATACTTATTGTAATTCATTGAGTTGTATCAAATCTTCTGAATAAACTTCCTTGTACTTCACATGTGCATGCTGAGAGCTCTTTGGTTGCATCAGCCTTTAAGTGTAATCCTTATATAGTGCTCAATCACAATGAATGAACGACATTGAAAGTAAATGGTGATTTTGTTTGATCACGTATATATACTTTAGTATTTGTATTATAAGCACCATATGTTATATTTTATTGTAGAGGCATAAATGCAATAAGGGGTTAGGTTTTTAAAATTTTAGCATGACTTTTCATATGAGTGTCTTAATCCATATGTAAAATTATCATTCTATCATCCTTTCACTTTTATTATAAAAGAGATAGATAGATATTAAAATTATTAAACTCACAATATGCCGCTAGAAAAATATAAGTATTATATTTATTAAAAATATAAAGATATATATAATTTATCTACTTAAATATTTAAATAAAATAATATTTAGTTTATATAATATTTAGTTATAAAAATATATTACAACTTAATGATATAAATTAAATAATATCATATTATTAAATAATGTATTAATAATGTTTACTAAATACATGAAAGATATAAGATCAAAAATGTCAATGTATATAAAGTTTAATGAATAAATTTACCATATTGTCTCTAAAGTCTCTTAAAATCTTTATTATTTTTTATTCTCAACCTCTTAAATGTCTTGCACTTCTTTGTGCATGTTGTTTCAAAACTTGTATGTTTGGCAAAATTACATCTCCATCCAAAGAGATGTATTATATAGTAGTATAGATAGCGGTAATTAAGTGATGGTTATTTTGAGAAATGACTAGAAATATCAAATCTCATCTTCATACGTTCAACCTTAATATTTCATTTCCTAGTTTTCTTTGGCAAATCTTAACATAGCAAACCAAACAAGAAACGGACAACTTTTCATTTTCAAAATTGCATTCAAAAGATGTACCGAAAAACCCTCAAGCGTTAGTTAAACCTACAAAATCGCCAGTGGTTGAATTTGCAAACCATCCGACGATAGTGATGAATTTGATTGGAATTGAGCTTTTCATAATGCCTTTGATCAAGTTGCGTTGAAGGACGAACAACGACTGGAAAACAAGTACGTACCTAAAGGCGAACAACGATCCGAAGACAAGTACGTGTTGAATGATCCATGGGAAGAAGACTATGTGTCAGATGATCGTTGGTGTTACCATAACCAAAGAGAAGGCGAGCATGATACGATATTAGGTTGATTATATAATTTACTTTTAATAGGGTTAGGCCAATATATCTTTTCTAAAAAAATTAACAAAACGTTATTGATACCCGATGTTTCAAGACGATACAATGAGCGCAAATCAGAGCCAAGCGTAGCGGTGTTCCCGGGTGCGTCGAGCTCCATATCATCGCTTCTTGTTCGAATGGCGAAACCACTGCAACTAGCCAGATGTTACCTTTTCGTTTTCTTTTTAATCACATATTCTTGTTAGAAATAAATATGTCAAAAGTTATATCAGCAGTTGTTATTGTCACGTGTGTATATGTAGAACATGTATCTAAGTATTTTAAGTGATCATATATTCATATGAAGTTTTATGTATACCATTAGAAAAATATATAATTATTTTTCTTTACTATAAGTGGTAAGTTGATGGTTTTGGGGGAGCCACTATGATAAAAGGCATAAGCATCTTAGAAAGAAAGGTAATGGGTTTTATATCTAACAAAAAGATGTAGAAGATTTATGGATGTTGTACTATTTATTGTGAAAAAATTCTTTTTCTTATGTAGCAATAAGTTTATATATATATATATATATATATATATATATATATATATTATATATATATATATATATATATATATATGTATATATATATATATATATATATATATATTCAACTAGATTAGTTATCCGTGTATTACACGGAAGTGTAGAGAGTTAAATATTAAATAACATAAAAATAAATATAAAATCAATGTGTTATAAAATTAAAACTTAGGAGACCTTATAAACTGCATTTGTAGTAATATTAGTAGGTTTACATTCATTATCTAAAGCTAAAAGCTTCAATCCATCTTTACTCTTAACTGTAACAACATGACATAAAGCTGATTATGCGTAAAAATAAGCTCTTTTAAGTATAAGCCGGCACTTGACAAAGATCGACCTTAACTTTTGTTTATTGTCATAGAAATACACTCAAAGAAAACTATCTTCTTTTAGACTTAAAAGGAATACTTTTGACAGGTCAAATCGTGAGCTATATATTGAGTGCGTGTAAGGATATTAGTATGAAGAAATTAAGATTTGAATGATATACACTGAAAACTTATGTGCAATAATTAGATCAATTTCGAATTATTTTGACCCTATAGTCAAAAATAGAGATATAGTATTGAATCGGGTTGGATCGGGCTATAAATGTTCATAATATCTCTGATTTGTTATTGATTATTATTTATTTAATACTAACTTTAGTAAACTCGTGTGTTATACGGGTTGAAAATATAAAATAATAAATATAATAAAAATTATGAAGTATAAAATGATAATCTAAAATAAGATATGATTAAAAATACATATGAGTAATAACTATAAGTAATAAGATAACGATATCAATTTTCAAAACTTCTGTTTTTAAACTTTTTTCTAAAAAGTTTAAGCATTTTTTTCAAAACAAATCGTATTAAAAATGTTATTTTTAAATTTTTGTTATTATAACTCATAATTTTAAATAATTTTAGTTAATAAAAAATTACTTTTTAAATATACTAAATTTAAATATTTTATATTTAAAAAAAAGTTAGATGTTTTAGAAAAAAATTAATTGTATAAATTTTTTTTCTAATAATAACATTAATAAACATACATCTTTCTTAATTTATTAAATACTTTAATATAAAAAGAATTAAATTATTTAATATTTTCTTATTTACGTAATTATTTAAGAGGAGAGAGAGGCGGGAAAAATAAACTTAAGAGACCTAAAAATGTGTCAAGTGTCATTCTAAGTTACTCTTTTAGTATTATATATAAATTAGTAATCAATTTGATTTTGTATCATGGTTTGTACCTCATGCTTTGTAGGTTGTATTTGTTTTTTTTTGTTGCAACTTGATTATGAATCATGATTTGTATACCTCATGCTTCATAAGTTGTATACCTTTTTATTATTTGCAGCTTAATTATATGGTTTGTATCTCATTTTTTGTAGGTTGTATCTTACTTTTTTTTACTTTCTCACTGGTGACCAGTTGTCATAATGAGGTCATTTTTTTTACTCTGGTTAACCCTTTAGGGTTTTCAGATATGGTTTCATATTGATTTCTGGTGACATGATGGTTAATCATTTGGAGTTTTCTAATCGGAGAGAGTTTTTGGTTCGGTGAACTTTTGAGTTTTTCCAGTCCTGGTGATCGTTAACAGTAGTGTGATGTTAAAACTACTTGGCACAGTCTTACGCCCCTGCCGTAACGCGGGAGGCTTAATAACAGTTATAATCTAATAAATATATTCAATTAGTAGTCAAAAATTATTTTAAAAAAGAATTAGCAAAATTAAATAGTACATCATTGATCTTATCAAAACTTATCACGTTCGTGATGATAGAAAATTTTCACACATGTAACTAACACGTTCATGGTGACAGAAAAGATACCGTAAACCAAGAGATTTTCAATAGGATCAAAATAATACGCAAAATATGTTGTTGACGGATATAATCATATAACTATAGTTTTTTACCTTTTAATTTTTTATAGGATCCGTCATTAATCCGTTAAGCGACTTCTGGACCTCGTGATATTTTGAGTAGTGTTGTGCATTAATTACTATCACTTAAAAAGAAAGGTCGGTTGGGGTTTTTTTCACCGTCTCTTTTTTCCTCCTACTTGTAATCTTTATATTTTTAGCCCCAGTTACTTTTAAAAAAAATATAAAATGTCATTTTAATCCCCTTAACTTTCTAAAGCTCCGAGTTACCCCTATGCAATATAAATTCAAGTCCGTCTACGTTTAGACGTAATTAAAATGACTCGGGTCAAATATCCGAGTCAAATATAAAATGTTTCCAATCTTAACTCTATATACTTTAATACTGTCTACGTTTCGACATACGTCTATGTTTTGACGTAATATTTGTTCAGAAATGAGTTCGTCAAATATAAAACGTTTTATTGCTTATTTTTATGTACGCTTTGAGTTGGCCAACGTTTCGACATTGGTTTATTTGGAAACACGTCGGGTCAATATAATATGTTTTCATTTACTATACGTTTGGACGTAAATTTAGTTCAGAAACGGTCGGAGCGATTCTAAGTCTATGTGTTTCGACAATAATTTTGTTTGAAAAAGAGTCAGGTCAAATATTAAACATTTTTGTTCAACGGTATAAATTCGAGTTACCCTACGTATTGACGTAAAGTAAGTCCGGAGACGATTCGGGACGATTGTAATCTATACTTTATCACGACACATACATTTCCGCGACAACGCGCAACGGGTAATAAACCCATAACTTAAAAGAAAGGTCGGTGGGGTTCCCACCGGCCTTTCTTCCTCTCCTACTTTTGATCGTCAAAATGACATTTTATAAAGTTTTAAAAAAATATCAGGGACTTAAAGTGTAAGAATTGAAAGTGAGAGGGGAGAAAGGTGTCCAATCCTTCTTGTCTCGAACCGCATGCCATCCAATTTTTATGTTTTTAAATTCTGCGCGTTAAAACGATCCAACACCCGAAACACACCTATATCTTCACGATCCAATGCCCAAAACAGAGAAACTTAAAAAGAAATGTTTTTCATCTGCTTTTCTTCCCCTTCTACTTTTAATGTGTACACTTTTAGCCCCTATTACTTTTAAAAACTTTGTAAAATGTCACTTTAACCCCCTTAATTTATAAGTTCCGAGTTTACCCTTATGCAATATAAATTCAAGTCCGCCTATGTTTAGACGTAATTAGAAACGACTCGGTTCAAATATAAAATGTTTCAAAACTTAACTCTATACACTTTAACACTCTCTACGTTTGACGTAATGTTTGTTCAGAAATGAGTTTGGTCAAATATAAAACATTTTCATGTCTATTTTTATGTACGCTTTAAGTTGATATACATTTCGTCATTGGTTTATTTGGAAACGCGTCGGGTCAATATAATACGTTTTGATTTAATATATGTTTGGATGTAAATTTGATTCGGAAACAGTCCGAGCGATTGTCATGTCAAATATTAAACAGTATAAATTCGAGTTACTCTATGTATTGGCGTAGAGTTAGTTCGGAAACGAGTCGGGTCGATTGTAATATATACTTTATCACGTCACGTACAATGCCGCAGCAACGCGCGACGGGTAATAAACCTAGTTCATTCTTATTTATAAAATATTACTTTTTCTTAAATTATGCTTAGGTTTAGCTTGTAGTTAAAATAAAAAATATGATAATATTTTGATGTAAAATGACGAGAAAAGTGAACACAAGTAGAGTTGGTGTACATATGATGACATGCACACTTCATTAGAGAACACCCAAGTAGACAATTTCATTGTGAATTACAAAGAATGTAACACAAATTCATATACATCAATCAACAATAAATAAAATCGCACACCATAACACCAAATTATTATTTATTCCACCAATTCATTCTCAAGTAGAAGCTAGCTTGCGCTAGCTGCTGTAGAAACTTCTAGCCATGGTGATGATGACCCGAACTCGATGATGGTTTTCTGGGATCAACAATGTAGTTGTCACCGGAGTTCAAATGCAACCCTTTTCGGAGATTTTCGATCTCGCTCTTCTTGATGTCTTCTTCGATGTGAATATCGTCTTCTACAGAAAGAATCACAGTTTCGGTCCCGTTTGGTCCTTGCACAATGCGTTCGCTTACCTTTCGGTGTTCATCAAAGTGGACATTTTCGGCTTTTCGAGTCATTTTTTTCTTTTTTTGAGGAAGCACCATAATGCCGCCATAACGAATGCCAAGAAGAAAACACCACCACATGAGACGAACACTACCACGATTATCGTGGAGTGATTGCCTGGCGGAGGTGGTGTGGTGGGGATGATATGTGGTGGTGGCGGGGGAATGATGTGTGGTGGCGGGGGGACGACGTGTGGTGGCGGGGGGACAACATGTGGTGGCGGTGGGACCACATGTTGTGGTGGTGGTGGGGGCACCAGATGTGGAGGCGGTGGTGGTGGGACCTTGTGTGGTGGTGGGGGGACAGAATGTGGAGGGCGCGGGTGGTGGGACAGTATGTGGTGGGGGGGGGACGGAATGTGGAGGAGCAGGTGGTGGGACAGTATGTGGTGGTGGGACTGGAATCATATGTGGTGGTGGTGGGATGAAATGTGGAGGCGGTTTTGATGGTATGGCGGGGGCAGGTGGTGGTGGTGTCGTGGCGGGAGACGGTGGTGTTGGGGTGGGAGATGGTGGTGGAAAAAAAGGAAACAAGGATTGAGTAGGAAGAGAAGCCATTGTATGCAAGAAAGGGTTGAGGTGTCCTAGCTTATATGTAGTAGATGAGGATCGATGGGAGATTATTACTTGCAAGTATCAATAGACTTGGTGCACATTTTAAGCGATGGAGTTTCTTAACATTGATTGTATTGCAAAACACTTCTCTAAAGTCTAAAGCGTTGATGTTCTTTTCTTATATTATAAACCCAAGATCAATTTAATATTTGACTTGAGTTGATTTGAGCACTAGTTTAAATTACAAACTCGATCTTAAGCCTAAGTTTTATATATGAGACTTTATTTATTGTGCAAGGTAAACGATTGTAATATTATGTAAATGCCACTTATCAATAAAATAAGCAACTATAAAAAATGCGTAAAATATTTATAAAAAAATGCGTAAATACTCGCATCGTGTTTACAAAAGACCTTATTTTTACTAGCATGGGCGAAGGATATAAGGGGACGCCCCCCTCCCCTCATTTTTTTGTCAATAGTGTTAATTTTCGGTTCGATAGTGTAAAAAATTGATTTCGCCCACGCCCCGATTGTCGAAGCTCCGCCACTGTTTACTAGTGACACCGTTTGATTGTTAAAGTGAAAGTAACAATAATTTAATAGATGTGTTTTCAGTTTAAGAACTATGTATGTTATAATTTAGTGATTTACCGGTTGTGAGGCATCTCGTGTTTATGGTGTTACAAGTTAATTTTGTTGCAATTCATATGAATTGCATTATAGTTCGACGTGGAGGAAAATGTGTAGAGGAAAGTGAAAAATTTAGAAACTATTTGTCTAGACACGTGAGGAAGGCATCGAGGTAAATTACATATGTTTTGAAAATAGATTATTAACCATAGATTGAATTATAATTGCATGGCCCACATTACTGTTAGCGAAATCTTATGCAAAAATGCAATATGCATTGAATAAATTAATAAATAACACATGAAAGTAATTTTAAGGTCTTATATTCTATAGTTTTCACATATAATTACGAATTTAAGAAGATTTTGGAGCCCAAATTCTATAGTGAAGAAAGCTTGAAGACTCAAGAATTCGAGGATTTTGATTTTCTCTTCATTGAAGCTTTCATACAAAGAATTGTGGATTCCGGTAGTGACATCATGCTCGACTAATCATCTCGTAGTCCAAATAAAAAGAATATTTTTTAGAGTACAAGAACTTAGTGTTTGAATTATTTTGTTAAACTTAACATATGAATGGTTGTAAAATAAACATGCAAATGTGAATGACTCTTTGTATGTGTATAATTGCAAGTTAACTAATAGAATTTATATTACGCCACCTAATCGTATACGGTATATCTTAATTGGTTGAGTTAAGGATTTAGTTTCTAAGTATACATGGATCGAGTCATCAAGCTCTAAGTTAATGGTAAAGCTAAAGCAAAAAGCGTCTATGTAATCTATTTCACATTTTAGTCAACAATATATTAAGATTTCTTCACAATCCTAACACCATAAGTGGTTATATTTTTACATATGATAATCTCAACTTTAAGTAATTTTTATTAATGCAAGCCTATAAGAAATAAATCCCGACACCATAAGTGGTTATATTTTCACATAATCATAATCTCTACTTTCAGTACTATATTATTAATGCAAGCATAAGTTTATGTATCAAAGTTTCTTTATTGTTGTAAAAGTAAACGAATGTATGATTATGTAAGTCATTTTCAATAAAATACATAACCTAAAAAAAAGTAAACATGTAAGACAACTTTTTTGAAAGGTTTACACTTAAAGACTGATACAACAAAGATCTTTCAGCATGTATGCATGAAGTATAAAGGAAGATACTTCGAAAGTTTTACACAACTCAGAAAAAACATCCTAAGTGTAAAATATTCTTAAGCCAAATGACCATATCTTTCGAAGCCAGAGATAAAGTCTTCCGAAGATTCAGAGACAAAGTCTTCCGAAGATTCAGAGACAAAGTCTTCCGAAGATTCAGAGACAAAGTCTTCCGAAGTCATAGACTGATTTATTTCGAAGACAGAGAATACATGCTTTCTCTGATCACCTTTTGACAAAATTTGAACTATTTTCGCTGCCACCTCTGAAGACTCACCAACTTAGATGAGTTGGTGAAAAGATTCATACTTTTGTCAACTGTAGATTAAGATCATTGGTTGTAACTTTCTACTTTTGTACATTTTATTCTATTTTGTAATATTAGGATGTGAGCTATGGCATGTTATAGTCACAAGTCAAAATGCAATCTGCGTTTTGACTATACGTTGATTTTGTTGTCTAGATTAATGTTTTCAGCTGGTTTTTAAAGTATAGCCAACTGTAGGATTTAGTATTAAGTATCTCAAGTATTTGTCTTTCTAGGTATGCTTTATAACACTTGTAATAGAACTTGAGAGCAATATACATAATTCTTGAAAACCAAATATTATCTTGTTCTTATTCTTGTTCTGTCTCATATTTACTTGTGTGTTTAGTATCATCAATATAAATTTAGTTTCCTATTTGATTTGTTAAGTGTTATAAGTCTCTCTTCACTGTAAACTGTTGCATTGATCCCCTTCAACGGCCGTGCACTTTTTGTTAAAGAAAGCTTCATAAAGTCGAATGCAACTCAACTAAAACATTGTTTTCAAAAGATCATATCAGGTTCATTTTCTAATAGTGAAAATCTAGAGTTTTGCTACACTTTTGAGTTATATTTACAAATATATATACTGTATTTACCCAATGTTAAAGTACATATATGTGGCATCAATTTTTTCATATGAAATAACAATAACCATAACTACAAGCAATTGACCATCAGTGACGTTAATTGACCATCAATAACTCTAGTCGATCACCATTTATTTCGCCGTAGCTAGAACCCCTTGAACATCAATGACCTTAATTGACAATCAATAACTCTAATTGATTATCATTTATCCTAATTAACCAATAATAACAAATTAACAAGTACTAAATATAAATAACCAATATCAACCCTAATTTACTATAATTGACCAATAATGACTCCATTTGATCAATACTGACTAATTCACCTTAAACGATGTTACTAAACAATCACTTCTTAATTCACCCTTAGTGTCTCTAATTGAATATAACTGACTTTAATTGGAACCATTGGAGCATAAGTGACCTTAATTGACCATCACTGAATCAAGTTGACCATCATTAATCCGTATTCACCAATAATGACCCAAACTTAACGTAATTGATAATGTTTATCCGGATTAACCAATGATAATCCCATAATTGACCCAGTTAGTCGTAGTTGACCAATAATCACCATAATTGACCATAATCGATCAATAAAGAAACTGTTTGGCCAAAAAAACTAACTAAATAGCCATAATGATGACGCTCTTTAGGATATTAAGAACTAATTGACTGTATTTGGCTCTACTTGACCATAATTGGCTATTTTGGCTCTAGTTGACCTTAAATGAAATGACAACAATATCATTAACCTCAATTGATAATCAATGACTTCAGTTAACATCATTTATTTTAATTTACCAATATTATTGTAATTGACTAATGATAACCCTAACTAACTGTAATTAACCAATAATGATCATATTTTGATCAAAATTTAAGTAATTCAGCATAAATAATCTGAAATGACAATAATTAGCTTCAATTGGCAATCATTGGCTATGATTGACCATAACTTGAACAACTTTACCCCAACTCACCGTAACTGATCGGTAATAACCCTATTTAGTCATAAATGACCACTAATAAACCTATTTGGTCCTTAGTTATTTCATATATGATACTTCAAGATTGACTTTTAGTCTTTAATACCTTTTTCTTATACCAGATAGTTAAACACTAAAATCAATCATTTATCTATTTATGAGCAATTTAAGATTAAATGTTAGTTCCTAATTCAGTTCGTTATAAGGATATCAATAAGTGATGTTTAGTTTTTCAATTCGTTAAAAGTGTAGAATGTGTGTTTGTTATTAGAGACCGATTTTCAGTCCCTACTTATGTCATCTACGAAACCCTTTAAAGGCTAAATATTAGCTTCAAATAAGATAACAAGCAAGTTTTTTAAGACTGGTATTCAGTCTTCAAAACCTTTTCTTAAATGGTATAATTTTCGCTAGTTATTAGCGACTATGAATTACTTAGTAATCATTTTCTTACGCAAAAGTCATTCAAGACAGAACATGAGTCTTTTAATTTGATCTGATCTAAGGGTAAAGATCAAATGAGAACTCCTATATTTTGTGAGAACTTCGAGAATTTAAAAAACCAATAAAAAATATATTGTTTTAATTACAACACTAACATTATAGTTAAATTTAACGTTCTTATATGAAATATGTGATTATTTACATGTATTCAATATTTTAAAATTTTACATATGTGTAAATGGTAAAGACTTACCCATGTGTAAATGGTAAGCTTACACATGTGTAAAATTTTAAAATATACATATACATGTTAATTAACACATATAAGTTATTTGAAAATGTTATATAAATAAGTATCTAGATAAAATATTGGTTTTTATTGTTTTTTGTGAGCTTTCGGAGTTCTTACAAAAAATAGGTGTTCCCAAAATAACTCTCCCATAGTCTCTAATATGTACCCTCTCGGTTGTTCACTGTCCAGTTTTAAAGGTTTTTGGGTCAAACCATAAGCTAAACCATTCGCAGTGATTTTTTATCATCGAAAACAAAATCCAAGATATTAAAACTAAAAAGTGCACAGTTACTATTGGGTTGGGTTTCTGGTTCGGTTTCACAATTTAGACTTTGTAATAAACAAACTTAAAAACAAAAGAACAACGATTAAACAATACTTCTAACTGCTCTACGGTGGTTTCATAAATAAAAGTGTAGTTGTTGGACCTCTTTAAGCTTTACTATGCAGATTTTTCTTCTCTTGTTAACTTTACTTTTCTTCGATTAAATAGGAGTGCATAATGGTCTGATAATGCTTAAGTTCATAAAAGTCAATATTATGAAAAATACTTTATTTTAACCAATGATATACAATGAATACATTTTAACGTGATCAAGTTTATTAAAAGTATACCTCCAGCCATGGGATGTGTTGTATAAATCTGAAAGTAAAACAGAGAGGCAGCCAGAAGGTGTTGATTGCGTTTTGGATTATCTTAAAGTCGTGATTGAAATCACTTTAAGATAAAATCAATTTATGGCACTTCAATCGTTTTATTGGATGAAACTAAGATTTTGGCAAGAACAAAATTTGATTATGAAAGAGTTTTTGTGTATGTGCCCTAGTCTCTTGTTCGTGAACGAGTATACATTCCCAAAGCAGATTTGGAAACTGATTACAACTTCCATTTGGGTTGTGGGCTATATTTATCAAATTAGATGAACAACCTTTTAGTCCAGTACGTAAGCCCAAGCAATATTTATTAATATTCATGCCCAAAACCAATTATAATGTTTAAACTATAAACATTATATTTACACTCAACAAGTTATAAATGTTAATATATTTATTATCATTATCTTAAACAAGTATATCTACATCTCCTAACTAGTTAATAACTAATGATATTTACTCGATAAAGTTAATCCAATATTATAAAATCCATATTGATAATTAATAAATTACCAACAGGATGTCGTTTTTGAAAACTTTAACAGTTTAACATAGCCACTTAGAATTGGAAATTAAACAAGCATGCTGAGAACTCAGTATTTGTATTTTAGGAATATTATATATATTATTAATTTGATATGTTGGTGTGAACTGTAGTTATATTACTTTTCTATTTTTGTTCCTTAACATTAATAATCAAATCTGAAAAGAAACATCAATTATTGTGCTAGATGAGTTGGTTAAAGTTTTTGGTGGGTTTCTCAAATGTTATGGGTTCTAAACCCACCACCGTTAGTTTTTTACTTTTACACCAGTTTTTTAAATTGAATTATTATATTGATAGGCCAAGTTTTTTAGGTGTGACGTTGGATTATTTTTATTTATTTGGGTTTTTGCTTAACAATTTATCATCAAATTTAATAATTGATTACCCAAGTTTGAAAGTAATAAATGCGTAAATTACATGCTTCTAATATATATGAAATAAAAAAGTTTCATTTTAAACATTTAAAACTTATATTCTTGATCCCTCAACACATATATTTATAATATATACTTAATCTATTTTTTACATAGTCACTGTTATTATGTTTTTTTGACAAACTCACTATTTTCATGTTTTATTTTTGTGTTTCTCTTGGCGTTCAAATTTTGTATTCCTTATATAAAATTACATATAGTATCAACACCCCTCTAACATCTGGGTTCGCGGTGACGTTTCAACGTTATTTTTATTTTTTTACCAATTTTACGTTATCAACACAATAGGTGTTTCGTCTTTCTTATAAAGCTTTGAGTATCATCAACGTCTATAATAAGTTTTTCTTAGATAAAGTTACCAAAGTCATCAACCTCCCCGTCAACGTGCGAGTTCAAGGCAACATGTCGACATTAATCTTTTTAACGTTTTTGCGCCCACGCCGCAACGGGGAGGCTAATGCTAGTTAAACTATAAAGTAGAAGTTAGCCCAATTATTTGATTACGTCTATATAAATGATTAAAAATAATAAAAAAAGTTAAACTATTATCAAAACTTACATTTATGACCGGTTTTTTATAAACCGTAAACCAAACTGTTCACTGTGGTCTGAAATTTTTGAAACTAATCAACCGGAAGTTAAAGGAAAAAAACCAGCCATGAAACCAAACCAATGATCAATTTAGTGGTCTCACAAATGTAGACTAAACCGTGAACACCCCTTCCCTCCAAATAGTAGAATGTGTGTTTATTTTAAAGTCTGAATATCAGTTCCGAATAAGGTCACATACAACATCTTAAGACTGATTTTTAGTCTTTCATACATTTTTCTAAACGGTATAATTCACGTCAAATAATATATATACTATAACTCAATTCCTATTCTTTTTTTTTCACACAAAAGATGGACATTCAATACTGAACAACAATCCCTAATTCCATATGCACTTATTCAGAACTTTAAATTAAGTTACCAAAAAGTTTCCCTCCAAAATTCTTTATTGTGTAGGCGTATTTGTAACTGAAATTTAGTCTTGATAAGGTGTCAAAGTATTATGGATTGATTGTTAGTACTAACATGAGTAATAAATAAATAAATAAACTAGTCCCTGATATTACTAGTAACTGATATATTAATCTAGTACTTTTCTTCTATCAATACTACCTAGCAAACAAAATAGACAGAGACTTTCGGCGGCCAAATTTCAATCGAAAGTCTCACTTTTGTGCGCGACTTCTACTAAAATTTTGTCTTATTCCTTTCCAAAAAAAAATTGTCTTATAGCACATCAATACTTTGCAAGCTCTTCTTCTTTTTCAAAATCTTAATTTTGAGTAACATCAACCTTTTTATATCATTCCGCATATTTTTTTTGGTATGATCATGCCTTGTCTAGCATGTCCATACCAGTCCCTATTCAACTTGTGCTTGAATGTCCAGATTAGTATGTTTGAATCATAAAATGCTCAAATTCAGGTTTGTTATATTGTCAATTTTAATCCCTTAACTTTCTACAATCATAAACTCTCACTTCAAACCACTTTAAATCTTATTTGAATCTTTCATTACTCATTTCAAGATTTAGGATGCTACATAAAAATATATATTCGAATGGTAATAATCTTTAATACAAATGCTACTTATAAACAAAAACACAACACAATAAATTGAATAACATGGCATAAATTTTGACAATACAAGAAGTTTTTAAAACATGAAATACCAACTGATGGTCACTCCGGAGGCAGCAAGAACAGATAGTGTATTTGCATAAGTTGAAGCAACAGATGAAGGCGTTAGGGAAGGACGACTGCCTGCATCGGTATTTGGAATTCCAGAGGCTCCTCCAGTAGATGGTGGTGTTAAGACGGGCGTTGTATCAACATCTGGCGTCAATGGTGGTGCTAAGGCTGGAGTTACTGATTCAGGCGTCGTGTTTGGAGACAATGCCTCTGGGACCGATGAACTTTCAGGTGATGGAGTCGGGGCTAATATACCCGGGCCTACAATTTCAATATCAAGAACAAATATTTTTTAAGTAAACTTACTTAAATTTATTGTAATTATATAAACACTCGATATATATACTCTCGTAAACAAGATAAAATTCTTTGACAGTACTCATAATAATAGTAGTAATAAAACAATCCAGGGCCAAATCATTTATAAGTTGTTTTAACATATGATTACTTTACTCAAACTAATGCTATATTATTTTATAAATTATAATTTAAATAACAGATTAATTAACCGCGTGTTATTTTTCTTCACATAATAGATATTTAGAGGTTGTGAATAGCTTTTTGGTGTTTCCACTGTTAGGCATGTTTTAGTCGTATAAATTTTGTAACACGTAATTTAATATTTTGTTATATGATATTTTAAGTTTATACAAACAAACATACCAAGTTCATTCTAAGTATAGTATGTATTATTTTAATTTATACAAAACTAAAATTTACCTGGTGGGGGAATTGGTGCGCCTGCAGCAGCTGTACAATTTCAACAAAAAGTTATATTAACATTCAGTTAAAAATAGAACATGAAAACATGTATAACAAGTTTACATGGACACAACTTATAGCAAGGTTTTACTGACCTTTGCATTGAAGGGGCACACCGGGCATCCGACACGCTCGAGGTAGAGAAATGGCTAGGGTCCGGTTAACGGGGATTTGGAAGGGTACACTACCCGTAACAATGAGACATAGACAATCAGTACCGCGACTAGTGAGGGACTTGAGTGAGTTGCAACAGTCGGCGGTTGGTGTTGTAGCACCGTTGCCAGTGCTATTTGTTAGGAAGTTCAAACACGGCGTAAAGCTAGTGATCATTGAAGCTGAGCATGGCGTATTGATTTGCGAGTAAACTGGTGCAACCTCTAAACATAACGCCACAACCAATGTTAAAACAATGCACCGAAGAGCCATGTTATGTTTGGTATCGCGAAAGATGGGTTGCGGTTTGTGGTTCGTGACGGTCGTGTTGATGGAAGATGAAGCTGGTTGTGGATAGAGTGAAGGGATGAGAAGGTACTTATAGATGAAGATTGAGGTAAGTTGTGATGTTAGATATGAGGTTCAACTAACTTAGAACAAGAATATTGAGTTTGACTTTATGATTTGTAGAATTTTGGATCTTGTTATCATTTTGTTATATTTGAATATTTTGTTTGGTTAATTTGGTGACCAACCTTAAACTACAAATCAATCATTCCTCCACGTAGATTGTTTTAGTTAATATGGAATATTTAAGTTGTGAAAAATAACCGAATTTATGGATTACGTGTTCACATAAAAGGTGGCATGTATTATATTTAAAATTATTTTAAGTGTAGTTTTTTTTGTAAATTATACAAACTAGTAATTTACACTCGTATTTTGCAGTAGGTTTTATGTCACATTAGCAACATTGTTTGAAAGCAAATTTTAGGTGGTAATGGCAATTGTGATAGCAAGTGTTGTAATAACAAAATTAGATATGAATAAGATGACCATAGCGTAGGAACAAATGACCATTATGCGTTGAAAATGAAATTATAGTTCCTTGAGTCATCAAATTTGAGAGAGATGTATGCTTCGTTTAGTAAAGTTCCAAACTTTTGAGATCACATATAAATTTAAAGAAAAATTATTTTATTCGCCATTTGACCAACAAAATTATTATTTTAGTCATTGATTTTTTTTCGAAATTATATCACTGGTCAGCAATACATACCCCAAATCATATAGCCCAAGTGGGCCCAATGGGTTTTCAAACAACAATTTACTCAAACAACTTTACACTATCAATTGTTTTTTTAACTTTCAAAATACTTTTAAGTTAATAAGTTCTATAATATCAACTTTTCAAATATATAAAAAAACAATAAGGTCTTCTTTTAATTAAAAAACGTTATTTTTTAACATTTTTTAGAAAAACATTTGTATATTTTCAAAATCATTTTTATGTTTCTAATAAAACTTAAAGTAAACTTCACTTCTGCTCCCTGTGGTTTGATCCAAATAACAATTTGCTTTCAAAGGTTTTAAAATTGCAATTTTACTCCCTGTGGTTTTCAATTTGTCTCGGTTAACTCCAACCAATTAACACCGTTAAATATTTCTATTAAAACTAAGGGCATTCAGGTCTTTTTATATAGAAGGATTAATTTTGTAATTTACATAAGTAAGTAGAAGGGATACTTTTGTAATTTACTTAAATTAATAATACTTTTGTATTTTTCTCGTGACATGCAACTTCAACATATCACCACCAC